>OX336392.1:28473981-29088981 GCA_946902985.2 Meconema thalassinum
TACTCCAGTTCCTTTCATTTTATCATAAAATGCACTACTTATGCAACTCTTCATACAACCACTATCAATTAAAACATCTGTGTACGCCTCGGACACGTTAAATTTAACTATGGGGCTCTTACTAACCACTTCCTGAATAATACCTTCATCATTTAGTTCATGTAAAAATTCATTTCTTACATTTAGGTCATAGGGTTCCTGTATAATTGTATGGACAGGGCATGCTACAGACTGAGATTCTGACCTTACTTCGCAGCCTGGTTCGCGTTTAAAGAACCGCTACAGCTGGCCGTAGTACTAGTTTCTACTGCACTGGTCTGGTTGTTCTGAGTTGTGTTGTCATTGTTTGGCTGTATATTACTACCACTAGGCTGTCCTCTTCCTTGACCCCTATTCTGGTTGTAATTATTGTCATTATAATTTCTCCCTTGATTTCCCCTGAAATCATTGTTTCTCCCTTGATTTCCCCTGTAATCATTGTTCCTCCCTTGATTTCCCCTGAAATCATTGTTCCTCCCTTGATACTGATTACCATAGCCATTTCCTCTGTTCTGATATAGCTGATTATTATTATTTCTATTTTGAGCGTTGGCCCCTTCGCCACCGTTCCCTTGAACTTCCTGATGCCTGGCTTCATTAGGTCTATTATTATTATTACCCTGGTTCCGATTGAAATTGTCCTCATAACCCCCTCTCCCTAGTGCATCAAATGTGCTTAACAAATTTTCTACTTGTGATATAGTCTTTACATTCTGGATACAAGCAGCCTCCTTGATCCTATAGGGAAAGTGCCTAAGTAGCAACTTTACCACATCACTTTCCTCCTTCAAGCCATCCAGATATTTACACACTAATACCTGCCCTAAAAAGTATTCGGTCATGGTGGAGCTTCCTTTAGGGTTATATTTACCACACACTACTCCCTCACGATGCTGCGACTGAATAACCTCATTCCAGAACTTTTCACAAAATTTCATTTTAAAATCATTAATATCAGTAAACTTGTCTCTGTAGACAGTAAACCAATTCCTCGTTTCCCCCACAAACACTTGTTCTAAAATTTCAACTACCTGGCACCACTCAATACTACCAATTTTCCAACCTCTCCCCGAATTTATTTTCTATAGTGTTCATGAACTCCATTGGGCACCCCTGTCGATTGCTGAACTTACCCAGTTCTACCTCCCTGTGTGTGCTATTCACAAAAACTGGCCTATTCTGACTATTTTCTTGCCTGATCCTAGCTTTTAATTTTAATTCTAATTCTGCGATTTTCTCCTCAGCCTTCCTCTCAATACTGTTTACTGTTAATTTAATGTTTCCTTCTGATTCTTCTACTTTATCATATAGCTTTGCTTGTTTCTCCTCAATCTTGCTAATGCTCTCTCTATTACTCTCTCTTAAATCATTTACTTCTGCAACTATTTGTGAGTGGACTTTCTCAATTCTACCCCCCAGCTGTTCCTTAACCTCTTTAGTAGCTACCTGAATTTTGTCAATTTCTCCCCCCAATTGCTTTTTGACCTGCTGTGTTTCCAGTTGCACTAGTTCTTTTAAATTTTCAGCCTGTGTACTGATTCTAATTTCCAACTTCTCCTGTACTTTTCCTAATTTTCTGTCTACATCTGCAATAATCTCTTTAGCCTTTTCTTCCATCACCCCCCTGATCTCACCTCTAATCAGTTCGAATTTGTCACTCATTTCCCTACTGTTTTGTTCTAATTTGGCGTTTAAACTATCGCTCAATTCCCTATTACTCTCTTTATTTTCCCTACTGTTTTGTTCTAGTTTAGCGTTATTCTGTTCTAACTTTGCATTTAAAGCTTCTGTACTTTCTTTATTTTCCCTACTGTTTTGTTCTAATTTAGCGTTATTCTGTTCTAACTTTGCATTTAAAGCTTCTGTACTTTCTTTATTTTCCCTACTGTTTTGTTCTAATTTTGCGTTTAAGGCATCACTACTAACTTTGTTCTGATACATGAACTCGAGAAGTAAAGTTTTTAATTCTGGTTGGCCGCCTACACTCCCTGTTTCAGTATCGGGATTTACCTCCGCTACCCCGGTACTACCATCACTCGACATACTGCTCGTATCATCACTTTCCCGTTGATGACCACTACGTAACCTCATCTGTCTTTCTTTCTCATCCCCCATAATGATATACACTGATAAAGACAAATAACCCCCAAAATACAGGCACAGAAATATATACCCTTCTCCTTCCACAAATGTTATTAGGTTTTCAGCCCCAAGTTGTCGGCGACAAATGAAACGTTTTGCTAGCTCCTAACTGTTGGGTGAGAAATGTAACTGTTTACCTTTGCCTAAGCTATGTTGTTTTAATGGGCGCCAAGACCTCAATGCAATGTTGAAATCTAAATTTGTATTTAACAACGTCTAGCTCTGGCAGAACACCTTCAAGACTCTATTCACTCAGATCGTGGTATGATTTGATCATTAACCCAACAAACAATTGTATCAGGAGAAGGAATTGGACTATATCTAATGCTACCTACTGAAAGCAAAGATTGCATTGTAAAAGAAATGAATTTATTATATAAAACAAGTATAGCAAAATTAATAAAAATAATAAGTATAAAATTTAAATTGGAGCGTTGTGATTTGAATATTACCGATAGAAAATTACGTGAAAACGGAGTCTGATAAATTGATTTTACTCTTATTTCCAAGCTATGAAGTTACTGAAATATGAAATGTAAAACAAAGAAAAATGAGAGATTGCGTATTTCTGCGTCATTTGCGCTTACCATTGGAAATTGCCAAGGCATTTCCCTCGTACTTGCTGATGCTGTGTGCTTCCCACAGTCTCCTGGACGTCGTCATCTCCGTCGAAATTTGATGATATTCTGGTAGATTAGATAATTCTATGGTCCGTACCTCGGACCCAAACACTCGTACAACCAAGTTTTACAAAAGTTCGTCGCTAACTCCACTGAACATCGGAGCGACTCGCACGCGCATCCATACTCCTCAAGTATTTCACAGATAGTCCTCGTTTCACGGCGCGTCGAACGATATATCCACACGTTGGCTCCCCCACCATGGTACCGACATCTAGCTTACGTCGTCCTCTGATTGGCTGCACCCTACGCGCTAGATCCCCACTCCTTCCTCATTACACTCCGCGGGAGGGAGAAGTCGATTTCCGTTTCAACAATTCGCCTTTTCTTGACGATGCGACCCAAGATTGCGTCATGCTTCTCGACAAGAATCAGCGTGTACTTGAAATCCCAGTGAGTCATCTCTCTCAAATACCCTAACTGACAAAAACTCCGTAAAATTCCGTAATCAGATAATTTTCTATGATATCGTCGTTCGTAATAATTTGCTTGATAGCGTTTTCTAAGACATAGAAAACCTATCTGAATGCTAATAATTTTTATAAAATGCTCCGAAAATACCTTAATAATAATTATAATAAATTATTAATAATAATAAATTACCATGAAAAATTGTCTTGGCAGAACAATTTGCCGCGTAAATAAATATAGAATGGCTTCCTACTGACTTATGCCAGTTGCATAAAACCCCTCGAAAAACACGTTACAGGATGGCTGAGTTGGAAATCGAAATCACTTCTTCACAGTTCTATTTCATGAGGCTGAGTGTACCCCGTTCCAGCCCTCAGACCAGAATTGAATTTCATGGCAAGGCCGAGAATCAAATCCACCAATCAGCCAATAACGCTAACCACTACACTATGAGGTGGTAAAAAAATATTTATGTTCGACCATGGCGAAATGTAAATAGCCTGTTATATGACAGAAAACTGTACTATAATTTGGCTCATTATAGTAAAAGTTTTCATTATGAAACAGTTTCTCCACCAATCAGAGCTCAAGAAACAGTTGTGGGAGCAATTAGGTAAGGATAGCATCGCACCTGAGCTGACTTCCACGGCCTCCTATTTTAAATTTCACTGCGTGGCTAGTGTCATAGTGGGGGTATTCCAGGAAGCCATGGTATTGTCTCCGTCTCATACGCTCTGTTCATTACAAAAAAACTAGCGAAATCTCGACAGATATTTATGAATATTGATGATCGAACATAAAATAGTTATAATTATCATCGAACATAGAAGCCTCCGTGGCTCAGGCGGCAGCACGCCGGCCTCTCACCGCTGGGTCCGTGGTTCAAATCCCGGTCACTCCATGTGAGATCTGTGCTGGACAAAACGGAGGCAGACAGGTTTTTCTCCGGGTACTCCGGTTTTCCCTGTCAAAATTTCATTCCAGCAACACTCTCCACTATCATTTCATTTCATCTGTCATTCATTTAATCATTGCCCCAGAGGAGTGCGTCAGGCCTCGGCAGCCGGCACAGTTCATATCCTCGCCGCTAGATGGGGGCTTCATTCATTCCATTCCTGACCCGGTCGGAGACTGGAAGCAGGCTGTGGATTTCATCATCGAACATAAACAGTCGTATGCAACTCGCCTATAATGGCCATTGAGACGCATAATGTACTATTGTAGTAGGCCTACCCAAAATTTGTTCGTACAATGAACTTACAGTAACAAACACCTTTCCATTCAAGGAATGCTTAAAATAATCGTTTAGCAGAATGATTTTGAAAGGTTTTATTGACATTTCAATGGGTGAAAACGAGAAGCTAGTATAATAATGTAAAAGAATTCAAAGATGAGCACGATAGAGTCTATTGAAAATAATTAATTTGATTCCACACTGTACGGCCAGGACTTCAAGCCTCTCCAGGACGCGGGGCTCATCCAGACTCGCTGTTAAACAAACAACGCGTGTACTTGACGCACTTCATGAAATCGTTTACATTTTCACGCAATGGATTCCGTGTTCGACGAATCGAATTTAATTTGAAACCCTTGTCGAGTGGAGTGCTGTAGAATGTCAAACCAGAAATCCCTGGCAGTACCGTGACAGAAAATTCTAGTTTGTTCTATCTGCTGTTTTTTTACCTCGCGCAATTGGTGCAGCAATAATGTACTGTACGTACTAGTCGCTGGCCGAGTGGTGCACCGTTAACAAACTACAGGTGGGATTTGCGGTAAACAAAAAAATGTATTTTTCTGTCTCTTTCTCTCTCTCTCAGAGGGCCAGTGTATATTGTTTTTAATTCAACATTGCTTTATGATTTTTTTAAACCATGAATGTATCCGTCAGATTTCAGGACTTGACAATCTATACCCCTCGGTTATAACGAGTACTGATTCTTTTTGAAGAGATGAAACCACAACTCTCCAAAGCTTTCCTCATAGTGACATTAACACCATTTAAATACAGAAAAGGTTGAACTATTAAGGTGGCGCTGACTGAAGAGTTGAACAAAACAGTTCATTTTCTTAATCTACACAAACTACTGAATCAATGTAATGGAACTTTATCAACTCTGAGATTTGCTGATGACATCGTCATCTTAGCCGACATTCCTGAGGATTTGAATGAGTTTTTGAATGGTGTGGCTTCTGTCTATAGAGCGTCCAAACCTTAAAAGACAGTATGGAGTTAAATGTAGTATTTGCCGCTCACTCGCACTCCTATGTCCTGCAATTAGCTTCATCCTCTTCTACCCCGGCGATGTTGCCATTTCCCAATAATTGAAAGTGACAAATCTAAGAAAATGTTTGCGTGGTATTATAGAGAATTTCCCGCTCTTTATGATGGTGTAAAAATAAAAGCCGTAAATAATTAGCACATGGGCCAATTTTCACAATTACGATATTTTAGCGCGAATTTATATTTTTGCATTTATAAAACTTATCACACCATAGATAATGAACTAATGATCGCAACTGATCAAGAATTTATTTTTAGATTGCCTGATGTTGGTAGAAGATACCCTACTTCTCAGGGCAGTAATTATTTTCATAATAAGAAAGTTATGATTCTTTTTCTTAAATGTTACTTGAAAAATCTGGGATGGTGTCACATAAAAGTTAGCTAGCGAGAAAGTTTTTTTGCTGTTGACTTTACGTTGGTGACTAAGCGAGAAGAAATGTTCATTAATGTCTGAAATAGTTTTCAAAACAAACCAGAGGTCAATATTAGGTAGCATTCATAAGTTATAGCACTTCGCTTAGTCCTCCCGCTCAGTGCTGACGCCCCGGAACTTTGTTTACTGACGTGGCCCGCAGGCTAACTCTCCCGACTACGTTTGAAGGAGGGTAGGTGATGATGTGAAGTAAAACTAAGAAATGAAGTGGATTTTGTGTTCTTTATAAATTGTCCGCCTCGTTGCGTTCTTGGCTGTCACTGTGGAGGCCCGGATTTGAATCCCAGCTCTGCCAAGAAATGTAATTCTGTTCTGAGGGCTGGAACGGGGTGTACTCAATTCCATGAGACAAAACTGAGAAGAGGCGGGTTCGATTCCTACCTCAGCCATCCTCGAAGTGGTTTCCGTAGTTTGCCTTTGTTCGTCCCGGGAATTAACAACGGTTCGTTAATGGTGCAGAGTTAACGTTTCTGTGCCAAAAAAGAACACGGTAGACACACACGACAAAATGACAGGTGAAGTATATGAAAAGTGGTTCGCCGAGCAGTATTGTTGCTCAATGTTCCCGAAGGATCTAGCCTAATAATAGACAATGTAGGCAATCACAGCAGAGAAATATGTTCTTGCTTGTCACCTTACCACACCACCTTACCACAGTGAACGTAATCCCATCGAAATGGTATGGGCGCAAGTGAAGAACTATATAAAATTGAACAACGTCTCGTTCAAGAAACAAGAAATGAATAGTTTAATTTCGGCTGCATACCCCCACTTGACCACACAAAATTGGGTAAATTACGTGAACCACAATATAATAATAATAATAATAATAATAATATGTCATATTATAATTTATTATAACCTATGATATTCGAGAAAAGGCCTTATCATATTCATGAATAATTGAATAATTGAATAATTGAAAATTATAAATTATTATAATGTGTGCATTAAAATCGCGCTCTGAGCTTCGGTGTATCATAATCTAAATATTGTAGCGTCTTTCGCTTCAAGGCATGAGGTACAGTTATTTACAACAAACAAATATTTTGGAAATTTCCCGAGTTTTGCGTAAAAGCACGCCTGTATACGAGTTATGTTACATCATGTGCCCGGCCTTGCAGAACTTTGTATATGCAGCAGATCTGGCATCAGTGCGCTCCATTTAATGCGTACTGTCTTTTAAGGTTGAGACGCACTATACAGGAAAGAATTCACGATGAAAATCAATAAATGTAAAACAGAAATATTGGAATGCAGCCGAAATAAATCAGAAACCTCTATGGACATCAAATTGGCAGGTGAAAAGCTAAAGGAAGTAGGAGACTTCTGTTACTTAGGAAGCAAAATAACCAGTGATGGACGAAGCAAAGAGGGTATAAAAAGTAGGTTAGCACAGGCAAGGAAAGCATTTCTACAGAAAAGGAATCTGTTGACATCGAATGTAGATTTAGGTATTAGGAAGTCATTTTTGAAAGCCTTTGTCTGGAGCATGGCGCTCTATGGAAGTGAAACTTGGACTGTTGGTGCTGCAGAAATGAGGAGAATAGAACCGTTTGAAATGTGGTGCTACAGGAGAATGATGAAGATCAGATGGGTAGATAGGGTAACAAATGAAGAGGTATTAAGACGAGTGGGAGAGGAGAGATGTTTCTGGCGACTGCTAATGAAGAGAAGAGATAGGTTGGTTGGACTAAGACTAAGACACCCAGGAATAGCAAGCTTAGTTATGGAAGGAAGGGTCGAGGACAAGAACGGTGGAGGTAGACCAAGTTTAGAATATGTTAAACAAAGTGCCTCGGGAGTAGGGTGTGGTTGCTATGTAGAGATGACAGGGAGGCGTGGAGGGCTGCATCAAACCAGCCAAAAGACTGAAGACTGAAACAACAATAACTGAAAAGGTATTCACTGTTACCAACATTAAATTAATGAATTTTCAAAAACAAAATATTATGCAAACGGTCTATTTATGACCTTACTATTGAAGTTAACGGTTCAAAATTAATACAATTGAAGAAGATTTCTTGGCTTGCAATCTAAATTATAAACATGATTCTATTGCTTGAAACGTTCTATTTGTAAAATTTTCTTTGGTAAAACTCAGCAATTTTTCTAGGTTTGTGGCGTGTCTTGTGTGGGGTTTCGCCGAGAACACCATGCTGGCTCATCAGCGGGCTCTTGGTGTCCCCACCCGGATCCTCACAGTAGAAGCGAACTGCGCGCCACTTCCCTTTTTATGACGCGCACCTGCGCCTCTTTATTGCGAGAAATAAAAGCTCAAGCAGCCATAACCTCCCTATGAAGGCTTCCTAAAAGATGGTGTATTGACTTTTACGGCCAGAGAATTAAAACTCAGCACTTCTTTGTGCCGTGTCTTTTGTGGGGCTTCGGCTTAGCCATTCATGTACCACTATTTGTGAGCCCATGGGTTCGGTTGGAAGACCTTTCATTACCACACGTACAGTAAGTGGAACTGACACACTGCTAAGTAGGAACCCATCCACTGGATATTACAGTGCAGTACTCTATAATTTGTTTGCTTCCAGAAACCCAAGTCGTCATAATGCGCGTGTGGGAGTTCCACACTTATCGCTACGTTACATAACTCACAACACAGGAAGGTGGATAGGATTATCTGAGGCGTGCTTCGCGTCACTCTTACTTTCAACAAGGCACATTCTTCGACCCGACATACTAAGGGCAGGGCTTAATTTCTGTTGTTGTTTCATTCGAGAGGGTTGAACATCGTGGCCATTTAGCCCCGTTTATTTCGGTATGTGTACGAATAGAAGCATTTGAAATTTGGTGTTACAAGAGAATGATGGTGATAATAATAATATCGTATGGCCTCGGGTGTCGAATTCAAGCTTTGTCATTTGACTCCCAGAGGGTAGCTTGCTTGTCGAATTTTTTGTTGTTCCTTGGAACGCTATGAAAGTCAAGGAGGTTAGATCTCTAAACCCCCGTGAACACTAAGCGCTTACTAGTAGAGAAATAAGGAACTTTGTGTTGGCGGAAAATCCCGAGATTAATTTTGCCATTATGAACACGGCCTACTGAATTCAAATGGGTTCTTGGACATGCCAACATCGTATGACATGCGTGTAGTGATTTCTGCCGCCTTTTTTAAAAAATATCACTTACCACGGCCAGGAGCGAACCTGCAATCTTGGGGTTAGTAGACCGACACGTTAACCACTCACCCACCGTGGCAAGCTACAGGATACTTAAAATGACTCACAATCAGTATGCAAGTCTTGCTGAGCACTAAAGCATGTCTCGAGCGTGTTAAAAAATATTCAATTTTTCCAAGTTGGTCAGATGTTCTACAGACAAACGCATGCTTCCTTGGTGGAGGCTGACGGGATGCAATTCGCCTCCCCAATGCATTCCAGGCATGTTATATAAGATTCAGATCCGCAGACCTCTCTGGCCAGTCCATGCGATGAATGTCTTCCCCAGCCTGAATTTCATCCACCAGAGCAGCGTGGTACAGTCGGTCATTATCGTCCATTAAAAGGAAGTCTGGACCAACCGCACCTCAGAAGATTCCAACATGTGGTCTCAATACGTCATCCCTGTATCTCCGAGCATTCACAGTGTTCCTCGGACCACCCATGAAGATGTGCAGGTCCGTACGGCCATTCAACATGATGCCGCCCCACACCATGACGCCACCATCACCATACTGGTCTTGTCCCTGTGGTTGTATCGGCTACCCGGTTCTCTCCAGATTAATGTGCGACGGGAATCGTTCTGCAAACTGAAGTGGGATTCATCTGTGAAGAACACATGCCTCCATTCATTCATGATCCAGTTTCGACGTTGACGGCTCCACGGTAAACGGGATCGTCTCTGTGCTGAAGTGAGCGGGACGCACACCGCTGGACGTCTGGCAAACAACCCCGCTGTTCTGAGCCTCCGGTACACAGTTTGCCGGGAAACGGCGACCCGTGAGACGGCTGCAAGCTCCGCCGACAATTGTCTTGCAGATGCACTCCGATTTCGTCGGGCGGTTGAGGCCAGATATCGGTCCTGCTGTGGCGTGGTTACTTTTGGTCGACCTGCTACTGGCCTACGACTAACATCTCCTCTGTCTCGAAATCGCCTCCAAAGCCTGGATATAACACATTGTGGCACATTGAAGGATACGGTGACTGCGGTGTGTGTCTGGCCTGCTTCCAGGCGGCCGAGTATTCTACCCTGCAAAACGGGATCCAAATGGCGTTGTTGTGTCATTATGTTGTCACGTTCACCACGAAGCTACACTCCGCACACTATAACAGGGCAAACACGACTGAGGGAATATGGGGCGCAGGCACTGGCTGTGTTTACCTTGCGGTTACGTCGCTAGTCAAAGCAGGGAATACTCCTTTCTTATACAGAGCGAACACGTAAGGTTGGTAGGCGCATGTGTAGTGCGATTTGCGGTCTATTACACAGGCCAAAAAAAAATGGTGCCGGGGATTTTGTAATTGATTGTAGGTATAATTGGATCGCTGAATCTAAATGTGAAATCAATTTTTCTCTCTATTTTTAGCCTATTTTCAATTTTGAAAAAATAGGGTTATGAGATCACCTTTTGTCCATGTGTGTGTGCGTGTGCGTGTGTGTGTGTGTGAGGTGTGTGTATCCCCCTAATAACTTCTAAACGGCTGGAGCGATTTCAATGAAACTCGGTAAGTTCATAGCACTATTCCGGACGACCCCGACCGTGCCCTTGAAATTTTGTTACGTCTTACCAATCCAACATGGCGGCTGTACGAAATATTTCACCAGCATTCAATATCTCCGAAACTATTACCGATATCACCCTGGAATGTTTTACGGTGATAAACGGAACTACTAGAAGTTCACCTATGAAAGTTTTGAAAAAATGGTAACTACAAAACCAACATGGCGGCCACGCGAATTTGCGACTTTTAAATAGACGTTTCTCGCGATTTAACAAACCAAACGCAATAAAACTTGGTACAGTATATGTTTATACTCATTGTAATGCACCGACATCTAACTTGGTTCAATTGTTTACATAACCACAAGATGGCGGATGTGCGAAATATTTCACCGGCATTCTATATCTCTGAAACTATTAGCGGTATCACCCTGAAATTTTGTACGGAGTTAGAGGGCACCACTGGATGTTCATCTATAAGACTTTTGAAAACCGGTTAACTACAAAACGAACATGGCGGCCAAGCGAATTTGAAAATTTTAAATAGACCTTTCTCGGGATTTAATGATCCAACCGCAATGAAATCTGATACAGGAAGTGTTTATACACATCGTAATGCACTGGTATCTAATTTAGTTCAATTGTTTACATAACCTCAAGATGGCGGCTGTGCGAATTTTAAAATTAAGTTTTTATTTCTTGTGTCGTAGTCATGCGATCGAAGTGAAAGTTTGAATAATGATCCTACGCAATCATTTTCCTTTAATGGTACATGACTCTATGGCCTATACATTTAACAATCCAACATGGCGACCATCCGAAATATTTAGACGGCTCTGAATATCTACGAATCTATTATAGCAATCAAACTGAATGTTTTTAATGTTCATAGGAGCTATGAACTTAAGTTCACCTATAGGACTTTAAATAACCTGGTGATCACAAATCCAACATGGCGGCGACGCGAAGTATAAATATTCACATTGACGTTTCTCGCAATTTAACCATCCGAGTGCAGTGAAACTTGGTACAGTAAATCCTTATACGAATGTTAATCCACTGGCATCTAATTTATTTCAATTGTTTTCATAACCACAAGATTGCAGCTGAGCGAAATTTTAAAATCTCCTTGTTACTTCTTGTGTCCTAATCATGCGATTGAAGTTTGAATGCTACACGTACACAATAATCTTCATGTAACAGTACTCTAAGACCTACATATATAAAATCCAACATGGCGACCATCCGAATTATTTAGTCGGTTCTCAATATCTATGAATCTATTACAGCAATCAAACTGAAATGTTGTATGTTGATAGAGGCAATTAACATAAGTAGGATATATGAAAATAGGCTTTATAGTTCTTCACGGGACTACTTGTTTTAGATATCAGGTTTCCTCTATCACCTCTATTTTTTAGATCTGTGTTGTTTTTATGTGCAGTTTTACACGAAAATGTGCAGTTCCTACTCCATTTAGTGTATTTTGTGGCCTAAACATGTTATTAACGACCTCTTAGTTCTACGAGAGAAAATCATCTTTCCTCCACTGCCTATCAAGCTGGGCCTTATGAAGCAGTTTGTGAAGGCTCTTGATAAGAACGGATCATGCTTTGCATTTATAGGAAGTAAAATGCCTCACTTGAGTATGGAAAAACTTAAAGCAGGGATATTCGATAGCCATAAATAAGGCAACTTATTAAGGATCCTGACTTCTTAAATTCGATGAATCTGAGCTAAAAGCCTGGACTTTATTTCTGTCAGTTGTAAATCATTTTCTAGGCAAACGCAAAGCTGAAAACTATGTTGAACTGGTAAACGAGATACTTAACAGTTTTAAATCCTTGGGTGCAACATAAGTAAGTATTACGGTGCACTATTTACAGAGCCACTTAGACCGTTTTACTGAAAATTTAGCAGACACCGGTGAGGAACAAGGTGAACGATTTCACCAGGATATTAACACTGTGTAGGACCGCTACCAAGGAAGATGGGACATACACATGATGGCAGATTACTGCTGGAGCTTAAAAAGGGACTGTTCCAAAACACAGTACATTAAAGAATGTCATGGAAAAGAAGCTTCCAAAGTTTTCAGTGACTGGTTGGTTTCATTCACGACTTTTTCCTCTATATTTGTATATAATAATATTTGTACAATATAATAATGAAAATTCTGTGTTTAGTATTTTATTACCATGCGATAATGTAATGTATATTTTACAAAAATGTCATATCTCAGAAACTAGAGCTGCTAGGCAAAATCTAATGGCATATTTGAATTCAGGGCATCAAATTCATATAAAAAGGCACGGAACCAAAATCACTGTTGACCAGTGTTTCCTGTTGCCCTGCTTATTCGTAACTTTACTTAACTTTTGTACACTAGTGTACTTGATTGGCAAGTATCGTGGACACCGAGGATCTAACGTTCACAGGCTTCCCGGTGAGTATGACGTAAGAAACTGACAAACTTAAAAGAATACGGGCACACATATGTGAAATGAGCTATAATTTACATGCGTAGCACCTGTAATTAATGCAATGTATGTTGCCGCCCTGACAGGTGGTAGTCGGGGCGAATGAATGACAAAGAGAACTCCTGTTATGCACGTGCCAGTCTGGTGCAGGGGCGGCTTCTGTATGTTCAGGGGGAGGACCATTGTAACTCCCCTCTCTTATGATGAATGTAGCCTACTATTTTACATGCAAAACCACCATGGGACAAGCACAATTGTTTCTCTTCACATTCATGGTTATTTGTTGGGCTCTGCTTTGCACTGCAACCTTGGATATTTATCATTATTATTATTATTATTTTTGTTTCGGTCGTCTAGGTTATTTTTGGACTCTACTTTGCACTACACCCTTTTCCCAAGTACAACCTTGGTATTTATTATTATTATTATTATTATTATTATTATTATTGCAGTATTATTATTATTTTTATTATTATTATTACTGTATTATTATTATTATTATTATTATTATTATTACTACTATTATTATTAATAATAATTATTATTATTATCGTTTTGGTCGTCTAGGTATTTTTTGGGCTCTACATTGCACTACACCATGTCCCCAAGTAAAACCTTGGATATTTGTTATTACTATAATTTTTAGCTTACTTTCGATTTTTGCAAAAAATGAAAGTAGAATTATGAGATCTACACAGGGCCAAAAATTGTGTGTCTGTGTGTGTACTCTGAATGCCTGTCCCCCTATCAATTCGAACATGGTGAAACCAAATTGAACGAAATTTGGTACAGAGGTAGCACCTGCAAAGGGCACCTCAGTGTCATGTTTTATATCGCCGCCATCTTGACGGAAACGGAATGGCGGCCACCCAAATGATAAAAGCTTAAATCATATTACGACAAACCTAATAATTTGATCTCTACCAAATTTTGCAACAACATACTTTTTTGTGGGAAGCATCTTTAGACTGAACTACAAGGTCATCAGTCCAATAGTTTGCAGATAGCGGCCATGTATGTATGCAAATCGATTCCTCATATCAATCTAAACACGGTAAAACCAAATTGAATGAAATTTTAGCAGAGGTAGCACTAGCAAAGGGCACGTCATATTCATGTCTAATATCCGTATAGCACGTTGTATTTCAACAATCTATTACAACCGACATTCAATTATACTCCTTGAAAAGGACAAAGAGTTATAACAATACCCATGTATTTAGGAGAAAGAGGCTATATGTTCCTTACTGAACATTTTGTTTGTACATTAATTGTCTCACATTTATGTATTCTCTAACAAGGGAAGTATTACAGGTCGAAACCTATCTTGAAATTTTGTGCACGCATTCGTTGTACTATAAGAGGACAACGTGCGGAAAATCAGCCGCCAGATTGAACTGCAAGGTTCTGAAATCGTACATGACATCCTGGTACGCAGAGGCATGACGGCTGGAGGATCTGGACATCCCTGCGGCACTCGTTATTGCTGTTGCTTGTTATTGCTGGACGTAGTGCAACACGCTCCAGCTAACTGGATCCCACCGGCCTTGAGTGCCTGGGCCGTCAGGACTGTCCCTTCAAACATGAACGGTACTCACTACCTCCCATTGATTAATATGTGAGATTCGCCACATTATATGAGTGAGACCTATACTCACCAAATAATATAAATATTAGGCCTATTCTTATGGTGCAAGTTTCAGCCATAGGGCTTTCATCAGCAAAAGAATGAACATTTTAAAAAGAAACAAGAATTAAGTTGTAAGTCAAAGAAAAACATATATATTGTGCCCTTTGGAAGAGATGACATTACACGAGAAAACTGCGGGGTCATGATCGGTCACTAATTGGTTTATAGAACATGCCTCTCATAAAGTTTCCAGGGTCCATAAGGTTCTAATGTTATGAATAATTAAAACGACAGGTTAAAACAAAATACAATTTAATACTGAATCAGCCATAGAACAAATATATCCTCCCTTGCGTGTGCTGATAACCCTACCGTCTGTTAGGAGTAACAGCTGGGAGTTCATCAACCCACTTAGCGAGTATGAGGACTGGCGATCTGCCAACGTCAGCTGAGAGACGGAAGCTCCATTTGCCCGTGTTGACAAAATTGCCACTCACCACAACAGCTAATAAAAATGAATAACTGATCTGCATGTCAGTTTAAATAGAATTATCTAAACACTTGGCTTAGACAGCCTTAAATCCACGTGATCTAACACATCACGATACAAAATTTTACAAAATGATCAAACAAAATAAAAATACCTGAAATAAAATACAATATTATGTGCCGCGCTATACGTTTTTCGAACTACACTTTGATTAGTTGAGTATTTAGACCGGAATTCACTTCCATGCGCTACATACGACTGGGCCGTGAACTCCTGTCTGTGGGAAAATTAATCACGTCACTACTGGAAAGTATTAGAAAGGTAAAACAAATTAACATCTATGCCGGCATGCACTAACCCTTTTATAAAATAAACACATAGTATCACGAATTGATATTTACAGATTATAAGCGGCCTGTGAGCAGGTCTTATGCCATTTACTCAAAACAGAGCGCTACGTGACAAGGCAAAACAGAAAGAACCGCCGAATGCGTCCCGATAATTACATTAAATTCACACGGCCGACGCCGGTCACACAACAAGAATGCTTACAGCAATAAATGACATGAAATGCAATGCCAAATGGACAAGCACAAAAACACTCCGATTAATACGACGAAAAATCTTTAGACAAAGCGGCGTGGGCATCTAATCCCTTAATTCAATAAAAGTATTTACGCATCGTTAAGCAAGACATTTATACAATTTATGGGCCTAATATCTCAGCACAATGCTGGATGCATAATGAATATTCCAATTCTGGGTCCAAGGTCAAACAAGCGTTGAGTCGGTGCCATGTGTGTGCATAATAATATTATTCAAGCCCAAAGCCTGAATCCTCGTAGAAGTCTCGCAGCTCCTGTAATCGCGACATAATAAATTCATCGTTCTTAAAAACACAAAATCCCTACCTGGGATATCAAGATTCAATCTCAGCAAATACGCCCCATAGGTCACGTACCCTGAAAAGTATTAGCAACGGCACTGGATATCACGTCCCCGCCAGCTCTCATGTAGAATCACACCGTAGCACACACACATAATATAGCTTGTCAAAAAGACCCAACTGGTACCACAGATCAGAACTGAAGCAATAAAACATCAAATACGGTGAGGTAGAAATTCCTCCCGTGCAACTACTGTTGCTTAAATTACAAAGTACAAAATCACTGCGTTTGCATAACGATCGTAAATATCAGAATTCCCAAACCAGGCCTGACATTAATATTATCAAGTCCCACTTGTCACCGCTTATCTAACGTTTCCGTGATAATTAACCTCATAAGTACTAGGCTTTTCAAGTACACAACAACTTGAAGAACTTGTACTCTAATCATAACAGATCAACATCAGCAAATGCCAATAGAATATTAAATGCAAAAAGAATCAGCAAAATTGTCACGTATCGCTATTTAAAATATCATGCCGGCAGAATCTACATATTCGCACACAAAACAAAGTTATTTACAAAATATACAATTTTCCAGTTATACGCGATTTTTTTTACCCATCAAAATGAATTAATTCAAATTTTTACTCAACACATCTGCGTCTAGTCCGATGCCATGGAATTGACCTCGTCATCATCCCGTATTATGGACCTAGCCTTCCATAATTTCAACTCTTGAAGTCGTTGCTGATGATACCATGTTCCTTCTGCCGTCGGTCGTCATCTTGGCGCTGAATGAAAGTGTAATGGTTAATATCAAAAATATAACTGCTTATTTGTGCTACTAAATTCACACAAGAGTCCTATCGCAGTATCGCTGACTTGCCCTGACTTTGTGGTGTAAGAACCACTTAAGTACTCACTAAAATCAATATGTTGCTCGACACACAACTTACTAAGTTTTTGTCACTAGCACAAGTAAAAAATAATCGCTATACAGCCCGGCCTGGCTTCGCCGTCCGCTTCATAAAATCAAGTGTCTTTTCCGTGTTGCTCGGCTCCCAGTATTCATTCAATCACTCAAATCTTTAGGAGGGGGATATCCGCTCCTCAATAAATCGATAAAATTGTCCTATCACGTTTGAACACATATCAAAAGTCTTGTAAAAATTCGCACATTACAGCCATACTATTGCGGAGAATATTGCATCGTAGGATCTATTAATTCACTGTCGCGTGGGTACTTTTAGATTCGGGCCACCCTAAGCATTCGCCTTTCATTGGTCACAAGTTCAAATCCTTTTAAGCATTATGTTCGTGGTCACACCTATTTGTGACGTCAATCAGCGCGAAGATCCATTGCGCATTCAACCTTGGCTGTCTTATATAAGGAAACTTCTGTATTGTGCCTTCAAGCTTATGACGACTTAGTTCAGTTTCATTGTTCGCAAGATGCGAGCCAAAAATAGATTGTGCAGACTTCACGTCTCCAGTATTGTGACATCGCTCGGCTCTCAGAGCATCACAGCCTCCCTCAAGCTAACCAGAACTTCCTTCAAATAACATAAATCTATGCCCAAAGAAAAGAATAATATGAACACTGAAATATTAGCATAGGATTTTAGGGTTCAATATATCATACCGAAAGGTCAAGCACATAATTCTCCAGGCTCTGGTGATAATTAATACATGTATTTTTAGCCTATTTTCATTTAAGAAAAAAATAGGCTTATAAGATCACCTTTGTCCGTGTGTCTGTCTGTGTGTGTGCGTGTGTGTGTGATTCGTGTGTGTGTGTCCCCCTCCCCCGAGTTTCAATGAAACTCGGTAAGTTCATACCACTATTCCTGGCGACCCCGACCGTGACCTTTAAATTTTGTTACGTCTCACCAATCCAACATGGCGGCTGTGCGAAATATTTCACGAATATTATATATCTCCGAAATTATTACCGATATCACCCTGGAATGTTTTACGGTGATAAAGGGAACTACTAGAAGTTCACCTATGTGACATTGGAAACCTGCTAACTACAAAACCAACATGGCGGCCAAGCGAAGTTGCGACTTTTAAATAGACGTTTCTCGCGTTTTAACCAATCAAACGCAACGAAACATGGTACAGTATATGTTTATACACATTGTAATGCACCGACATCTAACTTCGTTCAATTGTTTACATAACCTCGAGATGACGGCCTTGCGAAATATTTCACGGTATTCTACATCTCTGAAACTATTACCGATATCACCCTGAAATTTTTCACGGAAATAAAGGGCACCACTGGAAGTTCATCTATGAGACTTTGAAAAACCAGTTAACTACAAAACGAACATGGCGACCAAGCGAAGTTGAACGTTTTAAATAGACATTTCTCGCGATTTAATTATCCAAACGCAATGATACTCGGTACAGCAAATGTTTATACACATTGTAATGCACTGGTATGTAATTTAGTTCAATTGTTTACATAACCTCTAGATGGCGGCTGTGCGAATTTTAAAATTACTTTTTTATTTCTCGTGTCGTAATCATGCCATCAAAGTGAAAGTTTGAATAATGAACTTACGTAGTAATTTTCCTTCAATGGTACATGACTCTATGGCCTATGCATATAACAATCCAACATGGCGACCATCCGAAATATTTAGGTGGTTCTCAATATCTACGAATCTATCACAGCAACAAAACTGAAATTTGTTATGTTCATAAGGGCTATGAACATACGTTTACCTATAGGACTTTCAGTAGCCTGGTGATCACAAATCTAAAATGGCGGCGACGCGAATTATAAATATTCTCATGGACGTTTCTCTCAATTTAACCTTCCGAGTGCAGTGAAACTTGGTATAGTAAATCCTTATACAAATGGTAACCCA
This sequence comes from Meconema thalassinum, assembly GCA_946902985.2. Taxonomy (NCBI): domain Eukaryota; kingdom Metazoa; phylum Arthropoda; class Insecta; order Orthoptera; family Tettigoniidae; genus Meconema; species Meconema thalassinum. The sequence goes on from OX336392.1 coordinate 28,493,014, forward strand.
CTGGCTTCTAATTTATTTAAATTGTTTCCATAACCACAAGATGGCAGCTGTGCGAAATTTTTAAATCTCCTTGTTACTTCTTGTGTCCTAATCATGCGATTGAAGTTTGAATACTACACGTACACAATACTCTTCATGTAACAGTGCTTAACTCTAAGACCTACATATATAAAATCCAACATGGCGACCATCCGCAATATTTAGTCGGTTCTCAATATCTTCGAATCTATTACAGCAATCAAACTGAAATGTATGTTGATAGAGGCAATTAACATGAGTGGGATATATGAAAATAGGCTGTATAGTTCTTCACGGAACTACTTGTTTTATGTTGTACCACGCCCATTCGTGTTGACCGACTGAAGAGCAACAAATAATGACAATTTGTGTAGGCAACACTGGTATTAGATACTATCTCGGTATTTTCCTGGGGGGAGTATGGAAAAAAACGGGAGAAAACCAACCTCAGAAGAGCCGCCGGCTGTGCCAGTATTCGAACCTACGATCTCCAGACTTGCTGCAGCTGCCCGCGCGGTCGTGGTGCACTATTTAGATGATGATGATGATGATGATCATCATCATCATGATTATGATGATTATTGTTGTATTAAGGGACCTAACATCTAGGTTATCGGCCCCTAATGATGTGGGTGATAGTAAAATTGACAATGAAATTAAGTGAGACAGAAAATACTCACAAAATGGAACTCAGATTGAAATGGCTCACAAAATGTAGAGTGGAAATACTTACAAATGGTAATTTAGTCGGTAGCATGCTGACCTTCTATGCCCAAGATAGCGGGTTCAAACCCGGCTGAAGCCGTCGGATTTTTAAGAGCGTTAAAATCCCTCAGTATGCCTTCCTTCAGAGGGGAAGTAAAGCTGACGATCTCATGTCATAGATTTAGGGCATGTTAAAGAACCTTCCTCTAATTACACCTGTGTGAAGCTAAACTGCATAGGTTAAGAATGTAAACAACGCTCTTGGGTCCCTACATTCGTTGCCAAGAGCCGACTGCGGTGGCGTCTAGCAGCTAAGTTCTGAACTAGGCGTAGTAGTCGTTGACGGTGGCGTTTGGCGGCAAAACTTGGAACTATTTGATAAATTCAAAGTTGCAGTCCTCCCTTGAATTAAAAAAAAAACAGATAACACACACTAATACAGCCATCACAATTAACACCGTATATCAGACAGATTCTACACACACCCAAAGTACACGGGGCTACCTGACCGCGTTGTCGGAGCCCCTAAACTAAGGAACCAACCAACAAAAGGTAATTTAGAAGGAAAATACTTACAAAAGGGATTTAGATTGAAAAATACGCACAAAATGTAGATTAGGTTCAAAATACTTACAAAATGCAATGCAGATTCGAAATACTCAACAAAATGCAATTGAAATTGAAAATACGTACAAAATGCAATCTAGATTGAAAGACTATAAAAAAAACTCACAAAATGTAATTTAGAGACACCGGGAGCCAATTCATAAAAACAGAGCGGGAAACTTAAAGAGAAAAGGAACTATAATGAAAAGAAAGATCAGGAAAGATGAGACAAGGGCCAATTAAGGCGGGAAAATGGAAGACTACCTAGGCCTCGGATACCCTAAAACCGTCGGGGTAGGAAAAGAACGAGAGTTGACCAAGAGAGGAAAGAAGGCGGAGAGGAGCCCGGCACAAGTACGTGGAAGCAATGCCGGACTCAGCTGGGGTCCCGTGGTCGCCAACCCACGTCCCACTAGATGTGAGCCCCTGGGGGGGGGGGGGGGGGGGAGACGTCTTTAATGAAACCGGTTTCGTTCACAGAACCTTGCTTTTATAGGTCAGAAATGTAAAATTGCGGTGGCTGTGCAGGTCTTACGGTTGTTCATGGAGAACATTTTCTTGCTTGGATGGTTTCGACACAGGGCTTGTCTCGTTCAAGAGCCGACTGGCGCCAAGCGATACACTGCTCGACACTAGACCGCATGAAACATCACGACGATAACATTAACGTCATGAATTTCAAATTATTCGACATTAAAAATAACTAAATCCACGCACAGATGCAAAAGAAATGCAAATTTAATGACTGATGTTTGAAGAGAAATCAAATATAAGTTAATATGAGAAATAAATAGCGAAATATGAAAAAAAAAAAAATTGGTGTCAAAATTAACGAAATTTTAATCTGAACCCGCCTTGAAACCGGCTCTAAATTCCATTCCATTACACGAGACAGTTTAAATATTCAGCGTTGAATAATTAAAAGTATAACGAATGAAATTCTCATATTTCACACACTTCCACGTTAACTGAAAAACCATATAAAGATTAGGTATACTTTTACGTACTCTACATGCTAATGGTGCCTCTTTCTTTTTCATTTGTCTTTACCTTCATGTGGGACGTGGAATATACTACGGATCCTACACACATGAATAACAGGAGATATAATAAGCCACTTTCGCACATGTAATTTAAAACAAATGACATTAAAAATATCAGAGCTTGACGGTAGAAACTTGGGTACTCTGTTTTACACCCGATCCAGAAGTTAATCAAACATTTTTCTTTAAAACTGTCCTTCATGGAACTATCTTATGTTAGATTCATAAAACTTTCTTTTAATTTCAACTCATTTGGTGAGGTTCCCGAAAAAGGATTTCTGATCCAGTCAAATTTGGAATAATCTACGGAGAAATATTTATTAAAACTTTCTTGAAGGGCTCGCAAGTGAACTATGATATCGGAAACGACATCTGGCATTGGAGATATTTCATTTTCTTCAAAAATTGATGATAGAGTAGGAAATGCAGATAAATTCTCCTCCTGTACTTGTGAACAATCTTATCGCTCAGGCGTACCATCTGAAACGTTCCCGCGTATCACCTGTGGTATGCGCACCATAGGTAGGGAAGCCCTGCTCTAAAAGACTGGGAAGCCCAAGATGGTATGGCGTGGAGGAGGATGCTCAGCACTTTGAAATCACCAGTCGCCATTTTGAAGAAAAACGGATTGGGAGAAAACTATGCTTAGCTCCAGGACTGAATGCATTCCTCCCCAACGGAAGAGCTTGATTAAGCCTCGTCCACACCGGCAGATTTGTTTGCAGACGGTATGTAGATTATTTGCTGACTGTATGCAAACTGTTTGAAAACTGTTTGAAAACTGTATGAAGACTGTATGTATACTCCTTTGGAGTCTGGAAACAGTCTGCAAACAGTCTCCATACAAGTCTGCACACAGCCTGCAGACTGTTTAGAAACATTGTATCCGCTACAAGTATGTTACTTGGTTTGCGTCCACACCAGAATTAGACCTCTAGTCCACACAGGCAGTGCTTCTAGCGATGCCGACTGAAGAAGACGTACTTTTGGCTTGTGCGTGTTTCGTATTGCTTAATTATGTGTCTGCTCTACCAACGAAGAGGAGGTGTTGGACACGAAGAGTGCTTGAGGAAGGTTCACATTATGGCCGGAACCTACTTTCAGACCTCAGATTTGAAGACGGGGCAGGTTTTCGGAATTTAACTCGAATGGCCCCTATAGATTTCGAAATATTGCTCAACAGTGTGGGGGTCCACGAATTAGCAGAACACGCACTAATTACAGAGCTTCAATTTCAACTACGATTCGACTTGCAGTTACGTTAAGATTCTTAGCAAGTGGCGATTCTTACACAAGTAGGCAACTGGCTACTGGATGCGTCTGTGGTTTGTATCCGGTCTCCAGTTTCAAAACACGTCCACACAGGAAGACTTAAGACAACATTTAGATTGTCAATCCTTACAAAATGCAATTGAGGTTGAAAACACTCTCAAAATACAACTTAGATCGAAAAAACTTACAAAATGCAACGTGTTTTCCATTTCGTTGGAAAACAGAAAACATTGTATCTTGTCTCTACAAAAATGAGATTTGTTTGTCATTTGTATGTCAATTGTATGCAGACTGTTTGCAAACTGTATGCAGGCTGTTTCCAAACATCACTCGAGTCTGAAATGTGTCTCCCGATTGTATGTAGTGAACCCTTGCAAAGAAGCATATGAGACTCAATTTCTGGGGGTGTAACAGTCCATTTCGTAAAGTTGCTGTTAAGCGCTTCTTATAACATGCAGGGTAACATATAACAAAATAACATGCAGGAAAAAGTGAATACCAGGATTAAAACATATGAATTTAATAAACAGATCAACAAATTTACACTATTTACAACAACAACAAAACAAGGTCTCCCAAATGACACCCACTTGAATTAATAAAAATGCCAACCTAGGCCTGATGTCCCAAAATACTGCAATGACAATGTGCGTGTGCGGCTTTTCTACATGCGTTACGATGTGTACAATTTAATGCGAGATTCGTTACCATCCAGTAAACCTTCAGGGGACGAATCTGCATTGTCTAGAGCTAGACAGACACGAGGAACCAACTAAACACTAATTAAACTAATCCGACACTTCCTACACTAAATAAGACAAAAATAATTTCCGTCTGAAATTGGAATCAAAGAACTGCCGTAGCAAACAACATTAACGCCTAAAATTAGGACTTTTCAAATCAACACAAGTAAATCAACACGTGACCAATCAAGAAAAATACATATATGGCCGCTTGCCATTTTTACAAGAGAAATATGAAATACACCCAACGGTGTCACAACAGACGAAATCTAACAATAAGCAAATGAAATGAGTCACAGAAATCACTAGGCTCAGAGTCAACATTTACATCATAAAACAAATATTTCATTTCATACGATATGCGGTAATTCGTAACGGACATGGCGAACTCCCAATTAAAATTATGATCCAATGACCATTAAAAGAGCAGGTTTGCTACAGATAGCTTACAGGGGTCAGTCGGTCAGCTGGACTGCCTAAACGATGAATCACCAGACATAGATGGGCGCAAAGTGGAATCTGCACATCTGTCAACCCACGTGTCAATTACCTCGACCTGCAGTAGCAATGGCTCGAGTCTCGAAGAAGCGTGCTCCCAATAGCACATAATATACGTGTGTGTGTCAAAATAAAATATCTTGGCATTTCCCAAGGAAATCCAAGAATCAGCACAGGACAAGGTACAGTAGCCTCGAAGAGCGCTCTGCCTTTCCATAAAAATACAACCACAATATTATGAGGGCGGTAGACACATTCTACCCCTCATCACGAAGAATCAATACACACACCTTGACACAAAACGCACACCAGAATCACACGTATGGGTTTGACAGAAACCTGAAATAAAGGACATAAAATATTTTCCACCGACTTGCGCTCCCAGTCTAGTCCGTGACTAAAGAACCTGAAAAGGAATCTCAAAAAAACTCAAAAAAATACAGAACAAAGGTGTTCTACAGTGACATCTTAACTTGTTGCTACCCTAGTATGAATTAAAACCTGTTCGTAAAACATCTAACAATTTTTACCCCCTTCTCCTACTAAAATGAATTTGAATAAAAGCACCATTTATCGACCATGACGAATTTCGCATTCGCATGAATAAAATCAAAATACACGCGCCGTGCATACTAATAATGACTCATAAGAAAAATTACAATCAAACAAGCATTTTGGCCACGTACATTTAAATATAACAGTGTCGGCGCACAAAAATCTAAATACACAAGGAAACCATGAATAAAATTATTTACAACGTTCCCGCGTCTAATCTAGCTACATATTGAATAAATCAATGGTTTGTACATCACCGTGCAGCTTGTAGAATATCAACCTCCATCCCAATGCATTTCCCCACGGGAAATCTACTCCTTCATCGTCGAAGTTCTGGTAGAGGCGAAGCACATCATTCCACCAATCGACCTTCCTGTAGACATCTTGGCGTGGCTTCTTGGAAATAAATGTTCAAAGTTATTATTCTACCTAGCTAGAATCGCTATGAGCTACTGACTTTCACTCAAAAATGTCCTGGGCGATTACTCAACGTTGAACTGGCCCTATCTAAGCATTTGCTTACTTCACACGCACACATACATCACACAAAATATAACACAACATTTACAGAAAATATTACAATCTTCGTCCACCACGCAACTGGCTTTTAACAAGTCTCACAAATTACGTCTACCGCGTAGCGCTTATCTCAACTAGAGATCTCCCTCCACTAGTCCTGAACTTTGCTCCCAAGAGCACAATAAAATGTTCGTTCAGACAGACGTGAAGTATGCTCACTAGAGCCTGATAAGATCGTGTCTCAAACTGGCGTGAACGATGCTCCTCAGAGCCCGATAAAGTTGTGTGTCAAACTACTCATCACCGATCAATTTATTAGAAACTGACAGAAAGGGGTGGAGTGGGGGCAATCTGTGAAAATAATCTGTAATTTTCAACTCACAGACTTGGGACTAGTATCAAACTTCTTCTTTTCATTTAAACGTCTCAATGCACTCGTGCGGAATCCTATCGCATCGACGGTTCTTCATACACGTGTTTTCAGCGCTTTTTTTTGGTACGCAAATCTCCGCGTGGTTTAGGCGTCCTCTCTCCTGATTCACTGATTCAATCGTGTATCGGTTGGAAATTCACTTCTGGCACGCCCATAATGACGCCGACTTGGATGCGCGTTCACCCTGAATTTGTCCTTGAACTGGGCTTAGCTGGTCATCCCCAAGAATAACTACCACGCTACCTCTGTTGCAAGCGTTGCGACACACTACCTGTCTTCCGTTGTCAATCTCCAACATGTACTGCCTGGATATCAGTAATAATAATAATAAAAATCATGAAGATTTATTGATCGGGTTCAGTAGAATGTTTTCAAAAAGTCTGCTAACATTCCCGCATACAAATGAGAAACATTTGGGAAACCGTCTGCATACAATGTTTCTGGAAACAAATCTGCCGGTGTGGACGAGGCTTTACATTGCGGAAGGAAATATCATTCAAGAATCGGTATGTTCAGCCACTTAGAGCACACAGACAGACGAGCAGATACGGAAGACTAATCATTAAGGCCCGGAAGTTCATGCAAAATCATACTTTTTGCATATTTATGCATATTTTGGCGCAATGCATCATATTTTTCTCCTTTGCCTCTTTAAGTGCATATCTATGCGGCTTCGGTGGCGTAGTTGGTAGCATACTGAACTGCTGTTCCCAAGATCGCGGGTTCAAACCCGGATTTAAGAGATTGAAAATTCTTACAAAATGTGGTTGAGATTCAAAATGCTCACAAAACGTAATTTAGGGACACGGGGGGCCAATTCAGAAAAACAGGACAGGAATTTTATAGAGAAAGGGGCTCACATCTAGTGGGACGTGGGTTGGCGACCACGGGACTCCAGCTGAGTCCGGCATTGCTTCCACTTACTTGAGCCGGGTTCCTCTCCGTTTTCTATCCTGTCGACCTCACTTGATCAACTCTTGTTCTCTTCCGACCCCGACGGTATTAGGGTATCCGAGGCCTAGGGAGACTTTCACTTTCCCGCCTTAATTTGCCTTGTCTAATCTCTTCTTGATACCCTCATTCTTCGAGGGGTCAGCCATCTTTTTCTTTTCATGTTATCTCCTGCCTTTGGCACAAGGCCCTCAAGGAGGCAGGGTGTATGTAGCCCCACCACTTCTGGTGTACCCTGGATAGTGCTACACCCTCAAGGGCTCACGGCTGGTGAGTTTGGGAGTTGGCGATCCCGGGGGATTCCTGAGCTGGGTCCGTTTTGTCCCCTTTTTCATCTGACCTTGGGGCGGGCCCTCTCGTCTTTCCCTTTCCTATCTTCCTTTCATGGCTCTCCTTCCTTCCAAGTTCCTCAATCCTCATCCTTTGAGGGTTGAGGGCATTTCTTTTATTCCTGTCCTATACTTGCCCTATCCTTTCTTTACCATTTCTTCTTCTAGTATGTAAGTCTGTAGTTAGTATTAGTTATAGTTTTCATTCTCATCTCATCTTTCACTATCACCCAAACCATTAGGGGCCGATAACCTAGATGTTAGGCACGTTAAAACAACAATTATCATCATCATCATCATCATCATCATGATCTCCCTGATTACCTCCGTAATTACCGAGTGATCGCCGGACATGATCATAACTGCATGCTCTCTGCATTTGCTTTGCTACACCTAAATTCGCCCTCAGTATTTCTGTAACACATTTTATTTTCTGCGCACTTGAACGCCTGAACCGAAAATAATTATTTTAATTTTGTGATAAGTTATTTAAATACTGACAGAAGAGTTTCGCATTTCTAAATACAATTTTGCAAGAATTGGCCACAGAACATCCAAGGAAGGAAAAGCAAGAGTATATCGCAACATACACTGTAGAATGCAAGAGTTTGGTAACTTGGAGCAGTACTTTCCAATTTCTTTCGCCTGTGTAGCTCGTCAAACCATGACTCTGAGCCGCGTAACACGACTTACAGTAATACTTCCCAATGATTGCATAATACAGTAACTTGTTTTCGTCAGTTGGACACATGTCTTTTTCTTTTTCTGTTGGTAAAGCTTCACTACGGAGAATAGAGAGTAGAGGGACTAAGTCCTTACTCTTTACTGATGACTAGAGACAGGATTATTAGCCTACTTTTCACATTTTGCAAAAATTAGGAAAAAGTAGACTTATGAGATCGATCCGGGAAAATGTGTGTCTGTCTGTCTGTCCTCCTGTCTGGCTGGCTGTGTGTATGCTCCCCCCCCCTATCAACTCCTAAACGGCTGCAGCGATCGAAACAAAATTTGGTATGAGTGAAGATCTATACCATAATATCTCAATGCCGTATTTGAAAATGATGTCAGTGCTACCAACTGCTGAAAAATTGCAATTGAAATTTGAGCTCCGTGTTGGATATCTTGGAAGGTATGAATGGGAGCTATTTGAAAATTAGCTTGCCACGGTGGGTGAGTGGTTATAGTGTCGGACTACCAACCCCAAGATTTCAGGTTCGCCCCTGACCATGGTAAGTGATTTTTGAAAGGCGACAAAAATCATGACACTCATGTCATACGTTGTTGGCATGTTAAAGAACCCACTTGAATTCAGTAGGCCGTGTTCAATGGCAAAATTTATCTCGGGATTTTCCGCCAACACAAAGTTCCTCCATTCTCTACTTGAAAGCGCTATAGTGTCAAGGAGTTTAGATATCTAACCTCCTTGACTCTCATAGCGTTCAAAGGAACGACGAAATTCGACATGCAAGCTACCCTCTGGGTATCAATTAACAAACTTGCACCAGGCACCCGAGGCCATGCGATATTATTATTATTATTATTTGAAAATTGGCACACGTATAGATAATAATATGCCAGTTTAATTTCCAGGAGGCGATACATGGCAGTGTTGCCAAAATGATTATAAGCCTGCTGATAGGTCCAATTTTAAAATGCATGTAACTTCTAAACCTACTAATGGATTTCATACAAAATTGGCACAACAATAGATCATATTATTTCAGATTATTTCTGACCAATACATTCATGACATGGTTACCAACATGATTTTCCGCGCGCTGTTAGACTCAATGTTTAACTGTATGTAACGTCCATGCTATCCATTGGACTTCAACCAAATTTTGTATTCTGTAATGGAACTATGAATCTATTCAGTCACCAGGGCTGCCAACTGTAGTGTTCTATTAGGCTACATTATGCCAGGTATACAGTATTTCGAACTAATTAGAAATTTCGATATTACCAACTTAATTTCGTCATTATTCTAGATAGATCCATTTAGATTAATCATTGGCATGCATCTTAAATTTTAAGAAAAGTAGACTCTTTAGTTCGTCACCGAACTTCTTGTTAAAAAATGTATATGCGCAAATGCAAATGCATTCTTTTGAAAATGTATTGGATTGTTTGCATATTCTGAAGATAACAGCATATTTTAGCATAAACAGTTGAAATTAAGTTAATTTAAAACATCTTGAACAAATTCGCCTGCGTGTTGGACAACCCTTGTAAGCAACTCTCTGAACAACAGATTAATAACTAATATTTAACGCAAGCATGCTGCCTGGTTATTTGAAGGAGGGAATGGAGTGGGACATTCCTTGCACCATCTCGACAGCCAGTAGCCCGGGGTTAGTTTTGTGAGGAGTTTCTTCAGTTAATGTGTTACTTTATTCTTAGTCTGCATATCCTTTACTCAAAATGCCTAAAGAGAAGAGCAGCAGAGTATTTATTAAACAGTGGGTGTCAGGTAATAGTGATTATTCAACTGATTGCTTGGGACTGGACATTTATGCACTGGAAACTATTAAAATAGATGTAATTTGTCTCCTGAAAACATTGAAAAACTTGCAATTATCTATTGTGATGCTTCTTTCTGCAGTGAATGATACAATTATAAAGTGAGTGGATATGATTGGCTTATTGTTAAGTACATATTTTTCAATTACCGATATAATGCATATTTTCTATATTTTTAGAGCATAAATGTCCGGTCCCTACTGACTACGTAGTGGTGTATTAGAAGTTCAAGAACAAGTTAATGTTTGTCACCAGCTTATTATTATTATTGTTATTATTATTATTATTATTATTATCGTATGGCTTTTAGTGCCGGGGGTATCCGAGAACATGCTCGGCTCGCCAGATTTTGTAGCTGCTTCTACGTGGACTCCCATGGGGTGAGCTACATGTACCGCCGCGTGTGGAGTGTTGTCTGGGGAGGAACGTTTTGAATGTAAGGACTAGGAGTTGGAAGGTAGCGGCTGTGGCCTATAGTTAGGGAACAACCCCGGCATTTGCCTGGAAGGAAGATGGGAAACCACAGAAGACCATCTTCAAAGTTGATGGCGTTGGGATTCGAACCTCCTCGCCTCCCGCATGTGAGCGACTGCCTGCATCTCCACCGCGCCGTAACGACCACGGTTAACTCACCCGTTTTGGAACCAGCTGATAGAACAGCGTGGAATGAAAATCAACGTGGAGAAGAGTCAAACGGTAGTGTTGACAAGAAATGTGCGAGATGGTAGAGGGAATATTGCAGTACATGGGAAACCATTAGAACTTCAAATGCTTAGGGAGTGTCCTCACAGACGATGAAAGGATAAGTAAGGAAATTGGTAAGAGGATCCAACAAGCAAATGGGTTTTACAAGGAAGTTCCCGAGAAATGTAAAAACAATCTTGTATTCAACATATTACATACGTGGACAACAACTAGACGGGGTGAAAGTAGAATCGAGGCAGCAGAGATGTAGTTCCTTGGAGTATAATTGGAAAGACTCTCAGGGACAAAATCAGAAACAAACAAATTAGGGAAAAAGCAAGATTTTCGGAGTTACAAGACAAGATTGAGATCAGTTAACTAAAATGGTGATCTGAATGTGAGAAGACAGAGTTCCGAAAGCCACGGGAAGGCAACAAAGAAGAAGGCCGAGAATGAGGTGGATAGATACAGTGAGGGAGAGCATTGAGAATAGAGCAGTGGATATGGAAAAAGGACGAGAGTGGTGGAGAGACAGAAAAGTTTGGAGGTCCTTGATTCACACTGGAACCGGGGAATGATGAAGGAGAAGAGGAAGAAGAAGAAACCTTTGGAGCATAGTTCATATATCCTTCCAGAGTTAGAATAAATTATGAAGGAATGTTAAATTCACAAAGACAAATTGTGAACTTCAAACATCAAAAAAGTTTTGCATATCGGCATGAAGCACAGTGGAGATGAAAGTGAGCACAGACTTATTTATTAAGCAGTGTCTTCACAATTGAGACCGGGAGCATAGGGAGGCTATTCCATTCTGTGAATACCATTATCCTGAAGGCGGGCGAGCGTTATCGTGAAATTTGGGCTGAAATTGTCGGCATAGCCTTTCACTAGAGGTGCCTGGATAGTATCCCTCTACCGTATGCATGTCATACGCCCTGAGATGTACACAAGAGGGGTTCGGTAAGGTTAAATCGCGAGAGACGTCTATTTAAAAGTCGCAAATTCGCGTGGCCGCCATGTTGGTTTTGAAGATACCAGTTTTTCAAAAGTCACATAGACGAACTTCTAGTATTTTCCTTTATCACCGTAAAAAAAATCCAGGGTGATATCGGGAATAGTTTCGGAGGTATTGAATGCTGGTGAAATATTTCGCACAGCCGCCATGTTGGATTGGTGAGACGTAACAAAATTTGAAGGGCACGGTCGGGGTCGTCCGGAATAGTGCTATGAACTTACCGAGCTTCATTGAAATCGCTCCAGCTCTTTAGATGTTATTAGGGGACACACACACACACTCCTCAGACACACACGGGCAAAAGGTGATCTCATAAACCTATTTTTTTCAAAATTGAAAATAGGCTAAAATATGAAAATAATTGTAAAAATCAATTCGAAATTAGTTAATTAATTCAATAAATATGTAAAAATTAAATTTAGAGAAACAAAAAATAACATTATTAATAAATAATAATTAAAATGAAAAAATATACAAAAATATACAAATAGAAAATAGTTTTGCCCTTTAAAGGGTTAGAAACAACTATTGTTTGACATTTTGAAATCTATTGGAATAAAGTACAGGGATAGGAGGGTGATCTACAATCTATACAGAAACCAGACAGCAGTCATCCGAGCTGATGGACATGAGAGAGAAGCGTGTATTCAGAAAGGTGTAAGGCAAGGCTGCAACTTATCAATCTTTACATTGAACAAGCAATGAAGGAAATTAGAGAAAAAATTGACGTGGGAGTGAAGATTCAAGGAGAAATAATGTCAACTCTGAGATTTGCTGATGACATCGTCATCTTGGCCGACACGCCTGAGGATCTGAATGAGTTTTTGAATGGTATGGACTCCGTCTTGAGGAAAGAATTCATGATGAAAATTAATAAATGTAAAACAAAAATACTGGAATGCAGCCGAAATAAATCAGAATCCTCTATGGACATCAAATTGGCAGGTGAAAAGCTGAAGGAAGTAGGAGACTTCTGTTACTTAGGAAGCAAGATAACCAGTGATGGTCAAAGCAAAGAGGATGTAAAAAGTAGGTTGGCTCAGGCAAGGAAAGCATTTCTACAGAAAAGGAATCTGTTGACACCGAATATAGATTTTGGTGTTAGGAAGTCATTTTTGAAAGTCTTTGTCTGGAGAGTGGCGCTATATGGAAGTGAAACTTGGACTATTGGTGCAGCAGAAAAGAGGAGAATTGAAGCATTTGAAATATGGTGTTACTGGAGAATGATGAAGATCAGATGGGTGGATAGGGTTACAAACGAAGAGGTATTAAGACGAGTGGGAGAGGAGAGATGTTTCTGGCGACTGCTAATGAAGAGAAGAGATAGGTTGGTAGGACACGTACTAAGACACCCAGGAATAGCAAGCTTAGTTATGGAAGGAAGGGTCGAGGACAAGAACTGTAGGGGTAGACCAAGGTTAGAATATGTTAAACAGATTGCTTCGGATGTAGAGTGTGGTATCTATGAAGAGATAAAATGATTAGCTCAGGACAGGGAGGCATGGAAAGCTGCATCATACCTGTCAAAAGACTGAAGACTTAAACAACAACCTTATATTCGGAACGCCCCACGTTCCTTGTGAAATTATGCATTCAAATTTACATAAAATCGGTAACTTCACCGCAAAGTAGCTGAATGTTCTTAGGGGTCATCCATGAAATACCGGTACATTCCAACTTCGATATCTCCAAATAATTTTAATTTCCGGGCCAAGTTCTACACAATTTGTATGTCATGAGGTTTGTTCTATAATTCGAAGATATTAACCGAATATTTTGGTAACTCGAATGCTATTTCGTTCCACAGATATAAAATATGTCTTTAACTCGAAGTTAACTGACAGCAGTGGCTACGCTGGCTAAAACGCAGTGCTAGGCCATGGAGCCAAGCTCTCTGCTGACTCGGTAGACGCGTGGGTTCGAGCCCCACCGTCGGCCGTCCTTGAAAAGGTTTTCCATGGTTTCCCCATTTTCAACACCAAGCAAATGCTGGGACGGTACCTTCTGACAGGCCTCGGCCGCTTCCTTCCACATCCTTGCCCAGTTTCATTCATCTTCATCCATTCCATCTCTCATCCCGACACGCAGGTCGCCCACGGGCGTTGAGTAGAAAGACCTACACTTGACCTCACTGGAGGCCACCAAAAAAATAAAAAATAAAAAAATTAACTCGAAGTTGTGGCGGCTTCGGTGGCGTAGTTGGTAGCAAGCTGAGCTTCTATGCCCAAGGTCGCGGGTTCAAACCCGGCCGTAGTCTTCGGACTTTTAAGACCGCTAAAAATCCCTCTGTATGCCTCCCGTAGGAGGGGAAGTAAAGCCGGTGGTTCCAAGTCTTAGATTTGGGCATGATGAAAAACCTTCCACTAATTACAATTGTGTGAAGCTAAATTATAGGTTAGATTTGACTGATGCTCTTAGGTTCCAACGTTCGTCGCCAGGAGCCGACTGCTGTGACATCCAGTAACTAAGTTCAGAACTAGTTGTTCGTTGACGGTGGCATTTTTTAGCAAAAGTTGGAACTACTTGGAAATTGAATGTCTGCAGTCCTTACTTGAATTAAAAACAGATAACACACACTAATACAGTCATCACAATTAAGACCGGTTATCGGACAGTTTCTACACACACCCAAAGTACACGGGGCTACATGACCACGTTGTCAAAGCCCCTAAACTGAGGAACCAACCAACCAACCAACTCGAAGTTGGCGTGAAAATGCAGTTGAAATACACTCTTTATGTGTGACATAGGAATTAATCTATCGATTCAGTTGTGTAGGGTACTTGGACTGTATATTTCTGTAAATTTCTATCAGCAGCTTATTATGAAAAATAAATCCAAGATTTATAGCGTTATGCAGGAGTCACGTTTTTTGAAAGAAACACATTTTATAGATTTTTATCATTTTAAATGATCTTGTTGACTTCGTCGTTACGCTGGGCTCTGGCGTTACGTTACAGTGACGGGACGAAATTTACCGAGAATGCACTGAGGTGTGTGACGTCATAGCACGATGTAGCAGCAGAGTACCAAGAAGGCAGTGCGAGAACAGAGTTTTAAGAAGGCAGTGCGAGAACAATCAAGTAGGCAGTGAAGAAACAAAATAGAATCTTGAAACTCTGTTCTCGCACTGCCTTCTTGGTACTCGGCTGCTAGCATTTAAAATGATATAAAGTCCAGTCTTTCAGACTGACTATCAATCTGGATTTTTTTATAGATATTATAGCCTAAGTGTAATGGATCTGATGATGATCGCTTGACGATCGAAACTGGTCATCCAAGTGTATTTATTAATCTCATGTAGTATTTTTCATTTGGGTACAATCGTGTTGACCGACTGAAAAGCACCAAACTTTTTTCTTTTTTCCAGGTCATTAGGGTTTACATCTTGTGGTTCAGATTTCACGTGAAAGTGGATGTCCCATAGCTAATGATCGCGAAATTAACGGTCACTTAAAACTACAAGCTTCGTTCCTTGTTTAGAATTGAAATGCATCAGTTTTAAATTCCACACAACAAGCAGCAACCGGAGTGAGTGCTGGTATAGACTGCCACCTTTAATAAGTCACACACCTGTTGGAATGGAAACAAGTGAATAATGGAGCTAGCACAGTTCGTAAATCTTGCTGTTAATAATATTTTAAAGGGCTATAGCAAGCACTGTGGTGTATGAAAAGAAACCTCCGAACGAATGCAAGTAGGCAGGCTGAACAGGCAGGACAGCTTATTTCTCTCCGCGTGGTGGTTTGCAATTGCTATGCATTATACAACTTGGCAACGCCGCGTTGGCCCTGAGGGAAGATGGTGGGAGGTGGGGCAGGTTTGGGGCCCACTCTCTCAGCTCACATCACATGCCTGCTGCTTGCTTTGCTGCAGAGTTCAGTTCGTCCTCACGCACTCAGCGCTAGACCACGCCTCCGATCTGATCCATATCAGCCCCGGGTTCACATCTAGTGGGACGTGGCTTGGCGACCATGGGACCCCAGCTTCCACTTACTTGTGCCGGGCTCCTCACCATATTATTTCCTGGCGACCTCTCTCGGTCAACTCTTGTTCTCTTCTGAACCCTTGTTGGGCCCAAGGTTGCAGGTTCGTATCCTGGCGCAGTCAGCTGACATTTGAGGGTGCGCAAATGCAAGGGAGCCGTGTCAGCAGTTAAACTGGCACGTCAAAGATCCCCTTCGGGGCAAAATTCCGGCACAACGGCGTCTCTAAAACCCAGAGTAGTTAAAAGGGACGTAAAACCAATACCATTATTATTATTATCTTCCGACCCCGACTGTATTAGGGTATCCGAGGCCTAGGGAGTCTTTCAATTTATCGCCTCCTGTCTCATCTTTCCTGATACCCTCATTCTTTGAGGGGTCGGCCTTCTTTCTTTTCATGTTATATCCTGCCTTCTGAACAAGACCCTCAAGGAGGCAGGGTGTCTGTAGCCGCACCACTTCTGGTGCACCCTGGATATTGCTACACCCTCAAGGGCACACGGCCGGTGAGTTTAGGAGTTGGCGACCCCGAGGGATTCCTGAACTGGGTCTATTTTGTCCCCTTTTTCCTCTGACCTTGGGGTGGGCCCTCTCCACTTTGCCTTTCCTATCTGCCTTTCATGGCTCTCCTTCCTTCCAAGTCCCTCAATCTTCATTCTTCGAGGGTTGAAGGCATTTCTTTTCTTCACCAATATCCCCGCTGCCGATGTAACCAACCAAGGCTATGGACCCGGTGGTAATCCCTGCAAAGCTGCTGCCTTCCTCAAAGAATTCGTCTGCCTACCTGAATGGATTCATATGGACATTGCTTCCTGCGGAACGAGGGCCGATACCTATGAACTACCTTACTTACGTCAAGGTCTGATGACCGGTAGGCCAACGAGAACTATCATTCAATTTCTTTACCAGATGGCTTGTCCATCCGGTACCGGTGACACCCCGATTGAGTCGGTGCCTGTCGCCGTCTCCAGCACACCAGGAGATGCTAAGGAATAATGCGTTTATTTCAATTTTATGTACATACTGTACTTCTTTTCCTTTCATTTCAGTTGGCATGCCTGTGGTATTCAGTAATTACATTATTCACATGTAGATAAGCTTTAAAACATAATATAATTGTTTTTTTAAAGTCAGCCTTGTATTTCAACTCTCTACACTTCGTTCCCACGGGGTTAAGAATTATGCCACTCTTTCAACCCTTCCCAAGCGGACGCTCTTATGGCTCAGAGCGGATTTCTTCTTAATTCAAAATATGTACAGGGTCTTTCATATAAAGTAAGAACCGCAAGCGGCAGTTTTGTTATTCGCTGCTGCGGTGGCCTTGACCGAGCTTGTGGCGCGCCATGACCCCCTGCTGTACTATTGAAAGCGCACGCATTGCACATACGAGAGCTGTTTTTTTGCTTTTTTTTAAGTTCCGATGGACTGTATAAAAATGACAGATTGACATACCAAACTCATTTTACTACTAAATGTTTGCTTGTTTTATTCTTATGTCTCAACATAATCGCCAAAACGATTGAAACATTTGTCGTATCGTTACACCAGCTTTGCAATGCCCTCGGCAAAATATTCTGCCGCCACTGAACTGGGTACGTCTGGACAGTCTCCTGAAGTTTTTCCTTTATTGCTAGGCGTTGCCGCCCAACCATACCTTCAATTCTCGGGAAAGGTGAAAATCATTCACCACCACACAGTTACCAACGTTACGATAGACTTTTACAAAGAATTCAAGTGTGAAGTTTTGGATCATCTAACGTTTAGTCCAAACCAGCACTGAGTGATTTTCACCTTTTTCGAGAATTGAAGGTATGGTCGGGCGGCAACACCTCGTCAAAAAGGAAAAGCTTCAGGAGGCTGTCCAGATGTACCCACCTCAGTAGCGGCAGAGTATTTTGCCTAGGGCAGCCCTCGTATGTACTATGCGCGCGCTTTCGATAGTACCGCAGGGGACCATGGCGCGCCACGAGCTCGGCCAAGGCCACCGTAGCAACGAATAACAAAACTGCCGATTGCCGTTCTTACTTTATATACATTTGGTCAACTCTTGATCTTGAAAAAATCACTTCCAAAGTTTTGAAACACTGTAAATGTCGGACATTTTCATTTATAATCCTCAATGTGTTCTTTAGTTACCCTTCAAATATTATTTCGTTATGGCAACGGTAGATGGCTCCTTCATTATTAAAAAAGTTAATTCGCCGGAAAAACGACTTAACCCTCTACTTGTGAGGTGGTATTACTGAGTTAGTTATTGTTGTTTTAAGGGGCGGAACTACGACTCATCTGCCCCTTGGTATTACTGAGAGGTGAGGTCTGAGTGACCATTGCTTGTTCATAGGCACACATAACAAAACTATTTACTTGAAATTTGTCGTGTTGGTACTTCAACTACTCTAACACACGATACAAAAACAATCTTAAAATCAAAGTGTAGGTCTTTCGTACTCATATTACATTTATAATGCGAGAAAATAAGAGTTTTCTGTGATCATTAGATTAAATTAATATAAAAAATGAAAACTTAACAAACTTTAAGCTTGCGCTGGGCAAATATCAATATTCCATGAGTTGTAAGAATTGTTCATCATGAAAAGTTCTACAAAAAAGACCACGAAAGCATATCTCTATCTTCAAAACATTGCCCACTATAAGTGTGTTTACGTCTTCATTTCTTCCAACAATCTACTGAGGTGATAGTTTACGAGCTAGCTTGGGGCGAGCCTGTCACCCCAGTTACAGCCTAGCTAAAGGGGGGAGGGCTACTACCCCAGATACAGCCAGCGGCAAACTGTCAAGTCGTGTTGAGTTAAGACTTCAGAGAAGCGTGGTTGTGTTTGGAGTTTCCCTGAAAGTGCAACTCAGCTTTTCTTGATTTTGCCTGTGAAGTTTTCGTTCCGCAAAATACACAGTCAAGTTAAGATTGGACGGAAGGGAGATTTGTGTTTCATGCACCTCGCCATTCTTAAATTACGTCTGACAATTACGTCGGTGGCGTAGTTGGTAGCATGCTGAGCTTCTAAGCCCAAGAGAGCGAGTTAAAACCCGCCCGAAGCCATTGGATTTTTTAAGAGCGTTAAAAATCCCTCAGTATGCCTTCCTTCGCCGGGGAAGTAAAGCCGGCGGTCCCATGTCATAGATTTATGGCATGTCAAAGAACCTTCCACTAATTACACCTGTGTGAAGCTAAATTGTATAGGTTTGGAATGTAAACAACGCTCTTAGGTTTCTACGTTCGTTGCCAAGAGCCGACTGCGGTGGCGTCTAGTACTAAGTTCTGAACTAGACCTAGTAACTTAGTAGTTGACGGTGGCGTTTGGTGGCAAAAGTAGGAACTATTTGAAAAATTCCAAGTTGCAGTCCTTACATGAATTAAAAATCAGATACACACACTAATACAGCCATCACAATTAACACCGGTTATCAGACAGATTCTACACACACCCAAAGTACACGGGGCTACTTGGCGCGTTGTCGCAGCCCCTAAACTGAGGAACCAACCAACCACCTCGCAATGTTTAAATTACGTCTGAGAAGAATTCGTTGCACATGCATCTCCATGATAATATAATTAATAGTCCAGTCAGTGATTTTAACCCATCCTGCCGGGACGGAAAACGGATATAGGTCGTAGTTCATTAACACCGAAAAAAAGCTCTTACCACGGGCGAAGCCGGGGCGGGTTGCTAGTTCACGAATAAACACTCATAATGAAACCTGTCTAGATCTTTACTTTCGTAAGCGACATTAAAAATCAGCTGCACGCAAAAGTAGGTTTAAGTTAACTGTAGAGAGCATAATATTGTTGATGACGATGGTAATTGTTGTTTCAAGGTGCCTAACATCTAGGTTATCGGCTCCTAATGGTTTGGGTTATAGTGAATTGAATGGGAATCGTGTGGAACCTACAACTAAGACTAACTCTTGACTTACCAACTAATTTACATACTAGAAAAAGAAATAAATATAAAATGGAGGGAAAACAAAAGAAATAATGGACAGGAGGAAAAGAAATGAGGATTGAGGGACCTGGAAGGAAGGAGAGCCATGAAAGGGGAAAGAGCCCGCCCCAAAGTCAGTAGAAACAAGATATTCAGTAAAGAACAAATTATAGGCTAGCTTACTTTCTCCTAAATGCATGGGTATTGTTATATCTCTTTGTCCTTTTCAAGGAGTATATTGAATGTTGGTTGTAGTAGCTTGTTGAAATACAACGTGCTATACGGATATTAAACATGAATATGAGGTGCCCTTTGCTAGTGCTACCACTTAAAAAATCATTCAATTCGGTTTGACCGTGTTTGAATTGATATGGGGAATCGATTTGCACACCTACATGGCCGCTATCTGCAAACTATTGGGCTGATGAACTTCTAGTTCAGTCAAGGGATGCTTCCCACAAAAAGGTATGATGTTGAAAAATTTGGTAGCGTTCAAAAGATTAGGTTGGTCATAATCTGATTTAAGCTCTTAATATTTGGGTGGCCGCATTCTGTTTCCATCAAGATGGCGGCGATATAAAACATGACACTGATGTGCCCTCGGTACCAAATTTCGTTCAATTCGGTTTTACCGTGTTTGAATTGATATGGGGATACGATTTTCACACATACTTGGCCGCCATATGCAAACTATTGGACTGATGACCTTGTAGCTTGGTCAAAGAACACTTCTCAAATAAAGGTATGTTGTTGCAAAAATTGGTAGAGATTAGATGATTACGTTGTTCGTAATTTGATTTAAGCTTTTTACATTTGTGTGGCCGCCATTACGTTTCCGTCAAGATGACGGCGATATAGGACATGACACTGAGGTGCCTTTTGCTAGTGCTACATCTGTACCAAATTTCGTTCAATTCAGTTCCACCGTGTTTGAATTGATAGGGGGAATCTATTTGCACACATACATGGCCGCCATCCGTAAATTATTGGACTGATGACCTTGTAGTTTGTTCAAACGATTCTGTATACATAAATCTATAATGTTGCAAAATTTAGTAGAGATCAGACGATTACGTTGGTCGTAATTCGATTTAAGCTTTTAACGTTTGGGTGGCTGCCATTACGTTTTCGTCAAGATGGCTGCAATATAAAACATTACACTGAGGTGTCCTTTGCTAGTGCTACCTAGGTACCAAATTTCGTTCAATTCAGTTTCACTGTATTTGAATTGATAGGGGGAATCGATTTGCACACATTCATGGCTGCCATCTGCAAACTATTGGGCTGATGACCTTGTAGTTTGGTCAAACAATTCTTCATACCTAAAGGTATAAGGTTGCAAAATTTGGTAGAGATCAGATGATTCGGTTAGTCGTAATTTGATTTAAGCTTTGAACATTTGGGTGGCCACCATTATGTTTCCGTCAAGATGGCGGCGGTATGAACATGGCACTGATGAGCCCTTTTCGAGTTCTACCTCTGTACCAAATTTCATTCAATTCGGTTTCACCGTGTTCGAATTGATAGGGGGGGGTGGGGGACAGACATTCAGAGTACATTCACACAGACACACACAGACTCACACACAGACAGACACACATTTTTGGCCGTATGTAGATCCCATAAGTCTACTTTCATGTTTTGCAAAAATAGAAAGTAGGCTAAAAGGGGAAAGAATTGACCCAGCTCAGGAATCCCTCGGGGTCGCCAGCTCCCAAACTCACGAGCTGTGAGCCCTTGAGGGTGTAGCACTATCCAGGGTGCACCAGAAGTTGCACCTTGAGGGCCATGTGCAAAGGGCAGGAGATATAAAAAGAAAAAAAGGCCGACCTCTCGATGAATAAGGGTTTCAGGAAAGTTGAGACAAGGGCCAATTGAGGCGGGAAACTGAAAGACTCCCTATGTCTCAGATTCCCTAATACCGTCGGGGTCGGAAGAGAACAAGAGTTGACCAAGAGAGGTCGACAGGAAATATAACTGAAGGGAGCCCAACACAAGTAAGTGGAAGCAATGCCGAACTCAGCTGGGGTCCCATGGTCGCAAATTGTGAGCCCCTTGGGGGCATAATCTTGTGCCAGTCACATACAATAGCACGTAGTGGACATAATCTTCAATATGCGTTGCATTACGGGCTTACGTTATGCGACGTTATCTGGCTAACGGTGTAAAGTTTGCCAAACCCGGAATGACGTCACAGCGACATTGTTGGTGCCTGCCGAGGTCGAACATCAATTCCCCTCGATTTTCCTTAATTCCACTCGGTCCTCCAAAAAAGCCAACTCCGTACAAGCCATGGAGGCCCTGGGAGTAGTGGAAGGTAGAGGTTAGCACTAGATGGGATGGAGTTGTCAGCTCCACGCCCGGCCGTCTTTGCTCCCAGGAATTACCCTGGTACTCATTTCTGGTGTAGGCTGAGTGAACCCCAGGGCCATTTGCGTTTCCGAAAGTGGTAGTTTTGTTTCTAAAATCCACTACCTGGGTGGGGATCGAACCCACTCCCTTTCAGTTAGAAGTTCAGCGCCTCTACCGACTGCGCCACGCAGACCCCTCCTTTTTTTTTGGTGGCAAAGCCAACTCAACTCCATACAGGCCATGGAGGCCCTGGGAGTAGTGGAAGGTAGAGGCTTCCACTTTTTGTGACATCAGCACTAGATGGGATGGAGTTGTCAGCTCCACGCCCGGCCGCCTTCCTCCAAGGGACCCAAAAATGAGTTCCTCAACTCCGCTCAGGCTTTGGCAAGGGGTCGGCCAAGAGGTTATCCCCAATGACGTAAACAATACATAAAATTTGTAGAAAACAAGATGTTCAGTAAATAACATATTGCCTACTTTGTCCTAAATGCATGGGTATTTTTATAACTCTTTGTCCTTTTCAGGGAGTATAATTGAATGTTGGTTGTAGTAGCTTGTTGAAATACAACGTGTTATACGGATATTAAACATGAATATGAGGTGCCCTTGCTAGTGCTACCTCTGTAGAAAATTTCATTCAATTCGGTTTCACCGTGTTTGAATGGATATGGTGAATCGATTTGCACACATACATGGCCGCTATATGCAAACTATTGGGCTGATGACCTTGTCGTTTGGTCAAAAGATGCTTACTACATAAAGGTATATTGTTGCAAAATCTAGTAGAGATCAGATGATTATTGTCATTTAGACTTTCACGGCCCGTGTTATTATTCATAATGTTGAATTTTGGGCTTATGCCGTGTTTTATTATATTGCAATTCGACGCGTTTCGAAAGAAACCATGTCTTTCATCGTCAGGAATAATCTGGAATACGACAATGTTGCTAAGAGAAAGCAACGAAGAACATATAGAAGGTGCCCAAAGATGGACGCCATTATAGCCCCATGTTAGGGACAACGGAAAGCAGCAGTGGATTACTTTCTCAGGGTTCTGATAATAGGTAGCCAGGATTCACTGAGATTGTAGCCGGTGTCGCGGTTGAAATTATCTGGGTGTTTACGTATTTCAACCGCCTCCCTGATGATTCTGGGACGATATTGCTTTATACGGGCAAGAACATCCACCCCTTGGAACATGACATCATGGCCAGGTGTTAAAGCATGATCGGCAACAGCTGATTTATCAGGTTGAATGAGCCTGATACATCTATTATGTTCCTTAATGCGAGTGCATATTGTTCTCGAAGTCTGCCCGATGTAAACCTTGCCACAAGTACAGGGAACTCTGTAGATACCCGGTTGTTGCAATTTAGGCAAACTGTCCTTAGTTGGTCGCAGGAGTTGCCTAATCTTAACAGAAGTTCCAAATACAGTCCGTATGTTGTATCGACGTAGGATTTTAGCAATACGATCCGTTGTGTTATGTATGTACGGAAGGTAAGCAGTTCCTCTTACATCTCTTTTCTCAACTGACGTCCTATTATTATTTGTTGGTTTCAGAACCGTAGAAATCAAAGCCTTGCTATAACCGTTGCTCTCAAAGGTGGTTCGCAGGGTGTTAATTTCTTCTTGTAAAGAAGACACTTCACAAATCCTCCTAGCCCTGGTAGTTAGAGTTGTAAGGATACCATGTTTCTGGGCAGGGTGATGGTGAGAACTTGCGTGGAGATATCTATTGGTGTGTGTTGGCTTACGAAAAACGCTGTGTCCTAAAGATCCATCCTCTTTCTTGGTGACGAGAACATCTAAAAAAGGTATTTTGCCGTCAGATTCCTTTTCCATGGTGAAACAAATAGAAGGGTGCTGGAGATTAAGGTGATCCAGGAAATGGCTAAGATTTTCCTCACCTTCCGTCCAAACAACGAACGTGTCATCCACATAACGCCACCAAATCTTCGGTTTGAAAGGAGCCGACGACAAAGCTTTCTCTTCAAAGTTCTCCATGAAGAAATTAGCCACAACAGGAGAGAGAGGACTACCCATGGCCACACCATCAGTCTGCTCATAAAAATTCCCATTCCATAGAAAGTAGGAGGAGGTCATGCAGTGATAAAAAAGTCTTGTGATGTCTTCAGGAAAAAAGCCATTAATGAGAGACATAACACCATCAATAGGTACTCTCGTAAACAGAGACACCACGTCGAGACTCACTAGAATATCACCCGGCTGAAGTGTTATAGCTTTTAACTTTTCCACGAAGTGTGTGGAATCCTTAATGTACGAAGGCGTGTTACCCAGAAGTGGCTGAAGTAGTCTTCCTAAGTATTTGGAAAGGGCATATGTAGGAGAACCAATCGTACTAACAATAGGTCTAAGAGGAACATCTTCCTTATGTATTTTAGGAAGACCATAGAGTCTCGGAGGAATAGCATCCCCTGGAAGGAGAGTCTTCGCTGCATCCGCAGCAATCATCTATTCCAGCGGATGCAGCGAAGACTCTCCTTCCAGGGGATGCTATTCCTCCGAGACTCTATGGTCTTCCTAAAATACATAAGGAAGATGTTCCTCTTAGACCTATTGTTAGTACGATTGGTTCTCCTACATATGCCCTTTCCAAATACTTAGGAAGACTACTTCAGCCACTTCTGGGTAACACGCCTTCGTACATTAAGGATTCCACACACTTCGTGGAAAAGTTAAAAGCTATAACACTTCAGCCGGGTGATATTCTAGTGAGTCTCGACGTGGTGTCTCTGTTTACGAGAGTACCTATTGATGGTGTTATGTCTCTCATTAATGGCTTTTTTCCTGAAGACATCACAAGACTTTTTTTATCACTGCATGACCTCCTCCTACTTTCTATGGAATGGGAATTTTTATGAGCAGACTGATGGTGTGGCCATGGGTAGTCCTCTCTCTCCTGTTGTGGCTAATTTCTTCATGGAGAACTTTGAAGAGAAAGCTTTGTCGTCGGCTCCTTTCAAACCGAAGATTTGGTGGCGTTATGTGGATGACACGTTCGTTGTTTGGACGGAAGGTGAGGAAAATCTTAGCCATTTCCTGGATCACCTTAATCTCCAGCACCCTTCTATTTGTTTCACCATGGAAAAGGAATCTGACGGCAAAATACCTTTTTTAGATGTTCTCGTCACCAAGAAAGAGGATGGATCTTTAGGACACAGCGTTTTTCGTAAGCCAACACACACCAATAGATATCTCCACGCAAGTTCTCACCATCACCCTGCCCAGAAACATGGTATCCTTACAACTCTAACTACCAGGGCTAGGAGGATTTGTGAAGTGTCTTCTTTACAAGAAGAAATTAACACCCTGCGAACCACCTTTGAGAGCAACGGTTATAGCAAGGCTTTGATTTCTACGGTTCTGAAACCAACAAATAATAATAGGACGTCAGTTGAGAAAAGAGATGTAAGAGGAACTGCTTACCTTCCGTACATACATAACACAACGGATCGTATTGCTAAAATCCTACGTCGATACAACATACGGACTGTATTTGGAACTTCTGTTAAGATTAGGCAACTCCTGCGACCAACTAAGGACAGTTTGCCTAAATTGCAACAACCGGGTATCTACAGAGTTCCCTGTACTTGTGGCAAGGTTTACATCGGGCAGACTTCGAGAACAATATGCACTCGCATTAAGGAACATAATAGATGTATCAGGCTCATTCAACCTGATAAATCAGCTGTTGCCGATCATGCTTTAACACCTGGCCATGATGTCATGTTCCAAGGGGTGGATGTTCTTGCCCGTATAAAGCAATATCGTCCCAGAATCATCAGGGAGGCGGTTGAAATACGTAAACACCCAGATAATTTCAACCGCGACACCGGCTACAATCTCAGTGAATCCTGGCTACCTATTATCAGAACCCTGAGAAAGTAATCCACTGCTGCTTTCCGTTGTCCCTAACATGGGGCTATAATGGCGTCCATCTTTGGGCACCTTCTATATGTTCTTCGTTGCTTTCTCTTAGCAACATTGTCGTATTCCAGATTATTCCTGACGATGAAAGACATGGTTTCTTTCGAAACGCGTCGAATTGCAATATAATAAAACACGGCATAAGCCCAAAATTCAACATTATGAATAATCAGATGATTAGGTTGCTCGTAATTTGATTTAAGATTTTAACATTTGGGTGGCCACCATTACGTTTCCGTAAAGATGGCGGCGATATAAAACATGACACTGGGGTGCCCTTTGCTAGTGCTACCAAATTCCGTTCAATTCGCTTTCACCGTGTTTGAATATATAGGGGGAATCGATTTGCACACATACATGGCCGCTATCCGCAAATTATTGGGCTAATGACCTTGTAGTTCGGTCAAAAGATTCTTCGTACATAAAGGTATAATGTTGCAATATTTGGTAGAGATCAGATGATTAGGTTGGTCGTAATGTGCTTTAAGCTTTTAACATTTGGGTGGCCGCCATTACGTTTCCGTCAAGATGGCGACGACATAAAACATGACACTGAGGTTTTCTTTGCTAGTGCTACCTCTGTACCAAATTTCGTTCAATTCGGTTTCACCGTGTTTCAATAGATAGGGGAATTCGATTCGCACACATACATGGCTGCCATCCGCAAATTATTGGGCTGATGAACTTGTAGTTCGCTCAAAAGATTCTTCATACATAAAGGTATAATGTTGCAAAATGTGGCAGAGATCAGATGATTAGGTTGGTCGCAATTTGATTTAAGCTTTTAACATTTGGGTGGCCGCCATTACGTTTCCGTCAAGATGGCGGCGATATAAAACATGAGACTGAGGTGCCCTTTGCTAGTGCTACCTCTGTACCGAATTTCGTTCAATTCGGTTTCACTGTGTTCGAATTGATAGGGGGGAGGGGAGGGGGTGGGAGGGAGGGGGGACAGACATTCAGAGTACACACACAGACAGACACACATTTTTTCGCCCTGTGTTGATCTCATAAGTCTACTTTCATTTTTTGCAAAAAAAGAAAGTAGGCCAAGAATACAGTAGAAAACTTGGCAGACTTATTTAAAAGAATATTATGATTAATTTTAAATCACTAGTATTTTCTGCCATATAAGTTATAATGTGCCAAACACTTTATGCGTGATTTAACGAATGAGCGGACTTGACATCAGAGCGGTTGACCAATGGCACAACAATGTCTTGCGAACACCACCACGCCATCGGTCAAGCGCTCTGAAGTCAAATGTTTTTCTACAAATTTTATGCATTGTTTTTAACATGTGCATAATTAAATGTTTGTACGTTTTTTTAACCTAGTCAGTCATTATAAAATTAAATTTAGATGTAAATAATAGGTGTATAATTCGTACCTAAAAAAATACTTTCGATATCAGCTGCGGATGATGAAAATACTGTTTTCCAGCATAGAACGAAAAAATCAGCTGCATTCAAGAATTCGCTCATGCGCTGCAGAAGGTGTTTGGCCCCTTGGAGGGTTGTGACATTTGTTTACGTCATTGGGGATAACCCCTTTGCCGATCCCTTGTCAAAGCCTGAGCGGAGTTGAGGAACTCATTTATGGGTTCCTTGGAGGACCGAGTGGAATTAAGGAAAATCGAGAGGAATTTATGTTCGACCGAGTGGAATTAAGGCCGCCCCCTGCCGAAGTCCAAGTTACATTACGAAGGCCAGTTTCAGTATCTGCAAGCTTGATGACTTGAGTGACAACATGGAATATACAACCCTGATTCAACCCAACAGCAACAATTTATACTATAAATCAGTGGATGAAAAGTGGTATGGTTACATAGCTTTGTGAGTAACTTATTCAACGTGACTGGGACTATACCATCACTCAAATCTAATGCATATTATCCACTGAGCCATTATAATAAAATATATGTGGTAGTAAATTCAGCTTTAGGAAATGTTTTTATAAATATCCACTGTTTAACAAGTAGTTCCGTGAAGAATTATACAGCCTATTTTCATATATCCTACTCAAGTTAATTGCCTCTATCAACATACACAATTTCAGTTTGAAGATTGTTCGCTTTTGCGAATGTTTTTTGTAGGCTATGTTTCCCGCACGGTTTGAAAAACACGTTCAATTTCTGCCCCATTATTTTTTTCCTTTATAATTGCAGTATGAACGCGGTGTTCTGATTATTTATTTATTTATTTAACTTATGTTTCATCTGAATTGTTGTTCTTTATTATTCATGTACTTACCTTTTTTTCTGAAGTGTCTTTCTAGACGCACCATACCGTCACATTTTCTCACGAGGTACTGTGCTTGCCCCAGCGGCAACGCTCGCAATGTACATGGGGCTGTGCTTTGATTGGCTGCTCTTTCACTCCTCCTTCATTCTGGAAGATTCGGCGCGCTGACGTCACTACCGCTATATAACCGTAGGTCCATCGGCCTATGGGTTGACTCTCCATCTTCAGTCGCTTGCTACTACAAGCTTGCCGGGGGTCATTACCCTCTGGTGTCACGGCCTTCCCAGAGGCCCTGCTTCACGTCAACACGGAGTTAGGCTCCAGGCCAACCTTTGCTCCAGCTGGCGGCTGGACATGTTCTACAAACGCTGTACTCAGTTCAAGGTCTGCCTAAGGAAAAGACAACTTCTCGAACCAGCGGAGATGTTAATACCAAGAAACATCTCACTGCTGGTCAACTCTCGTCATCACGACTGAACATCGCCAAAACCTTGGCTCTGAACCAGCGCTGCTGGAGTGTGGGCGCATTAACCACGAGCATCAGCCCTGTGCGGGCATAACCACGAGTATCAGCCCTGTGCGGGCAAATAGAACTGCCACTTCAAAGCATCAGCCCCTTGCGGACCAACCAACTGTTTCCAGCCAAGGGTTTGCTGGCCTAAAGAAAGGGTTATGTATTTTCACCTCATTGAAAGGTGGTATCATATTCATCATGGTTAATCATTAAGAGTTCCTCGTTTAGGTATTTATAATTATGTCTCTCTTTTTATGAACAATATAAATTTTTAATCCCTCATAAGGGAATTTTGTTAACCGTTTCCGTTTCCTGGAGAAACTTGAAAATTTGCATTTTTATTATTCTTCTTGTTAATGCTTAAAACTATATTTATTAGGAGTAACTTTATACGCTGTTTAAAAAATATTGCATTTTGAATTTGCATTTTTATTCTTCTTCTTGTTAATTCTTAAAACTATTTTTATTAGAAGTAACTTTATATGCTGTTTAAAAACTTTAATAAACGCAAAGGCAAATTCTAATCTTGGTCTCTTCCATCACCCAAGATTCAATCCCTGTGTCCGAAACCTTACATCTTTTCTAAATCCCTAAAAGGGTGCAGCATACCCTTTTCCATGGTACCTCAACCCCGGATCGAACCCAGAACCTTCATTCTGAGACCACAAATTCTATTCTAAAAAAAAAACTTGTGCAATCTAATATTTGTCTTATACATTCCAGTATATCGTGGCTAGCGCAGGAGATCTGCGGGAAAGCGGAAACAATCCCAGCATACTACACAACTGGTTTCTTTCCGGAAAGCAGGTCTGTCTGGTGCCGCAAGCAGCTTTGGTAAGTGAGTTGTTCCAACTGTCCAGCCATGCCAGTAATAATAGATGATAAACTGTTAAACTCCCGGGCGGCCTACAAAGGTCAACTCACCCGTTTTCAAAAATATTTAGCTACTCTACCGAAAGAAGAACAAAACCTTGATATTATATCTCAGCGTTTAAAAGCTTTTGAACAGGCGTACGAGAAATATGATCTCGTGCAACTTGAAATTGAAATCAAAGGTCCAGAACATCAATCAGATAGGGAAGAAGTAGAGAGTAATTACTTTGATACACACGCTCAGGCTGTGGCATTAGTTAGAACTTTGACCCTGGCGTTGAAGGTAGAGGAAACTCAAGGAAGAATTAGCGACCATGGGAATGGTATCAAACCATTGCTACCTAAAATTGAAATTCCGCATTTTTCAGGAAAGGAAGAGATGTGGCAATCATTCTTTGAATTGTTCAGTTCATTAGTACATGATAATGCCACACTTCCAGAAATTCAGAAATTTCATTACTTAAAATCCATTTTGCAGGGACCACCCCTTCAACTTATAAGAGAACTCCCCTTAACAGGAGAAAACTATAACATTGCTATAGAGCTTCTTAAAGGCCGTTATGGCAACGAAAAATTATGCTTACAGAGGCATATTCAAGCCTTATTTAACCTGCCCGCATTGCGAGCTGACAGCTTGTCAACACTGCGAGCCTTAAGTGACACGGTCCAACTACACGTCAGAGCATTGGCACGGTTGAATCAACCGGTTGAGCATTAGGATCTATTCTTAGTTCACTTGGTTACTTCTAAATTTGATTCATCAACCTTAAAGGCATGGGAGAGGGAACTAACAAATGACACTTCATATGCCTATGGCTCATTGCTTACGTTTATAAATAATAGATGTCAGGTTTTATCAGCCGTAGCCTGTCATATGTCAGGAAGTGCAGATAACAAATCTAATGTTGTGAAGCCAGTCGGTACTAAAATAAACAAATCTGCTGTCTTTACTGTTCAACACAATTCAACAGATTGTATTCTCTGTAAAGCGCCTCACAGGTTATATTCCTGCGTTGCCTTTAAAGCCCTTTCTACCGACGAAAGACGCAAATTAATAGCTCAAAAAAGATATTGCTACAACTGTCTGTCAGCTAGGCATATGGTGCCTGATTGCGTATCTAAAAATACTTGCTCCCATTGCAAGGCTCAACATCATACCTTGCTTCATAGGTTTGAAAAGCCACGTCAGGCTCCTTCCCCTGGATGTTCTAAAGATACATCCCCAGGAGCCAATGCGCATTCTTATACTCAGAGCTCTAGCTCTATTCGTAGTTCCCAGGTGCTACTATCAACCGTGTTATTAAAAGTTCAAGATTCCTCTGGTAGATGGCTTGAAGCACGTGCCTTATTGGATAATGCCGCCACCCATGACTTCATGAGTGAGCGTCTCATTAAGAAACTTGGTCTTCCCAAGCAACCTACATTAATTCAGGTTACCGGTATTAACAATAGCAATGTTAAATCTTTGCATTTTGTTCGTGTTCACATCAAAGATGCTGTTAATTGTAACACAACATTTCAGTTGAATTGTCTTGCCATTGATACAATTGGCAGTAATACCCCTAGTACTTCTTTTGAAATTAGAAATTGGCAATTTCCTCATAACATTCAGTTGGCAGATCCAACATTTAATACGAGCGCTCCAGTAGACATACTTCTCAGTGCCCAAGTATTTTGGCAATGTCTCCTTAGCTCTAAGGTTAAAATATCACCAGGAGTGTTTGTTCATCATACCAAGCTAGGTTGGTTAGTAACGGGTCAGGTCCCTCGTAAGTCATTTCAAAATTTCTCACAATGTCATTTTGTCAATACAAGTCTCGATTACAACTTAGAAAGATTTTGGAAAATCGAAACTATAGATTCAGTTTCACCTTCCTCAGTTGAAAATGAAATGTGTGAAAAACTGTTTCGCGAAACAACCAAACGCAATTCAGAGGGTAGATTTGTCGTAACAATGCCCCGAGTGGATAATCCACCTCTTTTATTTGAAACACACCCTAGGGCTCTTAGAGCACTCTATGCTGTGGAAAGCAAATTTAAACGTGACCCTGTTGTTAAAACTCAATACTCCACATTTATGGAGGAATATGAGGCACTTGATCACATGGAGGTTGTTACCAAGAAAGATGATGCTTCTTATACCCCATCTGAAGTCATTTACCTCAATCATCATCCAGTTTGGAAGAATGAGATTTTAAAGGAAAACATAAGAGTGGTCTTTAATGGTTCTGCATTGGATGCCAATGGAACTTCTCTGAATGATACATTATTATCAGGCCCTCCTATTCAATCTGACATTTCTTCTGTTTTAATGAATTTTCGCTTGTTCCCTATCGCAGTGATATCTGATATCAAGCAGATGTATAGACAGATTTTGGTCGATCAACAACAGCGCGACCTTCAGAGAATTCTTTGGCGCGACGAGCCTACTAAACCTGTCAAGATTTTTCGGCTAAAAACATTAACCTATGGACTAAAGCCCTCTGCTTTTTAGCCATATGTACGTTGAAATTACTTGCTGAACAGGATGGCCCGTTGTATTCTCCTAAGGCTTCTGAAGTGTTAAAATCATCATTTTACGTTGACGATTTTCTTCATTCATTTGAGTCAGTATCTGAAGCACTGCAGGTCTCTAAAGATTTGACAGCCTTGCTTTTGGGAGGCGGATTTTCCTTGTGCAAGTGGAACTCTAATTCGGAAGAATTTCTTTCTAAATTTCCATTAACTTCAGTCTATAAAGACTCAGTAGAGCTTCTTCAGGAAAGTAATTCCTTCAAAACTCTAGGCATCTATTGGAGTCCTCAAAAGGATTTTTTCCTTTTCAAAATTAATCTCAGTGACATCAAACCGCAAACTAAGCGGCAAATTTTGTCTGAGATTGCAAAGATATTTGATCCTCTCCAATTTTTGGCGCCAATCATCGTCACAGCAAAGCTTTTCATGCAAGACCTTTGGTCCTTGAAAACTGGTTGGGATGAACCAGTTCCTTCCGAGTTGCAAAAAAATTGGATTTCTTATAGAAATAGTTTAGAAGATCTTTCTAATGTTATTATCCCGCGAGTGATTATTCCCTTTCCCTCCTGTGGAGGATATGAACTTCACATCTTTGCCGATAGCTCATTGAAAGCTTATGGATGTTGTGCGTATATTGTTTGCCGTAATTTTGTCCAGTCATATTTCTTTTCCAATTTAATTTGCGCTAAGTCAAAGGTGGCCCCTCTTAAATCTTTATCCTTGCCACGACTGGAACTTTGTGCTGCTCTTCTGGCGGTTGAATTATCGGTCAAAATCCGTCAATCTTTGAAAATCCGATTTATTAAAACTTACTTTTGGAGTGACTCAGCCATCACGTTGGCATGGATTGCCAAACCTCCCTCGCATTGGCAGGTGTTTGTAGCTAATAGAGTGTCTAAAATTCAACAATTGTCTAACCTTGAACAATGGCATCATGTATCTGGCAAGGAGAACCCTGCAGATGTCATTTCTCGGGGATGTTCCCCTCTTATGTTGGCTAACCTGACATTATACTGGCACGGTCCCCGTTGGCTTCTGCAAGAACCCTCCGCTTGGCCAAATTTTCCTCTTCCGGAGTTATCAGACTTGCCGGATGCTGGTAAGGTTACTGGATCTTCTCTTCTCGTTTCTGACTCTCCCCTTCTCTTGCAGCGATATTCCTCTTTCCATAAATTGGTGAGGGTTATGGCTTATCTCCTTCGATGGAAATATTTTGTGGTAGAACAACCCCTTTTTCCTAAGCCATATTTAACCCTTTCTGAATTAGGTTTAGCCACTACAAAAATCTTATGGCTTACTCAATAAGAAATATTCTCTGAAGAATGCCAGGTGTTGTCCCAAGGTCAATCCCTTAAGAAATCGAGTAGGCTTTCCTCACTCGCCCCCTTTTTGGATACTGATGGTTTATTAAGAGTAGGAGGACGTTTATCTTTGGCTGATCTTTCTGAGGATAAAGAACATCCAATTATTCTTCCCTCAAAGCATCATGTCACTTCCTTAATCATTCGTCAGTATCATTACCAGCATCTTCATGCTGGAACTCGTACATTACTTTCTATCATTCGTGAAAGGTATTGGCTCATAAACGGAGTCCATGAAGTTACCTCTGTCATCCGGAAGTGCATTCCATGTTTTAAATCCAACCCTAAAGTTACCGCTCAGCTCATGGGTGATCTTCCCAACTTTAGATCTGCGCCTGCTAGACCCTTTGCCATTACGGGGGTGGATTATTCCGGGCCTTTTGTTTACAGAAGAAATTCTCCTGAGGCCAAAAAATGTATTTTTGGAAAACTCTATATTTCGCTGTTTGTATGTATGGTCACCGGAGCAGTTCACTTAGAACTAGTTACCAACGCCTCTACTGCTTACTTTTTGGCAGCTTTTGCCAGATTTTCTGCTCGCAGAGGTCTTCCTTCAGAAGTATTCTCAGACAATGCTAAAAATTTTATCGGAGCTTCTGAGCAAATTAAGAGAGCTCTTACTCAAAATTCAGCGCTGGAAAGGATTACTGATTATGCTCACCAGAGAAATTTCAAGTGGCACTTCATCCCCCCTTATGCACCTCATCAAGGTGGGCGGTGGGAGTCTTGTGTGAAACTCACCAAGAAGCACCTTAGACGTGTTTGTGGCCACACCCCCCTTTCTCATGAAGAGTTTAATTCCTTAATCATTTTTATTGAGGGCATAATTAATTCTCGTCCTTTATCACCCTTATCTAATGATCCTTCAGATCTTCTGCCATTAACGCCAGGCCATTTTCTTATCGGTGGTCCTTTGACTGCCTCTCCCCCTTTGTTATATTCTAATTCTCAATCTTCTTTAGCCATTTCTTGGCGCAAAATTGAAAGTTTGCGCAATAATTTTTGGCGCCGCTGGAGGTTGGAATACCTCGGTTTGCTTCAGCAGCGTGGTAAATGGCTTGTTTCCTGCTCTAACCTTCAGGTGGGGGACTTGGTGCTTTTGAAAGACCCTAGTCCTCCTCTTGTCTGGAATTTGGGTAGGGTTGTTGAGTGCTTTCCTGGCAGAGATGGTAGGGTTCGCGTGGTAAAACTGCAGACTTCTGCTGGCCATTTTCTTAGGCCAATCACTATGATTGCTCCTTTGCCACGCGAGGCCTAACTTCTGCGCTTTCTTACTGCAATTTTTTCTCGCCCCTCCCAGCATGTTCGCTTTTGCGAATGTTTTTTGTAGGCTATGTTTCCCGCACGGTTTGAAAAACACGTTCAATTTCTGCCCCATTATTTTTTTCCTTTATAATTGCAGTATGAACGCGGTGTTCTGATTATTTATTTATTTATTTATTTAACTTATGTTTCATCTGAATTGTTGTTCTTTATTATTCATGTACTTACCTTTTTTTCTGAAGTGTCTTTCTAGACGCACCATACCGTCACATTTTCTCACGAGGTACTGTGCTTGCCCCAGCGGCAACGCTCGCAATGTACATGGGGCTGTGCTTTGATTGGCTGCTCTTTCACTCCTCCTTCATTCTGGAAGATTCGGCGCGCTGACGTCACTACCGCTATATAACCGTAGGTCCATCGGCCTATGGGTTGACTCTCCATCTTCAGTCGCTTGCTACTACAAGCTTGCCGGGGGTCATTACCCTCTGGTGTCACGGCCTTCCCAGAGGCCCTGCTTCACGTCAACACGGAGTTAGGCTCCAGGCCAACCTTTGCTCCAGCTGGCGGCTGGGCATGTTCTACAAACGCTGTACTCAGTTCAAGGTCTGCCTAAGGAAAAGACAACTTCTCGAACCAGCGGAGATGTTAATACCAAGAAACATCTCACTGCTGGTCAACTCTCGTCATCACGACTGAACATCGCCAAAACCTTGGCTCTGAACCAGCGCTGCTGGAGTGTGGGCGCATTAACCACGAGCATCAGCCCTGTGCGGGCATAACCACGAGCATCAGCCCTGTGCGGGCAAATAGAACTGCCACTTCAAAGCATCAGCCCCTTGCGGACCAACCAACTGTTTCCAGCCAAGGGTTTGCTGGCCTAAAGAAAGGGTTATGTATTTTCACCTCATTGAAAGGTGGTATCATATTCATCATGGTTAATCATTAAGAGTTCCTCGTTTAGGTATTTATAATTATGTCTCTCTTTTTATGAACAATATAAATTTTTAATCCCTCATAAGGGAATTTTGTTAACCGTTTCCGTTTCCTGGAGAAACTTGAAAATTTGCATTTTTATTATTCTTCTTGTTAATGCTTAAAACTATATTTATTAGGAGTAACTTTATACGCTGTTTAAAAAATATTGCATTTTGAATTTGCATTTTTATTCTTCTTCTTGTTAATTCTTAAAACTATTTTTATTAGAAGTAACTTTATATGCTGTTTAAAAACTTTAATAAACGCAAAGGCAAATTCTAATCTTGGTCTCTTCCATCACCCAAGATTCAATCCCTGTGTCCGAAACCATACATCTTTTCTAAATCCCTAAAAGGGTGCAGCATACCCTTTACCAAAGGTTGTGATAGATTCGTAGATATTGAGAACCGTCTAAATATTTCGAATGCTCGCCATTTTGGATTTTTATTTTTGTATTATTACATTAAGATTATTGTGTACGTGTGGTATTCAAACTTCAATCGCATGATTAGAACACAAGAAGTAAAAACGAGATTTTAAAATTTCGCACAGCTGCCATCTTGTGATTATGCAAACAATTGAAATAAATTAGATGTCAGTGGATTAACATGTGTAAAAGCATTTAACGTGCAACGTTTCACTGCACTCGGATAGTTAATTCGCGAGAAACGTCCATTTAAATATTTATACTTCGCGTCGCCACCATGCGGTATTTGTGCTCACCAAGTTACTGAAAGTCCTATAGGTAAACATATGTTCATAGCCTCTATGAACATAAAAAAAGATCAGTTTGATTGCTCTAAAAGATTCATAGATATTGAGAACCGTCTAAATATTTCGGATGCTCGCCATTTTGGATTATTATATGTATAGGCCATAGAGTTATGTACCATTCAAGGACAATTATTGCCTAGGTTCATTATTCAAACTTTCACTTTGATCGCTTGATTACGACTCAAGAAATAAGAACTTAATTTTAAAATTTCACACAGCCGCCATCTTGAGGTTATGTAAAAAATTGAACTAAATTAGATGCCAGTGCATTACAATAATGTAAAATCATTTTCGGTACCACATTTCACTGCGCTCAGAGAGTTAAATCACGAGAAAAGTCTATTAAATTGTTTCAACTTCGCTTGACCGCCATGTTCGTTTTGTACTTTACAGGTTTATGAAAGTTACATAGATAAACTTGTGGCAGTACCCTTTATCACCGTAGATAATTTCAGGGTGATATCTGTAATAGGTTCGGAGATATAGAATGTCAGTGAAATATTTCGCACAGCCGCCATTTTGAGGTTATGTAAACAATTGAACTAAATTAGACTCCAGTGCATTGCAATGTGTATAAAAATTTGCTGTACCAAGTTTCATTACGTTTGGATAGTTAAATCGCGAGAAAAGTCTATTTAAAAGTCTCAACTTCGCTTGGCCGCCATGTTGGTCTTGTAGTCACCAAGTTTTTGAAAGTCTCATAGGTGAACTTCTATTAGTGCCCTTTATCACCGTACACAATTCCATGGCGATATCGGTATTAGTTTCGGAGATACTGAATGCTGGTGAAATATTTCGCACAGCCGCCATGTTGGATTGGTGAGACACAATAAAATTTGACGGGCACGGTCGGGGTCGGCCAGAATAGTGCTATGATCTTACCGAGTTTCATTGTAATCGCTCCAGCCGATTAAAAGATATTACGGGGGGACACACACACCATACACACGCCAACACACACACACGCGGACAAAAGGTGATCTCATAAGCCTATTTTTAGCCTAATTTCGATTTTTGGAGAAAATGAAAGTTGACTTATGAGATCTACACAGGGCGAAAAATTGTGTGTGTCTGTGTGTGTGTGTGCGCGCGTGTATGTGTGTGTGTGTGTGTGTGAGTCTGTGTGTGTGTGTGTGTGTACTCTGAATGTCTGTCCCCCCCCTATCAATTCAAACACGGTGAAACCGATTTGAACAAAATTTGGTACATAGAGAGAACTAGCAAAGGGCACCTCAGTGTCATGTTTTATATCGCCGCCATCTTTACCAAAACTGAATGGCGGCCACTCAAACGTTCAAAATGTAAAATCAAATAACGACTAACCAAATCATCTGATCTCTACCAAATTTGGTAACAACATACCTTCATATAGAACGCGTCTTGTGACCAAACTACAAGGTCATCTGCCGTACCATTTCAGGATGGTGGCCGTGCGAATTATGCAAACATTATAATCCATATCATGGGACCCACCAGTTCCGATTATCGAGCCGAGAATCGTTTTAACTGTTCTAAAGAAAGAGGCACGTTCGAAATTAAAAGTTTATTTTGTAATACTATAGTGCAGAAGTGATTTTAAAAAGCTGAGCCGTCTCAGTAACAAGACAAGATGGCAGCGGATATCTTGTGCCTGACTTATATTTCACTAATTTGAGTATTGCATGCAATATAGCGTACTGATACAAAATAAATAAACTTTGTATTAAATGCTTTATATATAAACTAGCTGACCCGGCAGACGCTGTCCTGCCAATCAAAGAAAGTGTTGGGGTTTTGACTTTGTTAGTTGCAGTGCTCTTGGATTCCAATATTTTCTTCTTTTTCCGTTAACCACCTCTAAACTATTATAAAAAAATAATTTGCTATCTCAGAAACATTCACGGGAGCGTGATCAACAACTCACGAAAGTTATATCGCAATGAAATGAATGGTATCTGAACGCATACGGGACTGCTGAAACGATTAGAGCGCCGTCACCCATTTGTTGAATATACTCGTACGCTACCTATTGTAACATGGATTTATTAAGTGAAAACCATCCCTGACGTGTACACAACAACTCATGAAAGTTTCATCGCAATCGGATGAATGGTATATGAACGCATACGGGATTTTGTTTAAACTATTCGCGCCGTCACTCATTTGTTGATTCATCTTGTGCGCCACCCATTGAAAAACGGACTTACTAATTCATTATCCTTCGCAGGACTGTACTCAGCTCTCCAAAGTTTTATCACACTCGGATGATTGGTATATTATCGCATACGGGACTTTATTGAAACGCTTCGCCCGTCGTCGCTCATTTGTTGAATCTACTCGTGCGCTACCTATTATAACAAGGATTTACTAAGTCAGAAACCTTGCCTGTAGTGTACACAACCTCTCACCCAAGTTTCATCGCTATCGGACGAATGGTATGTGAACGCATACTGGTCTGTGTTGAAACGCTTCGCCCGTCGTAGCTCATTTGTTGAATCTACTTGTGCGATACCTATTGTTAAGTGGATTTACTAAGCCAGAAACCTTACCTGATGTGTACAGAACATCTCACCCAAGTTTCATCGCAATGGGATGAATGGTATATGAACGCATGTGGGACTTTCTTGAAACAAACGCACGCCATTTTGTTGAAGCTACTCGTGCGCCATCTATTGTAAATTGGATATACTACGCCTATAACTTTTCCGGGACTGTGCACAACAACTTACCAAAATTTGATCGCAATCGGATGAATTGTGTATGAACGCATCGCCATTACGCATTTGTTTAAACTACTCGCGCTCTATCTATTGTGAAATGGATTAACTATGCCTATGATCATCCCGGATGTGTTTACAACAACTCACCAAAATTTTATCGCAATCGGATGAATGGTTTATGAACGCATAAAAGAGGAACACACAGACATTCCTTTCTATATATATATATATATATATATATATATAAGATAAGATAATATACTCCACTGATAAATCGTTTAGAATAATCATTATTTGCTAACAAGTTCTATGTCAGTCATTTTATATAGAACGATGTTCGTTGGCACAATTGGCTCCGTGGTAAAGCGTTGGCCTATCAATCTTATGGCTATGGTTCAAACCCTATCAGAGTTAGGGTTTTGCTTGAATTTCTTTATATTGATTGTTTTGTAATGACTCAGACGTTTTATAATTAATCGTTATATTGTGCATAGTACGATGGAAAATATATAATTAAAACAAAATTCGCCAGCAGATTTGCACGAGACATCTAGGAACAAAAAAGTGAATTATCATGGCGAACTGCACGCCGGCCAACAGATTAACCTACAGATTTTATTGAAAAGTTTATGTTTATGGCTGCTAGAATGCACTTCCCCTGTTAGGATTATCTTGTTCGATACTTCTCCATTAGATGTCACGACTGGTCTGCATGGGACTCCATTTATTAGCATACCATCGGCATTCTATGCGCATGAATTTGAAGAATGGCAAGATGATACTACGATACAGTTTTACTTTTTATTTTAAAGGGTTTGTAACAGCCTATTGTGCGTTATTTGAAAATGTTAATTGAAGTAAAGAACAAAACGATTTCACATAGTATCTGAACTCTAGTCGTTGGTGCTAGTTCAGGATATTAATTAATACTTTTATTGCAGCCAAATAGCAATCGAAAATATCCACATAGTTGGTATACACACGTCTCTGTAGGATCATGGAAAGATTTGTTAATTCAATTAGGGTTGTGAAAGCCATGCACAGCCAGACGTGTAAAGACATGCCTCAACTCAAAGTTGGATGTTGCCTGCGTCAGGCCGATTATGTAATAATAATAATAATTATAATAATAATAATGATATTGGTTTTACGTCCCTTTTAACTACTGTTGCACTTAGAGACGCCGGGGTGCCGGAATATTGCCCCGAAGGGGATATTTAACGTGCCAGTTAATCTACTAACACGGCTCCCTCGCATTTGTGCACCCTCAAATGCCAGCTGACTGCGCCAGGATACGAACCTGCAACATAGGGCCCAGCAAGCGAGAACGTTGCCGCACTGCCACGCAGCCAGTCCGGTCGATTATGTCTCCAGATCCATAACATTCTTTAGATACTTCTTATCTTTCTTTCTTTCTTTCTTTCTTTCTTTCTTTCTTCAATGATGGTAGCAGTTGT
This sequence comes from Meconema thalassinum, assembly GCA_946902985.2. Taxonomy (NCBI): domain Eukaryota; kingdom Metazoa; phylum Arthropoda; class Insecta; order Orthoptera; family Tettigoniidae; genus Meconema; species Meconema thalassinum. The sequence continues at coordinate 28,533,808 of OX336392.1, forward strand.
TTTCGAGGTTGTGGTGTTTGGTAGAGGTACATAGTTTTTAAGGTCTTCAACCAAGAAATGATTATATTATACTCTTTGATAAAAACGAGTTATAACTATACTAATACATTTAGGAGAAAGTAGGCTATATGTTCTTTACTGAACATCTTGTTTCAGAAAATGAAAATAGGCTAAATATGGTCATAGTTTATCACTGATTAATTAGGCTACCTATCTGCTCTCCTAATTTTGGATGTTTATCTGTACTCAAAGAACTACTCTTAAAGGGAGTATAGACAAATGGAAAAAGTAAATGATCGCTAGTTAAATAAATTGAAGGCTCCACGGGAGAAAAGTTACAATCTGTAAATTTTTCAGGACAGCAAATTTCAACATTCAACACTAAAAACAAATACTTAAATCACCCCAATTGAGAGTAAGCAAAATAGTTTTATTTGCCAAATGTATTTTGTTATAAAAGAAGTACATGTTGGTGTATTCCTTGGAATACACGTTTATTTAAGAGTTAGCAGTTGCTGCTCTTTGCTTTCTTTCTTTTTCATTAGTTCCTTTATTTCCCTTTTCGCAGACACCAACAGCGACCTTTATGTATTCCCGTTTCTTTGAATATGTACTTATTTTGTGTTTAAGTCTGTTTCAGTTCTGTACTCTCTGCAAGCCACTCCCAGCTCACCACGCGTTAACCTGTCGAAGCTTTTGAATTCAATAATGGTTTCAACCCACGCAAGCAGATGTCGTCGTTGTCGTCATCTGCAATCTCCATGAAGACTTATATTGAATTTGTATTGTGTCGATTTTTTTGTTTTTCATATGTTCCCTACATTGCATAGCCTCCTTTGTTTTCCCCTCCCTTCTCCTCCTCTCGCTGGCTAACGGAGTGTCTGAAAACCTCGCTCACTACTCGTCTGGACGCTTACGTGAAAAGTTCAGTCCTCTCCCAGAGGCTCGCCTCTTTCACACATGAGGTGATTTCAAATCGACGCCATGTCTTAAAATTTGGTGTAACGGCTGGCCGGAAAACCATCATCCAATCTACAATGAAAAGATAAGTAACTACCTTCAAGTGATTTTAACCACATTTTAAAGGGTTTTAATCTAATCAAGAAAGCTTTATGAATTTTATAGGCAGTTTTTGAATTTCGCATTATTGTGCAATCTTTCTATAACTGCCCCTCGTGCGATTTTCTGTCATGTTCAAGCTAACTGAGCTTGCTACTAAAGTCATGAGAACTAGTACTTCCTTTGAAAATTAAGGGGATACCTTTCCTGCATCGAGGGATTTCTGCTAAATTCGTAGCTGTCTAAAACACAACTTTTCTGCCACCAAATAACTTGCACAAACGTGCCTCCAATGTGATCGAAGCCTAAGAATCCCACACACTTGCGGAGTGTGGACCCTTCTGAAAGACTTATGTAAGATTTTCCACTTTCCTCGTAAAAAAACAACAACATATTATTATACACTATAAGTCTATTATTATTATCGAAAATCGAGACAAATCCTTAAAAAAGACTTCCTAATACCTAAATCTATATTCGAAATCAACAGATTCCTTTTCTGTTGAATTGCTTTCGCCTGCGCTAACCTACTTTTTATATCCTCTTTTCTTCGTCCATCACTAGTTATTTTGCTTCCTAAGTAACAGAAGTCTCCTACTTCCTTTAGGTTTTTACCTGCTAATTCGATGTCCAAACGGGTTTCTGTTTTCTTTCGGCTGCATTCCAATATTTTCGTTTTACATTTATTATTTTTCATCATGAATTCTTTCCTCAAGACAGATTCCATTAGCCTACCATTTATAAACTCATAAAAATCCTCTAGTGTGTCGGACTACAAGTCACTTAAGTTAAACAAGTAGTTCCGTGAAGAACTATACAGCCTATTTTCATATATCCTACTTATGTCAATTGCCTCTATCAACATAAAACAAACGAGTTTGATTGCTGAAAATGATTCATAGATACTGAGAACCGTCTGAATATTTCGGATGGTCGCCATTTTGGATTGTTGTATGTATAGGCCATATAGGTATGTACCATAAATAAAAATTATTGCATAGCTTCATTATTCAAACTTTCACTTCGATCGCATAATTACGACACAAGAAACAAATACTTAATTTTAAAATTTCGCACAGCTGCCATCTTGTGGTTATGTAATCAATTGAACTAAATTAGATGCCAGTGCATTACAATGTGTATAAACATTTACTGTACCAAGTTTCATTACGTTTGGATGGTTAAATCGCGAGACAAGTCTATTCAAAAGCCTGAACTTCGTTTGGCCGCCATGTTGGTTTTGTAGTTACCAGGTTTTTGAAATCTCATAGGTGAACTTCTAGTAGTGGCCTTTATCACCGTACACAATTTCAGGGTGATATAGGTAATAGTTTCGGAGATACTGAATACTGATGAAATATTTCGCACAGCCAACATGTTGGATTGGTTAGACACAATAAAATTTTAAGGGCACGGTAGGGGTCGGCCAGAATAGTGCTATGATCTTACCGAGTTTCATTGAAATCGCTCCAGCCGTTTAGAAGTTATTAGGACACACACACACACACACACACACCATCACACAGACACACGGACAAAAGATCTCATAAGCCTATTTTTTTCATAAAATGAAAATAGGCTAAAAAAAGGCGTTCAGAACAGGGAATTTTTTGTAGCGTCTCCAACTGTCATTACTTATAGATCTGTGCTACCAACATGCAATTTAATGTCTACTTCGCCCGAGACGGGCTGCATCTAAATCGACGGGGCGCTTTTAACCTAGGGAGCCTACATGACAGGGTCATCGGTTCGTGCCGGCTTTTGTGAGGAGGAGCAGGTCCAGAGGTTGCCAGCCGATGGGAACAGAAGGAGCTATTTCGAGATATTTGCTGCGGAGGTAAGACTCTAAGATTACTGCAGGTTAATTGTCAGAGTTTATGAAATAAATTAATTGAATTTTGGAATCATGTAGAGACGTATTCTCCGGACATTGTCATTGCAACTGAATCGTGGTTATATGAGGACATAAATAGTAGCGAAATAATTCAAGGGACCTACGAAATGTACAGAAGGGATCGGGGGAAGCGAGGTGGTGGGCTATTTATTTGTGTGCGCAAAAATATAGGTAGTTTCTTAAAGTGGGCTGATATGGATCATGAAATGTTATGTGTACAAATTTCGGATAAAGGAAATAAATTCCCTCTTCAGGTGATAGGGGCGTATAGAGCACCGAAAGATAACCTTTCTCTCCTCGAAACACTGCATGATAAAACTTGTACGGGTAATGCTATGAAAAAGAGCATAAAATTGCTGGAGATTTAAACCTCCCCAAAGTAGACTGGTCTGGTGAGTCAACTAGCTGTGGTCAAGCTCAGAGCGCTGCAAATAAATTCTTAAGGGAGGGGGGATTTTCCCAAGTAGTTGACTTCCCAACTAGAGACAATAATACCTTAGATGTTTATCTCGTAAGGCCTGTATAGCTGTATATTAACTGTCTGAAAGTACCAGGATTTAGTGACCATTCTGGAGTTGAATTAAATATTAGATATGGTGACATTACAAAATTAGACTCTGATGTAGCAAAAAAGACCATATTCCAGTATCGCAGGGCGGATCAGGGCAATTTTCAGGGGTATTTGAATTAGCTATTTGTAGGATGGGCATCGGAAGGAAATCACATTGATATCCTGTGGACTAACTTTTTGAAAATTTTAAATAGCGCTGTTGATAAATTTGTCCTATTTAAATTGCTGAAACAAAACCCAGATCCTGAGTATTACACACGAGAAATTAGGAGTCTAAAACGGAAAATTAGGAAATTATACAATAAAAGACATGATAGTGACAAGTATATGTTGAAATTTAAGTCCTTATCAAGAGAGATCGTCTTAAAATAGAGGGCTGCTCATGACAGTTATATGCAAGATTTACTTGGTTCGGGAGGTGATGGGTGGAAATTTTTTTACAGTTATGTTAGGAGAAGAAAGGGAAATTCAAATAATTTGTCGATGATAATGTCCGGTGACGGTAAATTAATTACTGAGAAACAGGCCATTGCTAATAAATTAAATGTCTTTTACGGTAGTGTGTTCAATAAATCCAATAGCTGTGTGTTGGACCTTAACGACGAATCAGGGGCTCCCCTGTTCCAAATAAACCAGTCAGCAATTGTAAAGCTAATACAAAAACTATGTTTCAATGTATCAAAGGGTCCTGATAATATTGTTAGTGAAGTACTTAAACTAGGAGGTAGGGCCGTGGCACGATACTTGGAGGTGATGTTTAATGTGTCCATTAACAATGCGCAAATCCCAGATGACTGGAAAGAGCTACGGTAGTCCCAATATTTAAGGGAGGGAGCAGACTTGAAATGGGCAACTACAGGCCGGTTAGCCTTACGTCCATCGTTTGTAAACAGATGGAGCATCTCATTGTGGTGTTTGAAGCCATATTTTCAGTGTTGCCTTAGTAAACAAGAGTTTAGTGCTTTTCAGCCGGTCAACACGAATGTACCCAAAAGAGATGGGTTATGCCCTAATCCTGAAATAAATTACATGAGATTAATAAAACACTAGGATGACCAGTTTCGATCGTCAAGCGATCATCATCAGATCCATTACACTTAGGCTACAAAATCTATGTTTGAAATACAGGTGAAAATATTTACAATATGAACAATTATTTAGTTGCAGTATTGGTACTGCAACTGTGAGTGTATGCTAAATGCAGTATATATGTTAGGTGAAATGCTAAATGGTGATAGCTATCCGTAGATTGTACTTTAGAGAGATTATATGGTTGTAAACTATGGTTAAACTATAAAATTTTAGGCTGACTACTTATCTGATTGTCTTCCGTACAACAGCTACTCGCAGTTTTCGTGCTCACTGGACCTCACTGTGCGGTCGACTGCGGTGGTTATCTTAACGACTGGTTTTTCCCTGCTTTCTCCCCCCTGCCCCTACGTGCTGTGGGGAGTGATAGCGATGTGTTTATGTGAGGTGTTGCCAACCTAGATAAGATGTATGTTATTGAATGAGGTGGGTCTACAACTATTAAAGACCGTGGATTAGCCCTCGCCACGCGTGGAGCATAACCCATTCATCCAGCGCGCAGACACTGCTGCCAGATACATAACAAAATCATGTTGCATATCAAGAATGTAAGAATTACATATAATTAAATGAATTCTGAGGATCATGTACTCTCCACCCATGACCATTAACCTATTAAATTACATAGCGTAAATCCAGTTTTAAAGACTTCGAAGTCATCAATTCTGGGGGAGTCCGCTAAATGTAAAAGCCCATAAGAGCCCGTAGTACACTCTTAACTCTGGACGGACAATAACAATAATTGAAACTTCGTTGGTGTCCCTAAACGTATCACTGGGAGAAACGCATTTAATATACCTACTGCACACCTAATTTTTAATCGCGCCTATACTTGGCAGTGTGCTGTATTGGGAATAAGAAGCCATTTTCAATAACACCGCTGGCATGGGTTCACTAACTGGTCGGTATAAAGCGCAGCTCGCATCAAGTAGGCAGTGGATTGCTCCCGCATACAGTTGCAGGTATATGTCACTACTGCAGATGCATTGGAGAATCCTTTCATGTTTGCTGGCACAAGGTAGCACTATGAGTTCATTCTTTAAAAAATGCGAGTAAGTAATATTGAATTATTCGAATAACATGTCAGATGTTACACATCATATGCGACTACTGTAAGGCTCGTAAATTTTTATTATTTCGTATGGCATAAAGGATACATTATGTCACAAATAAGGTGAAAAACTTTATTGCTAGTATATACAAAATGTCATCAGTTCTGACAGGGAAGAAGATACAAGCATTACAAATGGATGTCCAACGAGTTTAACCAATTCACTGCTTCATCTGTAGCCTCATGTATTTATTGTAGCGTCCCACTGAACCTCATTATTGGGCATTCCATGGCAATGTGATAAACCGTCTGAGGCACTTCACTGCAGTCGCAGGCTGGACTGTCGATCATCTTCCACTTATGCCCCCAGTACTGGCATCTACCATGTAGGGTTCTTAGTCGATTTAGTGACGTCCAGGTTTTCCGGGATAAGTTGAAACCAGGGGGGCGTTGAGTTGGTGTCCGGACAGTTCCCCACACTGACAATTCCCCACAGCCCTTGGACGCGGCAACCTCTTTAATGACTCTGAAATAATCTCGACTGACAGTTCCACACACATCCCCCCGTAAGGCCGAAGGCAGTTGCCTATTCACAGAAAATGGAGTAGGATAATATTATTGTTGAACAAATGTGACAAAAAAATACAAAACAACTGACGAAGCCTAGAAAGCCGATTTTAAACACACCAAAATGATCGGTCTTGTTATTATTTTGCCTGTCCACAACCTGGTTAAAGTGTGATGGAAATCAGACTCTGCATTTAATTTATTTTGATGGAAATTACACTACATCACAATGATATTTTCGAGACCGTGTTAGTAATGAAGTACATAGACAGAGCGCTTTTCTTCACTCCAAAGCCTGGCTGTGTGGCTCAGGGGTAACGTTCTCGCTTTCTGGGCCCAAGGTTGCAGGTTCGTATCCTGGCGCAGTCAGGTGGCATTTGAGGGTGCTCAAATGCGAGGGAGCCGTGTCAGTAGATTTACTGGCACGTTAAAGATCCCCTTCGGGGCAAAATTCCGGCACCCCGGCGTCTCGAAAACCCAGAGTAGTTAAAAGGGACGTAAAACCAACAACATTATTATTATTACTCCAAAGGAGTATTATGTTCAGGTGCATTGTCACAGGTGCGGCTGTAACGATGATCGCTGAAGCCTATAGCCTTAGAGGGATGTGTGTGGAACTGTCAGTCGAGATTATTTCTGAGTCATTAAACAGGTAGCCGCGTCCAAGGGCTGTGGGGAATTGTCAGTATTTTGGGCAGTGTGTGGAAGTGTCAGTGTGGGGAACTATCATGTAATCGTTGAGTTGGATCAAGAATTAGATGATATTTGTCTGGATTCGAGGAAACCCAATTGTTGCACCATGCTTGATAGCCATTAAATTGCTCTTGAACCAATTCCTCACCCAGAAACCAGGGAGGTTTCCTAGATGTCAATCTGAGATGTGGGCGAGCGATCTAGGCCTATATGGTTACCAGGAAACAAGGCTCTCAAAATTGATTCCATCAAATAATGATGTGTCATAATAATTTTTACGAGGGACTGTGGAAAATCTTCAAAAGACACATGCGAAGGGTCCGCACTCCACAGTAGTGTGGGATTCTTACCCACTAAAACCACCTCCCTTTTCCCACGATGTGTTCATCACCCCGGAACCGCTCTCGCATTACTTCAGGGTGATGTCGTGCTTACTTAGCCATTCAGACTTCTTCTTTCTTCATTTTTCTTATGGATGTTCGTACGCATCCATTTCCCTCTTCTTCTGGCGCAGGTCACCTTCTATGTAAATAGCTATCTGATTCCATGTTTGATCATTTCGGAGCATCATCTGTAGGATGTTGTCCTTCGTGATTGCCCCTATAGAAGCTTGCAGATCTCTTCTATGTGTTGACCAACGTTCACACACAAAGAATGTGTGGAGCGCATCATCCTCTTCATTACAATAATGACACAAAGGACTATTAGCCACGCCAATGTGATGCATGAATCTCCGAAAATATCCATGGCCTGTTAGGAACTGTCTCAAATAATAATTAACCTCCCCGTCGTTTCGATCAACCCAGTCAGCCAGACGCGGAATAAGTTTCTTTGTCCATCGACCTCATGTCTCATCATCCCATTTCTGTTACCATCGTTCCATACAATGATTGTGTGCAGACGTCTTTGCCTGGTGTATGCCCAGTTCTCCTTTGGTGCGCCAATAATAATAATAATAATAATAATAATAATAATAATGAAAAAATCCACAGCCTGCTTCCAGTCTCCGACCGGGTCAGGAATGGAATGAATGAAGCCCCCATCTAGCGGCGAGGATATGAACTGTGCCGGCTGCCGAGGCCTGACGCTCTCCTCTGGGGCAATGATTAAATGAATGACAGATGAAATGAAATGATAGTGGAGAGTGTTGCTGAAATGAAATTTTGACAGGGAAAACCGGAGTACCCGGAGAAAAACCTGTCTGCCTCCGTTTTGTCCAGCACAGATCTCACGTGGAGTGACCGGGATTTGAACCACGGACCCAGCGGTGAGAGGCCGGCGTGCTGCCGCCTAAGCCACGGAGGCTTAATAATAATAATAATGGTATAATGGCTTTCACGGCCAGTGAATTGAAACTCAGCAATTTTTCTAGGTATGTGCCGTGTCTTGTGTGGGGTTTCGCCTAGGCGGGGGCACCAAGAGCCCACTGATGAGCCAGCTTGGTGTCGTAGGAGGAACCCCACACAAGACACGGCACATACCTAGAAAAATTGCTGAGTTTCAATGAGAATATTGTTCACCAGACATCAAATACACCACTTCAAATACACTGGTCATAAACAAATTTGCATATTGCAAGCTTATGTATTTTATGGACCAAATATAATACACGTGCCTTATCCGATAACTGTTTTATTTATTTATGTAGCGTATGGCATTACACATGCAACACAATAATAATAATAATAATACTAATAATAATAATAACACATACGTACAGGGTCTTTCATATAAAGTAAGAACGGCAAGCGGCAGTTTTATTATTCGCTGCTGCGGTGGGCTTGGCCAAGCTTGTGGCGCGCCACGGCCCCCTGCTGTATTATTGAAAGCGCGCGCATAGTACTTTCGAGCGATTTTTTTTTTTCAAGTTCCGATGGACTGAATAAAAATAACAGATTGACATACCAAACTGATTTTAATACTAAATGTTTACTTGTTCAATTCGTATGTCTCAACATAATCGCCAAAACGATTGAAACATTATTTTGTCGTATCGTTACACCAGCTTTCCAACGCCCTCGGCAAAATATTCTGCCGCCACTGAGGTGGGAACGTCTGGACAGCCTCCTGAAGTTTTTCCCTTTTGGCTAGACGTTGCCGCCCAACCATGCCTTCAATTCTTGAAAAAGGAATCATTCACGACCACACTGTACCAACGTTATGATAGACGTTTACAAAGAATTCAAGTGTGAAGTTTTGGACCATCTGCCGCTTAGTCCAAACCAGCACTGAATGGTTTTCACCTTTTTCGAGAATTGAAGGCATGGTTGGGCGGCAACGACTCGTCAAAAAGGAAAAACTTCAGGAGGCTGTCCAGATGTACCCACCTCAGTGGCGGCAGAATTCATTGCAGAGGGCATTGGAAAGCTGGTGTAACGATACGGCAAATGTTTCAATCGTTTTGGCGATTATGTTGAGACATACGAATAAAACAATCAAACATTTAGTAGTAAAATCAGTTTGATATGTCAATCTGTTGTTTTTATACAGTCCATCGGAACTTTAAAAAAAACAGCCCTCGTATGTGCTATGCGCGCGCTTTCAATAGTACAGCAGGGGGCCGTGGCGCGCCACAAGCTCGGCCAAGGCCACCGCAGCAGCGAATAACAAAACTGCCACTTGCCGTTCTTACTTTATATGAAAGACCCTGTACAAGCACAGATACCGACCTTATTATAACCTTATGTCCAGTCTATTTCTTCAGTCCAGGCTCGATGGGTAGCACTGAAAAAGTCGTTAAGGTCACCTAAGTACGCTCTTAGTTTGCAATTTGTCTGATGGTCTGGTCCGATGTACCACAATCACAGCAGGGGTTTGGCCACTTCCCCCATTAGTGCAGGTTGTATACACAAACTCCATGTCCGATAACAGTGTACGGTTCAGACAAGATGATGATAATTGGTGTTTCAAGGGACCAAACATCTAGGTTATCGGCCCCTAATGGTTTGGATGATCGTGAAGATGAAAATGAAATATAAACTACAGTGAAACTTGGATAATTCGAACCTCGAGGTACCAGTTAAAAATTCGAATTATCCAAAAAATTGAATTAAGAAAGTTCTTTGAAAAGGGTAGAGAAAATATATTGTATTATGTTTACATAATGATTAACGTTCAACAAAGCAACGGTGCTGTATAATGACTGTATCGTGATTAGCCTCAAAAGTTTCAAATGATAAAATAGAACCAAAATGTACAATTCACCTATTTAACGTCAGTAGTAATCCAGAAATCTAGATAAGTCTTAGAGAAATCTACAATTTTTCAAAAAGGCTTGAGATTTTTACTTGTTTTTCTATAATTAAATCTCGCGGCCATCACAAAAAAAATCTAACAAATTTAAGGAACGGAAAACAGAATCACTTACGTCATTTCTACTTTCAAAAAAAAAAAAAAAAAAAACGCCTAAGTTCTGGGATGTCGTTTGTCGTTTTTCGGGAACTCCTGACCCAACTGTTTGGCTTCCGATCCGCTTTTTACTTGTCCAAAATGTAATTCGAATTAACCACGATTTTTTTAGCATTGATTGCATAAAAAATGCTAGGGACCAAGATAAAAATTCGAGCTAAAGAAGATTTCGAATTAGTCACGTTCCACTGTATAACTAAATCTAACTACCAACTTATATACTAGAAGAAGAAATGGAAAACAAAAGGAGAATAGGGCAAATAAACGACAGGAGGAAAAGAAATGCCCTCAACCATTGAAGAATTTGGATTGAGTGACTTGGAACGAAGGAGAGCCATGAAAGGCAGATAGGAAAGTGAGAGAGGAGAGGGTCCGCCCCAGAGGTAATGGATGAAAGGGGGAAAACCGGACCCAGCTCAGGAATCCCTCGGGGTCGCCAACTCCCGAACTCACCAGCCGTGACGCCCTGAGGGTGTAGCAATATCCAGGGTGCAACATAAGTGGTGGGGCTACATAGACCCTGCCTCCTTGAGGGCCTTGAGCACAAGGCATGAGATAACATGAAAAGAAGAAGAAGGCTGGCCCCTCGCAAAAGGAAGGTATCAGAAAAGATGAGACAAGGGCCAATTAAGGCGGGAAAGGAAGAGACTCCCTAGGCCTCGGATACCCTAATACCGTCGGGGTCGGAAGAGAACGGTTGGTTGGTTCCTCAGTTTAGGGGCTGCAACAACGCGGTTATGTAGCCCCGTGTACTTTGGGTGTGTGTAGAATCTGTCTGATAACCGGTGTTAATTGTGATGGCTGTATTAGTGTGTGTATATGTCTTTTAATTTAAGTACAGACTGCAACTTAGAATTTTTCAAATAGTTCCTACTTTTGCCGCCAAACGCCACCGTCAACAGTCGTTCAGAACTTAGCTACTGGACGCCACCGCAGTCGGCTCTTGGCAACGAACGTAGAAACCTAAGAGCGTTGTTTACATTCTTAACCTATCCAATTTAGCTTCACATAGGTGTAATTAGTGGAAGGTTCTTTAACATGCCATAAATCTATTACTTGGGACCGCTGGCTTTACTTCCCCTCCGAAGGAAGGCAAGCTGAGGGATTTTTAAAGCTCTTAATCAATACGACGGCCTCAGCCAGGTTTGAACCCGCGATCTTGGGCATAGAAACTCAGCATGCTACCAACTACGCCACCGAAGCCGCCCGGAAGAGAACAAGAGTTGACGAAGTGAGGTCGTGCACCAGTAAGTGGAAGCAATGCCGGACTCAGCTGGGGTCCCGTGGTCGCCAACCTACGTCCCACTAGATGTGAGCCCCTGGGGGGTATGGTACAAACAAACATGTTATCTTAGAGGTAACATATGAGCAAAAACGAAATGTCGTCATAGAGCAATGAATACACAATATCATGCATTTGCAAAACTTTATTTGACCAGTATATTAGAATAGCTGCTCTCATTCCGGAGCGTTACATTGATACAAATATTTCTTCTGAAAGACGTATAATAACAATGAACATTTACTAAAGGCAAAGCCTTGTCGCTTAAGCCACGTTTGACGGTTTTCTCTTAGACTTATAAGGAGAGGTCGCCAAGTGGTTTTCTAGAAAAGTGTTCAAATTTGGAGGGTTTGCTCTTCGTAAGAAAATATTTTCGCCGTGTTCGAGCGTTTTTGCCAATGTGCCTTAGTGTGTTCAAAATTGAATGTTTAAAATCAATCCTCAAACTTGTGTAGTCCTCTTCTCGCCCAAAGTACACGGGGCTTCATGACCGCGTAGTCGCAGCCCCTAAACTTAAGAACCAACCAACCCAACCTATTCTCGTACACATTCCCGGCTCGTTTCCGTGACGTAGTCGCTAGCGTATTGGCGTGGTGAAGTCAAGGTTTCGAGTTCGAGTCAGACCTAGATCAGGACTCTTTTTATCATCTTAAATGATCTTGTCGACTTCGTCGTTACGCTGGGGTCTGGCGTTACGTTACGGTGACGGGACGAAATGTACCCAGATGCACTGAGGTGTGTGACGTCATAGTACCGCTTGGAGCATGTGTTCCCCTACAATCTCTACTTCGTTAGTTTAAGACAAAAATCCCCGATTCTTGGATGTCACGGGTAATCTCGAGAACAACTGCATGAATTTTGATGCGGTTTTCACCATTCTGTAAAGGATACCTCGAGGAAAGATTCTGTAGAAAATAATTTATGTATGATCAAAGGAAGCCAAGCAGTAACGATTTCAGTGAAAAAGTCGAAAACAAACTTGGCGTCCGTGCGCTTCTTAAGCTTACGCTGGGCAAACCGTTAAACATATCAATATACTATGAGCGTAAGAATTGGTCAGTATGAAAAGTTCTACAAAAAACTCCGCGAGAGCATATACATACATCGCCCACTATAAGTGTTTTTAGACTGGATGGAAGGGGCACGTCCCCGCGCGCTCTGGTGAGCGTGACGGCATCCCGCGCGCTTGACCTTGCTTTGTTCTTGGTTTGCACTTGCCGTTCGCGAATAATTTGAAACAAGGAAAGTATTATAAAGCAAGATAAGTATTATGCAGATAATTTTCTAACAAGTCAAGAGTCTTTAGCTTCGAGCAAAGCGAGAAGCCTCCAGCCTTTCTAGCATTTTTCAGCATTTGTAGCATTTAAAATGATACAAAGTCTAGTCTTTCAGACTGACTGTCACTTTTTTTACTTTTATTATTGTCTTTTGTGTTTCCTATAATGTATTTGCTGTGGTCTCTTCGGTTTTAGAGCTATGTACAATATTTTAACATCATTATTATTCGTCCTTAAAGCTTGAACGAATCGTAAGTTTTATTCGTTAAAATTGAAATGTAGCGTGGCCGGCGACGTTCCCGCTGTTCCACTCTGCTCTACCTTCAAGCTAAACTGTCTGGATCCAAAACTCGAGACGGAACTCGTGTGAGTAACATCGCGGGACACTCTTTGTCACGCAAGTGCCGTATAAGCGAGTTCCATAAGTCACAGGTCTTGATTAACGCTTATGCTTATTCAATATTACGTGTGTGCGGTTGTCTACAATCAACAGTATCTAGAATGCAAAAGACAATAATAACAGTAGAACAAGTAGTTTCGTGAAGAACTATACAGCCTATTTTCATATATCCTACTTATGTTAATTGCCACTATCAACATACAAAATTTCAGTTTGATTGCTGTAATAGATTCGTAGATATTGAGAACCGACCAAATATTTCGGATGGTCGCCATGTTGGATTTTATTTATGTAGGTCCTAAAGTTATGTACTGTTAGGCCTACATAAAGATTATTGTGTACGTGTAGCATTCAAACTTCAATCGCATGATTAGGACACAAGAAGTAAAAAAGAGATTTTAAAAATTCGCACAGCTGCCATCTTGTGGTTATGGAAACAATTGAAATAAATTAGATGCCAGTGGATTAACATTTGTATAAGGATTTACTGTACCAAGTTTCACTGCACTCGGATGGTTAAATTGCGAGAAACGTTCATGTGAATATTTATACTTCGCGTCGCCGCCATGTTGGATTTGTGATCACCAGGTTATTGAAAGTCCTATAGGTGAACTTATGTTTATAGCCCCTATGAACATTAAAAATTCAGTTTGATTGCTATAATAGATTCGTAGATATACACAGCCGTCTAAATATTTCGGATGGTCGCCATGTTGGATTGTTAAATGTATGGGCCATAGAGTCATGTACCATTAAAGGAAAATTATTGCGTAGGTTCATTATTCAAACTTTCACTTCGATCGCATGATTACGAAACAAGAAAAAAGAAATTAATTTTCGAAATTCGGACAGCCGCCATCTTGAGGTTATGTAAACAATTGAACTAAATTAGATACCAGTGCATTATAATGTGTATAAAAATTTCCTGTGCCAGATTTCATTGCGTTTGGAACATTAAATCGCGAAATAGGTCTATTTAAAATTTTCCAATTCGCTTGGCCGCCATGTTCGTTTTGCAGTTAACCGGTTTTTAAAAGTCTTATAGATGAACTTGCAGTAGTGCCCTTTATCTCCGTACAAAACTTCAGGGTGATACCGTTAATAGTTTCAGAGATATAGAATGCCGGTGAAATATTTCGCACATCCGCCATCTTGTGGTTATGTAAACAATTGAACGAAGTTAGATGTCGGTGCATTATAATGTGTATAAACATATACTGTACCAAGTTTTATTGCGTTTGGTTAGTTAAATCGCGAGAAACGTCTATTTTAAAGTCGCAAATTCGCGTGGCCGCCATGTTGGTTTTGTAGTTACCAGTTTTCAAAAGTTACATACGTGACCTTCTAGTAGTTCCCTTTATCACCGGAATAAATTCCAGGGTGATATCGGGAATAGTTTCGGAGATATTGAATGGTGGTGAAATATTTCGCACAGCCGCCATGTTGGATTGGTGAGACGTAACAAAATTTGAAGGGCACGGTCGGGGTCGCCCGGAATAGTGCTATGAACTTACCGAGTTTCATTGAAATCACTCCAGCCGTTTAGATTTTATTAAGACACACACTCACACACACACACACACACACGCGGACAAAAGGTGATCTCATAAGCCTATTTTTTTTTTCAAAATTTGAAATAGGCTAAAAATAAAAATCCTGACGAAGGTCTGACTCGAACTCGAGACCTTTAATTCCACACGCCAATGCGCTAGCGACTACGCCACGGAAACGAGCCGGGACCGTGTGTGAGAATAGGACTGCACAAGTTTGAGGATTGATTTTAAACGTTCAATTTTGAACACACTAAGGCCCATTGGCAAAAACGCTCGAACATGGCCAAAATATTTTCTTATGAAGAGCAAACCCTCCAAATTTGAACACTTTTCTAGAAAACCACTTGGCGACCTCTCCTTGTTAGACTCTTCATGCTGCCAGTTCACCAATGGAGTTCTTGATGCATGACATCCTTCTTGCCCTCGATAATGGTTTGGAGAAGCGAGTCGTGCCTCTTCTTTATTGTTTTTAATAAACATCGATCCTCCTTCACGTCCTACAGTACAAGATCATTTGTTGTCCTGTCCATCCAACCTGGTCATTTCATTCTTCTCCAAAACACTGTTGCCAACCTCTCAAACCTGAAAATCCCAACTTCCCACGTAAAATGTCCCTTTTCACTAGAAAATATCCCACGTAAAAAAGACATCTTTTACAACTCGTTAAGGGTCACCCATTATTTGAATGTAATATCTTGCAAACTTCTTTAAGGGTCGCCCTGTATTTGATTGAATCTAACATACTGTACACCTCGTTAAGTGTCACCCTGTATTCTTATCTGGCATCTTGTATATCTCTTTAGAAGTCACCCTGTATTGCTGTATGACATCTTGTACACTTCTTTAGGAGTAACCCTGTATTCTTGTCTGACGTCTTGTGCACCTCTTTAGGAGTCACCCTGTATTCTTCTCTGCCATTTTGTACACCTCTTTAGGAGTCAGCCTGTATTCTTATCTGGCATCTTGTACACCTCTTTAAGAGTCACCCTGTATTCTTATCTGGCATCTTGTATATCTCTTTAGGAGTCACCCTGTATTCTTATCTGGCATCTTGTACTGTATTTTGCTCTGACATCCTGCACACCTCTTTAGGAGGCACCCTGTATTCTTATATGGCATCTTGTATATCTCTTTAAAAGTCAGGGGCGTGGTGGCTCAGTGGTCTAGCTGTATGCCTCTCACCAAGGCGGTCCGGGTTCGATTCCCGGTCAGTGCATGTGAGATTTTCGAAGTGAAATGCCATGTCCTGTGGTTCGGATTCCACATAAAAAAAGAGGTCCCGTGGCTCATAATCACAAGATTCACGGTCACGTAAAACTACAATCTTCCTTTTTCTTTAGAAGTCACCCTGTATTCTTATCTGGCATCTTGTACACCTCTTTAGGAGTCACCCTGTATTCTTTTTGCTTCGCTCGTAGCCCCAGGTCGCTCGACGCCCCAGGACTCTTTCAACAGACACCATTAACCATTAACTTAGGCTTCCCGCGTGTCTCATGACGTCATGCACTCGCCGTCCATTACCCATTAACTTAGGCTTCCCGCGCGGCTGCATGACGTCTCCGTCTCCGTAACGCACAACTTTTGACTCAAGCATATCGATGAAGTCACAAGATAATTTGAAATTATAAAATAGATTTCAAAACAAACGTAAAATGAATTAAAAATGTGCTCTAGAGTCTCGATAATGTGTTTCTAATTGCGCTAAAATTGATTTTATGTTCGACCCTGACTATTATATGTCAGAAAACTGAACTATAATAAGGCTCATTATAACACTATTTTTCAATATGAAACAGTTTCTTCCACCAATCTGAGCTCAAGAAACAGTTGTTTGACCAATTAGATAATTAGATGCGCTGAGTTCCACGGCCTTCTAATGTAAATTTCACTGCCTGGCCTAGTGTCATAGTGGGGTAATCGAGATGGCCATGGTCAAATACAAGGTATTCCCTGCGTCTCATGCGCTCTGTTCAGTACATAAAACTGGCGAAATCTCGACAGATATTTACGAATATTTATGTTCGAACATAAAATAGTTATAATAATTATCGTCGAACATAAACAGTCGTATGCAATTCGCCTATAATGGTAATTAAGACACTCGTATACGCTCGTTTTATAAACATACTTGTGTCTTAATTATTGCCATTAAAGGCTCGTTGCGTAATGTACTATTAACGTAACACAAAACTGTTTTTCATTTAAAGATTGACACGTTCATTTTTCCCCTGTAGAAATCTTTGAAATTTTTAAGAATTTCACAAAAACACAACAGATAAGTTTTAATATCCAAAATCACACAAAAGTGTCTTATCGCACAAGCTGCAGTTGGAGATTGTAATGTAATATGAAAGGTCTATTTCTATTCTATCTGCAGGTAAGAACCGTAGCTATTGTGCACGTTTGCTGGGCAATTATGTGTCATTGGCCGCTCCCTTTATCCCATTCCTAAAAAAATTGTCTGAATGTCCCACGGGTTGGCATCACTTTGTATCGAGGAATTTTGCATGAATTCTGTCAAGCGCTTGCTGTTAGAGATTAAAACACCACCCAAATATGGGAATTCTGTGAACTGTTGAATAGCAGTGTATTCGCTTTTATGTTTCTTCTAGTTATAAGCACCTATTATTGTTTTGTTTTCTTAGTATTGATTTTTAGTTTGAAGATTTCTAAGGATTTGTAGAATAATTGAAAATCCACAGCCTGTTTCCAGTCGACCAACCGGGTCAGGAAATGGAATGAATGAAGCCTCAATGTAGCGGCGACGATATGAACTGTGTGCCACCTGTCGATGTTTGTCTCACTTCCCTGGCGCAATGATTAATGATTGACAGATGAAATAGAATGAAATGATAATGATAATGACGATAATTGCTGTTTTAAGGGGCCTAACATCCAGGTTATCGGCCTCTAATTGTTTGGATGATAGTGAAAGATGAGATGAGAATGTAAACTATAACTAATACTAACTACAGACTTACATACTAGAAGAAGAAACGGTAAACAAATAAAGGATAAGGCAAACAAAGGACAGGAAAAAAATGCCCTCAACACTCGAAGAATGAGGATTGAGGGACTTGGAAAGAAGGAGAGCCATGAAAGGCAGATAGGAAAGGGGGAAAGAGGAGAGGGCTCGCCCCAAGGTCAGAGGAAAAAGGGGACAAAACGGACCCAGCTCAGGAATCCCGTGGGGTCTCTAACTCCCAAACTCACGAACCATGAGCCCTTGAGGTTGTAGTACTATCCAGGGTGCACCATAAGTGGTGCGCTACATGCACCCTGCTTCCTAGACTGCCTTGAGCAGAAGGCAGGAGATAACATGAAAAGAAAAAGAAGGCTGACCCCTCAAAGAATGAGGGCATCAGGAAAGATGAGACAAGGACCAATTAAGGCGGAAAAGTGAAAAGACTCCCTAGGCCTTGGATACCCTAATACCGTCGGGGTCGGAAGTGATCAAGAGTTGACCAAGAGAGATCGACAGGAAGGAAGACGGAGAGGAACCCGGCACAAGTAAGTGGAAGCAATGCCGGACTCTGCTGTGGTCCCGTGGTCGCCAACCCACGTTCCAATAGATGTGAGCCCCTGGGGGGTGAAATGAAATGATAGTGGAGAGTGTTGCTGGAATGAAATTGTGACAGGGAAAATCGGAGTACCCGGAGAAAAACCTATCTACCTGACAGCACAAATCACACATGGAGTGACCGGGATTTGAACCACGGGCTCAGCTGTGAGAGCCAGGCGTGCTGTCGCCTAAGCCACTGAGGCTTTGTCGAATATATAACGCTTAATAATAATAATTATTGATTTAAGCCCACTATGGAGCGCTTATGACTAGTTCTTCTTCTTCGATGCTCTTTTCCGTTCCCAATATCTCTTGAGCCCTGGTGATAATTTCTCCTTTCTCTCCTGCGAAAGAGGCTTCCGACATTTAGGGACTCTAGGTGGTGGGGTCCAAGACTCTACCATAGCTCAGAATTTAGAACGATCTTCTACATCAAGGTCAGCAATTCCAGCCGAATCCAAGTCCTTTAGTACTTCAATAAGCCACAGGCTTCCAGTCTTGTAGCTTTTAACCAAGGAGAAGATCTTCTTGGTAAGCTTGTTGCTGTTCATTCGTTGTAGGTGCCCGTAGAACTTTAGCCTCCTACGTCGCATACTGGTATTGGCTGATTCTAACTGTCGATACAGGTCAGAATTAGATGTCAAACGGTAGGTTCCATCTGGGAGCAATCTCGGGCCATGGATTTTCCTGAGGATACGTCTTTCGGCTTTCTCCAGGTCATCCATGGTGCCTTTTCTGCTCGTCAAGAGGGTCTCTGCGGCATACAGAAACTGTGGTCTGACAGCAGTTCTGTAGTGACAGATCTTAGCATTCCTCGAAATGCATTTCTTGTTGTACAAATTGTGGGATAGTTGGTATGCTGCGTTGAGTTTGGTACGCCTTGCTAAGATGGAGGTGCCATCTCTAATAATAATAATAATAGTCTAATATTAATGATAATCACATATTCATGATTCGATGCTTGACGGTGTAGCGGAGGAATGTTTGACTGGTTTCCTCTGGGTTTTCCACACTTTCATCAGGCAAATGCCGGTACGGTAACTAATTTCAAGTCCTCTTCATGTTAATTAGAGTTATACATACTACCATAGAAGCACAGGTTATCAGACAAATCAACCACACACCCAACACACGGGGCTAATGACTTAGATGTCTCCAAGCCCTTAAAATTAACAACATCAAACCTATTCACTTCAAATAAGGTAATAATTGAACCGGACGGAGCTAAAACGCATTAAGTCAAAAATTTTCTTTCTTTTAAGAATTAGTATTGTGGAGTATTGACCCAAGGTTCCTGGAACAACTTAGGAAAGAATTAAGTCAGCCTTTTGTTTAAGCCAGAAACCACTGCGATCAGAGGAGAAAAGCATTAAGTCATTGACTTGCTGCCTTTCAGCGCCGTATTCCGTACTTAATGTTGGCAGCACTGCAAGATTGTCGCGTGTTACACTGCTATTGTAAATTACATTTGTACAGGGTTTAGGAGGTTTGTATGTTACAAATCCATTTTAATATAAAATATCATGTGGAATATCCATTCTGGATGGCTTTATACTGCACTAAACTGACCACGGAGTTGAAAGGCATTAAGTCATGTTTCCAATATTGATTAGAACAAGAAGTTCCGTGAAGAACTATACAGCCTACTTTTCATGCCAATTATTATTCTACAGAATATCAACCTATCTAGAATAATGACGAAATTAAGTCGGTAATATCGAAATATCTAATTAGTTCAAAATATACCTGGTATAATGCAGCCTAATAGAGCACTACAGTTGGCAGCCCTGGTGACTGAATACCGTATATTTATAGTTCCATCTCTTAAGGTAGAGAATACAAAATTTGGTTGACGTCCAATGGACGTTACATGCAGTTAGACACTGGATCTATCAGCACGCGTAAAAGCATGTTGCCAACACTGTCATGCGTGTGCTGGTCAGAAATAATCGGAAATATTATGATATCTGGTTGTGCCAATTTTGGATGAAAGCCATTTGTTAGTATAGAAGTTACATGTATTTTAAAATTGGACATATCAGCAGGCATAGAATCATGTTGGCAGCACTGCCTTGTATTAATTACTCCAAATTAATCTAGGATGTCAGGTGCTACACGTATGCAAAGTATAGAGTTGTTGGCTTGCATACTTTCTGATATATTGATATTAGGTTAAAAACAATATAGACAGCATTTATTAACAGTTGGCAGCCCTGATTGCTCTTAACAATACTTATAGTCATATCTGTTATGGTTCACATAGCACATACGAAATTTGGTTGAAATCCAACTGATAGTATAGAAGTTACATGTATTTAAAAATTGGTACTATCAGCAGGTTTATAATCATGTTGGTAGAACTGACGAATATAAGTTACTCCAAATTAATCTAAAATGTCCGAATATACGTGTGCATAGTTTAAAGCTGTTGGCTTGCATACTTTCTGATATATTGGTATTTGGATTTTAAAAATAGAGAGAGCAATTATTAACAGTTGGCAGCCCTGGTGGCTCTTAAGAATTCGCTCAGTCATATCTGTTTATGTACAGATATTACATACAAAATTTGGTTGAAATCCAATTGATAGTGTAGAAGTTATATGCATTTAAACATTGGACCTATCAGAAGGCTTAAAATTATTTTGGCAACACTGTCATGGTTGGCCTCCTGGAAATTAAACTGAAATAGTACTATCTACATGTGTTCCAATTTTGGAATAGCTCCAATGCATACCTTGCAAGATATCCAACATGGAGCTCAAATTTCTAGTGCGTTTTTTCAGCAGTTGGTAGCACTGACTTCATTTTCAAATATGGACGTGAGCTATTCCGGTGCACATCTTTACTCATACTAAATTTGGTTTTGATTGCTGCAGCCGTTTAGGAGTTGATAGGGGGGGGGGACACACACACAGCCAGACAGACAGAAGGACAGACAGACAGACAGAAGGACAGACAGACAGACACACATTTTCCCGGATCGATCTCATAAGTCTAATTTTCCTCTTTTTTGCAAAATGTGAAAAGTAGGTAAAAATATATTTATTAAATTAAAATTGATATTCCACTAATACAAATATAACCTGAATAGTTGCTTCACAACATAGATCACTAATATAGTGTGTTTGTTAAGTTCTGTTCTGTCAATGACGTTTTATCTGTCTCTTGAAAAGTGGTGAAAACTGACTTAATACTCCGGCCGATTCACTTGTTCTACGCTACAGTGTCAGTTCGGAGATTGGAGGTTCGAATCTCGGCGTTGACAACGGCTATCTTTAGTGTGATTTTTCCCCGGGGTTTTCCACAACCTCCAAGCAAATGTACGTGGTATTAACCATGGAAGGTTTACAAACAGGACAAAGGCTGAAACCCATGGTTCAATAATAATTCCTGGGCTCTGGATTTCCCGTGAGTGGTGCAAGGATAATCAAGACGCTTCCAAGAAGCATTACATCATCTTCACTATCAAGTTACTGCTGAACGGTTGAGTAATGCTTCCATAAATGCGGGAACAGTCATACAACTGCTGTTGGTTATCGTAGTTCTTTGTAGATAACGCTCAAGTTTCGATTACCGCTTCCAAACAACTGTTTTCTTCTTAAGCTGGCGTGTGACCTTCGAGGGGGACCTGGTGCAGGTCTCTTGAGTTGACGCATTTGGGCGACCTGTACATCGTGATGAGCATAAAATGAATGATGAAGACGTCACAAACACTCATTCCCTGTGTCAGGGTAAATCACCATTGGAGATTAAATCCCCGAGGACCGAGCTTTGTAGGCTACGTGTAATGTATCATTTAGGACATATATGACAGTGGATATTATAGGAGTTGCCAGGGCTACCAACGGTTTATCAATGATCACAAGAATGTTGAACCCTAGATTCAATATCTCGGAATATGTTTACAGAACAACATTCAAATTAAGCACACTGAAGTCCAAGACGTTTTAGACATCGCCGACGTTCATACTACCAACATAATTCTATGCACGCGTATAGGTTCAATGTTTAACTATGTATACATTTCGTAAGTTACTAACAAATGGATTGCAACCAAATTTCGTAGGTGCAATATAGCCTATGTCTCAAGACACAGAATGTATGCAGGCAAATTGTTCAAACCTTGACACACGTAGAGAAGTTGTTGTTTTTATTGTTAGCAGTCCATTTGAGCGGCTTGGGCATCGTGGTCATCTAGCCCCATGTACTTGGGTGTCTGATAACCTGTATAATGTGATGTCTGTAGTAGTGTGTGTATTTGTAATTCATAATGTAATGTTATTGGTTTTACGTCTCTTATAACTACTGCGGCTTTTGGAGACGCCGCACAGTGGTCCGGATCCGTAAAAAAGCGGACAAAAATAGATTTTTCAACTTTACATTAGAAAGACCAAACCAACTCCCAAGTGAAGTATGCTAATCAGTGTACATTAATTTCACTTTTTCTTTGGAAATTGCTTCTGTGTTTCTCAGATATAATACTACAAAAGTGATACAACTCTTCGTTTCTGAATTCCGCGCTCCATTAAGTAAACTTTGAAATATCATTCTAACTTCAAAACGAAACTCGGGGTCTATAATACTGTATCTATATGTAGTTTGTGATCTGATATATTTGATTATAGCATGATTTTTGATTTCAGATCACTCATAAGGACTGTTATACTTATTTTTATAGTGCGTTATTTTCTTCAAGAAAAATAAATGTTGCTTGACCTACAAAAAAATGTATACATATGTATACCATGAAACTTACGCAAGTTTTAAAATGAAGACTGGAGAATATATCCATAAAGGTTTCATCGCCAGAACCCGCCAGATGCGTGATTGAGAAGGGAGAGAACATTACTGCGCGCTCTGAGGATAAACACTCGCGCGAGATAAGGGCCTGTTGAGACATTTGTTTATGCTACGCAAGGGATATCTCGAGGCCATGAAACCAAAATAATCTTCAATCACGAGAAGTAATTGATTAGTAGTAGTTGTGTGTGTTGTGAAGAGTGAAAAATGAATTTTCGTTGTTAGTCGCAGTGAACTTATTAACAAGATTCCAGAGAACAAAAATCAGTCTCGCGCGCGTCAAGGAAAGTTTGTGGTAACATATCTCCTTAACAAATTCCAATTAAATGTTGACGACAGTGTAGAGAAAACAGTGTATAATAATATAAGAACCTTTTCTTTTTGCCGTATGTTGACTGGTGGAGAAAGTGTAACTTCTTAGAACATTTTTTTTGAAGAAATATTCAGACTGGTTGAAAACAGAAATTGTGATATCAATTCCGAGTATTCCTGGCTCCGCAAAATCAGTAGATCGAGGTCGTCCTCCAAAAGAATTTCAAGAGCTAACGGAGAGAAGCAAAATAAGGAAAATTAAAGACATAAGGGAGAGTGCCAGTTCATCAGAGCTTGCCTATGCGACCGTTATGAATTTAAGGGCAGAGGGAGACGATTCATCAGCCAAGCTAAAAAGAAGCTACCACGACTACACCAACAAGGGGCAAACGAATGGTGCGAATTTTTCAGAAATGAAAAATCTACATAAGTGGCACAAAAGCTCGTCGACAATTTACAACTTGAGTTTGGAATTTCAGTTCCACACGCCCACTTTCGATTTTTTGAATGTCTCCTGCATATTTCGTACCGCCTGGGTTTTAAAAAGTGGAAAGTGAGCGTGAAAGATGGTAATCGAGACTTATTCGAAAGAAAGAAAAAATTGTGCAAGACTCATTCAGAACGAGATTAGGTCTTCTAGTTGATATTCCGAAGCCTGGATATGGAACAACCAGTGATGGCAACACTGCCCGAAGGTTTTTTGATCAACCTCAAGTAGCATCCGAAATAACAGGGGTAGACTGGGAGTTAATAACTCGTTTTGGAATAATTTTAAAAGCAATTTCCTCTGGTCATGAAATTAATAGTTCAGAGTTCAATTCCTACTGCTGCGAAACAGCAAGCTTATATGTACAGCTATATCCGTAGTGTTACATGCCTCTAACACTCCATAAAATACTTATCCATGGATCTTTCATTATAGAAGCAGCTATTTTGCCGATTGGAGAACTTTCAGAAGAACTTTCAGAAGAGGTCTTAGAGTCTAGAAACCAAGACGTAAGAAAATATAGAGAAGACCATACCAGAAAATCCTCAAGAATTTCCAATAATTTTGACTTGTTCCATAGACTATTGCTAAGCTCTGATCCAGTAATCTCAAGCACGGGAAGTCTACCGAAGAAGAAATGAAGACAGTTGCCTTAGGAGGTGGGTAATTTATTGTCAATACCCGAGGACGAGACGGAGCAGGAAGGGGAAGAAGAAGTCGACTCATCCGGATCAGAGGATGAATAAGTAATTTTATGTACTAAGACAAATTTACCTAATAGTAACATCTAATTTAAAGTTTTATACAAAAGTATTTCATTTCATTTAGCGGAAAGTATTTTTGTCCGCTTTTTTTCAAATCCGGACCACTGTGCGCCGGGGTGTCGGAATGTTGCCCCGATGGGGATCTTTAACCTACCACAAAATCTAATGACACGGCTCCCTCACATTTACGCACCTTGAAATGACAACCGACTACGCCAGGATTCGATCTCGCTATTTTGGGCTCAGTAGGTGAGGACGTTACCGCTGAGCCACGCGAACAGGTAATTTTGTTCTTTTTGGAGATGAGGATTGGGAACGAGGTGGCTATGGCCATAAGATAAGAACAATCGCGGCATTTGCTTAGAGTAGAAGTGGGAAACCACGGATAACCACTTCCAAGACTAATAATAATAACTAGTGGGCCCGTGCGAGCTGTAGGTTTATGGGGTAGTAGGGAAGAATGTGGGAGAAGAAAGTTATAAATATTGAAGAAATGTACTATTGTTGTTAAACGGCATACGTATATAAGAAGAACACAAGGAATTGTGTAGAACAGTGTTTTGTACTTGTCACAGCGCCTCTTTGTGGACAATATTCGATGTTACAACGAATTCATCGGTTATTGTTTGCTCGGGAGTTTCTTCTACAGCAAGTTTTACATTTGTAAAGGATTGAACCCTAGAGAAAGTCTTGGCGAGACCACACCGGAGCCATCTGTTGAGAGACTCCTCAGCTAGCAGTACACCGCGCTCCCGCCAGATGGCTGCCGCCGCCACGCTGCCCTGCGCTCTAGCGGCAGGCTCTCCTAGCAGTACGCCGCGCTCCCATCAGATGGCTGCCGCCACCGCGCTGCCCTGCGCTCTAGCGGCAGGCTCGCCAGGTTACGGTGCTCCCATTGTAAATATACATTTTTAATGTATTTATTTAATTGTGAGGCATTTAAAAAGGAACTGAGTGCGTTTCGGGCACACATGGGGTAATGAGGAACCTGTAGGTACCCCATATCTGGAGGTTGGTGTTAACAGGACCTTATTTTCGGTACAAGACCTGAATGGGACCTTAGCAGAATAATATAGGGAGGAAGCAGAATAATATAGGAAGGATTATAATATTCGTATGGTATGGCTTCGAGTGCCGGGTGCAAGCTTTGTTATTTGACGCCCAGAGAGCAGTTTGCATGTCGAATTTTGTCGTTCCTTGAAACGCTATGAAAGTCAAGGAGGTTAGATAACTAAGCTTCTTGACACTATAGCGCTTTCTAGTAGAGAAATGAGGAACTTTGTGTTGGCGGAAAATCCCGAGATTAATTTTGCCATTATGAACACGGCCTACTGAATTCGAATGGGTTCTTTAACATGCCAACGTATGGAGTGCATACCGTGATTTTTGTCGCCTTTCAAAAAAAATCACTTACTACGGCCAGGAGCGAACCTGCAAGCTTAGGGTTGGTAGTCTGACATGATAACCACTGACCCACCGTGGCAAGCACTTCCAAGACTCCTGAGATAGGAACCGAACCCAGCTCTCCTCAGTGTTGCCTCACAAGGCTGAGTGTAGCCTACTCCGTTCCAACCATTAGGTCAAAATTAAAATTGCTTGGTGGAGTCAGGAATCGAATCTAGACCTCCGAGGCGACGGCCAAGAATACTAGCCGCTATACCGCGAGGTTTTCTTTCTTTTTAAAATAGGAGTAGAAATAAGGTACAATCCTGGCATGTGCTTGGATTGAGTGTGTGTGTGTGTGTGTGTGTGGGGGGGGGGGGGGGGTAAACCACTCTCAGGAATGTTACTGTCAGCACCACATCTTCAATCTCCGGACTTCCAAGTACCCATTTGAGTCGACTTATTGATGATAATTGTTGTTTTGAGGGGCCCAACATCTAGGTTATCGGCCCATAATGGTTTGGGTGATAGTGAAAGATGAGATGAGAAAGATAACTATAACTAATACTAACTACAGACTTACAAACTAGAAGAAGAAATGGTAAACAAAGGATAAGGCAAATAAAGGACAGGTAGAAAAGAAATGCCCTCTACCCTCGAAGAATGAGGATTGAGGGACTTGGATGGAAGGAGAGCCATGAAAGGCAGCTAGGAAAGGGAAAGAGGAGAGGGCTCGCCCCAAGGTCAGAGGAAAAAGGGGACAAAACGGACCCAGCTCAGGAATCCCTCGGGATCGCCAACTCCCAAACTCACCAGCCGTGAGCTCTTGAGGGTGTAGCAATATCCAGTGTGCACCAGAAGTGGTGGGGCTACACACACCCTGCCCCCTTGAAGGCTTTGTGCAGAAGGCATGAGATATAATGAAAAGAAAAAGAGGGCTGATCCCTCAAACAATGAGGGATTAGGAAAGATGAGAGAAGGGACAATTAAGGCGGGAAAGGAAGAGACTCCCTAGGCCTCGGATACCCTAATACCGTCGGGGTTGGAAAAGAACAAGAGTTCACCAAGGGTGGTCGATAGGAAGGATGACAGAAAGGAGCCCGGTACAAGTACAGTAAATGGAAGTAGAACGCCGGACTCAGCTGGGACCCCGTGGTCGCCAACCCACGTCCCACTCAGGGTTGCCAGACGTTCCGTTTTAATCTTTAACGGAACGCCAAATATTCCGTTTTTTGGTTAACTTGATAATATATTCAATTTCACACAAATTTTCAAATATCCCGCTTCAGAATTGATTGTAATATCTAGCTTGTTTTCTGGTGACACAGGTGCAAGTTTGAAAGAGAAAATGATTTCTATGTCTGTGTCAGATAGATGGGTACATGTTGTAGATTTATTAGGGGCAACAAAATTAAGGAATATCTTAGTCCTTGCGAAGTTAATACTCAGCATTTTCCCCTCCAATGCATTTACGGAGAGAGTTTTCTCTGTCAGGAATATAAAATGGAGAGATGATAGAAACAGAAAGTTCATTAGTTTGATAAAAAAAAAAAGAATTTTTCACATATCGGTATTACAATAAATACGAAAATTGTAGTGAATTTTATCAGAAGGTACTTAAAAATAAAAAATCCTTGCAAAGGGTCGTTCAAATGAAGTTGCAAGTTGCTGGTGTCATAGGCCTACATGATGTGTCAGCAATATCTAGTTTTAATTTTGTGTATTTGATTATGTAATGCTTATTTAACATACATGTGTATTACCGTATTTATTACAACATTTAACAACCTTGATTGCCGGCCCCGTGGTGTTGGGGTAGCGTGCCTGCCTCTCACCCGGAGGCCCGGGGTTCAATCCCCGGCTCCGTCAGGGATTTCAAAGCTGACGTGAGGGTTGGAACGGGGTGCACTCAGCCTCGTGAGGACAATTGAGTAGCTGTCTGTCAGTGAGGCAGCGCCCCGATCACGAAAACCAAGATTAACCGCAGAGGGGACCCGATGCGCTGATCACGCGTCACCCCAATATCTGCAAGCCAAATGGCTGGGCAGCGGTCGCTTGGTCGGCCTAGGCCCTTCATGGGCTGTATAGTGCCAGGGGTTGATTTTAACAACCTTGATTTTAAAAGAAGGCCAGCGCTTAGTTTGAATGGCTTATGGTCCACGCGTGGCGGGGAATGATCCACGGTCTTTAATAGTTGTAGACCCACCTCATTTAATAACAGACATCTATCTAGTTTTGGCAACCCCCCACATAAACACATCGCACTGACTCCGCACAGCGCATAGGAACAGGGGGGAGAAAGGGAAAAACCCGTGTCAATGAGATAACAGTCCATCTCAGTCGTCCACACCTGGAGTTACAGTGAACACGAAACTGCGCGTAGCTCCAGCAAGGAAGACAACCTGATAAGTAGTAGCCTGTAATATTACAGTTTAACCATAGTTGATTTTTTTACAACCATATATCATCATCATCATCATCATTTCCCCTTATCCAGCTCCTGCCGGGTCGGGGTATTTATGGCACTTCTCCACTTTCCTCTTTCCTTCCACAATTCTTCTTCCACGATCTTGTCCCAGTCCAGATTCCTTTTTCTCACGCTGTTCTTCACTGAATCGATCCACCTTGTTCTAGGTCTTCCCCTTGCTCTCTTACCCTTGCACTTCGCCTCCAGCATCTGTCTTGGTATTCTATTTTCCTCCATCCTCTTTACATGTCCAAACCACCTTAGTTTATTCTTCTCAATTTTCTCATTTAGTTTTCCCATCCCAACTTCCTTCCTAACATCTTCATTCCTCACTCTGTCTTTCCTTGTCTTTCCTATCATACTTCGTAGGAATTTCATTTCACTGGCTTGGATTCTACTCTCTTGCCTGCTTGTCAGGGTCCAAGTCTCAGCTGCATAAGTTAATATGGGTACATAGTACATTTTATACATTACCTCCTTGCTTTTCCTTGGTACTTCCTTATCCCAAACAAGTTTTCTTACACTTTGATAGAATGCATTGCTCTGCTGTACCCTCCTGCCAATCTCCATGTCCAACCTACCAGTTTGCATCAATTCACTTCCTAGGTATTTGAACGTGTCCACAATTTCCAAACTCTGACTTCCAATTTTCACAGTGTCCTTTCCTTGTCTTTCCCCTCTTGTCATCACCATGGTCTTGCTTTTCTCTATACTGATTTTCAGGCCATACTTCTGAATATTTTCGTTTAGTGCATCTAGTTGTTTTTGCACTTCTTCCGTGTTCCTTCCCCAGACCACAATATCATCTGCAAATAACAGTAACTTCATTTCTTTATGTCCATATGCTTCCTTTGTTTCCTTTACAATTTCATCCATTACCATTATGAATAAAAGAGGTGACAGCACACTCCCCTGTCTTAGTCCAGTCTTGTTCCTAAACCAGTCTGTCTTTCCAACTGGGGTCAGTACCCTGCTAACACAATTGTTGTACATTGCTTGCACCATTTCCAACATTTCTCTTCCCAGTCTCTTCTTAACCATGGTTTCCCATACCTTCTCTCTGGGGACACTATCATATGCCTTTTCCAGATCTATTAGGAAATTTATTTAGAGATTAATGAGTGTATTCAATGTGAAAGTCGATGATGCTCCATCCGTTCCAAATGTCCAAAGAAAGACATTCTCCTTTTTCTCATCACAATCGCCAAATCTTCTATATGTTCAAATAATTCATTGTTATGTCTTCTTCTAGTAAGTACCATTATCATTAACAGGTCCTAATATTTTCCTTAGAATTTTCCGATCCTTAAATGTATTTATTAATCTCATGTAATTTATTCCAGGATTGGGGCCTAACCCAGCTCTTTTGGGTACATTCGTGTTGACCGACTGAAAAGCACTAAACTCTTAAAAAAAAACAAGTAGTTTGTGAAGAACTATACAGCCTATTTTCATATATCCTACTTATGTTAACTCCACTATCAACATACAAAATTTCAGTTTGATTGCTGTAATAGATTCGTAGATATTGAGAACCGACTAAATATTTCGGATGGTCGCCATGTTGGATTTTATATATGTAGGTCTTAGAGTACTGTTACATGAAGATTCTTGTGTACATGTAGCATTCAAATTTCAATCGCATGATTAGGACACAAGAAGTAACAAGGAGATTTTAAAATTTCGCACAGCTGCCATCTTGTGGTTATGGAAAAAATTGACATAAATTAGATGCCAGTGGATTAACATTCATATAAGGATTTACTTTACCAAGTTTCACTGCACTTGGATGGTTAAATTGCGAGAGACGTCCATGTGAATATTTATACTTCGCGTCGCCGCCATGTTGGATTTGTGATCACCAGGTTATTTAAAGTCCTATAGGTGAACTTATGTTCATAGCTCCTATGAACATAAAGAAATTCAGTTTGATTGCTATAATAGATTCGTAGATATTCAGAGCGGTCAAAATATTTCGGATGGTCGCCATGTAGGATTGTTAAATGTATAGGCCATAGAGTCATGCACCAATAAAGGAAAAGTATTGCGTAGGTTCCTTATTCAAACTTTCACTTCTATCGCACGATTACGACACAAGAAATAAAAACTTAATGTTAAAATTCGCAAAGCCGCCATCTTGAGGTTATGTAAACAATTGAACGAAGTTTGATGTGGTGCATTACAATGTGTATAAACATATACTGTACCAAGTTTTATTGCGTTTGGTTGGTTAAATCGCGAGAAACGTCTATTTAAATGTCGCAAATTCGCGTGGCCGCCATGTTGGTTTTGTAGTTACCAGTTTTTCAGTAGTCACATAGGTGAACTTCTAGTAGTTCCCTTTATCACCGTAAAAAATTCCAGGGTGATAACGGGAATAGTTTTGGAGAAATTGAATGCTGGTGAAATATTTCGCACAGCCGGCATGTTGGATTGGTGAGAAGAACACAATTTGAAGGGCACGGTCGGGGTCGCCCAGAGTAGTGCTATGAACTTAGCGAGTTTCATTGAAATCGCTCCAGCCGTATAGAAGTTATTAGGGGGGGGGGGAACACACCACACACACACACACACACACACACATACACACGCACACGCACACACAGACACATGGACAAAAGGTGATCTCATAAGCCTATTTTTTTCAAAATTGAAAATAGGCTAAAAATGTTTTGGCACGTGTGTTCCGTTTTTTCATTCTTGAAATCTGGGACCTTAGTCCCACTAGATGTGAGCCCCTGGGGTTGAGTCGACTTATTGAATACGACTCGGAGTGTAAAATGAGCGCTGATGGTCTGGTGCACGTTTCTATCCATATGCCCCCTTCTTCTGAATAAAAAGGGAGGCGCTCAATATGCGCACATATTGCAGTGTAATGGCGATATGAGCTGACGATATCACAAATGGCTGTCAGTAACTGCACTTCAATTGAGGCGCAAGTCATTACAGGGTAATTTCCTACCAATTTCATCCCAATATGGCCCCAACAGAAATTCATTACGTTCGTTATAGGCGTGCGGGACTCGAACCAACGATATTTAAGGCAGAAATTCTCCCTCTCACTCACGCAGCGTTCAACATTTGAAACCCTATGCGTTATCATATGATTTGATTCTGAATACCCCCGCTTCGTAACAACGTGCACCGTCTGTTTCCAAACCAAATGGTCCTGCCTGCCTATAATCACCATTCATCCAATGGATCGATTATATGATAGACTAACGCCTTCGAGGTCGAGCGACAATATTGTTGATTCAATTGAGGGGCCACGGTGGGTGAGTGATTATCGTGTCGGTCTATGAACCCCAAGCTGCAGGTTCGCTCCTGGCCATGGTAATTGGTTTTTGAAAAGGCAACAAAAATCACGACACGCATGTCATACAATGTTGGCATGTCAGTAGGCCGTGTTCATAATGGCAAAATTAATCTCAGGATTTTCCGATAACGCTAAATTTCCTCCTTTCTCAAGTGTCAAGGAGCTTAGATATCTAACCTCCGTGACGTTCATAGCGCTTCAAGGAACAACAAAATTCGACATGCAAGCTGCCCTCTGGGCGAAAATAACAAAGCTTGCAGCTGGCACCCGACGCCATACGATATTATTATTATTAATTGAGGGGCTTAAATATCGTGGTCATTTAACACAGTGTAGAATTCGTCTGATAACCTGTGTTATTGTGGTGTCAGTAATAGTGTGTGTATTTGTAATTCGGGTGAGGATTTGGTAGGTGACGGCCGTGACATAACATTAGGGACTATCCCGGCATTTACCTGGAGTAGAAGTGAAAAACCACGGAAAATCACATCCAGGATGATTGAGGTGGAATTGAACCCGCCTCTTGTCGGTTTTGACTCACGAGAATGAGTTTCAGTGCTCAGACCAGAATTAAATGTTATAGCAGAGCTAAGATAAGCCTCCATGGCTTAAGCGGCAGCACGCCGGCCTCTCACCACTAGGTCCGTGGTTCAAATCCCGGTCAGTCCATGTGAGATTTGTGCTGGACAAAGCGGAGGCAGACAGGTTTTTCTCCGGGTACTCCGCTTTTCCCTGTCACAATTTCATTCCAGCAACACTCTCCACTCTCATTTCATTTCATCTGTCATTCATTTAATCATTGCTCCAGGGGAGTGCGACAGGCTTCGGCAGCTGGCACAGTTCATATCCTCGCCGCTAGATGGGGGCTCCATTCATTCCATCTCTGACCCGGTCGGTCAGGCTGTGGATTTTCATTTCCAACAGAGCTAAGAATCGAAACCAGGCCTGAGAGATGACAGCCAATAATGCTGGCCACTGTGCCACGGGGCGCCGAGCGACATATTGATGTCATTAATTCGTTTTAGATGCTTAGAAAATCTTGATCATCAACCCCGTATGCATGGGTGTGTGTGCAATTTGTCTCATAACCTGGGTTTCTGTGTTGACTGTAGGAGTGTGTTAGGGTCGCAAATGGTGTAGGACTGGAGGTGCTCCGGGAATTGTACAGAGGTGTGCAAATTATTAGACTAAATTAATTAACATATATTTTGAGGGAACAAAACTAGAAACTGTTTCTCACTTCCAGTATCTTGGAAGTACAGCATGGTCTTTGAGGATAACACCTACTTTGTTCCAATCCTTACTTATGGTACCTATGGAAACATGTACATTGCTAAGTAAGGTTTACAGTAGAATTCAAGCCACAGAAATGAGATTTATTAAGACTATGAACTAAAGTACCAGGAGAGACAAGATCAGAAATGGGGTACACAGAGCAACAGCTGGCATCAGGGTCCCTGTTACCAACTTTTTGGGGGAACGCAGACTTCAGTGGTATAGTCATATAAAGAGGAAGGATAGCTCCAGAACAGCTATGAAGCACTTCAAGCTGGATGTCAGAGGGAAGAGACCAAGAGGAAGACCAAGGAGACGATGGATAGAGACAGTTCGATCAGAGGTGGAGAAGAATGGTTTTAACTGGGACGATGTCCAAGAACAAATGGTGTACCAAGATCGGGCAAGATGGAGAACGCTTGTTTGCCACACCCGGGAAACGGGAGATGGAAAATGATGATGATGAAGATGATGATTTGATTCATCAGTCACAATTTTTCATTCAATATCATTTTATAATTATCCTACTTAGCATTATTTCATCCCCGAAGGACTAACAACTTTTCCCATGAGGAATTGCATGGAGATTTTTTCCAAATTGGAAATTCTGAGGGACTCTTGAGCTGGATGAGTTTTTTCTTTTCATTGAATTTGGAATGTACCATCTAAATTAGGCGAATTAAATTCATGGTCCACGAATCTTTGCATAGCTCAAGAGTGGATCATCTCTACGTATTATCCCTATTATTGGATGTCACGGGTAATCTCGAGAACCTTTGGATGGATTTTGATGCGGTTTTCACCATTCTGTAAAGAATATCGCGAGGAAGGTTTCTGTAGAAAATAATTTATTTATGATCAAATGAAGCTAAGCAGTAATGATTTCAGTGAAAATGTCGAAACCTGGCGTCCATGCGTTTTTTAAGCTTACGCTTGGCAAACCGTTAAAAATATCAACATACTATGAGTGTAAGAATTATTCAGCATGAAAAGTTTTACAAAAAAGTTCCCGAGAGCATATCTCTAACTTCAATACATAGTGTTTCTACGTTTTCATTTCTTCCAACAATCTCCATTCAATAACGGAGGCGACAGTTTACGAGCTAGCTAGGGTTGAGCCTATCACCCCAGTTACAGTCTAGCTAGCGGGCGAGCCTATTACCCCAGATACAACCAGCAGCAAACAGTCGAGTCGGGTTGAGTTAAGACTTCAGAGAAGAGTGGTTGGGTTTGGAGTTTCCCCGAAAGTGCAACATGGCTTTTCTTCATTTCGACCGTGAACTTTTCGTTCCGCAAAATACTCAGTCAAGTTAAGTTTGTATGGAAGGGGGATTTGTGTTTCATGCACCTCGCCATTCTAAATTTCGTCTGACTAGAATTCGTTGCACATGCATCTCCATGATAATATAATGAATATTCCAGTCAGTGATTTTAACCCTTCATGCAGAGACGTTAAAGGTATATAGGTCGTAGTTCATTGACATCGAAAAAAAAAGCGCTTATCACTTGATGAATTCATAACATTTTCCGGGTGGAGCCGGGACTGGTTGCTAGTCAATAATAAAAGACTTCGAATCCTTCTGCACTCATCAGCGGGCACGTGGTGTCTCCGCCCGGGCATCTACTGTTATTACCGATGAAGGATATACTCTCCCATAAGAACGTATTTCAGTGTTTTACGTTACCTCAAGTAAACATGCGCCAAGGACACTGCTCAGTGAAAGTTGACATTGACGGAGAGTGCGTGAGAATTTTCCAACCTGCCACTAATCACACGGTTCCTGTCACAACCTATCTGCATACGCACATACACTAATTACCAGACACAAAACACACTTAAATTGGTCTTTGGTTGCTTCATTTTGGAAATAGGGACATTACTGATCAATAGCTCCGTGTGTCTGGTATTCACCTGATAACCTGTGCAATTGTGATTACTTTAATAGTATGAGTAATATCTAATTATAGTAATAGGGTATACGATGATGATGATGATAATTGTTGTTTTATGGGACCTAACATCTAGGTTATCGGCCCCTGTAGATTCAAAATACTCACAATGTGCAATTGAAATTTGAAATGCTTACAAAATGTATGGTAGATTAAAAAAACTCACTATACGTGGCAGCCCACGATTCAAAATACTGTACTGACAAAATGCAATTTAAAGGGAAAATACTGACAAATTGCAACGTAGATTGAAAACACTTAAAAATGTGGTTGAGATTCAAAATACTCACAAAATTTAATTTAGAGACACAGGGAGGCACAGCTGCCATCTTGTGGTTATGGAAACAATTGAAATAAATTAGATGCCAGTGGATTAACATTCGTATAAGGATTTACTGTACCAAGTTTCACTGCACTCGGATGGTTAATTGCGAGAAACGTCCATGTGAATATTTATACATCGCGTCGTCGCCATGTTGCATTTGTGATCACGAGGTTATTGAAAGTCCTATAGGTGAACATATGTACGTAGCCCCTAGGATCATAAAAAAACAACAGATTGATTGCTGTAAAGATATTGAAAACCGCCTAAATATTTCGTATGGCCGCCATATTGGATTGTTATATGCATAGGCCATAGAGGCATGTACCATTAAAGGAAAATTAGTGCGTAGGTTAATTTTCCAAACTTTCACATCGATCGCATTATTACGACACAAGAAATAAAAAATAATCTTAAAATTCGCACAGCCGCCATCTTGAGGTTATGTGAACAATTGAACTAAATTAGATACCTGTGCATTACAATGTGTATAAACATTTGCTGTACCAAGTTTCATTGCGTTTGGATCATTAAATCACAAGAAAAGTCTATTTAAAATTTTCAACTTTGCTTGGCCTCCATGTTCGTTTTGTAGTTAACCGGTTTTTGAAAGTCTCATAGATGAACTTCCAGTAGTGCCCTTTATCTCCGTACAACATTTTAGGGTGATACCGGTAATAGTTTCAGAGATATAGAATGCAGGTGATATATTTCGCACAGCCGCCATCTTGAGGTTATGAAAACAATCGAACAAAGTTAGATGTCGGTGCATTAGAATGTGTATAAACATATACTGTACCAAATTCCATTGCGTTTGGTTGGTTAAATCGCGAGAAACGTTTATTTGAAAGTCGCAACTTCGCTTGGCCGCCATGTTGGTTTTGTAGTCACCAGGTTTTCAAAAGTCACATAGGCGAACTTCTAGTAATTCCCTTTATCACCGTAAAATATTCCAGGGTGATATCGGTAATAGTTTCGGAGATATTGAATGTTAGTGAAATATTTCGCACAGCCGCGATGTTGGATTGATGAGACGTAACAAAATTTGAAGGGCACGGTCGTGGTCGTCCGGAATAGAGCTATGAACTTACCGAGTTTCATTGAAATCGCTTCGGCCGTTTAGAAGTTATTAGGGACACACAGACAGACACACGGACAAAAGGTGATCTCACAAGCCTATTTTCATTGGGAAGTAGATTTATATTGTATTGTGGTTTTAAGATTATTTTGAATATTATTTATATTTTTAAATATATATACTTTTGAATTATTTTTAGAATAGTATTTTTAACATTCAGTAGTATTCAATCGCATGATTAGGACACAAGAAGTAAAAACGAGATTTTAAAATTTCGCACAGCTGCCATCTTGTGGTTATGGAAGCAATTGAAATAAATTAGATGCCAGTGGATTAACATTTGTACAAGGATTTACTCTGCCATGTTTTACTGCACTCGGATGGTTAAATTGCGAGAAACGTCCATGTGAATATTTATACTTCGCGTCGTCGCCCTTGAAGGGCCTAGGCCGGCCAAGTGACCACTGCCCAACCGTTTGGCATGCAGATATTGGGGTAACGCGTGGTCAGCGCATTGGGTCCCCTCAGCCGTTAATCTTGGTTTTCGTGCCCGCGGCGCCGCGTCACTGTCAGACAGCTAGTCAATTGTTCTCATGAGGCTGAGTGCACCCCGTTCCAGCCCTCACGACAGTTTCTAAAATTCCTGACTGAGCCGGGAATCAAACCCGGGGCCTCCGGGCAAGGGGTAGGCACGCTACTCCAACACCACGGGGCCGGCTCAAACAGATTCTACCCATGATTACATGACAGTTCCCCACACTGCCCAAAATACTGACACTTCAACACAGCTCTTGGACGCGGCTACCTGTTTAATGACTCAGAAATATTCCCGAATGACAGTTCCACACACATCCCCCCACCCCTAAGGCTATAGGCTTCAGTGATCATCGTTACGGCCGTACCTGTGACAATGCACCTTAACATAATACTCATTTGGAGTGAAGAAAAGCGCTCGGTCTATGTACTTCATTACTAACACAATTCAACAATAATATTAACCTATTAAGATATGAGATTCCAGAGATATTAAAAGTGCTAAACAACAGTAGGCCAAATTTCAACTTGATCTTTTCCATAATAGCCTTGGGGGAGAGGGGAGATGTGTGTGGAAATGTCAGTCGATATTATTTCTGAGTAATTAAACAGGCAGCCACGTCCAACGGCTGTGTGGAAGTGTCAGTATTTTGGGCAGTGTGTGGAAGTGTCAGTGTGGGGAACTGTCCGGACACCCTACCCACACCCAAAGTACACGGGGCTACATGACCGCGCTGTCGCAGCCCCTAAACTAAGGAACCAACCAACCATTTCTCCGCTCATATTTACTTGACACTCCCAAGACCTCGCTGCCACAACTATCCACCATGACTCTGCGACTTGAACTAAGTAATGACGTGTGCGCCCACACATGATCCCCTCCACTCGGCAATACTGACGCTCCAATATCAGAATATCCAGATCCGCGTCAATACCATATCATTACGTGTCTCTCATTCCTTTTCCCCATCAGTAATAATGGCAGTAATGACAGAACGAGTAAGGACCCTATAGCAGGTGCTACAACACAGGAATGCGGAGGCCCTTACAAGGGGGAAAGTTCAGGCACCCTCAAAACTTGTGACAGTTTATGGCAAGACTAGGTACAAGTCGGACGTTTGTTTTAGGCGATTGTCCTTGATCTTGAAGCCTGTGGGTGAGCCTACACACAGTCACTCTCTCACCCTATCGCTTCACACTTGTCACCACCGATCTGATGTAATGGAATTCCAGACTTGAACAGGCAGTACAGTCCACGTCGAAGTATTGTGTGACACGGAAGTACAGGTTACGTAGTTACGAACAAAACGTAATTATATTTGCCAATGACTGTACTTCAGCAGTAGTGTCAGACAGCTTTGTCAATCATCGGACCGCTTGTGGCAGCTGATAACAACACAGGTACTGTAGTAACTCGCCTCCAGGCTTCCATTAAGATTTTTCACTCGTATAAAACAAACGTCCGGCCTGTACATAGTCACTCTCTCGCCCACTCGCTTCATAGTTGTCACCACCAGTCTGATGAAATGGAATTCCATACCTGAGCACGTGACGATACCACCGTGCAGACAGTACAGTCCATGTCGAAGTAATGTGTGACGCGGAAGTACACGCTACATAGGTACGAACAGAACGCCATTATACAGTATTTGCCCATGACTCTACTTCAGCAGTAGTGTGAGATGGGTTTGTCCATCATCGGACTGCTTGGGGCAGCTGATAACAACACAGGTACTGTAGTAACTCGCCTCCAGGCTTCCATTAAGATTTTTCACTCGTCTAAAACAAACGTCCGGCATTTTTCTTTTGTAATACATGACTCTGCGGTTCGAGGGCTACCATCAGCAGCCCTTGAAATGTTCTCCATGGTTTCCCATTTTCAACTCCAGTTAAATGCTTGGATGATATCTTCTGACAGGCCACGGCCGCTACCTTGCCCAGGTTCATACATCTATCTTTAGTTTCATCACTCATTAACTCCTGTAATGAGTTTCGCGTCAGGAAAGGCATCCGGCCGTAAAAATCACCTGTTACTGTACATAGACTTTCATCACAACTCATGCATGTGAGATTTTCGAAGTGAATACCATGTCCTGTGGTTCGGATTCCACGTAAAAAGGAGGTTCTCGTGGCTCATTATCGCAAGATTCACAGTCACTTAAAACTACAAACATTCTTTTTTCATCACATCTCATCTCTGACCCCACCGTCAGCGGTGGCTAGGCTCCCTAAGGCGCAGCGTTAGGTCATGGGGCCAAGCTATCTGCGGACTCGGTAGACGCGTGGGTTCGAGCCCCACCGTTGGCCGTCCTTGAAATGGTTTTCCGTGGTTTCCCATTTTCAACACCAGGAAAATGCTGAGACGGTACCTTCTGACAGGCCACGGCCGCTTCCTTCCACATCCTTGCCCAATTTCTTTCATATTCATCCATCTTTCATCCCGACGCGCAGGTCACCCACGGGCGTCGACTAGAAAGACTTGCACTCAGCCTCGCAGGAGGCCACACGTCATAATAATAATAATAATAATAATAATAATAATAATAATAATAATAATAATAATAATAATAATTCATGTAATTTTATTCAGGATTAGGAAGTAACCCATCTCATTTGGGTACAATCGTGTTGACCGACTGAAAAGCACCAAACGTTTGTTTACCAAGGCAACACTGAACCCTGAAGAATGGCCTCAAACATTTTTTAGCTTACTTTTCACGTTTTGCAAAAATGAGGAAAAAGTACACTTATGAGATCGGGCAAATGTGTGTCTGTCTGTCTGTCTGTCCTTCTGTCTGTCTGGCTGTGTGTGCCCCCCCCCCCCCCTATCAACTCCTAAACGGCTGGAGCAATCGAAACAAAATTTGGTAGGAGTAAAGATCTATACCTGAATATCTCACGGCAATATTTGAAAATGATGTCAGTGCTACCAACTGCTGAAAAATCGCAATTGAAATTTGAGCTCAATGTTGGATATCTTTGAAGGTATGAATGGGAGTTATTTCAAAATTGGTACACGTATAGATAATAATATTGCAGTTTAATTTCCAGGTGGCCATACATGGCAGTGTTGCCAAAATTATTATAAGCCTGCTGATAGGTCTAAATTTTAAATGCATATAACTTCTACACTATCAATTGGATTTCAACCAAATTTCGTATGTGCTATGTGTACATGAACAGATATGACTGAGCGTATTCTTACGAGCAACCAGGGCTGCCAACTGTTAATAAATGCTCTCAATTTTTTAAAATCTAAATACCCATATATCAGAAAGTATGCAAGCCGACAGCTCTGAACTATGCACACGTATAGTACCTGACATACTATATTAATTTGAAGTAACTTATATACGACAGTGCTACCAACATGATTCTAAGCCTGCTGAGAAATTCAACTTTAAATACATGTAACTTCTATACTATCATTTGGATTTCAACCAAATTTCGTATGAGCTATATGTACCAAAACAGATATGACTATGCCGATTCTTAAGAGCAACCAGGGCTGCCAACTGTTAATAAATACTGTCTCCATTTTTGTTACCCTAATATATCAGAAAGTATGCAAGCCAATAGCTCTAAACTATACACACGTATAGTACCTGGCATTCTAGATTAATTTGGAGTAACTAATATTCGTCGGTGCTGCCAACATGATTCTAAGCCTGCTGATAGGTCCAATTTTAAAATGCATGTAACTTCTACACTAACTAATGGATTTAATTCAAAATTGACACAACAATAAATCATATTATTTCAGATTATTTCTGACCAATACATGTATGTCAGTGTTGCCAACATGATTTAACGCGCACTGTTA
The DNA here is from genome assembly GCA_946902985.2 of Meconema thalassinum. Taxonomy (NCBI): domain Eukaryota; kingdom Metazoa; phylum Arthropoda; class Insecta; order Orthoptera; family Tettigoniidae; genus Meconema; species Meconema thalassinum. The sequence continues at coordinate 28,574,725 of OX336392.1, forward strand.
GATCCAATGTTTAAGCATGTAACGTCCATGCTATCCATTGGACTTCAACCAAATTTTGTATTCTGTACCTTAAGAGATGGAACTAAGAATATATTCAGTCACCAGGGCTGCCAACTGTAGTTCTGTATTTGGCTAAATTATGCCAGGTATACAGTATTTCGAACTAATTAGAAATTTCGATATTGCCAACTTAATTTCGTCATTGTTCTACCAGTAGATAGATCCATATTGATTAATCATTGGCATGAATCTTAAATTTAGGAAAAGTAGACTCTTTAGTTCGTAACGGAACTTCTTGTTTTTTTTTTAAATTTCTGTTGGCTATCAATTTTGAAACGACAAATACTAACACCTAGCGGTAAAATCAGGAAAGCCTATGTTGTATATAGTTTTTGAAGTAGAATATTTATAAAATCGCATGTACTTCGGTGTTTCATTTATGCGTTAGTGATAGTTGGTTGGTTCCTCAGTTTAGGGGCTGCTACAACGCGGTCATGTAGCCCGTGTACTTTGGGTGTGTGTAGAATCTGTCTGATAACCAGTGTTAATTGTGATGGGTGTATTAGTGTGTGTTATCTGTAATTCAGGTAGGGACTGCAGACGATCAATTTCAAGTAGTTCTTGCTACCAAATGCTACTGTCAACGACACCTAGCTGTCAACTTAACTACTAGATGCCACCACAACCAGCACCTCGATCCGAACGTTGGAAGTTACAGAGCTTTAATCAAATCAAACGTACAAATTTAGCTTCACACAAAATAATGTAGTTGGGGGAAGGTTCTTTTACATGCCATAAATCTATGAGATGGGACCGCCGGCATGCTACCAATTACGCCGAAGCCACCCATTAGTGATAGTAATGACGCGTATTATTAAACTTCTCATATTGCGAATTTAGACAAAAATAAAACACTAAATTTACATTTCTTTGAAAGTCTTAAGTAGTCTATTAATTGATTTAGACAATCCATACCAGATGAAATTTTAAGAACTGAATTTATATCACAAATATGCATTAATTTTTCTATGTTAATATTTTGAATCCCAAACCGGACAGTAATGAGAAAAAATTTGCGCGTTTCAACTATGTGAATGCGAATACATATAAAATCACTAACCTATTCAAAAGCAAGGCATAAAGATAGCTTTCACGAAAAACACAACCGCTAGGCACCTCCTAAATAGTAATCTAAATAAACGTGACCCGTATTCAAGGTCAGGGGTATATTCTATAACGTGCCAAGACACCGATTGTCAAGCTAATTACATCGGGCAGAGTGGAAGGCGAGTAGACACACGTTATAATGAACATAGGAATGCGATAAGATACGGAACACATTCAGCCGTGTGCGAACATATGTGTGACGCAGGGCACAGCTTTACCAACATAGAGTCGGACCTTAAAATAATCCATCACGAATCGAAAGGCAGAGCTCTTGACATAAAGGAAGCAATCGAGATACACCTAGCCAAACGAAACAATCCCAACAATCTAAATGAACACACGTTCATGGAGAGCTCACCCCTCTTCACGCTACTAAAAAACACACCCTGTCGGAAACAAAACACAATTTAGCGACACAGCCAAGCTAGATAAAAAAGGGGGAAATTAGGGGTTTTTAATAGGTAAATGTTATCTGGATCAGGTGTACGATGTACTTTTCTTCTACAATAAACCAAGGCCCATATTCGCGCCAGTATTAAAGGTGCCGGGACGTCCTCATAAGACCGTCAACGCTTAGTTCGAATGGGTTATGCTCCACGCGTGGCGAGGGCTAATCCACGGTCTTTAATAGTTGTAGACCCACCTCATTCAATAACATACATCTTATCTAGGTTGGCAACTCCTCACATAAACACATCGCTATCACTCCCCACAGCACGTAGGGGCAGGGGGGACAAGGCAGGGAAAAACCAGTCGTTAAGATAACCACCGCAGTCGACCGCACAGTGAGTTCCAGTGAGCACGAATACTGCGAGTAGCTGTAGTACAGAAGACAATCAGATAAGTAGTTAGACTAAAATTTTATAGTTTAACCATAGTTTACAACCATATAATCTCTCTAAAGTACAATCTCCGGATAGCTATCACCATTTAGCATTTCACCTAACACATATACTGCATTTAGCATACACTGACAGTTGCAGTACCAATACTGCAACTAAATAATTGCACATATTGTAAATATTTTCACCTGTATTTCAAACATAGATTTTGTAGCCTAAGTGTATTGGATCTGATGATGATCGCTTGACGATCGAAACTGGTCATCCTAGTGTTTTATTAATCTTATGTAATTTATTTCAGGATTAGGGTATAACCCATCTCTTTTGGGTACATGGTGTATTCTTGGAATACACGGTACGAGAGAATATATAGTTTAATGCTTTTGCATGTTCATTCCTTCCTCTTTGTCAAACACCAACAGTGATCTTCTATTTTCTCTGTGGTGATCACTTCGCTTATATCTTTTGTGAGTCTGTTCTAGATATATATCTTCCATGACCCTCCTAGCGTCATCTAGCAGCGAATCTCTGAAGCTCCTCAATTTTTCCTGGTGCAAGAAGACTTCTTTTTCCATCTGGCCACCAGATCTCGTTACCATCGCCAGCTATTATCTCCATGAGCAAGAGAACTTCGTCTCCTTTTTCACTCACCATGCTGTGCTAGTATCGCCTACTATCAACTCTTTGAAGACCATTCATCAAGAAGAACATTTATTTTTGATAAGTTGTCTATTCTGATATGTATACCTTTTGTTTCCTACCCCCACTCTTTTCCCTTCCTAGGACCCTCTGTGCTTCGCTGAGTGGGTCTCACTTCTAAGTCGGCAGTTGACTCGGTCAGTAAAGGCTCAACCCGAGCCAGTCTCCTCAAACCAAGAGACACTCTCTACGCTCTACGCCATGATGGCACATTAGGCATCCGTCAAAGGAAACTTCACCTTCGACATGAAACAAAGATAAGTACCTACTTCAAGTTTTAACCTCTTCTTCATGGTTTTGACGATATTTTATAGACAGCGTGAGATTACTTATTTTGGGGCAAAAATCATTCTTCGCGGGATTTGCCATGTTGAGCTTTTGTTTGTATAAGCCAACCTTACTAGAAAGGAGCTTTTCTTAAGCTATTTAAATGAGAAATCTTCTCACCACGTGGGATATTATCCAATACCCGCTGTCTATAAATTACAAAGCTAGTTCCTCCGCTGGATTAACTTTGACCCCATTCTTCTATATAGATCGTTCTGGAACCTTCCAGATCCTGTACTCTATCTTCGAGTCTTGCCGTCAGGTATCTTTCACTTACTTGTGAAAATACTGTTTAAAATGAGGAATCTTCCTTATAAATTACTGCAATAGCGAACTTTCTTCCACCGTTGGAATGTTCTATGGCGCATTTAATTGTAATTCCCCACTTTCTCAAGAAATAGACTCTCGCCTACCTAGTGCAACCAGTTATTTTCATCATTGCAATAACTTTCTTTCCAATAAACTTTCGTGTCTCTACAGTGAATTTTTCATCCATTTAAAAGACTATAGTGATAACTAGTGCTTGTCCCACTTTTCTACCGCGTCGCGATCGTCCGTTTACATTAAATAAAGCCATGAACATTGATCCTAAATCCCAATGATCTTTCCTCAACCTTCTACTAACAAACCATATTAATAAAATTGTAACTTTTCTATAAGGTGTCACTCTACGAAGTGCCCTTCCATTTTTGCTTGTTTATCATTAATTAATTACTGTATAACTACGTGTTTTATACAGGTTCAAACTTACATTGTTTCTTCCCTATAATCAGGGAAAACAATTCTTTCAACTCTTGAGTGAGTTATTTCTAGATCTCACGAAATGGAAACTGCCCCATTTGGCTCGTGATTCCTACTTAACCATAGGAAGTCTAGAACCTTCCTTTTGACTTTCTCTTCAGGTTTCACCGTAAGTGACCTGCCCTCTTTTGTATAATTGTTATTAAGTAATTCTGCACAAATATAAGAAGTTGTAGGAACTTCTATCTTACTCTTCATGTTTTTCTTATTGTTATTTTCGAAGTTGTTACTCTCTCTAGAATATTCTCTCAGAAATTTCTTATAGTACACTCCTTGTACTCAATTTAATGTTTAAACTTTAATTACTTCATTTGTCTTTTTTAAATCTTATAAAGATTTTAGAATATATATAAGGTTTGAAACCTAATAAATTGTCAATTGCCTGGAGCAAACGTTTAATGTTTTCTGAGGTCTGTGACCCAAAATTTGTTAAACAAATTGAAAATATATTTGTTAATGTTATCAACTTCTTTTGAATTGTTAAATAAATTAAGCGTTTCTTTTCGCTTTCTCATTTTTCTAGTTCAACGGTTAGGCAAGATCCTGTCCTCCTTGGCTCTCCCTACTCAATGCCATTAAATCCATTAATAGGGCTTTCACCACTCGTTGCATTTGAGCAAGAACTCTTAGTGGTAATCTCGTTAAAGTTTCTCATAGCTTCAATAGCTAATTCTAACTGGCCAGTAAGGCAAGTAAAGCTCGCTACGCCAGCTACCTGCTTGTGGAGATCCTCTCCGAAAAACTTATGGTCAGTTTTCTAAAAGATAAGTGTTTCTCTTTGTCTAAACTTATAGCCGGCTCCTCGCTGAGTAAAAGCTTAGCCATTTCCAAATGCAACCATTGGTTCATTTACCAAAATTACTCCCCAAGGTATAATTTTTGATCATTATCCTTCTTGGAAGCACTTGGTCGCCTTTTCAGGAACTCCATAATTTTGAAAACTGGAATTACCAAACCTGATTCAAATTATTGGCATTCTTCGAATTACTTTGCAAAAACGAATTTCTTGGAACAGACATACAATAAATCTGTTACTCTCAGTCTTGCCAGACCACCACCCTTCCCCATAGTAAGCAGATGCATGCTTGAGAGGGAATATACTAAAGCCACTCTCTTGCAAACAGCCCAAGTTCTACCTGTGTTTCCCGTCAGCTTAGACCAAGCCCCTACCCACTTTAGGTATCCGAGAGCGGATTTGCGGTGGCAACCGCCTCTAAGTGCATTTAAGGTTAAATTTATAACTTTTGTGAGACTCTCCTCCTATTTTTCTATCCTTTTTCTCCAGTCCGAAACCTATCTCCTTTTCTTAATCATCTTCCCTTGGTGGTTAGGTTATTCCTCAGCCAATAATCTACCCAAAATTTGGTGCCGAAACCCGGGAGAGTCCATTTGTCATTTTTCTGTTTGGCAATACTTTGCAAATTATTAATATCTACTTTGAATCTGTCAGCTATAACCACATCGTGCAAAGCCTGTGAAGGGGAAAGAGGCCGCTCCTGTCTCCTTTGGTGTGTCCCGTTCTTTCTACTTATTTGCTGCTGCCAGCTTGACAGCATTTCCAAGGTTCCACAGTTTCGTGAATTGCATTTCAATCTATTTTCTTTAACATGTCTCCTACTGATTAGGATAAGGATGAAAAACTTACTTCTAAACGAGCATCCAATAAAGGGCAAATTACCCGATTCAGAAAGTACATAAAGGAGTTAGATCCCTCAGAAGCTCAATTAGACTTGTTGAAACATCGTGTAAGGGATTTTGAACGTTCTTATGAAAATTATTGTAACATTCAAACTGAAATAGAAACTTGTATGCTCAATCAAACCGAAGATCGTGTCGAAGTAGAAAACCAATATTACGAAGGCATAGGTTCTGCTTTCAAAATAATACGCCAACTCGAAGAGGAGCAGAAAAAGGACGCTTCTGTTCTTGGTTCCCTTCACGAACCACAAACTTCTTTCCGTGATGGTACTCACAAGCCCAAACCAATTTTACCTAAAATTGATTTACCCCATTTTTCTGGAGATGAATCTACTTGGGATTCCTTCTATGAATTATTTTGCTCCCTTGTTCATGACAATGAAGACATTCAAGTCATTTACAAGTTTCATTACTTGAGGTCTATCCTCCGAGGTCAAGCTTTGCAGTTAGTCGAAGCACTTCCCCTACGTGCCGAAAATTACCCCATTGCCTTTAACTTATTAAAAGAAAGATATGGAAATTTACGGTTACGTATTCAACGCCATATGAAGGCTCTATTCAACCTACCTGCGTCACAGCACAATGACGTCACCAGTTTGCGCACTCTAGTTGATACTACACAACTTCACGTTAAGGCTTTGTCCCAATTAGATCAACCTACTGAACATTGGGATACTTTCCTAATACATTTAGTGGTTTCTAAAGTTGATGCTGCTACCCTCAAAGCTTGGGAAATTGAACTTTCTAAAGAAGACGACTACTCTTACGAGCATTTAGTCACTTTCATAAACGCTAGATGCCAACTCTTAACCGCTCTAGCTAATCAAAGTGAACCCTCATCTCCTAGTTCTAAGTTTGAATTAATGTCCATCAAACCTAAAAGCGAACGCTTAGCGTCTAATACCCACAAACCTGGGTCCAGCTCATCTAAATTTAAATCAAACTCTACTGGTTACCCAACTAGGTCTAGTGAACGTCGTGTTGCTAGCTCTATGGTTTTAAACACTCAAAGCGAACCCCGTAAGAGTTTAAACGAACCTTTAAAGTGCATACTTTGTAAAGATTCCCATGCCCTATACCTCTGTAAATCCTTTAAAGAAATGTCAGTTGACGACAGAAGAAAATTAGTTTCCCAGAACAAACATTGCTTCAATTGCCTAGCGCCTACTCATTCTGCTTCTAATTGCAAATCCACAAGACTTTGCTACCATTGTGAAAAGGCTCATCACACTTTGCTACATCGTCATGATCAGGCAAGGTCATCGACAGCATCTACTTCTCCGAAAAATGATAGTGCTAACAGTTCTAATGCTTCATCGTATATTCAAAATGCCAAGTCCATCCGCAGTGCCCAAGTATTGTTGTCTACTGTCCAAATCGAAGTTCAGGATAACTTTGGCAACTGGGTCCGTGCACGCGATCTTCTAGATTCAGCGGCAACTCATGATTTTGTGTCTAATTCCTTGATTAGAAAACTAGGCCTACCTGTAAACCCCACTTCTATCAATGTGTCGGGTATCAACAGCTCAAAATCTCAAGCTTTACAATTCTCGAAGCTAACCATAAGAGATACTTGTCATAGAAACAACTTTCTTAAACTTAATTGTCTAATTCTCAATAGCATTGGAGAAGACACTCCAAGTCACTCTGTGGATATTTCAGGGTTAAACATTCCCTCGCATTTAAGGCTAGCCGATCCTTTGTTCAACATGCAAAACCCTATTGACATACTCTTTAGTGCCAATGTTTTCTTGAATTGCCTTCGTAAACAGGTTCGCAAGTTATCCTCAAACGTGGTCGCCAGAGACACTAATTTTGGATGGATCGTCACAGGTCAACTACCCCGTTATTCTCCCCAACCTGCATCGCAATGTTACTTCTCCAATACTGACCTGGAACAGTTCTGGAGGCTTGAAAGCGTTGATCCTCCTAATGTAACCTCTTTAGAAAATGAATTCTGTGAGCAACTTTTTTTGAACACCACCACTCCTTCTTCTGATGGCCGGTTCGTTGTTCAAATGCCAAGATTACATAATCCTCCCAAACTTATTAACTCTCAGCCCAAAGCTCGAAAAGCTCTCTTTACTATCGAGAGCAAATTCAAGAAAGAACCTCTTGTTAAACAGTAGTACACTGATTTAATGGATGAGTATGAAAGCTTAGATCATATGGAAGTTGTTAACAAATCTGATGATGAACTGTAACCCCCAATTGAAACGGTTTATTTAAATCATCATCCCGTGTGGAAAAACCCTCTTGTAAAAGATAAAATCCGAGTTGTTTTCAATGGTTCAGCACCCGATGTTAATGGCAACAGCCTTAACGACACTCTTTACTCTGGTCCTGCTATTCAGTCAGATCTATCTGCTATACTCTTAAACTTTCGATTATTTCCCATAGCTGTTATAGCTGATATAAAACAGATGTACCGTCAAGTGTTAATTCAACCGGAACAACGAGATCTTCAAAGAATCTTGTGGCGTGACGAAATCAGCAAGCCCATTAAGGTATTTCGCTTAAAAATGGTTACTTATGGCTTAAAACCCTCTGCTTTCCTTGCTATCCGATCCCTACACTTGCTAGCCTCTCAAGATGGTCATTTATTTAATTCCAAAGCCTCTGAGGCACTAACTACGTCATTCTATGTTCTATATTGACGATTATTTGCAGTCCTTCCCCACTTTGGAGGAAGCTTCTTTTGTGTCTTTAGAACTTCAGGCATTGCTAAGGAATGGAGGTTTCCCACTTCATAAGTGGAATTCCAACTCCCCTGAGTTTCTCGCCCAGTTTCCCATCGAAGACGTAGACCCTTCTTCTGTTGAAATTTGTGGAAACTCCGAATCCATAAAAACTCTAGGAGTTCATTGGTGCACTAGCACTGACACTCTTATCTATAAAGTTTCGCTCGCAGGAGAGCTTCCTAACACAAAAAGACAAATTCTCTCTGAAATTGCAAAAATTTTTGACCCTCTTCAATTCCTTGCCCCAGTTATCGTTATAGTCAAACTCTTCATGCAAGAGCTGTGGTCGTTCAAATGTGAATGGGATGACACTGTCCCTCTTTCTTTTCTTAATCGTTGGCTCCCGTTTCGCAGCAATTTGCTGGATCTTTCTCTTATTGAAATTCCTAGGAATTTAATTAACGCTCATTCTAATGCATCCTTCTTCCTTCATGTGTTCGCGGACAGTTCCGAAAAAGCTTACGGTTGCTGCGCATATTTAGTTTATCACGGTTCATTCTATGGATCTTCAGTTTCCAACCTTGTTTGTGCCAAATCGAAGGTCGCTCCTCTTAAAACTATCACTTTGCCTAGGCTTGAATTGTGCGCTGCACTCATGGCTGCAGAACTTGTTAAGAAATTACGGGAAGTATTAAAAGTCGAATTCTCGCAAATCTATCTCTGGAGCGATTCCATGATCACCCTTTCTTGGATCGCCAAAAACCCCTCTCACTGGCAAACTTTTGTCGCAAACAGAGTTTCCAAAATTCAAACTCTTTCTTCTGGATGTCAATGGAGGCATGTGCCCAGTGCTGATAATCCAGCCGATATTATTTCTCGTGGTTGTTTACCCTCTCAATTGGCTGCTTCCCAGTTGTACTGGCATGGGCCCTCGTGGTTAATCGAAGACTCTTCTTCGTGGCCTTCTAAACCTCCAGCTACAAACTCCAACTTGCCTGGCGCTAAAGTACCTCTATCTATTGCTTCATGTCTTGTTTCCAACGCTTCTCATCCCTTGTTGTCCCGCTATTCTTCTTTTCATAAATTAATACGAATTGTCGCCTATCTCCTTAGATGGAAATATCTTGTGGTTGACCAACCTCTTCTCCCTAAACCACACCTTACCAATCATGAATTGAATCTCGCTACCATTAAGGTTTTACAACTGACACAGCAAGAAGCCTTTTCTTCTGAATTGTCTTTACTTTCTTCTAAAAGGGATCTTCCCAAATCCAGTCGTCTACGTGCTTTAGCCCCGTTCCTTGATGACCATGGGTTACTCAGGGTAGGTGGAAGGCTCTCGCAATCTTTGCTCTCTGAGGACAAAAGCATCCCGTTATTTTGCCTTCTAAACATCACGTAACTTCCTTAATTATACGTGACTTTCATTATCGCAATCTGCATGTTGGCACACGCACTCTGCTTTGCCTCTTAAGGGAAAAGTACTGGATCATAAATGGAATTCATGAAGTATCTTCTGTAATTCATAAGTGCATTCCTTGTTTCAAAGCGAAACCTAAAATCAATACTCAATTAATGAGCGATCTGCCCTCTTTTCGCTCTTCTCCTATACGCCCATTTGCTTTAACTGGTGTGGACTATATGGGTCCGTTCCAATATCAACGAAATTCTCCTGAAGCTAAACGCAAATTGTTTGGTAAGCGTTATGTTTCTCTCTTTGTTTGCATGGTTACTGGCGCAATCCACTTGGAACTAGTAACGAATGCTTCTACTTCTTACTTTTTATCAGCCGTCTCTCGCTTCACCGCTAGGCGTGGTGTTCCTTCAGAGATGTTCTCTGATAACGCTTCCACTTTTCAGGGCGCAGCTTCCCTGTGGAAGAAAGCTCTCACTTCTTCTCCTGCCATGGAACAAATTTCTAATTTTTTTCTAATTTTTCCTATTCAAAGGGTTTCAAATGGCGCTTTATACCTCCCTACGCTCCTCATCACGGTGATAGGTGGGAATCTTGTGTAAAGCTTACTAAACGTCATTTAAGAAAAGTCTTAGGTAATCGCATTCTGACTTATGAAGAATTCAATTCACTGTCCGTTCTGATTGAGGGTGTCGTTAACTCTCGCCCTTTAACTCCTCTCTCCAATGACCCTGATGACCTGCTTCCTCTTACACCTGGTCACTTCCTTATCGGCACTTCTCTTTCTGCCCCTCCTCCTCTTCCCAATTCTTTCAGGGATTCTAATCTACCTATCGTTTGGCGTAAACTTGAAGCCCTCCGTAATTCCTTTTGGAAGAGGTGGAACTTGGAATATTTAACTTCCTTGCAACGGAGACAGAAGTGGTTTCTTTCCAGTCCCGACATTAAAGTGGGGGACTTGGTCTTGGTTAGGGATGTTTCACCCCCTCTAGTTTGGACCTCTGGTAGAGTGACCGAGTGTTATCCTGGAAGAGATGGGAGAGTCAGGGTGGCCAAAATCTTGACCACTAATGGTCCGATCACAAGACCACTGTCTTTGATCGCTCCATTGCCTTTAAATGTGTAACTGCTTATTTGTTCTCTGTTGGTGTTTCCCCTCCCAGTATGGTGTATTCTTGGAATACACGGTACGAGAGAATATATAGTTTAATGCTTTTGCATGTTCATTCCTTCCTCTTTGTCAAACACCAACAGTGATCTTCTATTTTCTCTGTGGTGATCACTTCGCTTATATCTTTTGTGAGTCTGTTCTAGATATATATCTTCCATGACTCTCCTAGCGTCATCTAGCAGCGAATCTCTGTAGCTCCTCAATTTTTCCTGGTGCAAGAGGACTTCTTTTTCCATCTGGCCACCAGATCTCGTTACCATCGCCAGCTATTAACTCCATGAGCAAGAGAACTTCGTCTCCTTTTGCCTCACCATACTGTGCTAGTATCGCCTACTATCAAATCTTTGAAGACCATTCATCAAGAAGAACATTTATTTTTGATAAGTTGTCTATTCTGATATGTATACCTTTTGTTTCCTACCCCCACTCTTTTCCCTTCCTAGGACCCTCTGTGCTTCGCTGAGTGGGTCTCACTTCTAAGTCGGCAGTTGACTCGGTCAGTCAAGGCTCAACCTGAGCCAGTCTCCTCAAACCAAGAGACACTCTCTACGCTCTACGCCATGTTGGCACATTAGGCATCCGTCAAAGGAAACTTCACCTTCAACATGAAACAAAGATAAGTACCTACTTCAAGTTGTAACCTTTTCTTCATGGTTTTAACTTCTACATGCTTTTAACGATATTTTATAGACAGCGTGAGATTACTTATTTTGGGGCAAAAATCATTCTTCGCGGGATTTGCCATGTTGAGCTTTTGTTTGTATAAGCCAACCTTACTAGAAAGGAGCTTTTCTTAAGCTATTTAAATGAGAAATCTTCTCACCACGTGGGATATTATCCAATACCCGCTGTCTATAAATTACAAAGCTAGTTCCTCCGCTGGATTAACTTTGACCCCATTCTTCTATATAGATCGTTCTGGACCTTCCAGATCCTGTACTCTATCTTCGAGTCTTGCCGTCAGGTATTTTTCACTTACTTGTGAAAATACTGTTTAAAATGAGGAATCTTCCTTATAAATTACTGCAATAGCGAACTTTCTTCCACCGTTGGAATGTTCTATGGCGCATTTAATTGTAATTCCCCACTTTCTCAAGAAATAGACTCTCGCCTACCTAGTGCAACCAGTTATTTTCATCATTGCAATAACTTTCTTTCTAATAAACTTTCGTGTCTCTACAGTGAACTTTTCATCCATTTAAAAGACTATAGTGATAACTAGTGCTTGTCCCACTTTTCTACCGCGTCGCGATCGTCCGTTTACATTAAATAAGGCCATGAACATTGATCCTAAATCCCAATGATCTTTCCTCAACCTTCTACTAACAAACCATATTAATAAAATTGTAACTTTTCTATAAGGTGTCACTCTACGAAGTTCCCTTCCATTTTTGCTTGTTTATCATTAATTAATTACTGTATAACTACGTGTTTTATACACGGTTCAAACTTACATTGTTTCTTCCCTATAATCAGGGAAAACAATTCTTTCAACGAGTGAGTTATTTCTAGGTCTCACGAAATGGAAACTGGTCCATTTGGCTCGTGATTCCTACTTAACCATAGGAAGTCTAGAACCTTCCTTTTGACTTTCTCTTCAGGTTTCACCGTAAGTGACCTGCCCTCTTTTGTATAATTGTTATTAAGTAATTCTGCACAAATATAAGAAGTTGTAGGAACTTCTATCTTATTCCTCGTGTTTTTCTTATTGTTATTTTCGAAGTTGTTACTCTCTCTAAAATATTCTCTCAGAAATTTCTTATAGTACACTCCTTGTACTCAATTTAATGTTTAAACTTTAATTACTTCATTTGTCTTTTTTAAATCTTATAAAGATTTTAGAATATATATAAGGTTTGAAACCTAATAAATTGTCAATTGCCTGGAGCAAACGTTTAATGTTTTCTGAGGTCTGTGACCCAAAATTTGTTAAACAAATTGAAAATATATTTGTTAAAGTTATCAACTTCTTTTGAATTGTTAAATAAATTAAGCGTTTCTTTTCGCTTTCTCATTTTTCTAGTACAACGGTTAGGCAAGATCCTGTCTTCCTTGGCTCTCCCTACTCAATGCCATTAAATCCATTAATAGGGCTTTCACCACTCGTTGCATTTCAGCAAGAACTCTTAGTGGTAATCTCGTTAAAGTTTCTCATAGCTTCAATAGCTAATTCTAACTGGCCAGTAAGGCAAGTAAAGCTCGCTACGCCAGCTACCTGCTTGTGGAGATCCTCTCCGAAAAACTTATGGTCAGTTTTCTAAAAGATAAGTGTTTCTCTTTGTCTAAACTTTTAGCCGGCTCCTCGCTGAGTAGAAGCTTAGCCATTTCCAAATGCAACCATTGGTTCATTTACCAAAATTACTCCCCAAGGTATAATTTTTTATCATTATCCTTCTTGGAAGCACTTGGTCGCCTTTTCGGGAACTCCATAATTTTGAAAACTGGAATCACCAAACCTGATTCAAATTATTGGCATTCTTCGAATTACTTTGCAAAAACGAATTTCTTGGAACAGACATACAATAAATCTGTTACTCTCAGTCTTGCCAGACCACCACCTTTCCCCATAGTAAGCAGATGCATGCTTGAGAGGGAATATACTAAAGCCACTCTCTTGCAAACAGCCCAAGTTCTACCTGTGTTTCCCGTCAGCTTAGACCAAGCCCTTACCCACTTTAGGTATCCGAGAGCGGGTTTGCGGTGGCAACCGCCTCTAAGTGCATTTAAGGTTAAATTTATAACTTTTGTGAGACTCTCCTCCTATTTTTCTATCCTTTTTCTCCAGTCCGAAACCTATCTCCTTTTCTTAATCATCTTCCCTTGGTGGTTAGGTTATTCCTCAGCCAATAATCTACCCAGTACATTCATGTTGACCGACTGAAAAGCACTAAACTCTTGTTTACTAAGGCAACACTGAAAATATGGCTTCAAACACCACAATATTTTTAGCCTACTTTTCACATTTTGCAAAAATGGGGAAAAAGTAGACTTATGAGATCGATCCGGGAAAATGTGTGTCTGTCTGTCTGGCTGGCTGTGTGTGTGTCCCCCCCCCTATCAACTCCTAAACGGCTGCAGCAATCAAAAACAAATTTACTATGAGTAAAGATGTGCACCGGAATATCTCACGTCCATATTTAAAAATGATGTCAGTGCTACCAACTGCTGAAAAAACGCACTAGAAATTTGAGCTCCATGTTGGATATCTCGCAAGGTATGCATGGGAGCTATTCCAAAATTGGTACACATGCAGATGATACTATTTCAGTTTAATGTCCAGGAGGCCAACAATGACAGTATTGCCAAAATAATTTTAAGCCTTCTGATAGGTCCAATGTTTAAATGAATATAACTTCTACACTATCAATTGGATTTCAACCAAATTTTGTATGTAATATCTGTACATAAACAGATACGATTGAGCGTATTCTTAAGAGCCACCAGGGCTGCCAACTGTTAAAAATTGCTCTGTCTCGATTTTTTATCCAAATACCAATATATCAGAAAGTATGCAAGCCAACAGCTTTAAACTATGCACACGTATATTCTGACATTTTAGATTAATTTGGAGTAACTTATATACGTCAGTTCTACCGACATGATTATAAGCCTGCTGATAGTACCAATTTTTAAATACATGTAACTTCTATACTATCAGTTCGATTTCAACCAAATTTCGTATGTGCTATGTGTACCATAACAGATATGACTGTAAGTATTGTTAAGAGCAATCAGGGCTGCCAACTGTTAATAAATGCTGTCCATATTTTTTTACCCTATTATCAATATATCAGAAAGTATGTAAGCCAACAGCTCTATACTTTGCACACGTATAGCACCTGACATTCTAGATTAATTTGGAGTAATTAATACAAGGCAGTGCTGCCAACATTATTCTATGCCTGCTGATATGTCCAATTTTAAAATACATGTAACTTCTATACTAACAAATGGGTTTCATCCTAAATTGGCACAACAAGATATCATAATATTTCAGATTATTTCTGACCAGCACACGCATGACATTGTTGGCAATATGGTTTTACGTGTGCTGATAGATCCAGTGTCTAACTGCATGTAACGTCCATTGGACTTCAACCAAATTTTGTATTCTGTACCTTAAGAGATGGAACTAAGAATATATTCAGTCACCAGGGCTGCCAACTGTAGTGCTCTATTAGGCTACATTATACCAGGTATATTTTGAACTAATTAGATATTTCCATATTACCAACTTAATTTTGTCATTATTCTAGATAGGTTCATATACTGTAGAATAATCATTGGCATGAAAAGTAGGCTCTATAGTTCTTCACGGAACTTCTTGTTTATTTATTTATTATTTTTTATTGTTTTACAAATTGATAATTTATTTCTGAAAAGTACCATTCTGTAGAATTCTCAGTTTTACCTCACAAGGCTGAGTGTACCCCGTTCCAGCCCTCAGGCCAGAATTGTAATTTATTGACAGAGCAGGGAATTGATGCTAGCCACATCAACACGAGGTAGTCTAATTTCAATATTAATATTGTTTATATCTTAGCCAATAAGTTAAGATTAATGTACAACCAAATGTACAATTATTTTTATGGTTTTACCAAAGCACTTAATTTTTATTGGCTCCTCATTTAACTGAGTCTCCCATATAAATATTGTGCCCCCGACGAATTACGTATATTGGGAAAATATCGTGTACATCGACTGAAAAGTACAAATTGATAATTTTTACAGGCAACACTCAAAAATTTCTTCAAAACTCCACAGCTAACCCAAGCCACGCACACGCTGTTCCCAAGAGCCCCTCCTCCAACAGGCCTTCTGAGGTTGAGGCAGGGTCATTCGCAAATGACCAGGCCCCCTTCAAGTGTATATTGGTGGCCCCGGGACATTCACCCGGCTTAGCTACGTCGCTGCTCATAATTTGAACCAGATATTGCAAATCAAGTGATAAAATGACAGACAAATTGCACACTTCGCGAAGGGAAAGACAATACATTTCGGATATTTATATTTTCATAACTCCAGCACCGGGTTCAAACGTGGAACGACAGACAGGCTGAAAATGGACTACACCTCAATATCCAGAAGACAGAATACCTGGAATGAGGCCCCAAACCAGAGGTACCATCAGTATCAACACAGAAAATCTGCAGAAGACGATGCATTTTAAGTACTTAGGGTCCATTGTCTCTTCAAATTGTGACGCCACTCCTGATACTCGGATGAGGGTAAACGCAGCCTGGCTCAAGTGGAGACAAGTCACTGGAGTTCTCTGTGATAAAAAGATGCCTTTGCATTAATAGGCAAAGGTCTATAAGTCTGTGGCACGCCCAGCAGCAATCTATGGGACTGAATGTCGCCCATTGAAGAAACAACATGATCAAATTTTGCATACAATGAAAATTAAGATGCTCCGATGGTCGATGGGGCTGACCCACTGATCTCTATACATGGATCGCTGACGGCAGCTCTCCGCTGCACGAGAAAGTACGCCAGGTTGAACGCGCGGTCCGCCATGTTGGTGTACCCATTCTAAAGCTCTCCTTATGGGGAAGATGATCTAGTCAATTTTAAATCGTAATTAATGCTGCTTTGGAACAATTAAAAATATAGAGATATGTTCACTCATACCATAAGAGTATTGGGATCACTGACACGTCATTCTGAGGTCAGTAAATCTCCGGAATATCAATAAAATGAATGTATAATAACGGCTGACACATACCAACTTAGGTGCTGAGTACACGCAATAAGCGATCAGTAACAGAGTAACGAGTGAAAAACAATTTCTGGAAACATTCTTGTAAATTATATATCCCTATATATATATTATAATTGTGAAAGTCTGTGTGTGTGTGTGTGTGTGTGTTAGTTTGTTACCTCTTGACACTAAAACGGCTGGACGGATTTGGATGAAATTTGAAATGGAGACAGCTTATACCCTGGGATAACATATAGGCATCCCTTCATCCGGAAATAAATCATTGTTCCCGTGGAACAGGCAACATAACTGAAAAGTCACCAAAAATACTCAACCGGGACAAAATATCGAAGTTGTCGCAAAAAGACCGGACAAAGCTCATTTTACGCCCCTCGATGCAAGGAACAATACTTGGTAGGTCCCTACGGGACACCGAAAACCACATTTTAAGGCCCTAAAACCAACCGTTTCAAAGATATTCGCAGAAAACTATCTTTACTCTGATAAACTGATGAAATAATGGCAAGTCCGTTTCCATGGCAACTGAACCTCACGGTATGACATCCGATTTTATATACATATCCCTGTAGGAGGCAAAGCCAATCAATTTGTTATCTTTTTCAAGATATATATGAACACAATAAGAACAGGGTAACGCGCCTGCCTCTCATCCGGAGGCCCCGGGTTCGATTCTTGGCTCCATCAGAGATTTTAGACACTGACGTGAGGACTGCAACGGAGTGCACTCAGCTTCGTGAGGACAATTGAGTAGCTGTCTGATAGCGAGGCAGCGCCCTGGTCACGAAGAACAAGACTAACGGCCGAGGGGACACGGTACACTGACCACGCGTCACCACAATATCTGCAGGCCAAATGGCTGGGAAGCGGTCGCATGATAGGCCTAGGCCCTTCATGGTCTGTAGTGCCAGGGGTAAAAAAATAGGGAAAGCGCCTTCTAATACCACCTTTAATTTGTAAACACTACAGTAGCGGCTTCTAGGGAAGCGTGATGGCGCAGTGGCTTAGCTTCTCGCCTTTCACCAGGACGGCCGGGGTTCGAATCCCGGTGACAGCGGGGTGGAATTTTCACCTGAAAAATCACGTGGCGTCAGGAAGAGCATCCGACCTTAAATCCCCGGCCAAAACCGAAATGAGCCTGGCTGGCTACGGCGACCCCAATTAATTGGGAATAGCTGAAGAAAGTTTTACAGTAGCAGCTACTAAATAAAGGTAGCGATATAGCTACGTTCAATTTCATAAACACTGGGCTCACAAATCCCGTATAGTTAAGTAAAAATAACAGTCTGGTCGTTATTTCAGTAGCAACGAAGCTCTGTGGTGGCTATTGCCGTGTCCGTAACACTTAAGGCATCCCGCCGTCACATACCTCAATGTGCACTTACAAAATTGTGAACCAGTCTATTTTACTGAAAAGAATTTCTACGAGCGAGTATCCACTCCGGCAAAAACCACACTCACTACCTTTTCCAAAATTTACACAAGACATGATTTTTAAAGCACTCTTCTGTGTGTTGAGGTACAGAGATATACCACATGGAAAGATACAATAAAATGTTGGCAAATCTGAGTTCAAGGAACTGCTGTTCAGAATAGGCTTTCGGTGCAGGTTATGCGGCCCATGTTCGTAACATGGAATGTTTTCTTTTGACAATGCATCTACACCATGTGCGAGGGCAACGCATTTCAAAGATCTCTAAAAACAAAATAAACAGGTAGTTGGAGAAAATTTTTAAGTGGGAGCGAAGATTCAAAGAGAAATAATTTCATCTTAGAGATTTGCTGATGAGATCGTCATCTTGACCGATACGCCAGAGGAATTGAATGAGTTTTTGAATGGTATGGACTCCGTCTTGAGGAAATAATTCATGATGGAAATCAATAAATGTAAAGCAAAATTATTGGAATGCAGCCAAAATAAATCAGAAACCTCTATGCACATCAAATTGGCAGGTGAAACGCTACGGGAAGTAGGAGACTTCTGTTACTTAGGAAGAAAAATAGCCAGTGATGGACGAAGCAAAGAGGTTGGCTCAGGCAAGGACATCATTTCTACAGAAAAGGAATCTGTTGACATCGAATATACATTTAGATATTAGGAAGTAATTTTTGAAAGCTTTTGTCTGGAGCGTGACACTATAAGGAAGTGAAACTTGGTCTAATGGTGCAGCAGAAAAGAGGAGAATTGAAGCGTTTGTAATGTGGTGTTACAGGAGAATGATGATGATCAGATGGGTAGATGGGCTAACAAATAAAGAGCTATTAAGACGAGTGGGAGTGGAGAGATGTTTCTGGCGACTGCTATTGAAGAGAAGATATAGGTTGGTACGACACATATTAAGACACCCAGAAATAGCAAGCTTAGTTATGGATGGGAGGGTTAAGGACAAGAACTGTAGGGTAGACCAGGGTAAAACAGATTGCCTCGGATGTAGGGTGTGGTAGCGATATAGAGATGAAACGATTAGCTCAGGAGAGGGAGTCATGGAGGGCTGCATCAGTCCAGTCAAGAAACTGAAGACTCAAACAACAACAGTTGGGAATTTTAATTACTTAGAGAGGCATGTGAGGCAAAAGGGTTGTTGGAGAATTTCAATCCCTGGGATGTAACACTGGAAGAGAGTGCATAATGTACATCAACGGCCAAGGTCAGAGATATTTTACTATAGGTAAGGAAAAATACTTTTGATTCCCCATATTCCGATAGATTTGCCATTCCAGTGTGCAAGAGTGCAGTTCCCTCTTCAAACAATATTCGCAATTTCTATTAACAAAGCGCAATCGCACACACTTAACAGCAGGTGTACAATTGCATCGTTCCCATTGACTTGATCGCGAGCGAAGCCGCGGGTACCTGCTAGTATATATATATATATATATATATATATATATATATATATATATATATATATATATGCCGTGAAATTATGCATTCTTCAATTAATGATGTACCTATAAACGTAGCTCACTATACAGGCCTAGATTCGACATATCGTAATCGGTCCTTGGTAATGAATTCCTATTTCCATGAAATAACCAACACTTCCTCCAAGTAATCCCAGCACTCTACATCAAATACTACAGCTTTTAATCACGCTAGCAGCACAATAAACTTAATAATAACGGGAAGTAGATTAAAGCCAGAAATGCACTTGAAGCCAAACCCATTTCACTCCTCAGCTCCACATAAAACTTGACACAACTAAAAACCTACTCAAAATATACTCTCCCCACCGTTTTACAACTATTATGCGAACTATTCGCACCCAGAACCGAAAAAACCCTGAAATGGGATCAAATGTAAACATGCAATAGCCTAGCCCGATCACGTCTGCTTCAGCACCACCGCATAGGCTATGTATAATTTAACTTCACAATAACTTCAAAATTACGGCTAAGCGACCTATCTGCCTGAGAAGTAAAGGTATTACCGGCTTGCCTGGGATGATGGGTCACCAAACCGGTACTTAAAACTAAGATTTTACGCTTCAAATAACCAAATTCAGCCCATTTTACAACTACAAGAAACACAAAATATTTACTGCCAGTATAAATACATGTATAACAGCAAACTACCAGTAACCAATCACAGAGCCGGATTCGCAATATTGCACCATGCGCTCGCTGCCATCTTGCTATACCTGTCATCATCTATTCGGCTTACTGCTGCCTTAGCTACCAGCCATCCATGTATAGAGATCAGTGGGCTGACCCGATTTGACCACGCAAGGAACACAGACGTCCGGGGATGATTTGGTGTTGCACCAATTGGCAACTCAAACTAACACTTGGGGCGCTGCGGTCGGTCTGGATAAGTAGGGTAAAAATACTCATTAACACGCGTTTGATATGGAACACATTTTATTTTTCGGTTATAATCAGTAAATGTGGTCCCTAAAATAATGACAGTGTTATTTTTAACTGTATATATGTATAACTGTGCGATAAACGTGATCTAATTTGTGTGTTCCACTGGATTTTATGTGTCAATTGCATATTATCAAGCATCGGTTGTCTGCTGGTATTTGTTTTTGAGCAGTTCGGGTCATGGCGCTGTTACGTTTAAAAGCTATATTTGAGTTTGCTCACTGTACCATAGACTCTAGAAATTATTTGCTGCTTGGTAGGGCGAAGGGATGAGTTTAACTTGTATTAAAGCTCAGGGACCAGCCCCGTGGTGTTGGGGTAGCGCGCCTGCCTCTCACACGGAGGCCCCGGGTTTGATTCCCGGCTCCGTCACGGATTTTAAAACTGACGTGAGGGTTGGAACGGGGTGCAATCAGCCTCGTGAGGACAATTGAGTGAGGCAGCGCCCCGATCACGAAAACCAAGATTAACGGCCGAGGGGACCCGATGCGCTGATCACGCGTCACCCCAATATCTGCAGGCCAAATGGCTGGGCAGCGGTCGCTTGGTCGGCCTTAGACCCTCATGGGTTGTATAGTGTTGTATAGTGCCAGGGGTTGACTATTAAAGCTCGGGGGACACAGGAATTGCTTGATTTGGATGGTTAGCAGGTGGGTTTGGTGTTGAATATCGGAATGGTAGCAGGTTCTCGCAGAGTAGATACTTACCCTCCGAAGTCAAATTAGGCCTATATGACTCGTAGTGGAAAGGCTCGGATATCGCAGAGCGAGGTGATGGCGGTTGGTAGGGTTATTGGAAATGAACTAGGGATCGGGGAAGGATACCTGACTGATGAAGCTTGGCTGTCTAGGTGCGGCTTGGCTCGGCGTAACAATGAACAACCCATCCTGTGTTGCCCGTATTTATTTGGTATCGTCACCTTTCGGCTATTGCTATCCTTTGGAAAGTGATGAAAACGTATATCCGCAGCCCTCTTATACATCGACTTGCAGCCGTAAACTGAGCAATATACTTTGCTTTTACTCATTTTACACTCTATCAACGAGTACTTAAGTTATTACTTATGTATAAAGACACGAAGAATTTACCACGATCTGCTTACGAATACAAGAAACCATATATAAACAGTCACCACGTGACAAATGTACCCTACTTGGTAAGTTTCTCATTTTTACCGCTAGATGTCATATCAGATAGCTGGAGTTGCCAATTGTCAAGAAGGTGAGGGAGGCTCGTCTACGCTGGTACGGTCACGTCATGAAAAGACAGAACAACTCAGTTGCAAAAACAGCACTCCACATGAACCCAGGTGGAACAAGATCACGTGAAGACCTGCAAAGCGGTGGACTGATCACATAGGGCTGACATGCACGCTGTTGGTCATTTTTTAATTGCTGTTATTTTCTTAATTTTTGAACACCAGAAGATGTCAACGGCAGAAAGGAGTGGAGGAGATATAACAAAATAGCAGACACCGCAAGGGATAATGCTAGGAAGAAGAAGAAGAAGAAGAACTCGTTATAGGTATACCGGTACTTACACAGTTAGAAGCAATCTTGGTCATCAGATAAGCTCTAGGTACTTGTGGTCATATGGAACTTAATAACCCGTGTTCTTTTTGCGTATGTATTAGAGCTGGTAATAAGATGATGATGATGATGATAATTGTTGTTTTAAGGGGCCTAACATCTAGGTTATCGGTCCCTAATGATGTGGGTGATAGCGAAAATGACAATGTAATGGAAACTATACCGAAAATTAAGCTGGACTGAAAATATTTACAAAATGGAACTCAGATTGAAATGACTCACAAAATGTAGTTTAGGTTCAAAATATTTACAAAATGCAATTGAAATTGAAAATACACAATGCAAGTTAGATTGAAAAAGGCCGGTTCAGATTCAAAATACTCACAAAGTGCAATGGAAATTGAAAATGATTACAAAATGTACGGTAGATTGAAAATACTCACAGATTTAAAATACTCACAATATGTGGAAGCCCGCGATTTAAAATACTGCAGTGACAAAATGCAATGGAGATTGAAAATACTTACAAAATGTGATTGAGATTCCAAATACTCACAAAATGTAATTTAGAGACGGGGAGCCAATTCAGAAAAACAGGGCGGGATTCTTAAAGGGAAAAGGGACTATAATGAGAAGAAAAAGAAGACTGATCCCTCGAAGAATGAGGGATCAGGAATGACCGGAGAAGGGCCAATGAAGGCGGGAAAGGAAGAGACTCTCAAGGCCACGGACACCCTAATACCATCGGGGCAGAAGAAAACAAGAGTTGACCAAGAGAGGTCGACAGGATAGAAGATGGAGAGGAGCCCGGCACAAGTAAGTGGAAGCAATGCCGGACTAAGCTGGGATCCCGTGGTCGCCAACCCACTTCCCACAGGATGTGATCCCCTGGGGCGAGGTAAAAGAAAACTTCGGTTGATCGATTAATCAAATAATTTAAAATTAATCGAAAACGTTAATTCGAGTAATCGACAAAACGCATCCCTCCCTATATTATTCTGCTAAGGTCCCATTCCAGTTTTGTACCGAAAATAAGGTCCCATTAACACCAACCTACACATATGGGGTACCTACAGGTTCAGCATAACCCAATGTGTAAGCGAAACGCACTCACTTACTCTTTAAATGCCTCACAATTAAATAAATACCTTAAAACATGTATAGTTACAATGAAATCATGAAAGAATGCAACACGGTAACCATGGTAACAGAATCTCACAGGTCCATCTATTTCTGTAAGACGCAATACAATTCCAATTATTACATTACTGTGAAAGTTTGCAGACGGTTATAAGGTTATCACTGAACCAAATTAAGCTGTAAAATTCATCAATACATACAGTACAATGCGCTTAAGGGGGGTCAAGGGGCACTCGAGAATTTTGTTCACGCAATTTTCACGTGTGAGTGTGGTACGAAAGGTCTTTTTCACCCGACTATAAACGGTCTCCGAAAACCACATTTAATGGCCCTTAAATTAACAGTGTGTGTGATATTCCCAGAAAACTAACTTCGCTCTGATATACCTATGGAGGAATGACAAACCCCTAACCACTGCACCAGTAGCTGAATTGATAAAGTCTGATTATTCATACCAAGGATAACTCAGTCATAGCATTCATGATTGAGATTTTGCTAAGTGTACTCTTTACAACTAGAATATTCGCGGGCGAAGCCCCGATGGATAATGCTAGTAATGGATTAATCGGTTAACCAAAGAATCGAGTTATTGATTAGTAAACACGAGATAACAAAAAGACGTTTAATTGAGAGGTCATCGCTTAAGTTGAGTTAAGCCTATTTTTGGAATGATGTATAGAAATCTATAAAAGTTACGTTTTTCCTTCAGTGTCCTTCCCTGTTTATGTTAACGATAACCAAATAACAGTCAGTGACAAACATCAATCAAATTGGGAAGCGTTTCGGAAACAGAAAACGATGAGTTTTCAGCAATGATCTTGAATTCTTGTTCAATGTTTACAATTTAGGACAGGAACATTTTGTTTTCGGCTAGTCTTCACAAAGAAGGTGCAGGGCCACTATCTATGTGCGCCAAGATAAACACGGCAAGCTAAGCCGGCTGTGACTGGCGCAGATCGCGGGCGCACGTACACGGTTCCGCCGGTGGTGGCGTGCTCCGTTGACTCATATCGTTAGTTCACACGTGTTTTGTCATTTTGTCATTTGTCATGGACGTGTATTTGCAAAGCTTAGACGTTAGTGTTGCACGTTTAGTGAGTATTGTGATTACTGTGATTGTTGGCCAGGCCTAGACACCAATTGAATGGGTGAGTTGAAAAAGGTACACATTCCAAAAACATAAACTTTCGGAAAACTAAAAAAAACTGTTTTGTGAGAAAACTAATTTTTCTACAAAAAAATTTACTATTGTGAACTTGTACCTTTACGTGCAGAGAATCTATTGCACATGGTACCTATATATAAATATTTTTTATATACCATATAATTGTGTAAATATATTCAGGAATATGTTCCTTTTTCAACTCAATGTTTTTAATGCACAACACTTTATAACAATTTAGTGTATTATGTTAAACAGGTTTCAGAAATAGGTGAGTAAAACTATCCAATCTTTGTATAAAGGTAAACAAATGTATTTCAGGACTGTTACCTACACATATTTACAAAAGTAACAATTTTTTTCTGATAAAACATTTTTCATTGTTGGATTCTTCATAGTAGACAATCGTGGCATCTTGATGTAGTGGATCAGCAGCTGAAAAACAAAGCCCTGATTGAAAACATTATAAAAACACATTCTTTTTTTATTTTTTACCATCATTAGTAATATTTTTATGTGCCTGAAACACACTGAGCTGCAAAAAATCCTGGGATAATAGTATTACAACGATTATTTTACTTTGCTATTGCAAATCTTTCTTTCTTTGTTACATACAATAGTGTCCAATGTCATAACATACTATAAAACTTGCCTGTAATAAAGATAGAAATACTTAGGTTAGGTTAGGTTATATTATATTATGAAGTGTTGTGTTATATTCAGACTATAGTTAGGATAGATAAGTTCAGGTTAAGTTACAATATTTTTAACTCATTTAAAACATATAAAATACTTTATGTTATTTTAAAATATGTTTTATTACTCTTACCTTGTAGGTGGATCAGTTAGTCATCAACGCAGTCTTCATATACATCTCTTGTAGTTATGGTTGGCCAAGAGAGTCTTTCTTCAAAAAAAGGTCGATGCTCATCAGGGATGTAGTGTATAACTTTCTGGAGATCCTGCAGTTTCTCTTTCTTTATTGGAACCTTTCCCGTTGGATATGCCTTGGTGTCAGGAAGTTCAACAGTGTTGGTTTTCTTAAGCTTGAAGGTCGATTTTACAGGGTTGTCAATAAAGGCAGATGTTTCAACTAATCCTTTTGTATCACGTTTGAAGATGAAGTGTCTGTATGTGCTTATTTTGAAAGTAACTGCTCTGTTTTCTAAACTTCTAGGCTGTTTCACAAAGTACTGTGGCCACCAGTTCTTGAATTCTAAAAATAAATCACATTGCACAGTGTTCACTTGGAAAGTAGGCTGTGTTTTCTTAGCACTACCAATCATTGAGTTGTACTCTTCAGGTGAGTAGACACGATCATGTCGCCGGACTTCACGTTTCACTGTGCCAAACATACGATCACATGGCATAAAGCTATGCCCTCTAATGGGGTAGTACTGATGTATAACCTTGAATCTACTATTCATGGTCAAGGAACACAAAAGTCTGCACAGAGCATGATTTCGATTCTGGCCACCACATGCATCGCTGAACACATGTAGCTCCTGCACTTCTTCGGAAATATTATGTGTGATAAAATCCAAAACCATTGAACATACATCATTTGGCCCTTTTTTTCCCTCACCTTCTGGATAGGTATAAAAATAAGCCTTGTCATTTTTTATATCGTAAACATTGAAGACATAGAACCATAGTTTTCTGAGGTAAAATGCTTCTTGTACAGGTAGCAGTGGTAGTGGCAGGTTTTGCATATAATCAAAAGCAATTCCCATGACATCAGGCCTGGATTTTGAAAGTTCTTTGATTTCCTGCATCTTTTTATAAAATCGCTTAGCACGTCTTTTATGCACCATAAATTCAGCAGACGCTACACGTTTTGCATTGTCATTAAGAGTGTTTGATTTAATTTTGATCTTCAGGTCTTCACAAGTACTACAGACATCGACCTGAGGTTTGCCAAATCGGTAGCCAAAGTTTTTCTTGAAATATTCCAAGTAAAACTCATACTTAATTACATTCTTCATGTCAGGAAATTTTTCTATGAAAAGTTCATGCATTTTTGCCACATTAAGCCGAGCATCAAGATATGTGACTGGTTTAGACGTATAATGAGCAACATATTTTGGAAATGAATCAATATGTTCATGTATTTTAACTAGATGTGAGGCTGGAATAGCATTAGAACGGTTTTCGTGTTTACCTCTCATGTCAACGGGGGATTTTCCAGAAGCCAAAATATTTGTCAACCTAATGACAACTTTGTGTGACACCGCATGAAGGCTTATGTAAGCATTACGACATACTTCAACCCTGCTTGTCCCTTTCATGGCAAAGTACTTGAAAGAGGACTCGTGTTGTTTTGAGTTTTCATTTGATGGCCTGTGCCTTGCAACCTCATGCCTCTCAATTAGGCTCATTAATAATGTGTCCTGCTCGTTCTTAGGTCTGCCACTATATAGGGTTTTAATAATGTTCTCCTTGTCCTCAATACAGAAACTGTCCATGCATTTCTTCCTACACTTACAGTTTGGGCCGGTTGTTTTGGCTGGAACAAGAACGCCTGCTGAAGTTACAAACTCCTCACCTCGACGCCTTGCTAACTTTTCCATCTCCCGTACATGTTTTTCTTTGTTAAGTCTACCCTTTTTACGGCTTGGTTCACCACTGTCACTGTCTGTTTCTGACATTGTTACTAGGTTAAAAAGAAAAACTAATAAACTTCACTAAACTAATTTTAGCACACTTTCCGCTTTAAACATAACCAACATAACCTTAAACAACTCATCTGCTAATCACAAGTCATAACACATGACTGAGCACTAGCGCTGTGGTGGGTGCTGCCGGAACTAGCGTGGCTTTGAGTTGAAGAAGGGACATATTCCTGGAATATGTTCCTTCTTCAACTGAATCGTATCTAAATATCTTTGGCAAGCTCATTTAAAGTAGAGGATTATATACTTTTTTATGCTCAATGGATGTAGATACGTCCAAAGAAGAGAATGGCTATCTCAGTTTAGTTTGTGATATTTTAGGAATGTGTACCTTTTTCAACTCACCCATTCAATTTACATTGCGCGAACGTGTGTATATCCATAATTCGTATATGAAAAGCAGAAAATCTTGTTCTGAAACGAGACGAACATTTCGAATCAAGTTTCCAGGATGACCTGTGCCTAATGCCAGTACAATTAGGGGGCTCGCTAAACGATTCAAGGAAACAGGCTCCGTAAATAATAAAAGAGTTGACAGACATTCTTTCATCAGAAGATGTCAGGTGTGTGTTACAAGAGAGGGAGGACATTTTCAGCATCGCCTATGAGCACTGCAAGTACACATTTTTGAACATGTTTGGTGAAAGTGTGAAAGTGCGCGCCACCACCGACTGAACCAGGTACGCGCGTGCGCGATCTGCACCAGTCACATCCGGCTTAGCTTGCCGTGTTATCGGGGCGCACATAGATAACGACCCTTTACATTACTTTACTTAAAAATAAGATATTTTTTATTGAATATCCTAACAGTTTGAACCCTATTGTACATGAGTAGCCTATATTAGGGTTGTAGTTTTGATCAGTTAATTATTGGTCCTTAACACAAAGTTATGAAACTAGATTATTGTCGATGTGGTGAATGAACTTAAGGAACTGTTTGTAACTGCGGGACTTCTTAAACAGGTGGAATAATGGTTTTGAAAGTTCCATATTACAATTGTTTAGATGCCACTCAAGATCGAATCTTGACCTGCTAAACATGGCCCAGTCGAAGAATAAATGGTCCACGAAAGCACAAGTAATCGCCTGCAATGCTAATTTTAAAACGTTCGAAGTAGCACTTAAACTTTCCATGACCGGAGAGAAACTGCGTAAGGATGAATTCGGGCACTAATGTTTTGCTCTGGAGCCGGCTATACCATAAATGTCGGGGAAACATAATTCTCTTGTGACAGACTCTTTTGTACTGGATACTCAGAGGTTAGTTAGTTACTTGGTTAGTTATTCTTGTTTTAAGGGGCAAAACTACGAGGTCATCTGCCCTAGAGGTTGTTCCACTGTCTTATTACCGGTAGATGTTGTTTGATTTGGGCTGTGGCATAACTTACGGGTGGTTTTTTGTATGTAATTTCTATGTTGGATGAGGAAGCGGCTTTTGCAAGGATATATGCCTTTTCATTTCCAGGAGCACCAATGTATCTTGATAGCTTGTACATCTTGTACACCCATAATAGCTGAAAAACTGCATTTGGTTAATATTAATTTTGTCTCCATTACTCACATTTTTGATAAGTCGAATTTATTTAGTCATCCCCTAACGATTTTAGATATCATGGTTGGACTGTAGTTTGAAGAGAAATATCGTGTCACCTGTCGTTGGTTGGTGGGATGTCTATAGTTTAGGACAGACTGTACCAGGCTATGACTTGGAGAGGTAAAGTTAATGGTGATCGTAATCTCGACTGTCTGCTGGCGCTATGCGAGACAGTATGAAGCAATGATCTTTGTTTACTATGCGCTTAGAAATACCTAACTATTTAAATACTGTTCTGTAACGAAGGGGTGTCCAAAGTGGACGATTGACTGTTATACTCGTAGGTGGGGGATTACCCGTACGGCGTTATTTTCTACCTCTATCTTTGTACGATTCATTAGAGTCGTAAGTTGTGAGATCACGGGCTCCTCTCAGGAACCCACAATTACTGACTGACCACGGGGCCCCAGTCAAGCTCAGTGTTACTTGTGCCGGCTTTCTCTTTATTAATTCCGGCCGAAGTCGTCGGATTCTTTAAGAGCGTTAGAAATCCCTCAGTATGCCTTCCTTGGGAGGGGAAGAAAAGCCGGCGGTCCCATGTCATAGATTTATGGCATATAAAAGAACCTTCCTCTAACTACAATTGTGCGAAGCTAAATTTGTAGGACAGATTTGATTAACGCTCTATTAAAGTTCCAACGTTTGTCGCCAGATGCTGGTTGCGATGGCATCTAGTAGCCAAGTTCAAAGCTAGGTGGCGTTGATGGCAGCATTTGGTAGCAAAAGTAGGAACAACTTGAAATTAATCCTCTGCAGTCCTTATCAGAATTACAGATAACACACACTAACACAGCCATCACAATAAACACCGGTTATCACACAGATTCTACACACACCCAAAGTACATGGCTACATTATTATTAATTGTGAAGTGGACTAGTTATGCTGTAACCATTGTCAAAATTCCATTCGATTGGACCTGTTAGGCTGCATCCATTGTCAAAATTACTGGCCTATAATAAAGCCATCATTTCTTCCGACTTGACGTTTCAGTGCTAAGCTAGAGTTTCGTTCGCCAAATCACGACATCGCGAACGAAACTCGATTTGTCGTGATATATTGATATATATAGCCTATTTGAATGACTGCCTGTGATTGGCTAGTTCAAGTGATTTTCCTTCTGACCGCTAGATAACTCTAGGGTAACACTGAAACGTCAAGTGGGAAGTAATGATGGCTTTACTATAGACAATTTATTATGACTTTCACAAAACAAAACAAAAAACAGTGCACAAACAAAAGTTAATAAAATAAGAGGCCTATACAAATCGTGTGGGGTTGGCAATGCTGTACTTGTGCATAATTCGGCATTATGCCGACACAGCTGGAATTTTACTGGCCTATATAAGTCGTGATATAATTTGGGATGGCGGATGGGTGTAATAGATAATCTACAGATCACTTTTGAATTATTTTAAAAGCTATTTTAGTAGTTACGGAATTCTTTTCGTAGTTTCTCGCCTCCTTCTCTGGTATCCTCTCCTTCACCTTTCCCTTTGTCCGCACTTGTTTTCTAGATAATATAACGGCAGGGTTGGGTTACTTACGTTTTAAAGGTAAAGAAGTTACAGTTACAACGGCCAAAGTAACGCTTTTATAAGCAGGCGCGGATCTAGAGTTTTTTGTTTGGGGGGGGGTCACAGAATCGAAATTGTTAAGAAAAATTGTATCACTAACAACGCAATCACAAAATAACCAAACGTACAAAACCAGACCAATTTTTTTGCAAGCTACATGGATAGAAATTTGATACGTTTAGCGCACTAAAAATATTCGTACAAATTGCAAAGGTGTGTTTTGCGACTTTTACATCGAGCTTCGATAAAAGTATCAAGGTACGTTGCAGTTTCGGCAAGTCGAGTTGGTACCGACAAAGGGAGAAAGTCACAGCTTAAATTGCCAACCAAGCTTGCAGTTTGGACGTCGGCAATTTTTTTTGGTGCGAAAAAAGCCCCAAATTCCTATCCGTGCATTGCTGCACATTCATCGTGACATCACTATAAACATGGATTAGTTAATCACAAGGTTTGCTAAACAAAATAGACGAGTTGATTTGGTTATATAAATAATCGTTTTATATAACAGGTATGAAGTTGTAAATATGTACAGTTGTAACAGAACATAATAATTGCAATAAAGATATTTTCAGTTTTGAATAAAATGAAAAAAAAAGTTTTTCAGTTAAGGTTCGTTAAGTTTTATTTGTCTGGTTATTGTTTTTTCGTTTTTTGAGTTTGCTAAAAATGTTGTCTCCGTTGGGGGGGGGGGGGGGGGGTCATGACCCCCGTGACCCCCCCCCCTTGAATCCGCGCCTGTATATAACCCTGGATGAGCAAGATGGGGTCCAGCATCACCCCAAATTACTTTTATTCTGGAATGGTTTGAAGTTGGAAGCAATGATTTTTAAAATCTTCTCTGTCTGTCTTTGTCTCCCTAAAGACTCTACATGGAAACATCGGAAACACAATACTAAATGGTGGTTCCAACATCTGCTAGTTAACCAAACATGTATTAAACTAATCTGCTAAACAAAAGAGCACCGTAGCGCATGGAGCGATTTCAAAGACATCCAGAAGAAGGATTCACTGTATTCGTCGTAATGGTTTCGGTTTAGTGCCATTTCGTCCAGCTCGGTTTTCACAAATTATTACACAATTAATGAGTGCCATCTCGTCCAGACGAAATGTTGACAAGGGTTGAGGCAGTGCAGGCAGTCGGAGGTCAATGACCCCTGTGCTTACGTCCGATTTTGATGATTGAGGTGTCAATTTAAAGGGAACTTTCCCTAGATGTTTCAAAAGAACATTATTTCCCTACATTCCCTTAGGGCTCCCTCCCCAAGCCCTTCAAAGTCCCCATGTAATGTTAATGAATAAACAAATATTCCTGCTTGATATATAAGATATTTATTTAAACATATATTTTATTAAATTTGGATATATTTTAATTATCACCTTCCCCCAGGGGCTCACATCTAGTGGGACGTGGGTTGGCGACCACGGGATCCCAGCTGAATTTCAATTGCATTTTTTAAGTATTATCAACCTAAACCGCATTTTGCAAGTATTTTCAATCTAAATTGCATTTTGTCTGGTGGGCATTTTTCAAGTATTTTTTTTGATTCTCAATTGCCTTTTGTGGGTATTTTGAATCTAAATTACATTTTGTGCGTATTATTCAATCTATTCCTTTTAAGAGTATTTTAGTTCTAAATTCCGTTTTGTAAGTATTACCGCTCTCCATTTTGTGAGTAGTTTCAATATGAGTTCCTTTTTTGTAAGTATTTTCCTGCTCACTTAATTTTCGTTCTGGTTTACACTTCATTGTCATTTTCGCTATCACCCAGACCGTTAGGGGCCGATAACCTAGATGTTCGGCCCCTTAAAACAAGAATTATCATCATTATCTCCTGATTTGTGAAAATGTTTGTTTCTATTCTCACTATGTTGTTTACATTATAAGCATTTCATTGTAAAATATAGTTGACTGGTGGCAAAGCGGAGCGAGTAACGTCCATAATTACAAACATCAAAATATTACTTACTTCTAACAAAAAACGCAATGAAATGAAACAGTTATTGTGGACCTGTCAAACTGTCAATCATAGGTGTTTGGACGAAATAGCACTAATGGGCCGGTAGAGAGTCAACCCACCTGCCTTTGTTCGTGGAATTTGGACGAAATGGCACCTGGGGCCTGTTCCACGAATGAACTTTGCAACTTTTCACTTTGCACTTTGCACTTTTCAGTTCAGATTTTGTTCCACCATCACTTTTCAGATTTGTCTTGCAAAGTGAAAAGTGAAAAGTGAAAAGTTAGGAATCTTTTCACTTTAGAAGACTGTTATGTTCCTCCATTGGTGCAGAAATGCAAAGTGCAAAGGAATGATTGAAAAGTTTTCAGAAATCTTTGCAAAGAGATGATTCCCTTTTCAGCTGTTAATGAACAAGTCTCTACACTAGTTTCTCGGCGCAGAATTTGGTTTAGTGTTATAAATATGTTACGCAGGGGCTTTTGTTATCATCAAGTGAGGATATTGATGAAGAATCCAACAAGAAGACGTACAGAGACAGGATGAATTTTCATAACCTCACTTTAGTATAGACAGGTTAAAAGTTCCACCTGATCGATACTTTTACTAATTAAGACCACTGTGTGGTCATTAGTGGGACATGTTTCACCATGAAAAATAAAGCATTAAATCATGGAATAAATACACAGTTTGTTCATGGAATAAACATGATCGGATCATTCCTATGCAAAGACTTTTTACTTTGCAAAGAAATTGAAAAGTAATACATAGATCATGGTGGAACAGAAAGACTTTGCACTTTGCAAGAATTGAAAAGTGCAAAGTGAAAAGTGAAAAGTTGCAAAGTTTATTCGTGGAACAGGCCCCTGGACGAAATGGCACGACACCAATGGTTTCCACTGTGTTTCCTTTCGCTATATCTTGCCTCATGCGTATAGACGCATGGCAAGCGCACGTTGTTCCGTGCAACGCCAAATGCCCCAAAACTAGTTGCATGCGTCAGACGCACGTGCTCCCCGTGACCGGCAAATTGCATCACTCGTGCCTCACCACATTGCATCACTCGTGCCTCACCACATTGCATCACTCGTGCCCCACCACCATTGTCCGTGTCTGGCTCTCTTGTTGCCTTTGTGACAGTAATTTTGCATTATTTTATTAGTGGGGCGTCATGCTGTTAACTTTTATCAATTTAAATGATCTTGTCGACTTCGTCGTTACGCTGGGGTCTGGCGTTACGTTACTGTGACGGGACGAAATGTACCCAGATGCACTGAGGTGTGTGACGTCATAGTACCGCTTGGTGCATGTGTTCCCCCGACAATCTCTTCTTCGTTAGTATGAGACAAAAATCCCCGATTCTTGGATGTCACGGGTAATCTCGAGAACCACTGGATGGATTTTGATGCGGTTTTCACCATTCTGTAAAGGATATCTCGAGGAAAGATTCTGTAGAAAATAATATATAGGCCTATATGATCAAAGGAAGGCAAGCAGCAACGATTTCAGTGAAAAAGGCGAAAACAAACTTGACGTCCGTGCGCTTCTTAAGCTTACTCTGGGCAAACCGTTAAAAATATCAATATACTATGAGCGTAAGAATTGGTCAGCATGAAAAGTTCTACAAAAAAGTCCGCGAGAGCATATCTCTATCTTCAATACATCGCCCACCTATAAGGATTTTTAGACTGAATGGAAGGGGCACGTCCCCGCGCGCTCTGGTGAGCGTGACGGCATCCCGCGCGCTTGACCTTGCTCTGCCCTTGGTTTGCACTTGCCATTCGCGAGTAATTTGAAACAAGATAAGTATTATGCAGATAATTTTCTAACATGTCAAGAGTCTTTGGCTTCGAGCCTTCAGCCTCTCTAGCATTTTTCAGCATTTGTAGCATTTAAAATGATACAAAGTCTAGTCTTTCAGATTGACTGTCACTTTTATTCTAAACTGGCTATCTTGGTTTGAAATCGCAGGAACAATCATAGCCAGCAACGCGTCAATCAATTATAGTAGCCCTTGTAACGTTTTTAAGGACTCGGTCCCTATCAAGTGTGCGAGTTAAGTTTCTATCGTATTCAAATGAATGAAGAATTCCAACTTGTAGAAGTGCTTGATATATTTATTTAGTTAACTTAGAACATATATATTTACAGTGTAGTGACAAAATATTTGGGTTCAATAATAGAAGCTGGGGAAACAAGTTCATCTGAAACTGAGAAAAGAGTATGTGAGGCTAGGAGAACAATTGGAGCATTACATTCCGGTTTATGGAGCAGAAATATTTTAAACAACACACTAAGAAACTTATTTACAGTTCATTGGTATAAAGTATTTTGTGGTATGGAGCAGAAACTTGGACGTTAAACAGACAGAAAGTAAACAAATTATTAGTAACAGAGATGGATTATTGGAAGAGGGCGGCAAGAAAATGAAGATTGTATAAAATTAGAAATAAGAGAATCAGAGAAATTATGCAGTTTTAAGAAAAGTACTAGAAGAGGTTGAAGAAACAAGATTACATGTGAAAAAGATGCAGAATAGTAGAATTCCAAATTTAATGTTACATTGGCAAGCTGAAGGCAAACGGACACGGGGTAAACCAAGAGAACAATGGATGGATGGTGTAAAGAGAAGCTTGGCTGGAGGAGTAGAGTATTTTTGAGGTGAAGGAAAACTACTGTAGTGTAGAATATTCCTAGTAAAGGAGAAGAAGTTACAGAAGCCATGTGGCTTGTTAAATGATCGTAACACGACAATAGATTATTGAATATAGAGCCCCTAAGGCTCGTTAATGTCACATCATCGTGACACAACGAAAAGTTATTGAGCTCACTTGAGTCAGTCATATTACCTTATGGGCGGTTTGACATCAGTATGACAGAGGAAGACGCCCATAGTTGAGCAAATCATATTCTAGTATTCTCTGGAAAAAAACAATGCTTTTAAGTAAAGCAGTAGTGGGGGCTTGAAACATTATTGATGTTCTGTAAAAGATTTACGTTTTTAACAAGGCTAGTCTGTTTCCAGTTATTCTTAGAAACCTCTAATGACATTACATTCGTCTTCACTTAAACTATATGGGGTCTTTTCCTGTTGATTCAGAAATGGAGACATTGATTCTACGTGACTGTTCTGAGAAGGGCCTGGCAAGCTCTTATACAATTACAAGGTGTTTTACTTAAAGCTACCTTGCCACGGTGGGTGAGTGGTTATAGTGTCGGAGTACCAACCACAAGATTGCAGGTTCGCTCCTGGCCACGGTAAGTGTTTTTTTTGAAAGGCGACAAAAATCACGACACTCATGTCATACGTTGTTGGCATGTTAAAGAACCCATTTGAATTCAGTAGGCGTGTCCAATGGCAAAATTAATCTCGGGATTTTCCGCCAACACAAAGTTCCTTCATTCTCTACTTGAAAGCGCTGTGGTGTCAAGGAGTTTAGATATCTAACCTCATTGACTTTCATGGCGTTCAAAGGAACGACGAAATTCGACATGCAAACTACCCTCTGGGTGTCAATTAACAAAGCTTGCACCCGGCATTAGAGGCCATACGATATTATTATTATACTTAAAGTTGATAACCAATACATGGATGGCTCTCTGAGGAGTGGTTACGTTCGTAAAGTGTTGCACACGGCTTGTGGAGAATTTCCACATTGACTTCATTTCAATAGTTGCAATGAATAATAATAATAATACTAATAATAATAATAATAATAATAATAATAATAATAATAATAATAAAGGGTAGACTCACAAGCAGGGGAGTATCAGGCCGGCTATATAGAAAATCCAGATCATGTGCTGATCAGATCCTGAATCTTAAAATGACCATCGCTTATCAGAAGCTGAGAACTAGACCATTCGTCATCGTCTTCGTAGACACTCAGAAAGCTTATGATTCCATTGACCGAGCAACTCTTCTCCAAGTGCTCCATGAATTTGGTCTTGACAATAAGACTCGAATGATAATCCAGAGTACGCTTCCTGGTACAACTTCCAAAGTAAAGTACAGATCCGAGAATTCTGAACCCTTCTACATTCAATCAGGTGTTCGACAGGGTGATGTATTATCACCACTGCTTTTCAACTGTGCCCTTGTGAGTGTCATAAGAGAATGGAGACACGTTCTCCAATCCAAAGGATTTGGCTGATCTCTGGATAACGTCAATCGCATTTGCCTACTTTGTTTGCTTCCTCCCCAGAAATAGCCATTCAACTAGTAAATTACTGGTATGATGTGGAACCAAAATGGGACTCAAGATATCTTACACTAAAACCCAAATCATCTCTAATATAAACGAAGCTCCAAACCACCCACGGCCAGATCATAAAAATGCAAACGTTTAAATATCTTGGTGAGTGGATCGAAACAAATAATTCTGAAAACATCACCATCTCAACACGAGTCAATAAATTCGAAACAGCCTTCCGCCTCACACATCAACTGTACAATAAAAAGTCCATGTCTATGAATGCAAAGTTGAGACACTATCAAACTGTGATTAGACCGGAAGCACTGTATGCAGCCGAATGCCTAACAAACTGCGCAGCTGGCCCGATCGAGAGACTTCAAGTTAAGGAAAGAAAGATTATTAGGAAAACTCTTGGTCCTAAGCTCAAAGATGGAGGTTACAAGCTCTGGAGTAATTCAGAAATATACTCCAACACTGAAAAGATCTCAAGTGTAATCCGGAAACGGAGAATAACATTCTATGCCCACCTCCTCAGAATGCCAGTCAGTAGACTCTCCAACCGTCTATTATCATACTTCCAAGGTTTAAAGATGATGCCTGTTTGCCTGGTGGAAGTGGATATGGACTTGTTAAAGTTTGAAATTTCTGAATCAGATATCTTGTTCAGAACCCCATTGAAACAAAAACTCCGTCAGGTTCATCAAGAGGAAGTAAAACCCAGCGAGAGATGTGTTCACTCGGATGAACGGAAGAAATCCCATTCCGAAAGGATGAGGGCGTGGTGGGCTAACAAGAAGAAAATCAGTTGCGATCTCGCGGTCCCTAGTGGCCACAACGATCAAAATAAAGTAAGTAATAATGAAGGGATTCACTAGTTGACTCTCCAGGGAAAATTGCGAACTTCACTCAGTACGCCACCTTCTTATAATCTTGACTCCAAATAGTTATCTTGCCAAAACATCGGGGGTTTTCTTCTTTCGTAAAATGATGATCAACGCTGAAGCAACACCAGCAGCACGAGCATCTCTCATTGTCAACACTGCCGCACGTGTAGGTTAGTTGGGTGTTTCCACTAGAGGCAAGGCTATCAGGAAAGCCGCAAAAAGCATGTTGCAAGAGGTAAGATGAATGCAATGATGCACGGAATGTCAGGCATAGCAGAAGCGACCCTTAATATCAGGTGCGTTCAAAAAGTAACGAGCCGGAGGCTGGAATGCACAAACAGGTGACTACATCGGCTAATGGTGGCGTGTGTAACGAGGTGTGGTTCCGACCAGAGCATGGAAGGTCACAGTCCGTCGCTAGAGGTCACGCGTGCAAGTCACGTGACGATACAAAGCGAGCAGCAGCATGCATTAATCGTCCAACGCTGCCAGTCGCATTGCAAACAGTGGCATGGAGGTGTCAACCGAAGAGCAATTCGGTTTCTGACAGCGGAAGGAGTAGGGGGAACGAATATTCATCGCCGAATGTCACAAGTGTACGGCGAACACTGCATGTCCCTTCCAAGGGTCAAGGCGTGGCACAAGCGCTTCAGGGAAGGACGGGTGTCGTTAGCCGATGATGCCCGGTCTGGGGCACCCCCCCTGCTTTACCGATGACAACGTCCAGCTGGTTGATGCACCCAGGGCCGCCGAGTGACAGTGAACGCCATAGTCGCCGTGGTCGCTCCACGTCAATGCACGACCTCATACGGCCAACACAGTCGCTGCACTCCTGCAGAAATTCAAATGGGAGGTTCTGGGTCACCCTCCATACAGTCCTGACCTCACTCCCTGTGATTACGCCATGTTTGGTCCCCTGAAAAGGGCTCTGCGGGGCCAACGCTTCACCTCGGACGCCGACGTCCAGCTGTACGTGCGGAACTGGTTCACATCGCAGCCCAGGGAATTTTATGAGACAGCCATTCACCGCCTCGTGTCACAGTGGGACAAGTGCCTCAACAGCCAGGGCCAATACTTCTCCGGGCCTCCGGCTCGTTAATTTTTGAACGCACCTTATATTAATCTTGTAATTTCATTTTCATGTTAATTGACAGTATTACCAAATTGATTTACCATGCGATGATCGGAGTGCGGTAACACAATTTTTAGTGCTATCTGAAACGATAGGAAGATTCTGTACGGATTTGATATTATATTATATTACGTTACGTTTCGCCCAGAAAAACCCTTGTTTGAATTCATACATTGATGCCAACTAGTTGCTGAGTAATTTGATTGTGCCCAAGGTTGCAGGATTGAATCCTGGCGCAGTCAGCTGGTGTGTAAATGCGAGGGAGCCGTGTCAGTAGATTTAAAGTTCTCCTTCGGGGCAAAATTCTGGCACCTCGGCGTCTCTAAACGCCTCAGTAGTTAAAAGGGACGTAAAACCAACAACATTGTATTGTTTCTTTTTGTCGTTTAATCATCTTCATCTTCATCATTTTCTTTTTCTTCTGTAGTATGTAAGTTAGTCATTAGTAAGTCATTAGTAAGGTTCGGATGTTAAGGAAAAGTCATATTTTTTTCCTGAGCTCATTTTACCCAAAATCTGAAAAATGAATTTGAATGACGGGTCCCTGACCACGTTTAAAGCAATTTTGATGTTG
Organism: Meconema thalassinum; assembly: GCA_946902985.2. Lineage (NCBI taxonomy): Eukaryota > Metazoa > Arthropoda > Insecta > Orthoptera > Tettigoniidae > Meconema > Meconema thalassinum. The sequence goes on from OX336392.1 coordinate 28,613,526, forward strand.
CCTATAAATGCATATATCGGCCATTTTTATTGTTTTGGTCATATTTTAGTGATATAAGGTTGCCATTCACCGCCTCGTGTCCCAGTGGTTATAATTTCATCATTTTTGTTTAAATTGAGGCGTCGTTAACAAGGTACGTGTTATCTGCGTCGAGTTTCAAACACACGATTTCCGAATAGTGTAGTAGATATATATTACTTTCTTTTCCCGGAACAGGCAAATAGTAGGTATAGAAGATCTGATTTCAAGAAGGCGCTCCTCTAAGGACGTCTTTTAGCACATCTTTCTGGAAAACTTGGATTACGACACTGTATGCATGAGGTCACGGAACATGACGATAATGTGCTTCCGCCTTTCAACAGGATGTCACTCCAGTAGATATATTCAGAACAGAAGCAATTAACAAACAAGGAAATTGTTTTTATCCATAATGGTCCGTATTGAATTTAAATTCCACTAAATAACTTACTCTTATTTCCGTATTTTCAATACTTGTAATATTATTAGCACTGTTTAGTTCTTCATCAGCCAGATATACACATTATAAACACTTATGGGCATAAAATGCATTGCAAATACACATAGTTCATTAAAAGAGTCACTTGTAACATCAAAATATCACATGTCCAATACACTGGAAAATTGTTTTGGTACTTGAGAAGCTTACTGTATGTTAGTGATACTCTACTTATCCCAAAAATTCATATCATATTTCATAGTTTTAGGTCATATTTTATAGTTTTAGGTCATATTTCATAGTTTTAGGTCATATTTCATAGTTTTTAGGTCATATTTAGCAAGTTTTTAGGACGTATTTGCTTGCGTATTTTGTACTTGTCTAGGTCTTAAACTTGCGAACCCTAGTCATTAGTTGTAGCAGCTGCAGTAGTTTTTATATCATTGTCATTTTTCAGTACTATTACGGAGAGATGGCCTAGTAATTAACTTCCCTCGGCTTTTCGCAATTAATTGGGTCGCCGGAGCCAACCAGGCTAATTTTAGTTCAAGCCGGGGATTTAAGACCGGATGCCCTTCCTGACGCCACGTGATTTTTCAGGTGAAAATTCCACCCCGCTGTCACCGGGATTTGAACCCTGGCCGTCTGGGTGAAAGACGAGCAGCTAAGCCACAGCGCCATCACGCTCCCCCGGAGAAATGGCCTAGTAACAATAATAATCACAACCACTATCTGAGCAGCGGTCGCTTGGTAGGTCCAGGCTCTCCATGGACTGTAGAGACACAGGGTAATCGTGAGACAGCGTTGTCAACTCTCCACCGTAGCCATTGAGAGCAAGCAGGAAGACTGGCCAGAACTGTGTGTAACACTAGAGACCTGACAAGCGAGCCGGCAGCCAGTACCGGACTCTGGACTCCACGTGGAGTGATAGAACAAGCATGCTATTGGTCAAGAACCATTGGTCGGCAATAGTTATTTCCGGCGCGTGCTACTGCCTAACGTTTGAGCCGCCGCTCGTTAACGATGAAAGTGAGAGACTATATTCGTTAGTCACAAACCCAATAAGTGCAAATGAGAACAAAAGTTTAGTGCTTTTCAGTCGGTCAACACGATTGTACCCAAATGAGATGGGTTATTCCCTAATCCTGAACACACAGGAGTTTCCAGTCAGTCGAGTGCAAACATTGACCAAGTGAACTGCTCTCAATAGGACCGCGCAAGACTCAACCAGGTAATTAGCCTGTAGAATACAATCTGAATTGGCCATTTACAACAACCACATATTCACTACAAACAGGCAAATTCCGGAGATCAATCACCAATTCCAGTATCTCAACAAAACATCACTTAGACTAAAACTAACAAATATTATCGAGTTGCATTATCTCAATTAATACTGCAACTAAATAGGCCTAAGTGATATTGTAAATATTTTCACCCATACTTTCAGACACAGATTTTATAGCCTTAGTGTAATGGATCTGATGATGATCGCTTGACGATGGAAACTGGTCATCCAAGTTCTGTTACTTAGGAAGCAAAATAACCAGTGATGGACGAAGCAAAGAGGATATAAAAAGTAAGTTGGCTCAGGCAAGGGAAGCATTTCTACAGAAAAGGAATCTGTTGACATCGAATATAGATTTAGGTAACAGGAAGACATTTTTGAAAACCTTTGTCTGGAGCGTGGCACTTTATGGAAGTGAAACTTGGACTATTGGTGCAGCAGAAAAGAGCAGAATTGAAGCGTTTGAAATGTGGTGTTACAAGAATGATGAAGATCAGATGGGTAGATAGGGTTACAAACGAACAGGTATTAAGACGAGTGAAAGAGGAGAGATGTTTCTGGCGACTGCTAATGAAGAGAAGAGATAGGTTGGTAGGACAAATACTAAGACACCCAGGAATAGCTAGCTTAGTTATGGAAGGAAGGGTCGAGGACAAGACTTGTAGGGGTAGACCAAGGTTAGAGTAATTCCCTCGGATGTAGGATGTGGTAGCTATGTACAGATGAAACGATTAGCTCAGGACATGGAGGCATGGAGTGCTGCATCAAACCAGTCAAAAGACTGAAGACTCAAACAAACAAACAAACAAACAACATCGAAGTGTATTTATTAATGTCACGTAATTTTTTTCAGGATTAGGGAATGACCCATCTTATTTGGGTAAAATCTTGTTGACCGACTGAAAAGCATCAAACTCTTGTCTTATCTCTATTTCTCTCTTCACTTCACACTGAGTTGGGAACAGGAGATGTCCTGCGGCTAGGGGGACATATAACATGCGCTTGGAATGCAACAAAACCAACTGGTGCTTGGCATGTGTTTCTTTTGGTAGTTCCGTAGCATTCCTGCTGCAGAAAGAATACATTACGGTGCTGCTCAAGTCTACGTGCCAAATATGTTGCACAGGTTCAGGCTCGCCTGCTGCACAGCCAGACACTGTAGAATATAAGCTTTAATGTTGGGCCTAATCAGGGGGTACGCAGGGGTACTTTTGAAAACTGTTTAAGGAAAAAAAAACAGAAGTTCCGTGAAGAACTAAAGAGCCTACTTTTCTTAAAATGTAAGATTCATGCCAATTATTAATTTATATAGATCTATCTAGAATAAGTTGGTAATATCAACATTTCCAATTAGTTCGAAATACTGTATACCTGGCATAATGTAGCCAAATAGAGCACTAGAGTTGGCACCCCTGGTGACTGAATATATTCTTAGTTCCATTTCTTAAGGTACAGAATGCACAATTTGGTTGTAGTCCAATGGACGTTACATGCTGATAACATTGGATCTATCAGCGCGCGTAAAACCATGTTGGCAACAATGTCATGCGTGTATTAGTCAGAAATAATCTGAAATAATATGATCTATTGTTGTGCCAATTTTGAATGAAATCCATTAGTTAGTATAGAAGTTACATGTATTTTAAAATTGGATCTATCAGCAGCCTTAGAATCATGTTGGCAGCACTGACGTATATTAGTTACTCCAAATTAATCTAGAATACCAGGTAGGCCTACTATACATGTGCAAAGTTTAGAGCTATTGGCTAGCATACTTTCTGATATATTGATATTAGGGTAACAACAAGTAGTTCCGTGAAGAACTATACAGCCTATTTTCATATATCCTACTTATGTTAATTGCCACTATTTATCATACACAATTTCAGTTTGATTGCTGTAATAGATTCGTAGATATTGAGAACCGACTAAATATTTCGGTTGGTCGCCATGTTGGATTTTATATATGTAGGTCCTAGAGTTATGTACTGTTACATGCAGATTATTGTGAACGTGTAGTATTCAAACTTCAATCGCATAATTAGGACACAAGAAAAAACAAGGAGATTTAAAAATTTTTCACAGCTGCCATCTTGAGGTTATGGAAACAATTGAAATAAATTAGATGCCAGTGGATTAACATTCGGATAAAGATTTACTGTACCAAGTTTCACTGCACGCGGATGGTTAAATTGCGAGAAACGTCCATGTGAATATTTATAATTCGCGTCACCGCCATGTTGGATTTGTGATCACCAGGTTATTTAAAGTCCTATAGGTGAACTTAAGTTCATAGCCCCTATGAACATTAAAAAATGCAATTTGATTGATAAAATAGATTCGTAGATATTCAGTATCGTCTAAATATTTCGGATGGTCGCCATGTTGGATTGTTAAATGTATAGGCCATAGAGTCATGTACCATTAAAGGAAAATTATTGCGTAGGTTCATTATTCAAACTTTCACTTCGATCGCATGACTACATCACAAGAAATAAAAACTTAATTTTAAAATTCGCACTGCCGCCATCTTGAGGTTATGTAAACAATTGAACTAAATTAGATACCAGTGGATTTCTATGTGTATAAATATTTCCTGTACCAGGTTTCAGTGCGCTTGGAACATTAAATCGCGAGAAAGGTCTATTTAAAATGTTCAAATTCGCTTGGCCGCCATGTTCGTTTTGTAGTTAACCGGTTTTTGAAAGTCTTATAGATGGACTTCCAGTAGTGCCCTTTATCTCAGTACAAAATTTTAGGGAGATACCGCTAATAGTTTCAGAGATATAGAATGCCGGTGAAATATTTCGCACATCCGCCATCTTGTGATTATGTAAACAATTGAACGAAGTTAGATGTCGGTGCATTACAATGTATATAAACATATACTGTACCAAGTTTCATTGTGTTTGGTTGGTCAAATCGCGAGAAACGTCTATTTAAAAGTCGCAAATTCGCTTGGCCGCCATGTTGGTTTTGTAGTTACCAGATTTTCAGAAGTCACATAAGTGAACTTATAGTAGTTCCCTCTATCACCATAGAAAATGTCAGGGTAATATCGGTAATAGTTTCGGAGATATTGAATGCTGGTGAAATATTTCGCACAGCCGCCATGTTGGATTGGTGAGTCGTAACAAAATTTGAAGGGCACGGTCGAGGTCGCCGGGAATAGTGCTATGAAATTTCCGAGTTTCATTGAAATCGCTCCTGCCATTTAGATTTTATTAGGGGGGGACACACACACGAATCACACACACACACACACACACACACGCACACACACACGGACAAAAGGTGATCTCATAAGCCTATTTTTTCAAAATTGAAAATAGGCTAAAAATAGAGACAGCATTTATTAATAGTTAGGACCCCTGGTTGCTCTTAATAATACGCATAGTCATATCTGTCATGGTACACATAGCACATACGAAATTTGCTTGAAATCCAAATAATAGTATAGAAGTTACATGAATGTAAATTTGGAACTCTCAGCAGGCTTGGAATCATGTTGGTAGCAATGACGTATATAAGTTACTCCAAATCAATATAGAATGTCAGGTAATATACGTGTGCATAGTTTAAATCTGTCGGCTTGCATACTTTCGGATATACTGGTATTTGGATAAAACAAATTGAGAACATTTATTAACAGTTGGCAGCCCTGGTGGCTCTTAAGAATACGCTCAGTTTATGTAAACATAGCACATACGAAATTTGGTTGAATTCCAATTGATAGTGTAGAAGTTATTTGCATTTAAAAATTGGACCTATCAGCAGGCTTATAATCCTTTTGGCAACACTGCCATGAAATGCCTCCTGGAAATTAAACTGAAACATTAATATATATATACGTGTGCCAATTTTGAAATAGCTCCCATTCATACCTTCAAAGATATCCAACATGGAGCTCAAATTTCAAATCAGATTTTTCAGCAGTTGGTAGCACTGACATCATTTTCAAAAACGGCATTGAGATATTCAGGTATAGATCTTTACTCACACCAAATTTTGTTTCGATTGCTGCAGCCATTTAGTATTTGATAGAGGGGGACACACACACAGCCAGATAGAGACAGACAGAAGGACAGACAGACAGACAGACGGATTGACAGACAGACAGACCCACATTTGCCCGGATCGATCTCATAAGTCTACTTTTTTCTCATTTTTGCAAAATGTGAAAAGTAGGCTAAAAATGGTAGATTTGTATCTAGTCCGGCAAATATAACTCCCGCCTTGAAAGCTCGAGTAATCCTCCATTTAAATCGATCTATAGAATCAGTTTCTTTTGGTCGGCAACTCAGCACTCCATTGTTACAAGCACGCAGGCTATTGTTTGGAGGCGGGGTAGGTTGTTATTAGCCTATTTTCATTTTATGAAAAAATAGGTTTATGACATCACCTTTGCTCCGTGTGTCTGTGTGTGCGTGTGTGATTCCTGTGTGTGTGTCCCCCTAATAAATTCTTAACGGCTGGAGCGATTCCAATGAAACTCGGTAATATCATAGCACAATTTTGGCCGACCTTGACCGTGCCCGTTAAATGTTATTATGTTTCACCAATCCAACATGGTGGCTGTGCGAAATATTTCACCAGCATTCAGTATCTCCGAAACTATTATCGATATCACCCTGAAATTTTGTACGGTGATAAAGGGCACTGCTGCAAGTTTATCTATGTAATTTTCAAAAACCTGTAAAGTACAAAACAAACATGGTGGCCAAACGAAGGTGAAGCATTTTAATAGACTTTGCTTGCGATTTAACCACCTGAGCACAGTGAAATCTGGTACAGTAAATGTTTATACACATTGTAGTGCTCTGGTCCGATATCTGCCGGATTACTGAGAGAGCACTGTATTTGAGGTGTTTCACTACTTGCAATTCCTTATCTCCTACTTTGATTACTCATTTTCCTTCTTTCTTACCTCTACTCACCACCATTGTTTTACTCTTCTCCACATTTATCTTCAATGCAATCAAACTGAAATTTTGTATGTTTATAGAGGCAATTAATATAAGTAGGATATATGAAAATAGGCTTTAGTTCTTCGCGGAACTACTTGTTCTACATAAGTTACAAGAGTGTTAGTTGTGTTAAATATAGAATAATTAATTGAAGTGTTCCGCCAATGAATACAAATTATATTCAAATCAGTACATGTTTCGGTCCAAAAATAGGAACTTCTTCAGATAATTAGAATTAAACCTTAAGACACTAATTTAATAAACCAGTTGAGAAATGAAATTAAGTAAAACTAGCATTACCCGTCGCGGCTTCATCCGCGAATATTCTAGTTGTAAAGAGTACACGTATCAAAATCTCAATAATGAATGCTATGACTTATTTATCCTTGGTATGCATAAATAGACTTTATCAATTCAGCTACTGGTGCAGTGGTTAGGGGTTTGTCATTCTTTCATAAGTATATGAGAGTGAAGTTAGTTTTCTGGGAATATCACAGACACTGTTACTGTAATTTATTATTTAAGGGCCTTTAAATGTGGTTTTCGGAGACCCTTTATAGTCGGGTGAAAAAGACCTTTCGTACCACACTCACACGTGAAAATTGCGTGAAAAAATTCTAGAGTGCCTCTTGGCCCCCTTAAGCGCATTATACTGTATGTATTGATGAATTTTACAGATTAATTTGGTTCAGTGATAACCTTATAACCGTCTGGAAACTTTCACAGTAATGTAATAATTGGAATTGCATTGTGTCTTACAGAAATAGATGGACCTGCGAGATTCTGTTACCATGGTTACTGTGTTGCATTCTTTCATTATTTCATTGTAAATATACATGTTTTAAGGTATTTAGTTAATTGTGAGTCATTTAAAGAGTAAGTAAGTGCGTTACGCATTGGGTACCGCATATGTGTAGGGTGGTGTTAATGGGACCTTATTTTCGGTACAAAACTGGAAAGGGACCTTAGCAGAATAATATAGGGAGGGATATATACTGGATGAAATGAAGAAATTGGAAAAACAATGAATAAGAACGATGAAAATATAAAATCTAATGGATAAGTATTCTTGTAAAATGTAAAATAATAAAATGAATTTGAAATAGAAATAAAGGCATATCCTTACAAATAATTCGTTTAAATGAAGGTTCTAAATATTATCAAAACACTCTGGATATGTCTTTTCAAGCTGGTCATTGGGAGCCGCGATGGATGGATGTGATGTTGAAACTGTCAGATGGAATTGAGACTTCCAAGCTCCACAACGCTAAATTTGAATGTATAAATGTCGGCCTCTTCTCATCCTGTATAGATTTTACTTAAAAGTCGTCTCCGTGGTGTGGTGGTCAGCGTGCTTAGCTGCCACCCCGGAGGTCCGAGTTTCGATTCCCGGCTCTGCCACGAAATTTGCAAAGTGGTATGAGGACTGGAACGGGGTCTACTCAGCCTCGGGTGGTCCAAATGAGTAGGAGGGGTTCGATTCCTACCTCAGCCATCCTCGAAGTGGTTTTACGTGGTTTCCCACTTCTGCCGGGTATGGTTCCTACCGTCAGGCCACGGCCGTCTCCTTCCCTCTTCCTTGTCTATCCCTCACATTCTTCCCATCCCGTTCAACCCCTCATGAGGCCACCTATTCGCTTTGCAGGTGAGGCTGCCTGGGCGAGGCGCTAGTCCCGCCTCCCTAGTTGTATCCCCGAAACCGATGTCAAGCTCCAGGACACTGTCCATAGAGGCGGTAAAGGTGGTATCCCTCGCTTAGTCTGTGGGAAAAGCCTACCTGGAGGGTAGACTGACTAGGAAAATGCGACGACGAAAAAAATATAATTTTCTTAATTTCATTTCTCAACTGTTTTTTTTTTACACGCGAATGGACCACTTAGGATCACGCTTCAACTTTATTTCTTTTTCTTGGTGCGAAGTTTTCTCTGTACCCAATAATCCTTCATGCGTTCGCTGGGCTGTTTACGCTGTTCGTCCGTCCAGGCTCTTCCGGTCTTCTTAGGTCTTCTTGCGGCTTGAATCCCTTCCAAATTATTCAGTATGTTCCTAAATCTATTCCTGTCTAACAGTTGGTTTTCAGAGATGTTCAATCTTTCCATATCCACCTTTGTTTCCTTAATCCATGCTGTTGTGGTCTTCTTTCTACAGAAGTAATCAAATATCCGTTTGGTGATTCTATTTTGGTCCATTCGGTATAGATGTCCGAGAAACTTCAACCTCTTCTTCTTCTTCTTCTTCTTCTTCATAGTCTCAGAGATTCTTTCTACTTTCTGGTAAACTTCTTCATTGCTTCGAAGTTTTCATCCACTTTCGGTTTGAACAGCACCCATAATTTTTCTGAGGATTCTCCTTTCCAAGACCTCTGGTTGATCCAGCTTGTAGTTCATAGACAGGCATTCACTGCCATAGAGACATTCTGTCTTCTAAACTGTTTTATTAAATTAGTTTCTCAAAGTTTAATTCTAATTGCTGAAGAAGGTCCCATTGTTGGCCGAAAATTGTACCAATTTGAATATAACTTGTACTGATTGGCGGAACATTTTAATTATTTATTAAACAATACAGCTTTTTTTTATTATTTTTATAAATACGGGATCTCATGTTAGGGTGTAGGCTATAAATACTTGTTTTCGCACAATTAATGATAACCGACTGAAAAGCTTTCTATAATAGTACTACGTAACATTGAAAAATGGCTTCTATCACTTCAATTTTCTTCTTCCTTATTTGTTTCACCCAACTTTGGGGTACATGAAATCATTCATTTTTTTGTTTTGTTTTGAGCTTTCCTTTTTGCCCAGTATTGCCTCATCCTTTGAGATCTTGCTTCCCTTTCTTCGGCAGAGATGTGGATCGTACACTTTTGTTTGAGTTTCACTTGGAACCGTTGTCTCTTATCTTTGGTGAGGGTTTTGGCTGTTGAGCATGGTGTCTGTAATTTGGAGTTCTACGAGGTTTTCTCGGTTTCCTTAAAAAAAAAAGGTTTTTTATTACGAAAGTAGTCGAATATCTTTTTGGTTAGTCTATTTGAATTCATTCGGAGGATGTGCCCATAGAAATCAATTCTCCGTTTTTTTAATTGTGTCCGAGAGTTTTTCAGTCTTTCGGTAAAGAGTTTCATTCCTAACATGGATTAATTTGTTGTTATGGAATCTGGGGCCCAAGAATTTGCTTAATATCTTTCTTTCCTTGACCTCCAGCCTTTCAAGCGCCCCTGGTTGCTGAGAGACAATGTTTCGGCTGCATATAAGGCTTCTGGATTAATTACCGTGTTAGAATGTCTTATCTTGGTATTCCAGGAGATAGACTTCTTCTTAAAGGTGTCCTTCGTAAATTGGAAGGCCAATTCAAATTTATTTCTCCTAGAATCCATTGCCTTTTTATTTTAATAATTATTAATTAAATAGAGGTACCGTATAATTAATTAATTAATTAATTAAACTATAATCTAATTCTACCCCCTGATAATTCCCATTTCTAAGGGGCTGGGAAAATGGCCTTGATGTCCCCTTTAAAATAGCAATCAAATAGGCTACACCACTCGAGAGTTGTCTGAAATGTTCGTCGAGTGTGGTCTCAAGACTGGTTCTACCATGTATGCTCCACAAAGGGCCGGCCCGCACTCGGCCAGGCATTAAGCTCTCTTGACACTTGGGATTAATAAGAGCAGGCTCATTGGAGCAGGACCGGATTGAGTAGAAAGTCTTCTTCGATCAAATAGACCATTTCTTTTGAGAGCATTTCTAACGAAATGAAGGGTGAGTGAGATCTTCCAGCAGATAAAAACGAGTTTCTCTGAGAAGAGGGAATAATATTCTTGGGGAAGATGTAATGTGATATATCCTTGAGACATTTATGTTGGCTCACCACGCCCTGTGTGGGAACATTCACCAACTACAGTGAGAGCCTTCCCTATAGAACGGAACCTCGCAGGCACCGTGTGACGGCAGGCACACTGTGGCTAGCCGCAAGCCGCAGCGTAGTGCCCAACTAGTTCAACACATTTACACTTTAAAATGTATTTAATAATCATCATTACTGACATGAGTATCAGAGTAGTTTGGTTGGTTCCTCAGTTTAGGGGCTGCGACAACGCCTTCATGTAGCCCCGTGTACTTTGGGTGTGTATAGAATCTGTCTGATAACCGGTGTTAATTGGGGAGGGCTGTAATACTGTGTGCTATCAATAATTTAAGTAAGGACTGCAGACATTCAATTTCAAGTGGTTCCTACGTTCGCTACCGAATGCTACCGTCAACGACACCTTTCTGTGAACTTGGCTACTAGATCCTACCGAAACTGGCACCTGGCGGCGAACGTTGTAACTAATAGAGCGTTAATCAAATCGAACCTACAAATTTAGCTTCACACAATGAATTGTAGTTAGTGGAAGGGTCTTTTACATGCCATAAATATATATGACATGGGCCCTACGGCTTCATTTCCCCTCCGAAGGAAGGCATACTGAGGGATTTTCAACGGTCTTACCAAATCTCAAAATTCGGCAGGGTTTGAATCCGCGATCTTGGCATAGAAACTCAGCATGCTACCCACTACGCCACCGAAGCCACCTAACACACACTAATACAGCCATCACAATTATCACCCAATATCAGACAGATTCTATACACACCCAAAGTACACGGGGCTATAATATGACTACGTTGCCGCTGCCCCTAAACTGAGGAACTAACCAACCAACCAACCAACCAGCCAACCAAACGTCATCACAATAACACAATTATCACACAAATTCCACACCCACCCAAAATACACGGGGCTATATGAACACAATGTCACAGCCCCTAAAATAAACAACAACAACAACAAAGACATTGTACAGTTTATTCTTGCAGGTGATTCATGGCATGGATGCCTGTCTTCATATAGTACGTAGAAGAAAAGTTCAAAGAGCATAGGAAATGATGTTTACCTTGGGTGTGTTCTCCCTCGCATTTCACAACACATGTCTTCAATGCTGGTTAAGGTCAAGTGACGTGTGTTGTGACTTAGTTGCAACGTAATGTAATGTATGTTCGACCCTGACTATTATGTGTCAGAAAACTGTACCATAATGAGGCTCATTATAACACTATTTTTCATTATGAAACAGTTGTTCCCACGAATCAGAGCTCAAGAAACAGTTGTGTGACCAATTAGATAAGGATACCTTCACGCATGCGCTCAAAATCCAACATGTCTATATAAATTACCGAAAGTGCACCGTCCATATGTTCGCGTAAATAAACTGAGACAAGAAATGGCACTGTACCTTAATATCCCCAAATCCAATTTCTACGCAGCGCGTTGTTTTGAAACGACTTCGGTGACAGTTTTACTGAATACTGGTGCACAATCTGAACATATGGCATTGAAGCACACAGAGCGCATGCGTCGGTTGGCCAGAGAGCTTGGAAAACAGAGATATACTACCCACCACTGCACCCGATCACAACATTCTAGTGACTGAACAGATGTTTATGAATATTTATGTTAAAACATATAATAAAGTTATAATTATCGTCGAACATAAACAGTCGTATGCAACTCGCCTATAATGGTAATTAAGACACTCGTATGGAAATTATAAAACTCACATACGCTCGTTTTATAAACATACTCGTGTCTTAATTATAGCCATTATAGGCTCGTTGCATAATGTACTATTATGTACGTCGAAGTCGAAATGTAAATATAATATGTCTGAAAACCGAATCATAAGAACAGTCATTGAAGTACTAGTTTACATTATGTTACAGTTTCTCCATCCACTCAGAGCTCAATATCTTCATTGACCAATTAGGGAAGGATAGCTTCGCACATGCATTCAAAATGCAACATGTCGGACACGAATTACATGATTTGAAAGTTGACAGTTGTATCGATATTGAATCAACCATTGTAGTTACAATCCCAAACACAAAGACAAAATCAGCACGCACCTTTACGGTAACATGAAAATACTATGACATATGCAAGAAATGTATTAATCTACGTCCAGAAGATTGCTACACAGCATCCTTCTATATAAATTACCTACATGGAAAGTGCACCGTCCTATATGATCGCGTAAATAAACTGGCGAATATGAGAAAAGAAATAGCACTGTACCATAATATCCACAACTCCAATTTCTACGCAGGGCAATGCTTTCGTAGGACTTCAGTGATAGTTTGAGTGAATGCTGGTGAACATCGGCAGGTTGTAAACATATGGCATTGCCAAGCAGACAGAGGGCATGCGTGGGTCAGCGAACTTGTCAAACACAGAGAGCAAACTCGGCACTTGCTTTCCGATCACTAAATTTAAGTGACTAAATCTCGACAGATATTTATGAGTACTTCTGTTCGAACATAAAATAAAATAAAATAAAGTTATAATTATCGGTGAACATAAACAGTCGTATGCAACTCGCCTATAGGCTAATGGTAATTAAGATACTCGTATGGAAATTATAAAACTCGCTTCGCTCGTTTCATGAACATACTCCGTCTTAATTATTGCGATTATAGACTCGTTGCATAATGTAGGCTACTATTCATGACTTGGAAATATTAGCATAAAGATTGTCCAAATGCAGCTGGGCGTTCACAGAGACAATGTTGACAGTGCTAACTACACCACAGGCAAGATACACTGGCCTTGAATTGCCTAAGTATAACACCACACATGCTTGGTCAATATATTTAACTTTAACGTTGCGCATTGCATCAGACAGTCGATGAACCTCCAGGCACATTTGGACGAGCCACCACTGATAACCACTGATAACATACTGTACCAACTTTCTAACATTTCAACCCATCTTTTGGCATTGAAACCAATGCTACACCCTCAAGGGCCCACGACTGGTGACCCCGAGGGATCCCTCAGCTGGGTCCGGTTTATCCCCATTTTCCATTGCCTTTTGGGTGGACCCTCTCGTGTTTCCATTTCGTATCTGCCTTTCATGGCTCTCCTTTCTTCCAAGTCCCTCAATTCTCATTCTTCGAGGATCGAGGGCATTTACTTTCTGAAGAGAGTTTGATAATAAATGTGAAGAATATACTCTGGTGGACTGTAATTTATAGTGCTGGGATTTCAAATCACTGGACTTCTGTGGAACATTTAACTAATTATATTATATTACACCGTTATATACAATACATGTTGATACATTAATACACTGTCACTCGTTCGATATAGTCTTCCGAGTTTGCATAACAGCAGGTCTGCAGCACCTTTCACCCCGTGGTGGCTTGTTTGAGCACAATAGTGGCACTGTCGAAAGAATGTACGGTACTTGGAGAGCGGGGTGAGGCAGGTAGCAAGGACACCCCTCCCGACCAGTGGATATAACGGGATTCTGCCACAGGCAAGGCGAGGCTTGGCGAGCCGTTTAACACTTGTTCCTAAACATGCCGCCCGCCAAAAAAGAGTTTAACACTTTTTTTTCCAGAAACAGTCACCTGAAATATAACACCAACAAACAAACGAACACAAAGCAATGAACATAGTTAGTTAGTTAGTCAAAACACCACCTTCACAAATGCCGTTGTCTGGCATGGGAAGTGGGCAAAGTTTTGTAATGGGTCTCTTGAATGTACCAGAAGAGGTACGTATAGTGGCAACACGTACGAGCCCATCAGCTCCAGGGTGGACCTGATCAACCACTGCAAGCTTCCAGCACAGTGGGGGAAGTTTGTCTTCTTTCACGATCACCAGCGTGCCTGCCTGGACGTTGCGCCCTTCCTTCTTCCATTTTCCTCTCTGTTGTAGATGGGACAAGTAGTCGGTTGACCACGCCTTCCAGAATCCTTGGAACTGTCTTTGGATTTGCTGCCATCTGGAAAGCAAGCTTACACGCACATTACTCAGATCTGGTTGGGGTAGTGCTGTGATTGGTCGGCCAATGAGAAAGTGACTAGGGGTAAGGACAACTAGGTCGTCGGGATCATCGGATGCCGGGACTAGAGGCCTTGAATTGAGACATCCTTCGATCTGGGTTGTGAGTGTGGACAATTCCTCGAAGGTAAGGTATGCGGTGCCCATCACTCGCCGAAGATGGTGTTTAAAAGATTTGACACCTGCCTCCCATATTCCTCCAAAGTGCGGAGCTTGAGGAGGAATAAAATGCCACTTAATTCCTTCACTGCTTGCAAAGGTGGATAGATCACGTTGATGCGTTCCCTCGTTGAATGATCTTCTTATCTCCTCCAGTTCCCTATTGGCTCCAAGACTGTCGATCCGAATTTGGTTGAGAAGTGGAAGTTCGCCGCACAACTTCTGCCAACGATGAAGTAGCTCTGGTGGTAAAATTTCATCCCACCCTAGACGTAGCTGCCACAGTTGCTGTAAGAAGAACTTGCAGGAGATGATGATTGGACTCCCTAGCCCAAGTGGGTCGTAGATTGAAGCTATGGTTGATAGTACCTTCCGTTTTGTTACTGGGTTGCGTAGTTGTAAGTTGCCGTTTACGATTTGCAGTTGTCACTAGCAGGATGCCAAAGCAAGCCTAATGTCTTAATGTTTTCCCCATTATCTAGTTGAAGTGGGAGCTGGGTTTCTCGCCACTCCGAAGGAACTGCTTCAAGTAGTCGGGGATGATTCGAACACCATTTTCGTAGCTGGAACCCTCCAGTTTGTAGAAGGTTGATGAGTTGATTTTGAGTGTCTAACGCGTCCTCGACGGTCGCACTTCCAGACATACAGTCATCAATGTAGAAGTCTCTCTGTAAAATCTTCGCTGCTTCAGGAAAGCTGTCTGATTCTTCCATAGCGAGCTGTTGGAGGCATCTAGTGGCGAGGAAGGGTGCTGACGCTGTGCCGTAGGTGACTGTGTTGAGCTGGTAATGTTTTACAGGATCTTCTGGGGATGATCGCCACACGATTCTCTGAAGTCTGCGGTCATGACTATCAATCCTTATCTGCCGGTACATCTGTCGAATGTCTGCCGTAAAGCATATTTGGTGAGTGCGAAATCTGGTGATAATGGACCAGATATCTTGCTGGATTGTCGGACCAACCCTGAGGATATCATTGAGTGACCGTCCGGTGGTAGTACTGGCAGAGGCATCGAATACAACCCTGGTTTTTGTAGTTGAACTTGACTCCTTGAACACTGGATGATGGGGCATGAAGTAGCTCTGTTCCTCCTTATCAGACGCCGTGGTTATAGGCTCCATATGCCCTAAAGTCTCGTACTCTTCTAAAAAGCTGACGTAATCCCCCTTCAACTGAGGGTTTCCTTCAAGGCGTCTTTCGAGATTGTGAAACCGTGACGTAGCCATTGTTAGTGAGTTTCCAAGTTCTGATGGTTTTCCACAGAGTGGGAGTCGTACCGTGAATCTACCTTCTGCATCCCGCCTGACTGTGTCAACAAAATGCCTTTCACACTCGATTTCATCATTCGATCTGATTGGTTGCGTGATCTCTTCTAATTCCCAGAATCGTTGAAGTTGCTGGTCGAGTGAATGGTCATTCATAGTGAAGAATGACTGTACAGGTGGTGAACCCGGACCGCTCGCCTTATCCATTTGAAACTGTCCCGCTACAATCCAACCGAATTCCGTGTTTTGAAGAACTGGATAGGGTCCGCTCCTCGTGCGTCTTTCAGGCCTAAGAAGATCAAAAAATATCTCTGCCCCGATTAACATATCAATCTGACCTGGTTGGTTGAAGCTGGGGTCAGCTAAGGTCAGTTCTTCGGGAATTTGCCAGTCTTGATAGTTAATGTATGATCCTGGCAATTCAGCTGAAATTCGTGACAATACAGCACAATTAATAACTACTTGATAGTTGCTAGTAATGGAATGCACCTCTATGTTTGCACTATGATGCGACTCTGCGTCGATACTACTTATACCCTGGATTGGAATTCTATTCCGTAACTTCTTTAAGTTCAGTCGTTGTGTGCAGGCAGTCGTGATGAAGTGTGCTTGACTGCCCGAGTCTAGTAGGACTCGGCAAGTCTGAAGTTGGCCCTCCCCATCACGCACTTTCACTAATGCAGTCGAGAGCAATATATGAGTATGCGGTTTAATTTTCAGTGAGCAATAGGACGCTGTGTCGGCACGTTGTTGCGTAACAATAGAGTTTTTGGGTCTTGCCTGTTGCCTATCATGCGTGTTATCAGGCGGCCGTGGGGTAGGAGAACGACCAGTTCCTCGGTTGCGGTGAAGTAGTGTGTGATGCTTCAAACCACAAGAA
Organism: Meconema thalassinum; assembly: GCA_946902985.2. Taxonomy (NCBI): domain Eukaryota; kingdom Metazoa; phylum Arthropoda; class Insecta; order Orthoptera; family Tettigoniidae; genus Meconema; species Meconema thalassinum. The sequence goes on from OX336392.1 coordinate 28,630,426, forward strand.
TAGCAAGAACCTGAAGAACAATCACCAACAATGTGACCATGTCTCAAACAATTTGTACACAATTTATGCTGTTTGGCAAATTCTGTTCGTTGTGCAACACTAACACTGGAAAAGTCTTGACATTTATAAAGAGGGTGCACGCCAGTACAAAATAAACAATTATTGTTACTTGAAACATACACTTGTCTGACTTGGTTCGTGAGCTTCTTTCTAGTGATGTTTTGAGTGGTAGAATTGACAACTGGGGTAGGAATTCGGTTACCATTGATTAATTCTAGGGCTTGACATCTGTCCTCTAAAAATTTACTTAGCACTTCCAGTCTTGGGAATTGTGAATTTGATGACGTCAGCTCCCACTGTTTTCTGCTGACGTCATCAGTCTTTTCAAGAATTAATTGCGCTAGAAGGATTTCGTGAAGAGGGATTTCAAGTTCAAGTGCTTCAAGTGCATTTAAGTTACTTGATACCTGATTTAGAAGTGCTCGTAACTCTGTGGGTGATTCATTGTGTACACGTGGAAGGTTCAGCAAGTTGTTGATGTGTGCTGTGGCAATTAATCTAGGATTATTGTATCTCTGACAGACAGTTTGCCAAGCAATTTTAAAATTAGGACCGGTTATGGGAAGGTTCTTAATCTGGCCATGTGCTTCACCCGTTAATGAAGATAACAAATAGTGGTATCGTTGTATATCGTCAATGGCTTGATTGTTTATTACCAGGCTAGTAAATGTGTCACAAAAATGACGGAATTCAGTGACCTGTCCCCCGAAGGAAGGTAGTTTAATTGTAGGAAGTGTCAGCTCTCTCTTGCCGGAACTAGACTGACCATCACTTTTAGTACTCGAAGAATTGTTCTGTTTTGACCGTAACTCTACGCTATCTTCAATTAACGTGGTCATTTTATCAACGAGATCATAATACATAGTCTCAAAAGTATTCCTATCTTCACTGTGGTCCTCGGATTCGTCTTCTAATTCTAATCTCTCCTGCGCGTCTTCATACTTCTGCCTTAATTTTGGTAGATCGTCTAACCTTGCCCTTATTGCGTTTATACTTGACCCTGGTTGGAAACTCTTGACGAAGTTATGTAAACGAGTAATATTTGCCTTTGCGAGGCCCCTAGTCTTTACGAGAAGTGCTTTCAATTTAGGATCCATAATGGGAATAGCATACAGGAATACAGGTAACCAGAAATGAGTATGTACTTACCGAAGCTGCTTAAAGTTGAATTCCTTCCATGTGTAATGTCTCGAGGTTCAATATGCACCACTGCGCGCTGTAGTTAATACGACTCATCGAAGAAACACACGATTACCGTTCATACTTCGCGTTGAGGCTACCGTTGCAATGCACAACGCGAGGCATCGATATGAAATGATGCACGAGCTCATAACACACGTCCGTTGTTCCACAGAAATCCGGCCGGTAGGACCATGAAGAGAGTTTGATAATAAATGTGAAGAATATACTCTGGTGGACTGTAATTTATAGTGCTGGGATTTCAAATCACTGGACTTCTGTGGAACATTTAACTAATTATATTATATTACACCGTTATATACAATACATGTTGATACATTAATACACTGTCACTCGTTCGATATAGTCTTCCGAGTTTGCATAGCAGCAGGTCTGCAGCACCTTTCACCCCGTGGTGGCTTGTTTGAGCACAATAGTGGCACTGTCGAAAGAATGTACGGTACTTGGAGAGCGGGGTGAGGCAGGTAGCAAGGACACCCCTCCCGACCAGTGGATATAACGGGATTCTGCCACAGGCAAGGCGAGGCTTGGCGAGCCGTTTAACACTTGTTCCTAAACACTTTCCTCCTGCCTTTCATTTACCTAATTCTTCTCTTTGTTTTCCATTTCCACATCATGTGCGTATTAGAGGCCGATAACCTCGAAATAAGGCCCCTTAAAACAACAATTATAGTCATCATTAGTATTGTCAACAGGAGGAAGATCCCAATATGGATCATTTACTAGTGTTTATGATTGATGATGTCCATTTTTAACAATCCGAGATTCATGCGTCTGGTGTCTCGTCGTGCTTACAGACCTGTAGAATTTGTAAGTGTGTAATGCCTTAATTCATAGCTAAAGTAAAGAAAACACAGATAATTCCCAATCTATGTATACTCCCAAAAACCCGACTGCGAATATTCCCACATAAATGTCTTCCCTCGGGAAAATTGCCGTTGACCCAACACTAGCATACATTTTCCTGTCAGTTAGTCCCTAGCTCTCTTTTCTAGTCATTGTTTGAGTCCTCAGTCTTTTGACTGGTTTGATGCAGCGCTACATCCTTCCCTGGCCTGAGCTAATCGTTTCATCTCTACATAGCTACCACACCCTACATCCTAGGCAATCTGTTTAACATGTTCTAACCTTGGTCTACCCCTACAGTTCTTGTCCTCGACCCTTCCTTCCATCACTAAGCTTGCTATTCCTGGGTGTCTTAGTATGTGTCCTACCAACCTATCTCTTCTCTCCATTAGCAGTCGCCAGAAACATCTCTCCTCTCCCACTCGTCTTAATACCTCTTCATTTGTAACCCTACCTACCCATCTGATCTTCATCATTCTCCTGTAACACCACATTTCAAACGCATCAATTCTCGTCTTTTCTGCTGCACCAATAGTACAAGTTTCACTTCCATAGAGCGCGATGCTCCAGACAAAGGCTTTCAAAAATGACTTCCTAATACCTAAATCTATATTCGACGTCAACAGATTCCTTTTCTGTAGAAATGCTATCCTTGCCTGAGCCAACCTACTTTTTATATCCTCTTTGCTTTGTCCATCACTGGATATTTTGCTTCCTAAGCAACAGAAGTCTCCTACTTCCCGTAGCGTTTCACCTGCCAATTTGATGTCCATAGAGGTTTCTGATTTATTTCGGCTGCATTCCAATATTTTTCTAGTCCTGAGTAAGGTTCGGATGTTAAGGAAAAGTCATATTTTTCTCCTGAGCTCATTTTGACCGAAATCTGAAAAATAGGTTTGAATGACGGGTCCCTGACCCCATTTAAAGCAATTTGATATTGCCTATAAATGCATATTTCGGCCACTTTATTGTTTTGGTCATATTTTAGTGATATTAGGTCATATTTGGTTATAATTTCAGCATTTGTGTTTAAATTGAGTCGTCGTTAACAAGGTACGTGTTATCTGCGTCGAGTTTCTAACACAGGATTTCCGAATAGTGTAGTAGATGTACCGTATTTTTCTTTCTTTTCCCGGAACAAGCAGATAGCAGGCTTAGAAGACCTGATTCCAAGAAGGCGCAATAAACTTCCTGTTAGGCAGTATCTTCTAACTTACAACGACATATATCATAAAGCATACTAATACTTCGGATTTTTTGTTTTCTTTTAGGAAAACCGAGCATGAATTGCATCTCAAGGCTATGATACTGAATGAATGTTGAACATTTTAATGTACTGTAGCTCTCTGTCAGTTTGTATGATTAAATGTGTCTGGTGTATTATCGCTGATCACGTTTTGGCACTTAAGACGTTTACTGTATGTTAGAGATACTCTACCTATCCCAAAAATTCATGTCATATTTCATAGTTTTTTGGTCATATTTTATAGTTTTTAGGGCATACTTGCTTGCATATTTGTACTTCTTTAGGCCTTAAACTCCCGAACCCTGGTCATGAGTATACATATCAACGTGGATAATAAGGAAGAAGCTTGTACGGTATCGCTATCAGTGACAAGTTCCGATAGGCTATGTATAGGAGAGAGTTCACCGACCTAAATGCCGCAATATAACTGTTCTTTTTCTTGTTGACCAATGGTTCTGCTTTTCGGCGTCCTTTCTTATTATTTATTTTCCATCCGGTATAGAAGTACGCACGTACAGCAATTGTTTCTATTTCTGTCCACCTCGTGCCATTGTCCTAAAACAAATAAATACAAGAGACCTCGCCGTATTCGCAAACCATGCCCAGTTCTGTGATAAAGAACAATACCTGATCACGTCCGGGAAGGAGAAAGAGGAGGGGGAATTAGAGATTAAAAACAAGTAGTTCCGTCAAGAACTATAGGCCTACAGCCTATTTTCATATATCCTACTTATGTTAATTGCCTCTATCAACATATACAATTTCAGTTTGATTACTGTAATATAAGGTGCGTTCAAAAAGTAACGAGCTGGAGGCGAGAATGCGCAAACCGGAGACTACATCGGCTAATCGTGGCGTGTGTAACGAGGTGTGGTTCCGACCAAAGCGTGGAAGGTCACAGCCCGTCGCTAGAGTGCACCCTTGCACGTCACGTGACGATACAAAGCGAGCAGCAGCATGCATCAATCATCCAACGCTGCCAGTCGCATTGCAAACAGTGACATGGAGGCGTCAACCGAAGAGCAAAGAGGTGTTGTTCAGTTTCTGACAGCGGAAGGATATCACAAGTGTGCGGCGAACACTGCATGTCCCTTGCAAGGGTCAAGGCGTGGCACAAGCGCTTCAGGGAAGGACGGGTGTCGTTAGCCGATGATGCCCGGTCTGGGGGACCTCACCCCCCCCCCCCCCCCTGCATTACCGATGACAACGTCCAGCTGGTTGTTGCACTCATTGCCCAGGACCGCCGAGTGACAGTGAACGCCATAGCCGCCGTGGTCACTCCACGACACTGCACGACCTCATACGGCCAACACAGTCGCGGCACTCCTGCAGAAATTCAAATGGGAGGTTCTCGGCCCCCCTCCATACAGTCCTGACCTCTCTCCCTGTGATTACGCCATGTTTGGTCCCCTGAAAAGGGATCTGCGGAGCCACGTATTCACCTCGAACGCCCACGTCCAGCTGTACGTGCGGAACTGATTCATATCGCAGTCCAGGGAATTTTGAGAGACAGCCATTCACCGCCTCGTGGCACAGTGGGAGAAGTGCCTCAACAGCCAGGGCCAATACTTCTAACATACAGGTACTGGTTTCTGTAATTATGCCTCCGGCTCGTTACTTTTTGAACGCACCTTATAGTTTCTTAGATGTTGAGAACCGCTTAATATTTCGGCTGGTCGCCATGTTGGACTTTTATATATGTAGGCCATAGAGTTATGTACTATTAGATGACCATTTTTGCGTAGGTTCATTATTCAAACTTTCTTACCGATCGCATGATTAATACACAAGAACTAAAAAACTAATTTTAAAATTGCGCACAGCCGCCATCTTGAGGTTATGTGAACAATTTAAGTAAATTAGATGCCAATGCATTACAATGTTTCACCTTCGCTTGGCCGCCATGTTCGTTTTGTATTTTACAGTTTTTTGGAAGTCTCATAGCTGCACTTCATCGTACAAAATTTCAGGGTGATATCAGTAATAGTTTCGGAGACATATAAGGTGCGTTCAAAAAGTAACGAACCGGAGGTATAATTACAGAAACCAGTACCTGTATGTTAGAAGTATTGGCCCTGGCTGTTAAGGCACTTGTCCCACTGTGACACGAGGCGGTGAATGACTGTCTCATAAAATTCCCTGGGCTGCGTTGTGAACCAGTTCCGCAAGCACAGCTGGACGTCGGCGTCCGAGGTGAATCGTTGGCCCCGCAAAGCCCTTTTCAGGGGACCAAACATGGCGTAATCACAGGGAGAGAGGTCTGGACTGTATGGAGAGTGGCCGAGAACCTCCCATTTGAATTTCTGCAGGAGTGCCGCGACTGTGTTGGCCGTATGAGGTCGTGCATTGTCGTGGAGCGACCACGGCGGCTATGGCATTCACTGTCACTCGGCGGTCCTGGGCAATGAGTGCAACAACCAGCTGGACGTTGTCATCGGTAATGCAGGGGGTGCCCCAGACCGGGCATCATCGGCTAACGACACCCGTCCTTCTCTGAAGCGCTTGTGCCACGCCTTGACCCTTGCAAGGGACATGCAGTGTTCGCCGTACACTTGTGACATTCGGCGATGAATGTCCGTTCCCCCTACTCCTTCCGCTGTCAGAAACCGAACAACACCTCTTTGCTCTTCGGTTGACGCCTCAATGTCACTGTTTGCAATGCGACTGGCAGCGCTGGATGATTGATGCATGCTGCTCGCTTTTTATCGTCACGTGACGTGCACGCGTGCCTCCTAACGACGGGCTGTGACCTTCCACGCTCTGGTCGAAACCACACCTCGTTACACACGCCACGATTAGCCGATGTAGTCACCGGTTTGCGCATTCCAGCCTCCAGGAACTACTAGACGTTATTGTCTGCAGTCCTTACTTCAATTAAAACAGATAACACACTCTAATACAGCCATCACAATGAACACCGGTTATCAACCGATTCTACACACACCCAAAGTACACGGGACTACCTGACCGCGTTGTCGCAGCCCCTTAACTAAGGAACCAACCAACCAAACCCGATTTCACGTGTAATATCCGAAATGCTATGAACCATTCGCCGTGCGCCGATGATCATCCTACGTTCAAAGTCGGTTAACTCGTGACGTGTTGCCAACTTCAGTACAATCGTGTCTGTGACAGACTGCTCTGCTCCGCCGCAACGCTCAGGAGTCAAACACGGGACAGTTTCTCATGGTGCTTTCTAACCATGTTACACACATATGGAAGGGTTTCATCGTGGACAGAGAGCATGTTAAATGTCCGATACAAAATTCAATTTCACCTTTGAATATCTGAACCCTTACAAACGGTATTTGTAGAGCAAGTTGTAATGGCAACAGATGCATGTACTGTACATCGTCGTGTAATTACATTTTGCATGCGTCCGTGTGCACTTTGTGCGAAACGGCGACAGTCAACGCTCCTTCCGCTCTCGGGAAAGTAACACGTTACAAGCGTACACAAAAGCTGTAAAGCATCCGGTAACCCGTAAAATGAAAATGAAATATAAAACACAACTTTGTAGGATGGTGGATGGCTTTCTGCGCGTCTGGCGAATTAGACAGTGACACAGGACCGACAGTGGTAACTGCTCAACTGCTCGCTACGATGCGGACCAGTGCTAGGCCATGGGGCTAAACTACTTGCGGACTCAGTAGACATTGGTTCGAAGCCTATTTCAGCCATCCTTGAAATTATTTTCCATGGTTTCTCAGTTTCAACGCCAGGCAAATACCGGGATTGTACCCGCCACCTACAAAAAGGCCATGGTAGTTTCCTTCCAACTCAATGACCAGTTTCTTTCACTTTCATTCATTTCATCTCACATCAAGATTTTCCTCCCAGGGGCTCACATCTAGTGGGACGTGTGTTGGCGACCACGGGACCCCAGCTGAGTCCGGCATTGCTTCCACTTACTTGTGCCGGGTTCCTCTCCATCTTATTTCCTGTCGAAGTATCTTGGTCAACTCCTGTTCTCTTCCGACCCCAATGGTATTACGGTATCCGAGGCCTAGGGAGTCTTTCACTTTCCCGCCTTCATTGGCCCTTGTCTCATCTTTCCTGATACCCTCATTCTGCGAAGGGTCAACCTTCTTTTTCTGTCCATGTTATCTCCTGCCTTCTGCACAAGGCCCTCAAGGAGGCAGGGTGTGTGTAGCCCCACCACTTCTGGTGCATCCTTGATAGTGCTATGCCCTCAAGGGTTCACGGTTGGTGAGTTTGGGAGTTGGCGACCCCGAGGGATTCCTGAGCTGGGTACGTTTTGTCCCCTTTTACCTCTGACTTTGGAGCGGGCCCTCTCCTCTTTCCCCTTCCTATCTGCCTTTCATGGCTCTCCTTCCTTCCAAGTCCCTCAATCCTCATTCTTCGAGGGTTGAGGGCATTTATTTTCTTCCTGTCCTTTATTTGCCTTATCCTTTGTTTACCATTTCTTCTTCTAGTTTGTAAGTCTGTAGTTAGTATTAGTTATAGTTTTCATTCTCATCTCATCTTTCACTATCACCCAAACCATTAGGGGCCGATAACCTAAATGTTAGGCCCCTTAAAACAACAGTTATCATAATCATCATCATCAACATTTTTGGCGCTAGCCACGGAGGTGAGGGTTTGATTCCCGGCACTGCAAATAAATTTAATTCTAGTCTGAGGGCTGGAACGAGGTACACTCAGCCTCGTGAGGCAAACCTGAGAAGTCGTGGGTGCGATTCCCACCTCAGCCATCCTGGAAGTGGTTTTCCACTAGTCTTCTTCTCTCTTTTGCTTTAGCGTTTGTCCGGCCTCGTGGCAGGGTCCGCTATGTGAATCCGCTGTCTCCACATGACTCAGTCATGGGCCATGTCCGGATGTAGGTTGACGCTTTTCAGACCCCTGTGCAGTGTATCGGCCCAACGTTGTCTCGGTCGCCCCCTTTGATCTTTTCCCGGCGACCTCCAGTGTGTAGTCCTGTTTTGCAATGGTGTCCACTCCTGACCGTAGCTCAAGCCCAAACCATCGCAGACGACCCTCACACATTTTGTTGTTGATTGCCGCGACACCAAATCGTTCCCTTATTCTTTCATTGGGGATGTGATCCAACCTAGTAATTATTATTATTATTAAGCGTATGGAATTTTACATAATGGACAAGTATATACAATATTATACAAAAACCTGCAAGGAATACATGGCACTAAGTTGTGAACAATTACACATGAATATCTAAATTATTTATCCATTGCGCTAGGGATACTGAGACATCAGCAAGGTCTTTCTGGTTTCCACCTTAAGCACGCAGAGGGCATTCGTCCATTATGTGATGCATGGTTTGGACCAATGCACCACAATCACATGCTGGAGAGTCCCTGAAGCCCCACTGGTGAAGGGGGAATGCAGATCTTCCACAATTAGTGCGAAACCTGTTTAGTGATGACCACGTTCTTCTTGGCAAACTGAAACCAGCTGGGGCATGGTTTGGATTAAAGAGGCTTGGCCACTCCGGAGCAGTACGAAACCATTGCTCTTTCCAATCCTCTTTTAAATTGATACCAGCATCCATTAGATTATTAGCTGTTTTCATTGGTGGCTTACGGGATTTCAGCCTTTGTCTCCAGAGATCTGCAACATCCCTGTGAATGGGTAGAGTTGGATTGGACATGTTCTTATCATATTCTTGAACAAGGGCTCTTGATCGTCGCAGGTTAACCTAGTAATGCCAGCTGTCCATCTACTAGTAAGCATCTTGGTCTCCATGGCACTTAGAAGACGTTCCGCTTCCTTGGCGGTCGGCCAACATTCAGTACCATAAAGCGCTACGGAACGAATGACAGTGCGATAAATCTTCGATTTTTGGTGGTCTTTCATCTGGCGATCACACATGACACCTGTCGTTGTTCGCCACTTCATCGACATAACATTAATTCTTACGTTGACCTCCTCGGTGAGACGACCTTCAGCAGTTACCGTAGAGCTAAGATACTTAAATTTTGTCGTGCCGCCGACTTGGATTGTTCCGATTTCTCCTGCATGCAATGCCATATATTCCGTTTTCCACTAGTGCTTCAGGAAAATGCCACGATGGTTCTAAATTTAAGGCCACGGTCGACTCTTTGCCATTACTCACCTGAATTACAAATACACACGCTACTACAGGCACCACAATAACACATGTTAACAGACAAATTATACATAAGCCCAAGTACACGGGGCTAAATGGTTACGATGCCGCAAAGCTCCTAAAGAATCAATAACAACAACCACGATGTCGTAAAGCCTCTCAGCTGAACTGACAGTTGAATACAAGACCTTTGGAACCGGAGTCTCAATTCGTACCCCGAAACCACAAAAGGTGGCAAGATTAGCTCTTCCTTCAGACGAGATATTACTAAAATAACTGCTCGGTATTAATAAGTAAGAAGATATTTTGGCTGATTTTTCTTTTTTATTTAACCTACCTCTGGTCATGAATGTTTGGTGTTGTTTACCGCGACAGACCTGCCCAGGATCGATCCGTGTTGCACTACAACTCGAGGGAACAACAACAAACATAAAACATAGCCAGCGGGAAGCAAAATAAATCAACAAACACAGCCTCTGATGGGAATATCTCGACGAATTATATATAACATACTGAACAGTATCTGACCCTCTCGTCTGAAATCAGTGCATAGCCAATGTTTCCAATCAGTGATAAAAACAGGAATACACATTTCCAAATGAAAATATTCCCATGTGTAACGTAACTACCACAGGTTCGTTAATTAGGTGAACTAAAATTGTACGTGATTAACTGCTAAGTCTAGAATTTCATCAAGTACCTCTTCTCGGAATAGTCGTGTGCGCTTGAAGATTTGACTGTGTCAACAATAGGGCTGCCAAATTAGCAAATTTCACACAGACGCCGTTTAAAGAAAAATAGTTTCAATCTGATGTATTTATTCGTGGGCCTTCCCACATTACAAATCTATTTGTTTATGTTGCCCCTAGGATCTCTACCAGAACGTGATAAGCAGTCCGATTGGTTGTTGTACTCAAACTTCCATGAAAACTGCCAGGAAGAATGGCACCTGTTCAATTTCGTGAGTTGTATGGAAGCTATTATAGAACGCAGAATCTAGCATGGAAGGTACAAATCACAAGGTGCTAGACACGTCCATACCAGGGTGTATACTTGTACGAAGCTTCCATGTTAACAGTGCCGTCTAATACGGGCCTACTGTCGACCAAAATATTATGTGCACTCGAGTTTGAAGATTGTTTGTGAAGTAACCAATAGACCTACATAAATTCCAATAACATCATCATTTTCATTGTTCTATTTTACGTTAGCTCATGTAGGTTTGGAATTTTTAATTTATATTTTAATATTTTTTTAATCTCAGTTGAAACACAAAAAGGGCCCGTTTTTAAGCGTGTTTCAACCATGCGTCACATTTAAGAATTATTACCTCACAAACCCGTCATCAGATCGAATCCAAATTTTAACACAATATACATTGCAATGTTGTATAACTGGTTTATTAATTTCAAAATGTTGTGTGTTCAAGAACGAAAGTTGTTATTATTTTTGTAAGGTAACCTTTTCTCGGCTCGGGGTCGTTGGAAAATGTAGTTCTTGGTTGCGTTGTAATCCTTATACATCAAAAGGTCATGCTGTATGACTGTGAAATACGTAAATTAATTCACTTATTTTATATCGGTTTGTATCTGTACGGGGCATTAAGACATGGTTCACCAGCTAGCCGTTCCCGGAAATGTTGTACAGCGTTGCTGATATGGAGCCCATCACTTCCGAGCGAGGCGCACCATGACGCGTGATGGAGCCCATCTTGACAACGTTGTACAGCTTTCACCAGAGCGGCTAACTGGTGAACCATGTCTTAATTCCGCGTACAAATACAAACCGATATAAAATAAGTGAATTAATGTACGTATTTCACAATTATGCAGCATACCTTTTTGATGCACAAGGATTACAACGCAACCAAGAACTACATTTTCCAACCACCCCGAGCGGAGAAAAAGTTACCTTACAAAAATGATAAAAACTTTGTTTCTTGGACATACAAAATGTTGAAATTAATAAACCAGTTATATAACATTCCAATGTATATTGTGTTATAATTTGGATTCGATCTGATGACGGGTTTGTGAGGTAATAATTTTTAAATGTGACGCATGGTTGAAACACGCTTAAAAACGGGCCCTTTTTGTGTTCCAACTGGGAAAAAAAAAATTAAAATATAAATTAAAAATTCCAAACCTACATGAACTAACGTAAAATAGAACGTCAAAAATGATGATGTTATTGGATTTTATGTAGGTCTATTGGTTACTTCACAAACAACCTTCAAACTCGAGTACACATAATATTTTGGTCGACAGTAAGCCAAAGCCCTCTGTAACTTATAATGTGTACCATTCCTCATTTTTACGTTCGATGAATATAATTATGTGTTTTTTGAAAAAACTAGTCAATAGCGTTTCGTTTTTTTTCTAATACTGAACCCATGTGCCATAAGGTCCATGAAGGTCGAACCCATGTCCTTAAGGAAGAAATGAAAGAAACGTATAGTTTCCTAAAGGAACGGAGAGAGATTTTAAGCCAGGATTATAGCTTAACATTGTGCAAGCGACTAGGGACAGATGTTCTTAAGATGAGATCACCCCACTCGACATTCAAGAGAGGGCTGGTCACGAGTATTAATAACTGAATGGAAATTTCCACCGTGATAGACAAGGAAGCCTGAATCGGAATTCGAGCTGACGTTGCTGGAAATTGACAACGCCGCTTATGCGCCAGAAGAGGAATAATTAAAATTAACACGTTTACGAGCATAATAATGAGTAAACAAGCACAGTACAGTGAATCATTTTGAATGAGAGATTTTTCAGTAAAGAGAAACCATTTAATAATTGCGCAGAAAAAAACTGCCGACGTAAGACGACGTCATTGGGGAAGTACCTAAGCCTCTGTGGAGGGGAGAGAGCAAAAGAAATGCAACACCCACACAATTGAGGACGAGAAATTAATTAATATCTCCGAATTGCACGATCGATTCTTAGGTGCAATAAGATCATTTGACATTGAGAAGACGAGCTTTCGGAAGGTATAATTTTTATATTTGTGGCACCATTATTTTAGAAGTTGACCACAGAAAAGGCTAGAGTCTTATTTTTTTGTAGTAAAACAGTATAAAGCTTCGGGCGTTTCCAAGCCAATCATGCAGTCATACGAGCACTCCGTGAGGGGAAGTGCTGCACCACGACGTAGAAGTAGTCATTCCGACAGTCCGTGAGGGACGTAACTCTGCGTTACATCGAAAACAGCTACCAGTACTCCTTGAGGGGAGAAACGCTGTGTTACACCGCAGAAGTAAGATCCGATAGCCACAGGCGTCGCAGTATTAACGATTTGTTTGCCTCCATAAGGAGTGGTCAAGACGAAATTTTAAAGTATCGCCGTAGTGAAATATTAGGAAAATCCTAATTATAGGATTTAGGCCCGACTGTATACAAGTTAAAGTGAAAATTCATAAGATATAGTCAGAGCAGGCTGCGAACATCGGACTTAAAGGCGATAGGTCGTTAAATGTACGAACGAATAGATCATAACGTACGGAAGTATCGTACCAGACAGATAAACTGTTATTTAAATTAAAGAAACCTAAAAGGGAAGAACAGAATAAGGTTCGAAACGTAGGAGTGTTAAAACAGTTCAAATAAAGACGATATGAGACTATAAACATTATCTCCAGAAAGCAGGTGAACTATTCTAAAAATACTAGAATTGAGAAGTGCTAGCTGCTATAAACTAAATCTATAGGTCTTAGAGGGGACCTCGATCCGTATAGACTTTCGTTAGGATCGATAGACAGATCTACAAAGAAGCCGTTCAAGCTAGATAAATAGCCGGTTATCCAGGATAGGAGTAGCAGAATTGGACTCCAGGGAACAGTAGATGTTTCGAGACTTTCGCATTCTGCAGGATAGGAAGCCGACATCGAATAAATTTCACCCTTGGAAACGGGAATTTAAGAAGATCACGTGTGATAGGCTCAGAAATACGGCCTAGTGATCGAGAATTGTGAAGTGTAAAATAATCAAGATTGTGTGTTAAATTAATAGTTTTAGTGTTATTATGTGTTCAAAAGGGACACATCAGTATATAAAAATGTCGTCAATGTTAAGTGTTTTAAATATATGTCAAAAAGTGTTTTTACGTAAGATGAATACCTTTAATATGGAGTAAAAAGTTCAAAGTGGGCCCAAAAATGAAGCACCGCACCAGATTAAAGATCATGGGATGATCTGGAAACATGTGAGTACTAAATTCATTTTATTTTGGTGTCAGAAATTGATTGTGTACAAACCCACCGGAGTTTTTGTGTAAAAGGGATGTGTTTTAATAAATAAATACTGAATAATCAAGAACACGGTCTGAACGATAATAAAAAAAATTGAGAAATTATAAATAATTATGTAAAGAATAAATCCCGGAGAGGAAATATGTGAATAAAGGGTTAATGTATTTAACAAATGTCATAAGAGCAAGCGAAATATCATTAATTATCATGAAAGACATTGAAATAAAGTAAAGTTGAGATATGAAAGAAATAGCTTTTGAGCTTGTATAAAGAATAAAGATAATAATAATAATTAACGTTTGCAGGACACATCAGAGGGTACACACCACCAAACCTTTGCTTCAGAAAAGGTGATGGAAAATTAGCACTAACGAATAAGGAGAATTGCAAGGTGATGGCACAATACTTCTCTGATCTTCTCAACTGTCCAGAACCAATAGAGAGATTCTCAGAGGAAGAACCTACAGTCAAGAACGCAGACTCATTACCTCCGACACAAGAGGAAGTTCACAGGCACATCATCAAACTTAAGAACAACAGGACATCTGGTGAAGACGGCATAGTGGCCGAACTACTGAAAAACCTAGGGCCACACTCACTCAGGGAACTCACACAGATTATCACTGACATCTGGACATCAGAAAAGCTACCAGATGAGTGGAAATGTGCATTGATCCACCCGTTACACAAAAAAGGCGACCGCTCTGAAGTAAACAATTACAGGGGCATTTCACTATTACAAGTTACGTACAAGATACTCTCAGCGTGCCTACTCCAAAGGGCTCGGGACCAGCTGGAACACAAGATTGGCGAGTACCAGGCGGGATTTCGTCCTGGTCGCTCCTGCGCGGAACAAATCTTCAACCTAAAAAGTATATTGAAAATCAAAGCCCTCAGGAATACTCCAGTTATATGTACGTTCGTTGACTTCAAGAAGGCATATGACTCCATTGACCGTCAGTCATTGTTCAACATCTTGCACGAGCAAGGTTTGGATAGCAAGACCTTGCGATTGATCAAACAGACACTGACAGACACGACATCAAAAGTGAAATTCATGGGGGAAATCTCAGAACCATTTCAGATCAATACAGGTGTTCGCCAAGGTGACGGGCTCTCTCCGCTTCTCTTCAACCTAGTGCTGAACAAAGTTATCAAGGAATGGGAGAAAGAACTGAGACTTCAAGGTTACTGGAGGCCAGTGCGACTAGGACGACCAAAGGACGAACTGGAGGTTGGATGTCTAGCCTTCGCGGATGATCTGGCTCTACTCTCAGATAACGAAACCACATCAATCAGACAGATAGAAGTACTCCAAGAGTGCGCCGAAAAAGTAGGACTACAGATCTCGTTCCAAAAGACAGAGTTTTTCTGTACGAAATTCGACATACAGAATTTAAACACGAAATATGGCAAGATCAATAGAGTCGCCCACTTTAAATACCTAGGTGAAGTGCTTGAACCGACGGGAAAAGAGAAAATCGCGCAGAACACTAGGTTAATGAAAATGAAGAGAGCCTTATACAAGACACAGAGTGTCTACAACAAAAAATGTCTGTCCACATTCACTAAACTTCGTCATTACAACACGGTTATTAAACCTGAGGTGCTTTATGCTAGTGAGACGTTGACGTTACACACTAAGGGCGACTTGGAAAAAATCCTCACAGAGGAAAGAAAAATAATAAGGAAAATAATTGGACCAAAGCACACAGATGAAGGATACAGGCTTCACTCCAGAGACACCACAGAGAAATTGTCCAACCTCGCAGCAGACATCAGAAAGAGGCGACTAAAATTTTATGGCCACATCAGCAGACTCCCACAAACTAGACTCACCAACAAAATTCTTAGATACATACAGCGGCTCAAGATTACTACACCCTGGATGATGCAAGTCAAAATTGATCTAGTAAAAGCACAAGTCGACCCAGAAGACGTCATAGACAAAAGCGTATTTAGACACAAAGTATACAAGTGGGAAGTGTTGTCAGAGAGAGCTGCACCTACAGCCCAAAGACCAAAGTGGACCGAAGAAAGGAAGAGGGCCTTTAGTGCACGAATGAAAGAGTACTGGAAAGACAGGAAGAACAAAAAGTCATGATTGCTTCGCGTGGTCTAATAGGCCTGTAACGTGTAAAATAAATAAATAATAATTAAATATGGAAATGTTAAATAGAAATCAAATAAATTGATATGAACATAAGAGCGTTAAGCCTTAATGTATGTGTAAGATATGATGTTCAATGGAATATATTAAACAGGGAGCGATTTATCGACAACGGAAGGATTAATATGTGAATTAAAATAATATGAATTGTTACTAAAGAGATTTTATCAGTTCTTGGGAAGACATTTTCGGCTTAAAATAATGCATAGCGCATAATGAGCGCAAATATAATATTAAAGTGTCACGCTAGGAACGCGTAGTGGTTAAAATACTTGGTACATTACTTATGGAGGGTAGTTGGTTGCAGTGAATTGATAATTGTATAAGTCCTCTATTTGTGACATAGTATCACGAGGCATTGTGTATGTATTTAAAAAGGGAGCTAATATATGGTATTATTGAGCGTATGTCATATGGGCCACGGCCGACTCTAAATCGCATTTTGTATAAGTCCTCTGTAAGGGATTGGTTCCCGAGGCACGTGAAGAGATTCGAATGCAGAATCCTCTTATGATAAAAGCCCCTTAAATTCTCCGTCGTCGTATGTGTTAATCTTCCCAATCAATGAGGACCCTCTCATAATTAATAAATGCCAAGGATACGAAAATGGTCTTTGAACCAAAGAATAGTTGTTTGAATGTATACGGTACAGTAAAGCCCGGTCTCCCCAGAACTGGATATAATGGGAAGGTTTGTTTTGAAAGCCTTGGAAATAAGCTACTAACGTTGGGTCAGACAGGATGTCGCCGTCACCCTACGTGTTATAAATCGCACCCCAAGTAGTAGGGTCTAGCTCTCTTAAAGCGAGAGGGAACAGAGACCGTCTCGTAAGCTGTTGTAAAGAGAATGAATACACCAGGAGTGTTTAAAGTTGTTAACGACCCGGGCGATGAACCGAGGTCCTAGTAGATGGATATTTTCGTTTGCCGGTTCAGATCGTAGTTTCTTATATGATAATGGTCTATTAAGACTTAAGAGATAAATAACAATCCCTATTGTAATAATGTAAGGACGTGGGATTCCACGAGTTGATTGAAGGCAACTGAGTTCGGGAGTAACTATAGTTTTTTGACTGTGTCAAGTACCTTCACGCTCTGGAGTACACAATTGATTTTCTGATTACCTTAAATATATTTGTGAAATAAAGAGAGATGATAACAACTGAATGTGTGGACTTGCCCAAAATATTGAGTTAGATAATTAACATAGATTTTAAATATAATTATATATTTTTTTTTGAGAAAGAAGAAAATATAAAGGATAGTGTTTGAGGTGTACAAGAATGATACCTTAATAATGTAAATGCATGGAGCCAAAGAGCTCGGAGTTATGTAAACTTAATGTTAGTGCTTTATGGAAGTGAGACTAAGTAAGAATTGTTGGTTTATGTGGAAACCACAGGTTTTGAATACAATATTTGTTTATATTTGTGATTCCTTGTTCATTTGGAACAAGCAGTTGATTATTTGGGTCAGTAATTAAATTGTTAAAGTGTTTGTAGCGCCATTAATTTTATTAATTAAATGTGTTTAAATAGGAGTTGATTTTGTTGTTATTTTTGCAAGTGTATCCTCTAATTAATCCAAAATATGTGAGTCACAGAGTGGGGGAACTTACCGCTGCCCCGAAATTCCGAATTGAGCTACGCTGGTATACTGTGATTGGCATATTTCTTGCTAAATGGGCACATGGGGATATATAAATAATGTGCTGGATTAATAACTAGAGGAACACTTAAGTCGGTCATATCATGTAAAATTCAAGTAATGATAGGAATAGCTACAACGTAAAATATTAACTGACCGCATGGGTCCCTGGAAACTCATACCGAGCAGCCCTGAATATTATATTATCAACCTTCTAGCAAACTTAAACATGGCGCCCAGTACGCAGGGATGAGTTTTCCTAGGGAAAACCCGAGTTTTCTCGAAAAATCAAAATTTTCATTTTTTTTGAAAAAAATGGTTTTTCGAAATTTTGAATTTTAAATACTTCCATAAAGGTTTATGAAATTGAATAAATGTATCAAAAGGGTACGTTGTAAGTGAATACCCGTACCAAAGTAATATTTTTAAAGAAATTGGGACACACTAATTCAGAGTATCATCTCTCAAACATGTACTAGTGTGGTGGCATTTGTGGCCCACTGTATTCTCATAAGATGGCATTAAGTGAAGAGATGCAACGGCTTTTGGAGGCTATAAAAGCCGATAGCAATGAGAAGTTGGAGGCCATAAACAATAAATTGGGAACAATAGACAATACATTGAGTCTCCAAAAGGATGAAAATAACAAAGTGTTCGAATCCATAAATGAGAGTTTGAATAAGTTGGACAGCCAACAGGAGAAGAATAACCAAAAGTTAGGATCCATGAATGAGAGTTTAGAGTCACTAAAAACTGATAGTGCTAATATGGGCACTAAATTAGAGAATATCGAAGTTAAGACTGATACCATGGGAACCAGATTAGAAGCTATCGAAGTTAAAGGTAATACCATGGGAATTAAATTAGAAGCTATCGAAGCCGACTGTATAAAAATGAATAAGGAACTGAAGGCTGAGATAGAAAAGATGAAAACAGAAAGTGGGAAAACCATTAAAGAACAATCGGAAGTGATAAAAAGGGAGACGTTAGAGTCTCTGAAAGCCAACAGTAAAGAAAACAATGGAGTACTGAAGGCTGAAATAGAAGAGACAATGGAGATAAAATTTAAAATTCTTGATGAAGGGTTTGACACTAAGTTTAGGGACAAGTTAACGAAGTTAAAAGAGGAAATCACCAGTAAAATTCAGGAGGAAAATGGGGCACTGAAATTAGAATTGCAAGACCAAATAAGAACCTTAGAGGAGAGTACAAAAACATCTCAAACTGAATGTCAAGTAAAATTTGATAATTTAGAAGGAAACTTTGGGGCTATAAAAACTAAGTTAAATAAGATGGAAGAATCTTGTGAAAAAAATATAGATGTGTGTAGGAATGAACTTGTAACCCAGATCCAAGGTGTGCAGAAAAAATTAGAAGCTCAGATAAAATCTAACAGTGATATTTGTGAGGCCTCCCGGGATGAAATAAAACAAAGCGTGAATAAGCTAGGAGATAGATTTGAAGGGGTTGAGGAGAAAGTAGGGACCCTCGAGAACAAAATCGGTGTAGTTCAGACTGAAGTAACTGAGATGAAAAATCAAAATCTAAAGGATGTTCAGGAGATGAAAGATCAGATTGATCATTTTACCGGGCAGGTAGATGAGAATCTGAAGACATACGAAACGAAAATAGATCAAAGATTAGGTATATACGAGGGGCATCTCCAGAGTGAAAGAAAACAACGAGAGAACGAAAAGAAGGATAACACCCATAAAATAAATGAAATAAGTCAGGGTATTAATGAGGTTCAGGAAACCATCGGAACATTACAGGTTCACGTAGGAAAAACCAATAAGGAAGTAAATCAGGTCCAAGATGAAATGATGAAATTGTATAAGAGTCAAGAGAAAACTGAGGGAAAGCTTGAAGGAATTAAAATAGATATGGTCAAAGGACGAAAAGAAGTGGATAAGCAAATAAAGGAGATACGAGAGGGCCTGGAGACCATAGGTGACGTTAAGCCAGAAATTATAGACCAAAGGGTCATGATCTTTAAGAAAGAGGTAGAAGAACAACTAAAGGAATTCAGGGATAGTTACAGGGATGAGAAATTCCAATCCAAAAAGGTAGAGGAAGATATTAAAAGGAATCAAGAAAGAATTCAGAATGAGTTAAGATCCCGATTGGAGAGGACTGAACATAAGAATAGTCAAATGGAAATCCAACTCATGGCAAATGAAGAAAGTGCCTGAAGAGAAAGGAAGTTAGAATTTGAAAATCAGGAGGAGTTTCCAAAGACAGGATGGGTAGATTCCCGTGAACAAGGCACAGATACGGAGAGGGACTTAGGAGGGGAGAGCCCTTATAAGAACCCAGGATATCCAATGGCGATGTCAACCCCGTACACGAATCAGACAAATGGCCAAATAATAAACATTATTAAATCCAATGAGGACAGACCAGTAAAGTTTACGGGTAATAACATGTCTATTACTCCAAAATACTGGCTAAAAGAAGTGGCAGAGTATCTAAATGAAATGAAGGTTCCTCAGGATCGGAGACTGAGAGCTATTGAAAAGCTGTTGGCAGGTGATTGTCTCACCTGGTTCAGAAGCTTCAGATACACTTTTGATACGGTGGAAGGCTTTAGGGAAGCCTTTTTAAAGCGATATTGGGCAGCAGATGTCCAAGAAAATTTAAGGCTAGATCTGTACTCTAGGAAGTACAGCACCAATGCACCTACTAAATACTCGGAATTTTTCACCGCTCAGCTGTGTAAATTCCGTGAACTGGATATTGCTCCGGCAGAAAACGACCTGTGTGCCGCCATTGCAAGACAGCTTCCATATGAGATTCAGAGGCTGCTAATCTCATCCAAAGCCAGAAGTGCTGTGGAAGTGGAAAGTGTATTACGTCAGTTAGATATGACGACTTCGCACGTAACTCCTCGGCATCAAAGACAAACTGAGCAAGTACACATGGCCAGCAGTCAGGAAACTGGAGAAAAACCAGCGACCAGGAATCAGTCCACCAGTACGGATACTCAAGGACGAGATCGAGAGTATGGGCACCAGGAGCCTAGAAGGATACAGCCATATTACCGGGGAGGATATCGAGGAAGAAATCCTAGAACTACGGGTTATAGGCAACAGGAAAGCCGACCCTATAACAATAACCAGCAAAGGCCCGACAACAGAAAGAAATGGGAGAATTATCCCAGGAGAAATGTAAGGCCAGACGATAGGGATGATGAATATCGGGCCGAAATAGAAGAAAGATATCAGGAGAGTCTTCGTTATATGAACGAAAGACCAGATGAACCTGATAGGCAAAAAGTCCGTTGGAGTGAGGCAATCAAGAACCGGAAATCACCCGACCGACTAGACGGAGCTCAAAGCTTGGAACTACAAGCTCAGTTAAAGAGTGAGGGAAAAGGGAGCCCTCAGGATAAAAAAAAACTCCAAATTTAAATTGTCAAAAGTGGAAACATACCAGGAGCTGGGAGGAGGTAGAAATTGTAAATTGGATAGCCAGACCAGATGAACTAATTAACGAGGATGTGGAAGGAATCCCACCTGTTAAAAGAGAACTACCTATAATTATGCTTAGGATAGAAGGATTACTGGTCAGAGCATTGATTGATACTGGATCCACAATAAGTTTAATTACACAAACCCTTTTAAATGAATTGGAAACAAGGGGCCGAGTACTAAAGATTCCCACATCAAGTGTAAAGATTAAGGGCATTATCCCTGAAAAATCTTTGACATGTAAATTTCAGGTATACATTGATTTAATCATGGGTAACGCTGAAATTTCGCAGTGCTTTTTGCTGGTAAATCAATTACCGTATAATGTCATATTAGGTATTGATTTTATCCGCGAGAACAAGGTCATTATAGACCTAGCGCAAAACTGCATTAGAATTCAAAGAGAGGATGTGGATGAGCAAAACATTAACCTACAGGATCAGGAGGCGAAAATAGCAGAACAGGTATGGCATATGGAAGAAGTGATTGAGGAAGATTATAAGGACATAGAAAGGATATTTGAAGTCCTCAACATAGAACTCGAAGATAATGTGGAAAATGAGTTCGAGACCAACCTGTCAGGAAAAGTGGAGGAAGCTAAAGTCAGCCTCGAAATTAAGGAACAGTTAAAGAAATTATTATTGGATTATAGGGACGTATTTGATTCCAAGCCAGGGAAGATTGAAAATTTTAAATACGCGTTCCAAGTCAACGATTGGGCACCGTTCAAACAAAAACCATACCCGGTTGCGGAAAAACATTACCCACAAACCAAGAAAACACTGCAGGAGATGATGAATGCAGGTGTTATAGAAAAGATGGCGACACCATATGTTAGTCCATTAGTGATTGTGAGTAAACCGGATGGCTCAGTAAGGGTGTGTTTAGATGCCAGAAATCTAAATGCAAAAATCATACCAGAAAATGATTCGGCACCACCCATAAAAGAAATACTGAGGAAGTTTAAAGGCAAGAAAATTTTTACAAATATTGACATGACTTCTTCGTATCATCATCTCGAACTGGAAGAGAAAACCAGCTTGTTGACTGGATTTCAGTTCGATCAACAAACATACTGCTTTAGAAGATGTCCGTTTGGATTAAAGACTGCAGGATCCGCATTAATAAGAGCGCTTGATCGAAACCTGTC
This sequence comes from Meconema thalassinum, assembly GCA_946902985.2. NCBI lineage: Eukaryota > Metazoa > Arthropoda > Insecta > Orthoptera > Tettigoniidae > Meconema > Meconema thalassinum. The sequence goes on from OX336392.1 coordinate 28,652,551, forward strand.
AGAGGAAGTGAAAGATTGCACTATCCGATACGTAGATGACATTTTGCTTACCTCGGAGAACATTGAGGAACATTTAGAAAATTTGAAGAAATTATTAGAAGACCTAAGAAGGGCAAATTTTAAGATAAATTTAAAGAAATCGAACTTCTGTCAAAGGCAAGTGACATTTTTAGGGCATGTGATTGACAAGGATGGTGTAAAACCAAATCCATGCAAATTGGAATCGATAAGGGATTTTCCAAGGCCTTTGAAAGTGAAGAACGTTCGCCAGTTTTTGGGATTGATTGGGTTCTTCTCAGGACATTGTCCATCATACACCAAAACTGTTGCACCACTACAGGACCTTCTGAAGAAGGGGGGCAAGTGGAAATGGACGGAGGAAGCAGAAAAAGCATTCGTGGAAGCCAAGGAAATGCTCTTAAATTACGTGAAGCTAGGATATCCTGATTTTAATCAGAGATTTATCATTCAGACAGACGCATCCCAGATTGGAATAGGGGCAATGCTATATCAGGAGAACCCGGAAAACCCTGATAAGAAGAACTATCTAGCTTTCACAAGTAGGAGACTGAAACCGCACGAGAAAAATTATACGATCAGCGAGATCGAGCTGTTAGCGATATTGCACGCGTTGCAATATTGGCGGAAGATCGTATATGGGTTTCAGGTCATTCTAAGGACGGATCATAAAGCCTTAACCTTTCTGATGAAGACTGATTTATCCAGTCAAAGGTTGATGCGTTGGGCTTTATATATTCAACAATTTGATGTCAAGATAGAGTACTGCCCAGGAAAGGAAAACATAGTTCCAGACTACTTAAGTAGACAGCCAGAGTCCATAGAAGAGGAAGTAATGGCTATAGATTTGGAAGACAGGGATCAGCGTACTCTTAATGAGTTAAGAAGCATTAGTCAAAGGCAACGGGAGGATCCATGGATGAACATGCTCATATCATTCCTTGAGGGAAGCTTGATAAGAGGAACACCAGCGTACACGGAAGCTGAGAAGATAGCACAAGACTACACGTTTTATAATGGGTTATTATATAAGTTTGTGGACTCTGACCATACGAAATTAAGGATTGTTGTACCTGCAATTTTGCAGAGGAAAATAGTATGGTTAGCCCATAGATCGTTCGGACATATGGGAGTCGACAAAACAGTCTCGATGCTGAAAGAATCATTTATATGGCCGAGACTGAGAGAAACTGTAAGGGACACGCTAAAGACATGTGATCTATGTCAAAGGATTAAACCTAATGCATTTCTGATGAGACAGAAGCCTATACCATTGTTGCCCGAAAGGCCCGGCCAAATCATATCTATCGATAATTTTGGACCTTTGCCAAAGGCAAGAAGAGGAAATCGACACATAATGGTGGCTATGGATGTCTTCACTAAAATGGTTGTCCTTGCTCCCATACAGAAGACTAGTACCAAACAGGTGTTAAAACGACTTAAAGAAAAAGTGATACCGATTCTGGGGAAACCTGAGAATTTGTTGTCGGATCACGGCAGTTGTTTCACCAGTGTAGAGTTCAGACGAGAATTAGAAAGACTTGGAATACGTCAAATTTTGTCAAGTATTCGCCATCCTGAGGCAAACCCTGTAGAGAGAGTTATGAGAGAAACGGCCAAGTATTGTAGAATATACTGTGCCGAAGAAAATTGGAAGTGGATAGATATTTTGGATATTATTGAATTTTGTATAAATAATACAATCCATGAATCCACAGGAGAGATACCCATAACGTTACATCGGAATGAGCAACCAGAAAGACCTTGGAATCTGGTAATTCCTAGGCCAGCAGACGCTCAGCCGGGAAGAGATGTACGAATTAGGAGAGCCTTTGAGCATCTAAAAGCTCAAGCCGACAGGAGGCAGAGAAGAAATAGGCATAAGAGGTATCATCGACCATTATTAGCAGGAGAAATGGTGTTAGTGAAAAGACCAGCCATTTCGGATCCAGGGAACCGTGTGTACAAGAAGTTCCAGAAAATGTACCACGGACCATATCAAATAATCAGAGATTTGAGGAATAACGCATATAGAATTCGGCACTGTGAAACGGATCACGAAGTGACTATGAATTCAGCAAATTTGAAATTATATTACCCTCCCGAAGATTTTGATGAAGAGAATGAACAAGCCTTGGTTATGGAAACATTTAGAGATGAATCCGCTTTTGACATAAATAAGAATAAGGAAGAAATGGAAAATAGAGCTCAAGCATTCGAGTGCGAATGCGAATTGGAGAAAGTATATTGGGAAATTAAAGAAATAATTAAATTTATTGAAGAAGAAAATTCCAATTTAAGAAAAGAAAATGACGAAATAAGGAAACGGGTAGGGATAGACCAAACCCGTAAGGGAGAATGAGGTTCTGGGAACTTTAAGTCCAGACAAATAAAGAAAGAAAGAAAGGGTAGGGACAGAGCATACCCGACATACACAATTACCGGATACGACTTAAAAGAAGTAAAAATAACAGTAAATACGGATGACGTTATGATGGCTTCGACGAATAAAGAAATACAAATTAAATTGAAATAAATTTCCTCAAGAATTTTCGAAAATTTATTTACCTAAGGAGGGGAGAGATGAACCCATGTGCCATAAGGTCCATGAAGGTCGAACCCATGTCCTTAAGGAAGAAATGAAAGAAACGTATAGTTTCCTAAAGGAACGGAGAGAGATTTTAAGCCAGGATTATAGCTTAACATTGTGCAAGCGACTAGGGACAGATGTTCTTAAGATGAGATCACCCCACTCGACATTCAAGAGAGGGCTGGTCACGAGTATTAATAACTGAATGGAAATTTCCACCGTGATAGACAAGGAAGCCTGAATCGGAATTCGAGCTGACGTTGCTGGAAATTGACAACGCCGCTTATGCGCCAGAAGAGGAATAATTAAAATTAACACGTTTACGAGCATAATAATGAGTAAACAAGCACAGTACAGTGAATCAACTTGAATGAGAGATTTTTCAGTAAAGAGAAACCATTTAATAATTGCGCAGAAAAAAACTGCCGACGTAAGACGACGTCATTGGGGAAGTACCTAAGCCTCTGTGGAGGGGAGAGAGCAAAAGAAATGCAACACCCACACAATTGAGGACGAGAAATTAATTAATATCTCCGAATTGCACGATCGATTCTTAGGTGCAATAAGATCATTTGACATTGAGAAGACGAGCTTTCGGAAGGTATAATTTTTATATTTGTGGCACCATTATTTTAGAAGTTGACCACAGAAAAGGCTAGAGTCTTATTTTTTTGTAGTAAAACAGTATAAAGCTTCGGGCGTTTCCAAGCCAATCATGCAGTCATACGAGCACTCCGTGAGGGGAAGTGCTGCACCACGACGTAGAAGTAGTCATTCCGACAGTCCGTGAGGGACGTAACTCTGCGTTACATCGAAAACAGCTACCAGTACTCCTTGAGGGGAGAAACGCTGTGTTACACCGCAGAAGTAAGATCCGATAGCCACAGGCGTCGCAGTATTAACGATTTGTTTGCCTCCATAAGGAGTGGTCAAGACGAAATTTTAAAGTATCGCCGTAGTGAAATATTAGGAAAATCCTAATTATAGGATTTAGGCCCGACTGTATACAAGTTAAAGTGAAAATTCATAAGATATAGTCAGAGCAGGCTGCGAACATCGGACTTAAAGGCGATAGGTCGTTAAATGTACGAACGAATAGATCATAACGTACGGAAGTATCGTACCAGACAGATAAACTGTTATTTAAATTAAAGAAACCTAAAAGGGAAGAACAGAATAAGGTTCGAAACGTAGGAGTGTTAAAACAGTTCAAATAAAGACGATAGGAGACTATAAACATTATCTCCAGAAAGCAGGTGAACTATTCTAAAAATACTAGAATTGAGAAGTGCTAGCTGCTATAAACTAAATCTATAGGTCTTAGAGGGGACCTCGATCCGTATAGACTTTCGTTAGGATTGATAGACAGATCTACAAAGAAGCCGTTCAAGCTAGATAAATAGCCGGTTATCCAGGATAGGAGTAGCAGAATTGGACTCCAGGGAACAGTAGATGTTTCGAGACTTTCGCATTCTGCAGGATAGGAAGCCGACATCGAATAAATTTCACCCTTGGAAACGGGAATTTAAGAAGATCACGTGTGATAGGCTCAGAAATACGGCCTAGTGATCGAGAATTGTGAAGTGTAAAATAATCAAGATTGTGTGTTAAATTAATAGTTTTAGTGTTATTATGTGTTCAAAAGGGACACATCAGTATATAAAAATGTCGTCAATGTTAAGTGTTTTAAATATATGTCAAAAAGTGTTTTTACGTAAGATGAATACCTTTAATATGGAGTAAAAAGTTCAAAGTGGGCCCAAAAATGAAGCACCGCACCAGATTAAAGATCATGGGATGATCTGGAAACATGTGAGTACTAAATTCATTTTATTTTGGTGTCAGAAATTGATTGTGTACAAACCCACCGGAGTTTTTGAGTAAAAGGGATGTGTTTTAATAAATAAATACTGAATAATCAAGAACACGGTCTGAACGATAATTAAAAAAATGAGAAATTATAAATAATTATGTAAAGAATAAATCCCGGAGAGGAAATATGTGAATAAAGGGTTAATGTATTTAACAAATGTCATAAGAGCAAGCGAAATATCATTAATTATCATGAAAGACATTGAAATAAAGTAAAGTTGAGATATGAAAGAAATAGCTTTTGAGCTTGTATAAAGAATAAAGATAATAATAATAATTAAATATGGAAATGTTAAATAGAAATCAAATAAATTGATATGAACATAAGAGCGTTGAGCCTTAATGTATGTGTAAGATATGATGTTCAATGGAATATATTAAACAGGGAGCGATTTATCGACAACGGAAGGATTAATATGTGAATTAAAATAATATGAATTGTTACTAAAGAGATTTTATCAGTTCTTGGGAAGACATTTTCGGCTTAAAATAATGCATAGCGCATAATGAGCGCAAATATAATATTAAAGTGTCACGCTAGGAACGCGTAGTGGTTAAAATACTTGGTACATTACTTATGGAGGGTAGTTGGTTGCAGTGAATTGATAATTGTATAAGTCCTCTATTTGTGACATAGTATCACGAGGCATTGTGTATGTATTTAAAAAGGGAGCTAATATATGGTATTATTGAGCGTATGTCATATGGGCCACGGCCGACTCTAAATCGCATTTTGTATAAGTCCTCTGTAAGGGATTGGTTCCCGAGGCACGTGAAGAGATTCGAATGCAGAATCCTCTTATGATAAAAGCCCCTTAAATTCTCCGTCGTCGTATGTGTTAATCTTCCCAATCAATGAGGACCCTCTCATAATTAATAAATGCCAAGGATACGAAAATGGTCTTTGAACCAAAGAATAGTTGTTTGAATGTATACGGTACAGTAAAGCCCGGTCTCCCCAGAACTGGATATAATGGGAAGGTTTGTTTTGAAAGCCTTGGAAATAAGCTACTAACGTTGGGTCAGACAGGATGTCGCCGTCACCCTACGTGTTATAAATCGCACCCCAAGTAGTAGGGTCTAGCTCTCTTAAAGCGAGAGGGAACAGAGACCGTCTCGTAAGCTGTTGTAAAGAGAATGAATACACCAGGAGTGTTTAAAGTTGTTAACGACCCGGGCGATGAACCGAGGTCCTAGTAGATGGATATTTTCGTTTGCCGGTTCAGATCGTAGTTTCTTATATGATAATGGTCTATTAAGACTTAAGAGATAAATAACAATCCCTATTGTAATAATGTAAGGACGTGGGATTCCACGAGTTGATTGAAGGCAACTGAGTTCGGGAGTAACTATAGTTTTTTGACTGTGTCAAGTACCTTCACGCTCTGGAGTACACAATTGATTTTCTGATTACCTTAAATATATTTGTGAAATAAAGAGAGATGATAACAACTGAATGTGTGGACTTGCCCAAAATATTGAGTTAGATAATTAACATAGATTTTAAATATAATTATATATTTTTTTTGAGAAAGAAGAAAATATAAAGGATAGTGTTTGAGGTGTACAAGAATGATACCTTAATAATGTAAATGCATGGAGCCAAAGAGCTCGGAGTTATGTAAACTTAATGTTAGTGCTTTATGGAAGTGAGACTAAGTAAGAATTGTTGGTTTATGTGGAAACCACAGGTTTTGAATACAATATTTGTTTATATTTGTGATTCCTTGTTCATTTGGAACAAGCAGTTGATTATTTGGGTCAGTAATTAAATTGTTAAAGTGTTTGTAGCGCCATTAATTTTATTAATTAAATGTGTTTAAATAGGAGTTGATTTTGTTGTTATTTTTGCAAGTGTATCCTCTAATTAATCCAAAATATGTGAGTCACAGAGTGGGGGAACTTACCGCTGCCCCGAAATTCCGAATTGAGCTACGCTGGTATACTGTGATTGGCATATTTCTTGCTAAATGGGCACAAAACGTACATGTATTTTTTTAAATAAATACCCCAGTTCAAGAGACGAGTTCATCTCTGAGCCATCTATTTAATTTCACTTGGCTACGAATTTCAACACTGAGGTTTCGCGATGACATTGTAGTCTTAGCCGACTCACCAGAGGATTTGAATGAGTTTGAATGGTATCGACACCGGCTTGAGGAAGGAATTCATGATAAAAATCAGCAAATGTAGATAAAAAATATTGGAACGCGGCCCAACTAAATCAGAAACCCCAACCGAAGTCAAATTGACAGGTAGAAAGTTAAAGGAAGCAGGAGACTTCTGCTACTTTGGAAGCAAAATAACCAGTGATGGACGAAGCACAGTGGATGTAAAATGTAGCTTGACTCAGGCAAGGAATGCAATTCTACTGAAAATAAATCTGTTGACATCAATACTAGATTTAGGTTTAGGTCATTTTTGAAAGCCTTTGTCTGGAGCGTGGCGCTCTATGGAAGTGAAACGTGGACTATTGGTGCAGCAGAAAAGAGGAGAATTGAAGCGTTTGAAATGTGGTGCTACAGGTGAATGATGCAGATCAGATGGGTAGATAGTGTAACAATTAAAGAAGTATTAATGGGTCAGGAGAGATGTTTCTGGCTACTGCTAATGAAGAGAAGAGATAGGTTGGTAGGACACGTACGATGCCTCCCAGGAATAGCAAAATTAGTTTTGGAAGGAAGGGTCGAGGACAAGAACTGTAGGGGTAGACCAAGGTTAGAATATATTAAACAGTTTGTCTCGTATATGGTAGCTATGTAGAATTTATGCGATGGAGTGCTGCATCAAACCGGTCAAAAGACTGAAGACTCAAAATCAACAACAACAACAACAATAACAGAAACATCCCCGTGTACTTGTGTGTGTGTTCAATTTGTCAGATAACCTGTTTTTCAGCGGTGACTGTAGCGGCCTAGCTGTATTTTAGAGTCGAGGAAAAGGTACTGTCGGTGTACCCTTTACATGCATTAAGTACTCTCCCGACCTTTTCCAAGTGGTAGTGTGGAAAACGAAGGGCAAAACTACATCTATTTTCGGACTTGCTGCAGCCCTACATCTCGGTCATGGTGTAATTTGTAACTGTTGGATTGTTTTACATTGAAATGTTTGTTTGATTTTTAATGTTTGGTGTATGAACTTTCAAGGTATAACTTTGTTAGTAATTGTGATTTTAACACTTTATAGGGCAAAGCATGTTTTTATTAGCCGACTTTTCACATTTTGCAAAAATGAGGAAAAAGTAGACTTATGAGATCGATCCGGGAAAATGTGTGTCTGTCTGTGTGTTTTGTTGTCTGTCTGTTTAGTGTGTGTGTTTTGGAGCGGATATGTGAATGAACTGTCCACTGGTTCTCTACGTATATCTTCGCTTGTGTTTGATGGCTGAATATCATTCCGTCTCATATTTTTTAGTTTTTGCTCAATGCTTTAAAATATTTTTCTGAGACCTACTTATATGGTGCACCATATTAAGTCTAATAGTCATTTGTTTTTTGAGTGCTACGCTATTTTATAATTTTCTTCAGGTATTAATATTGCCTGATGAATGGGATAAAACCAATTAATCCCTGAAACATGCACCAGGAGCAACTCTATTCCTTTCGTTTATGTATTGACTAAGGCGGATGTATTATTTGTTGTTAAAAACTAAACAGACAGACAACAAAACACACAGACAGACACACATTTTCCCGGATCGATCTCATAAGTCTACTTTTTCCTCATTTTTGCAAAATGTGAAAAGTAGGCTAAAAATGAAAAGGCCCGGAAGACATTGTCGTAGGGCCCGTGATAGCTCTCTACGACCCAGTAACACTGGCAGCTTATAGAAGCTGGCACCGCAAGAATGACATCATCAAGAAGGTAATCTTAAAGTGACGGAATCTGCACCTGTCAGAACCGTACTGTACAGGTAAATTATTTAGCAACGTACGGTATTAAAATAAAACGAGGGAGAGTAGCCAACCATGGAGAAGCATTGTTCTTGTTAGCGCTGTATAGAAGGACTCCATATTTGACTGTCGGTTTTTCTAGTTGCTGGCGTCATTTCAGGAATTATGAGACATTGTTTCCTACCCCAGGTGGCATAGTCCGTGACGTTTTTGGTACAGTTGGAAAGTCACGCTATTGTATGTTATATCAGTTTCCAAGAATACAGTCGTACACAACAACAGTGAATGCTGCGACCATAATATTGTTTCAATTCCACTAAAGCTAGGAAAGATTTCACTAACTTCTTAAACATTCTCTGTATATTAAGCCCTGAAGATTAAAATCCTTTAGTTAGTATTAATTTTACCGGTTTCCTCAGCGCAAATAATAATATGAATAGAAAAACAAGACATGAATAATTTTTCCATAAAAGAAGGCAGTTCTCAAAACTGTTTCTAAAAAATTAAATTATTGCAATATTGCCCTATCTACAGATTGAAATATTTATCTCAACGATAGAAGCCTCCGTGGCTCAGGCGGCAGCACGCCGGCCTCTCACCGCTGGATCCGTGGTTCAAACCCCGGTCACTCCATGTGAGATCTGTGCTGGACAAAACGGAGGCAGACAGGTTTTTCTCCGGGTACTCCGGTTTTCCCTGTCCCAATTTCATTCCAGCAACACTCTCCACTATCATTTCATTTCATCTGTCATTCATTTAATCATTGCCGAAGAGGAGTGCGTCAGGCTTCGGCAGCGGGCACAGTTCATATCCTCGCCGCTAGATGGGGGCTTCATTCATTCCATTCCTGACCCGGTCGGAGACTGGAAGCAGGCTGTGGATTTTTTCATCTCAACGATAGGCTATCATTCCACAGCTTCTTCACATTTGTACATGAATAATTTCCGACAAATTCAATCTTAACCTAAAATTTTTGTCTACATAACATCCACATCACCGTTCCTTGTTCAGGCTGGTTTTATATCAAGATTTATCTCTTTCGCATTTGACATATTTTTGTAACAGATCTGTTGTATTTTTAAATTTTAGTGTATTGTGTTTTTTTTAGCTTTTAGACGATTAATATTTTAGAAATAGTTTATCGTTGTATCTGTAATCGTTGTACCACTGTTTGACTGTATTCCAATATGACAACAGCCGTGTTAATTCGGCTGCAAGCACATGCGACTAATTCGTAACACGAATGGCCCGCTAAGTCACCCGACCTCAATCTCCTATAAAATGTTGGAAAATTAAAGAACAGCGAGTGAAATACAGAAATCATCGTCCCCACAATTTGGTGGCTTATAGGATCTAATGATCAGTGGATGGATTTAACTAGATATGACATACCTGCTAAAACTTGTGAGCACCCTTCTTTGTCGTTTAAAGACTAGAGGCGGAGTTACAGGGTATTAAAATGATGTCTCCGAGGGGTGACTCTTTCCTTTGTGTCCGATTAACTTCTGTTTATTATTATTCGAGCAGAAAATTTCTCTTCAAGACAAGCACATGTCACACTGCTAAGTTATCAGTAGGGACCAGATTTTTTGAAAATGCTTATGTGCATATGCAAATACATATTTTGTGGGTTTATTGGAATTAATGCATATTCTGAACATAACAGCATATTTTAGCATATACAGTACATTAACAATGATTTAAAACATATGGAACAAAATCGGTTTCGCCTGGGTGTTGGACATCCCTTATAAAGAACTTTCTGAGTAATAGATAACGAGATAACAGTTTTTTACACCTGACATTTCAAGAAATAGATGGGGTGGTACATTACTTTGACCATCTGGGTAGTATTAATTGTAAGCAACTTTCTGGGGAAGATAACGAGATAAAAGTATTTTAAGCAAGCATGCTGCCTCAAAATGCATAGAGAGAGGAGCAGCAGAAAGTATTTATTAAATCAGTTAGTGTCAGGTAATGGTGATTATTCAACTGATGGCGTTGTCGTCTATTGTCAACTATGCTCGAAGAAAGTGAAATGTGAAAAGAGATTTCAACTTGAACAACATGGAGAAACGACTGCACATATTACGGCAAACGAGGGAAAGAGGATTGGCTTATTGTTAAGTTCATATTTTTTACATCTTAGAGAATAATTGCATGCATATTTTAACCGTTTTTAGTGCATAAATGTCGGGTCCCTAGTTATCAGCTTGGAGGCTGAATGGATCCACGAAAGATACCACCATAGGTTATGTGCGTAGTTACTGCCAACCTACGCTAATCGGCTTTAAACAGTTTTCAGCAGAAGGTAAGAACGGTTTTATGAAAGAAACTTGAATAGTAGGGACATTTGAACCTTAGAAGCTTCAATATGATCCTAGCTAAAAATGTGAACGAAGAGTCAAATTAGTTACAAGAATGGATTACATACCTCAGTAGTGGTAGTCCTGTCTCTTGAGGACGTGATTCTGAAAAAGAAACAAAACATCTTAAGCTGAAATTGAAAACTCTGAGTAAGTAATAATTTTATTAATGCAGACAATGGCCATTTATTTTATATTCAGGACGGTTCAGGGAAGGGATTTTGGTAGGAAATCTACCGTGGACCTACAGTATTGTCTGGTGGTGAAAATGAGAATCCACGTAAACCATTCTCAGGACGGCCGAGGTGGTATTCAAACCCACACTCTCCCGATGCCAGCCAGGCACGAGGTAGGGCATTTACGCTCTCGGCCACAACGCCTGGTAAGTAAGTATGTAACAAGTAAGTAATTGAAATGAAACTCCACAGCCTGCTTCCAGTCTCCGACCGGGTCAGGAATGGAATGAATGAAGCCCCCATCTAGTGGCGAGGATATGAACTGTGCCCGCTGCCGAGGCCTGACGCACTCCTCTGGGGCAATGATTAAATTAAAGACAGATGAAATGAAATGATAGTGGAGAGTGCTGCTGGAATGAAATGTTGACAGAGAAAACCGGAGTACCCGGAGAAAATCCTGTCTGCCTCCGTTTTGTCCAGTACAGATCTCACTTGGAGTGACCGGGATTTGAGCCACGAACCCAGTGGTGAGAGGCCGGCGAGCTGCCGCCTCTGCCACGGAGGCTTGAAGTACAGTAACTAATTAATTAAGTAATTTCAAACAAAGATTATGATGATGATGATAATTGTTGTTTTAAGGGGCCTAGCGTCTAGGTTATCGGCCCCTAATGGTTTGGGTGAGAGTTAAAATGACAACGTACCGGTAATGCAAACTATAACTAAAACTAACAACACACATATATACTAGAAGAATAAATGGAAAACAAAAGAACAAAAAGGCAAAGAAAAGACAGGAGAAAAAGAAAGACTTGCAAGGAAGGAGACCAATGAAAGGCAGATAGGAAAGGGGGAAATGAGAAGAGGGCCTGCCCCAAAAGTCAGAGGAAACTGGGGAAAACTCGGACCCAGCTCAGGAACCCTCCGGGGTTGTCAACTCCCAAATTCACCAGCCGTGAGCCCCTGAGGGTGTAGCACAATCCAGGGTGCACCAGAAGTGGTGGGGCTACATACACCCTGCCTCCTTAAGGGGTTTATGCAGAAGGCAGGAGATAACATGAAAAGAAAAAGAAGACTGGCCCCTCGCAGAATTAGGGTATCAGGAATGATGAGACAAGGGCCAATTAAGGTGGGAAAGGAAGAGACTCCCCAGGCCTCGGATACCCTAATACCGTCGGGGTGGGAAGAGGACAAGAGTTGACCAAGAGAGGTCGACAGGAAAGAAGACGGAGAGGAGCCTGGTACAAGTAAGTGGAAGCAATGCCGGACTCAGCTGGGGTCCCATGGTCGCTAACCCACGTCCCACTAGATGTGAGCCCCTGGGAGACAAACAAAGAATGAGGGCACTTGTTAACTGTTCAGTGAAGACAAGTGGTGGTTTTCCGTGGAATCCTTTACACCGGTATGTCTACCCCTTATTATTCCTGTTTTCGAACGGGGTCGGGGATGAGATGCGATGGAAGTCGTTGTGGCGATGGTTTTTACGGTCGGATGCCCTTCCTGATGCCAACCTCATGGGAGGAGTTAATGAGAGATGAAATGAATGATGGTGAATGAAACGGGGCAAGGATGTGGAAGGAAGCGGCCGTGGCCTGTCAGAAGGTACCGCCCCAGCATTTGCATGGTGTTGAAAATGGGAAACCACGGAAAACCATTTCAAGGACGGCCGACGGTGGAGCTCGAACCCACGCGTCTACCGAGTCAGCAGAGAGCTTGGCCCCATGACCTAATGCTGCGCTTTAGCCAGCGTAGCCACTACTGTCGGTGGAAACCTTTACACCTAAGTCTAATACGACTTTACTGTAAGTAACATTTTGCCTCAGTGGTTAGCCAAGACCAGCAAATAGGGAGTGATGTAGAGAATTACTTGTGGGATTGTAGCTCCTTCCAGACAAAGAGGAGATCTATCATTTTATACAGATTAAGAATAGGCCATGCAAGTTCCTCTAAGGTGGCGGTAACCTCCGATCTCTGGACTTAATGCAGCTTCCCATAGAGGTCCGATCAACCATTTAACGCGCAAGGCTAGGCTGCAAAGTGCCTTCTTACTTCATGCAGAGGAGATTGTGGGGGTATTTAACACGCGCCCAAGAGGATTGCTAGTGAGTTGGGAACGTGAGGGGAATAATTGTGGTAATGCAATTTGTTACCGAAGGATTATTTTTCATATAATTTTATAGGATTATGAATTATTCGAAAAATTCCTGTGACAGTGAGTGTCGAACAATATTTCATTGTTCCCAACCCCCCCCCCTCCCCCCGCTCCCTTGTGTTACAATGTAGCATATATTAATACAGTACAGTGTGGAATGTGCCTGCAGCCTCCGGGCCACCAATTGCATCCGCGCTCTATGGTACACATAAGTAATTAAAAAACAAAAATGCATAACAAATCAAGTTCCATTCGGATGTACCCATATCTGATTAAGTATTGAAGTGCAAGCCTGCACCAGTCACATGCCGCCAGGGAGTGAGAGTCGGCCAAGATGAGCTCTCCAGCCGACATCTATAGCCGTGCGATTCCAGCGGCGGAGCTCGCACGACCAGGCCCGCCAAGAGGAGGGGGGTAAGTGGTTTTCCGTGGTTTCCACTTCCACTCCAGGCAAATATCCGGATGGTTACTTCTTCCCAATCCTCACCTGAATTACAAATACACAAAGTTAATGGGTAAATTAGAACATAATATTATTATTATTATTTTTATTATTATTATTTATTTATGTCGCCTCCGTAGCGTAGCAGTCAGCATGGTTAGCTGCCGTCCCGGAGGTCCTGGGTTCGATTCCCGGCTCTGCCACGAAATTTGAAAAGTGGTAGAGGACTGGAACGGGGTCTACTCAGCCTCGGGTGGTCCAAATGAGTAGAGGGGGTTCGATTCCCACCTCAGCCATCCTCGAAGTGGTTTTCCGTGGTTTACCACTTCGTCTTCGGGCAAATGCCGGGATGGTACCTACTGTAAGGCCACGGCCGCCTCCTCCCCTCTTCCTCGCCTATCCATCCCAATCTTCCATCCCTTCCCATCCCTCATGAGGCCCCTGTTCGCTTTGCAGTTGAGACCGCCTGGGTGAAGTGCTGATCACACCTCCCCAGTTGTATCCCTCCCGACCAGATGTTCCAGGCTCCAGGACACTGCCCATAGAGGCGGTAGTGGTGAGTTCCCTCGCTGAGTCCGTGGGAACCACCAACCTAGAGGGTAAATTGACTAAATAAAAAAATAAAAAAATATTTATTTATTTATTTATTTATTTATTTATATACCGAAAATTGTGCCTACAATTTATAAACGGCAGATAGAGAAAGGGCAAGCCCCACACACACAGCAGTGTCTCCATCTCCGTTTATTAAATCTCTACAAATCTGATATGTTACATAGGCCTATATAACTTACAATTTACAACTTTACATTGCTGTAAACACTTAATCTGCTGTACATGACGTCTATATCATACAATCATACTAATATATACAAATGAGATGGTGTGTGTCTGTCTTTCTGTCTGTCTGTCTGTCTGTCTGTCTGTTACCTAATAACGCAAGAACCACTGGTCCGATTTAAATGAAATTATGCATGGATGTAGCTGAAATACCAGGTTTACATATAGGATACTTTTAATTTCGATATTTTGTACTATTAAGAAATGGCGACCATTTTAGTGACGTCACTACACCCTTTGGTTTCAAAATTTCATATTTCCATATCAAATAAAAAGAGAACGGTAGGAAATAGCAAACTTTTGATGGCACATATGAGCTTTTAAATTTAATTTCCTATCCGAAAGGTCCTTATCACTTTTCGCGTATCTCCAACGGTTAGCGAGTAAAACCTACTTTTGTGACGTCACTACACCCTTTGGTTTCAAAATTTCATATTTCCATTTCAAATAAAAAGAGAACGCTAAGAAATAGCAAACTTTTGATGGTATACACGAGCTTTAGCATTTAATTTTCTATCCAAAAGGTTCTTATCACTTTTCGTGTATCTCCGACGGTTAGCGAGTATAACCTAAATTTGTGCAATAAAACACGGTCAACACCGAGCGGTGCAGTATATCTCGATGTATATAAATAGATAATTTGTCTGTTTTTTTTCTGAATTTCTACGCAAATTTGAGTTATTTACACGTTTCAGACTGTTTTATGATAGATGCGCGCGAAAATAATGTTTTGGTCTATCTGTTTGATTGTCTGTGGACAAATTTGTTCCCTTATAACTCGAGAACGGCTGGGTGTATTAACGTAAAATTTGGTACAGATATCCATCAGAGGCACGACACTAATCATTGATGTAACCCTTCTCCGTACCTCTCATAAAAGGGGGCCTACCCCCTTAAAATGCATGCTGAAATAGGAGTAGAAGGACGAGACAAAAATCATTTTCAGCCCCTCGATATGAGAGACAAAACTCGGGGGCCCTGAAGGGTCCCCGAAATCCACATTTTAAGGCCCTAAAACCAACCGTTTTTGAGATATTCCCAGAAAAATAATTTCATTTAATAAACTAATGAACGAATACAAGCCGGTAACCATGGCAACAGATTCTCAGAGGTCCATCTATTGCTGTAAGACGCAATGCAATTCCATTATTTACATTGGTGTGAAAGTTTGCAAACGGCTAGAAGGTTATCAGGGAACCAAATTAAGCTGTAGAATTCATCAATATGTATAATGCGCTTAAGGGGGTCAAGGGGTACAGTATAATTTTTTCACGCGATTTACACCTCCGGGTGTGGTACGGCAGGTCTATTATATTCCTATCCCTATATTATATTATTATTATTATTATATTATGGCGTACAACGAGGAGACAAAGCCCCCTCGGTGCCAGAAACAAAACTTGGGGGCCCTAAAGGGTCCTCGAAAACTACATTATAATGCCCTAAAACCAAAAGTATCTGAAATATTCCCAGAAAACTAATTTAATTTAACAAACTAATGAAGGAATGGAAATCGCTAACCATGACAACATTATCTCAAAGGGTGGCATCCGACTTTCCATTTATTTCTGTAAGAAGTAATGTCACTCTATTTATTACATTTCTGTGAAAGTTTGCAAATGGCTATACGGTTATCACGGAACCAACGTAGACTGTATAATTCATCAATGCAATTGAGGGGGTCAAGGGGTAACCTAGATTTTTTTCATGCAATTTTCACGTGCGACATATAGTACAGAAGGACTATTATATCTCCAAACATTTGCAAAGTGAAATGCCATGCCCTGTGGTTCAGATTCCACGTAAAATGGAGGTCCCGTGGCTTATGATCTCGCGATTAATGGTCACGTAAAACTACAATCATCCTTTATATCTCCAAACAGCAACATTATTTTTAAAAATTCCTGAATTGAATCAGCATTTTTTGCGGCTTTTAGGAATTTGGGCCATTTGAGACTAAAGAACCTGAATTTTCATGCACCACAAGCCTTTATAATTTATGAAAGAGGTCTTCCTGTGTATGTGGACCTAACACAACGTAGAGGGTCATTTTTTATGTGAGGTGTATTGCGTTTCGTCTACAAGTCTTTCAATTCTGTTTCACGTCAAGAAGTACAAGTTAGGTGAATTTAGTTTGAGAGCAAATTTTAACTAATCTTTCTTTTGTCGACATACGGGTTCATCGTAAAGATGATTTTGTTTGATACTGTATGGCAGATATACCCATATTTGGATATCTGGGTGATATGTTGTAGACAATAGAATTGTCTGTCTGTCTTTCTGTGTATCTTTATGTACGCCTATAAATCGTGTTCGTAGGCGTGGTGCATCGTAAAATTAGGTATGGTAAACATGAGTCAATACACCAATCATTTATAAAACTCCTCACCGTACTTTTCAAACAGTAGAAGGGTGGATATAGGGAAAAACTTCTCAAAATACATGCTAAAATAGGCGAAATATAAAAAATTATCCTAGAAGGACGATCAAAGCATATGTTGCGCTTTCAATGTGAGACACAAAATTCGCGAGTCTATAAGGGATCTCCGAAAACCACATTTTAAGGCCCTTAAATTAACAGTGTGTGTGGTATTCCCTGAAAACTAACTTCGTTCTGATAAACTTATGAAGGAATGAAAAACCGCTAACCATTGCAACAGTAGCTCAATTGATAATGTCTGGTGTTAATATATAACACCGTTCGAAGGACGGGTACTTCTGCTATACTAATATATAAAAAGGATATGGTGTGTGTCTGTCTTTCTGTCTGTCTGTGTGCTACTCAATAACGCAAGAACCACTGGTCCGATTTAAATGAAATTTTGCATGGATGTAGCTGATTTACCAGGTTTACATATAGGATACATTTTATTTCGATAATTTGCACTATTAAAAATGGCGACCATTTTAGTGACGTCACTACACACTTTAATCAAAACTTCATATTTCCTTATCAAATAAAAAGAGAACGCTAAGAAATAGCAAACTTTTGATGGCATACATGAGCTTTAACATTCAATTTTCTATCCAAAAGGTCCTTAACACTTTTCGTGTATCTCCAACGGTTAGCGAGTAAATCTTAAATTTGTGCAATAAAACACGGTCAACACCGAGCCGTGCAGTATATCTCTACATATATAAATAGAAAATTTGTCTGTTTTTTTCTGAATTTCTACGGAAATTTGAGTTATTTACACGTTTCTGACTGTTTTATGATAGATGCGCGCGAAAATAATGTTTGGTCTGTCTGTCTGTTTGTTTGATTGTGGACAACTTTGTTCCCATATAAATCGAGAACGGCTGGGTGTATCAACGCAAAATTTGGTACAGATATCCATCAGAGGCGCGACACTAATCATTGATGTATCTCTTCTCTGTACCTCTCATAAAAGGGGGCATACCCCCTTAAAATACATGCTGAAATAGGAGAAGAAGGACGAGACAAAGCCCATTTTCAGCCCCTCTGGGTAGATTATTGGCTGAGGAATAACCTAACCACCAAGGGAAGATGATAAAGAAAAGGAGGTGGGTTTCGGACTGGAGAAAAAGGATGGAGAAATAGGAGGAGAGGCCCACAAAAGTTATGAATTTAACTTTAAATGCCCTCAGAGGCGGTTGCCACCGCAAATCCGCTCTCTGATACCTAAAGTGGGTAAGGACTTGGTCGAAGCTGACGGGAACCTCAGCTAAGACTTGGGCGGTTTGCCAGAGAAAGGCTTTAGTGTATTCCCTCTCAAGCATGCATAAGACTACAATGGGGAAGGGTGATAGTCTGGCAAGACAAATAGTAACAGATTTATTGCGTATTAACGAGTGCATAAACCTAGGAAGAGTTAGGAAAGCCAGGATCTTGCCTAACTGTAGTATTTGCGAAATGATAAATCCAAAAACAAATATTTAATTTATTTAACAAGGCAAAAGAGTCTAATAAATTTGACAAGTATATAGTTTCAATTTTTAGTAACAATTTTGGGGTCACAGACCTCAGAAAACATTTGACGTTTGCTCCAGGCAATTAACAATTCTTTAGGTTTCAAACCTTATATATACAGGGTGCTTCAAAAAAATGTATACACACTTTGAACTTCCATAGAAAATTTATTTACCGTTCTACAAAGTTAAATTTCAGGAAATTAGAAAGCTGAAAGTCCAATGTAAATGAAACATAAATAACAAATGTTAATACTGTTCAAATTGGCGACCTGCAGCATCAATTCAATTCTGTGTACGAGTCACCACTGATTCTGTACATCGTATCAAAACGTCCAATGAGATTTCTCTACACACGGCTTGAATCTCATTCCAAAGAATGTCTAGGTTACGTGGTATACGTTTGTACACCTCATCTTTTACTGTGCCCCATAAGAAGAAATCCAGTGGTGTAAGGTCTGGAGAGCGTGCTGGAAACTCGATTGGCCCCCTGCGTCCTATCCACTGGCCCGGCAAATTTTGATCCAGGTAAGCTCGTACGTCCCTGTGATAGTGCGGCGGGGCACCATCTTGTTGAAAATAAAAATTATCATTACCGTATAATGCACGAATGGCAGGAAATATGGAATCAGCAAGCATTGTTAGGTAAGTTATACCAGTTACAGTGCCTTCAAATCGAAAAGGTCCAATGAGTCCCTTTGAAGACAAACCGCACCACACATTTACACCAGGCGAATTTACAGCTTTTTCAATTGTAATGTGAGGATTTTCTTCACCCCAGTAAACACAATTGTTCCTATTGACAGTTCCATTAAGTTTGAATTGGGCTTCATCCGACCAAATGATGCTACCCATAAATCCCGGTTCACGTATCACCATCTCCTGAACCCATTCACAAAATTGCAACCTTCGATCTGGATCGTCGTCACTTAGCTGTTGGACCAGCCTTGGAATGTAAACACGATACTTGCCTCTCTTCAGAATGCGTAGCACGCTGCTAGCACTTACATCACTTTCACGTGCCCCTTGCCTTGAAGATTTGTTAGGAGAGCGTTGAAACAGTTCCAAGACTGCCGTTGATGACTCATCACTTGTAGCTGTTCGAGGTCGACCTGAATGACCTTTATGCACATCACACACTGTTCCATGAACTACGAATTTGTCTCGTATGCGTGTAATTGTTAATCTTGAAGGTGGTTCTGTAGCATACTCCCTTCTCCACTGTCTTTGAACTTCATTTACATTCTCAAACTTCCAGTACCACTTAATAACCTGCTTACGTTCTTCAAAACTCAAACGTACGTCCGCCATGTTGACATTACAAATTCCAACTGACAATATAACATAGAGGGACGATTATGCTGCCACCTGGCGAAGAAATATAACATTAGCATTGTAGAGCGGGAAAACTACGATAGTTTAAAGTGTGTATACATTTTTTGAAGCACCCTGTATGTACTAAAATCTTTGTAAGATTTAAAAAAGAAAAATGAAGTGATTAATGTTTAAACATTAAATTGAGTACAAGGAGTGTACTTTAAGAAATTTCCAGGTAACTATTTTAGAAAAAGTTACAACTTCGAAAATAACAAAAAAGAAAGCGGGTAGAATAAAGGAGAAGTTTCTATAACTTCTTTTATTTATACAGAATTACTGTTGGTTATTATACAAATAAGGGCAGGTCACTTACTGTGAAACCTGATGATAAAGTCAAAAGGAAGGTTCTCGACCTCCTATGTTTAAATAAGAATCACGAGCCAAATGAGGTAGTTTCCCTTTCGTGAGACCTAGAAATAACTCACTCATAAGTTGAAAGAATTGTTTTCCCTGATTATAGGGTAGAAACAATGTAAGCTTGAACCGTGTATAAAACACGTAGTTATGCAGAAATTAATTAATGATAAACAAGCAAATGGAAGGGCACTTCGTTAGAGTGACACCTTATAGAAAATGATCTAGAGTTACAATTTTATTAATATGGTTACTTAGTAGAAGGTTGAGGGAAGATCAATTGGGATTTAGGATCAATGTTCATGGCCTTATTTAATGTAAACGGACGATCGCGACGCGGTAGAAAAGTTGAACAAGCACTAGTTATCACTATAGTCTTTTGAATAGATGGAAAATTCCCTGTAGTAACACGAAAGTTTATGGCAAAGAAAGTTATTGCAATGATGAAAAAGGACTGGTTGCACTAGATAGGCGAAAGTCTATTGCTTGAGAAAGTTGTGGATTACAATTAAATGCGCCATAGAACATTCCAACGGTGGAAGAAAATTCGCTATTGAGCTTTAATTCAGATGTGAGATTCTTCAATTTTAAATAGTATTCTCACAAGTGAGTGAAAAATACATAACGGCAGGACTTGTAGATGAAGTACAGGATCTGGAAGGTTCCAGATCGATCTTAATAGAAGAATGGGGCCAAAGTTAATCCAGCGGAGGAACTAGCTTGGTAATTTATAGACAGCGGGTATTAGATAATATCCCACGTGGTGAGGAGATTTCTCATTTAAATAGCTTAAGAAAAGCTACTTTCTATTAAGGTTGGCTTAGACAGACGAAAGCTCAACATGGCAAATCCCGCGAAGAATGATTTTTGCCCCAAATAAGTAATCTCACGCTGTCTATAAAATATCGTTAAAAGCATGTAGAAGTTAAAACCGATGAAGATGAAGTTAAAACTTGAAGTAGGTACTTATCTTTGTTGCATGGCGAAGGTGAAGTTCCCTTTGATAGATACTTAATGTGCCAACATGGCGTATAACGTAGAGAGTGCCTCTTGGTTTGAGGAGACTGGCTCTAGTTGAGCCTTGACTGACCGAGTCAACTGCCGACTTACAAGTGAGACCCACTCAGCGAAGCGCGGAGGGTCCAAGGAAGGGAAAAGAGTGGGGGTAGGAGACAAAAGGAATACATATCAGAATAGACAACTTATCAAACATAAATGTTCTTCTTGATGAATGGTCTTCAAAGAGTTGATAGCAGGCGATACTAGCACAGCATGGTGAGTGAAAAAGTAGACGAAGTTCTCTTGCTCATGGAGATAATAGCTGGCGTTGGTAACGAGATCTAATGGCCAGATGGAAAAGGAAGTCCTCTCGCACCAGGAAGAATTGAGGAGCTTCAGAGATTCGCTGCTAGATGACGCTAGGTGGGTCATGGAAGATATATATCTAGAACAGACTCACAATGACATAAGAGATATGACCATCAAAGAGAAAATAGAAGATCACTGTTGGTGTTTGATAAAAAGGAAGGAATGAACATGCAAAGAGCATTAAAAATTATATTCTCTCGTACCGTGTATTCCAAGAATACACCATACTGGGAGGGGGAACACCAACAGAGAACAAATAAGCAGTTAAACATTTAAAGGTAGTGGAGCAATGAAAGAAAGTGGTCTTGTGATCTGACCATTAGTGGTCAAGATTTTGACCACCCTGACTCTCCCATCCCTTCCAGGATAACACTCGGTCACTCTACCAGAAATCCAGACCAGGGGAGGAGAAACATCCCTAACCAAGACCAAGTCCCCCACTTTAATGTCGGGACTGGAAAGAAACCACTTCTGTCTCCGTTGCAAGGAAGGTAAATATTCCAAGTTCCAACTCTTCCAAAAAGAATTGCGGAGGGCTTCAAGTTTACGCCAAACGATAGGCAAATTAGAATCCCTGTAAGTATTGGGAAGAGAAGGAGGGGCAGAAGGAGAAGTGCCGATAAGGAAGTGACCAGGTGTGAGTGGAAGCAAGTCATCGGGGTCATTGGAAAGCGGAGTTAAAGGGCGAGGATTAACAACACCTTCAATCAGAACGGACAGTGAATTGAATTCTTCATAAGTCAGAATTCGATTACCTAAGACTTTTCTTAAATGACGTTTAGTGAGCTTTACGCACGATTCCCACCTACCACCGTGATGAGGAGCGTAGGGAGGTATAAAGTGCCATTTGAAACCCTTTGAGTAGGAAAAATTAGAAATTTGTTCCATGGCAGGAGAGGAAGTGAGAGTTTTCTTCCACAGGGAAGCTGCGCCCTGAAAAGTGGAAGCGTTATCAGAGAACATCTCTGAAGGAACACCACGCCTAGCAGTGAAGCGAGAGACAGCTGATAAAAAGTAAGAAGTAGAAGCATTCGTTACTAGTTCCAAATGGATTGCGCCAGTAACCATGCAAACAAAGAGAGAAACATAAAGCTTTCCAAACAATTTGCGTTTAGCTTCTGGGGAATTTCGTTGATATTGGAACGGACCCATATAGTCCACACCAGTTAAAGCAAATGGGCGTATAGGAGAAGAGTGAAAAGAGGGCAGATCGCTCATTAATTGAGTATTGATTTTAGGTTTCGCTTTAAAGCAAGGAATGCACTTGTGAATTACAGAAGAAACTTCATGAATTCCATTTATAATCCAGTACTTTTCCCTTAAGAGGCAAAGCAGAGTGCGTGTGCCAACATGCAGATTATGATAATGAAAGTCACGTATAATTAAAGAAGTTACGTGATGATTAGAAGGCAATATAACGGGATGAGAAGCGTTGGAAACAAGACACGAAGCAATAGATAGAAGTACTTTAGCGTCAGGCAAGTTGGAGTTTGTAGCTGGAGGTTTAGAAGGCCATGAAGAAGAGTCTTTGATTAACCACGAGGGCCCATGCCAGTACAACTGGGAAGCTGCCAATTGAGAAGGTAAACAACCACGAGAGATAATATCGACTGGGTTATCAGCACTGGGCACATGCCTCCATTGACATACAGAAGAAAGAGTTTGAATTTTGGAAACCCTGTTTGCAACAAAAGTTTGCCAGTGAGAGGGGTTCTTGGCGATCCAAGAAAGGGTGATCATGGAATCGCTCCAGAGATAGATTTGCGAGAATTCGACTTTTAATACTTCCCGTAATTTCTTAACAAGTTCTGCAGCCATGAGTGCAGCGCACAATTCAAGCCTAGGCAAAGTGATAGTTTTAAGAGGAGCGACCTTCGATTTGGCACAAACAAGGTTGGAAACTGAAGATCCATATAATGAACCGTGATAAACTAAATATGCGCAGCAACCGTAAGCTTTTTCGGAACTGTCCGCGAACACATGAAGAAAAAAGGATGCATTAGAATGAGCGTAATTGAATTCCTAGGAATTTCAATAAGGGAAAGATCCAGCAAATTGCTGCGAAACGAGAGCCAACGATTAAGAAAAGAAAGAGGAACAGTGTCATCCCATTCACATTTGAGTGACCACAGCTCTTGCATGAAGAGTTTGGCTATAACGATAACTGGGGCAAGGAATTTAAGTGGATCAAAAATTTTTGCAATTTCAGAGAGAATTTGTCTTTTTGTGTTAGGAAGCTCTTCTTCGAGCGAAACTTTGTAGATGAGAGTGTCAGTGCTAGTGCACCAATGAACTCCTAGAGTTTTATAGATTCGGAGTTTCCACAAATTTCGACAGAAGAAGGATCTACGTCTTCGATGGGAAACTGGGCGAGAAACTCAGGGGAGTTGGAATTCCACTTATGAAGTGGGAAACCTCCATTCCTTAGCAATGCCTGAAGTTCTAAAGACACAAAAGTAGCTTCCTCCAAAGTAGGGAAGGACTGCAAATAATCGTCAACATAGAATGACGTAGTTAGTGCTTCAGAGGCTTTGAAATTAAATAAATGACCATCTTGTGAGGCTAGCAAGTGTAAGGATCGGATAGCAAGGAAAGCAGAGGGCTTTAAGCCATAAGTAACCGTTTTTAAGCGAAATACCTTAATGGGCTTACTGATTTCATCACGCCACAAGATTCTTTGGAGATCTCGTTGTTCCGGTTGAATTAAAACTTTGCGGTACATCTGTTTTATATCAGCTATGACAGCTATGGGAAATAATCGAAAGTTTAAGAGTATAGCAGATAGATCTGATTGAATAGCAGGACCAGAGTAAAGGGTGTCGTTAAGGCTGTTGCCATTAACGTCGGGTGCTGAACCATTGAAAACAACTCGGATTTTATCTTTTACAAGAGGGTTTTTCCACACGGGATGATGATTTAAATAAACCGTTTCAATTGGGGGGTGCAATTCATCATCAGATTTGTTAACAACTTCCATATGATCTAAGCTTTCATACTCATCCATGAAATCAGTGTACTGCTGTTTAACAAGAGGTTCTTTCTTGAATTTGCTCTCGATAGCAAAGAGAGCTTTTCGAGCTTTGGGCTGAGAGTTAATAAGTTTTGGAGGATTATGTAATCTTGGCATTTGAACAACGAACCGGCCATCAGAAGAACGAGTGGTGGTGTTCAAAAAAAGTTGCTCACAGAATTCATTTTCTGAAGAGGATTAGGAGGATCAACGCTTTCAAGCCTCCAGAACTGTTCCAGGTCAGTGTTGGAGAAGTAACATTGCGATGCGGGTTGGGGAGAATAATGGGGAAGTTGACCAGTGACGATCCATCCAAAATTAGTATCTCTAGCGACCACGTTTGAGGATAACTTGCGAACCTGTTTACGAAGGCAATTCCAGAAAACATTGGCACTAAAGAGTATGTCAATAGGGTATTGCATGTTGAACAAAGGATCGGCTAGCCTTAAATGCGAGGGAATGTTTAACCCTGAAATATCCACAGAGTGACTTGGAGTATCTTCTCCAATGCTATTGAGAATTAGACAATTAAGTTTAAGAAAATTGTTTCTATGACAAATGTCTCTTAAGGTTAGCTTTGAGAATTGTAAAGATTGCGATTTTGAGCTGTTGATGCCCGACACGTTAATAGAAGTGGGGTTTACAGGTAGGCCTAGTTTTCTAATCAAGGAATTAGACACAAAATCATGAGTTGCCGCTGAATCTAGAAGACCGCGTGCACGGACCCAGTTGCCAAAGTTATCCTGAACTTCGATTTGGACAGTAGACAACAATACTTGAGCACTGAGAATGGACTTGGCATTTTGAATATACGATGAAGCATTAGAACTGTTAGCACTATCATTTTTCGGAGAAGTAGATGCTGTCAATGACCTTGCCTGATCATGACAATGTAGCAAAGTGTGATGAGCCTTTTCACAATGGTAGCAAAGTCTTGTGGACTTGCAATTAGAAGCAGAATGAGTAGGCGCTAGGCAATTGAAGCAATGTTTGTTCTGGGAAACTAATTTTCTTCTGTCGTCGACTGACATTTCTTTAAAGGATTTACAGAGGTATAGGGCATGGGGATCTTTACAAAGTATGCACTTTAAAGGTTCATTTAAACTCTTGCGAGGTTCGCTTTGAGTGTTTAAAACAATAGAGCTAACAACACGACGTTCACTAGACCTAGTTGGGTAACCAGTAGTGTTTGATTTAAATTCAGATGAGATGGACCCGGGTTTTTGGGTATTAGACGCTAAGCGTTCGCTTTTAGGTTTGATAGACATTAATTCAAATTTGGAACTCGTGGAAGAGGGTTCACTTTGATTAGCTAGAGCGGTTAAGAGTTGGCATCTAGCGTTTATGAAAGTGACTAAATGCTCGTAAGAGTAGTCGTCTTCTTTAGAAAGTTCAATTTCCCAAGCTTTGAGGGTAGCAGCATCAACTTTAGAAACCACTAAATGTATTAGGAAAGTATCCCAGTGTTCAGTGGGTTGATCTAATTGGGACAGAGCCTTAACGTGGA
This sequence comes from Meconema thalassinum, assembly GCA_946902985.2. Classification (NCBI taxonomy): domain Eukaryota; kingdom Metazoa; phylum Arthropoda; class Insecta; order Orthoptera; family Tettigoniidae; genus Meconema; species Meconema thalassinum. Next base: position 28,678,443 of record OX336392.1, read on the forward strand.
GTTGTGTAGTGTCAACTAGAGTACGCAAACTAGTGACGTCATTGTGCTGTGACGCAGGTAGGTTGAATAGAGCCTTCATATGGCGTTGAATACGTAACCGTAAATTTCCATATCTTTCTTTTAATAAATTAGGCAATGGGGTAATTTTCGGCGCTTAAAGGGAGTGCTTCAACTAACAGCAGAGCTTGACCTCGGAGGATAGATCTCAAGTAATGAAACTTGTAAATGACTTGAATGTCTTCATTGTCATGAACAAGAGAGCAAAATAATTCATAGAAAGAATCCCAAGTAGATTCATCTCCAGAGAAATGGGTTAAATCAATTTTAGGTAAAATTGGTTTGGGCTTGTAAGTACCATCACGGAAAGAAGTTTGTGGTTCGTGAAGGGAACCAAGAACAGAAGCGTCCTTTTTCTGCTCCTCTTCGAGTTGGCGTATTATTTTGAAAGCAGAACCTATGCCTTCGTAATATTGGTTTTCTACTTCGACTCGATCTTCGGTTTGATTGAGCATACAAGTTTCTATTTCAGTTTGGATGTTGCAATACTTTTCATAAGAACGTTCAAAATCCCTTACACGATGTTTCAACAAGTCTAATTGAGCTTCTGAGGGATCTAACTCTTTTATGTACTTTCTGAATCGGGTAATTTGCCCTTTATAGGATGCTCGTTTAGAAGTAAGTTTTTCATCCTTATCCTTTTCAGTAGGAGCCATGTCAAAGAAAATAAATTGAAATGTAACTCACGAAACTGTGGAACCTTGGAAATGCTGTCAAGCTGGCAGCAGCAAATAAGTTGAAAGAAAGGGTCACACCACGGGAGACAGGAGCGGCCTCTTTCCCCTTCACAGGCTTTGCATGATGTAGTTATAGCTGAAAGATTCAAAGCAGATATTAATAATTTGCAAGGTATTGTCAAATAATCTTTTAAACAGAAAAAATGACAAATGGACACTCCCGGGTTTCCGGGACCAATTTTTGGGTAGATTATTGGCTGAGGAATAACCTAACCACCAAGGGAAGATGATAAAGAAAAGGAGGTGGGTTTCGGACTGGAGAAAAAGGATGGAGAAATAGGAGGAGAGGCCCACAAAAGTTATGAATTTAACTTTAAATGCACTCAGAGGCGGTTGCCACCACAAATCCGCTCTCTGATACCTAAAGTGGGTAAGGACTTGGTCGAAGCTGACGGGAACCGCAGATAAGACTTGGGCGGTTTGCCAGAGAGAGGCTTTAGTGTATTCCCTCTCAAGCATGCATAAGACTACTATGGGGAAGGGTGATAGTCTGGCAAGACAAATAGTAACAGATTTATTGCGTATTAACGAGGGCATAAACCTAGGAAGAGTTAGGAAAGCCAGGATCTTGCCTAACTGTAGTATTTGCGAAATGATAAATCCAAAAACAAATATTTAATTTATTTAACAAGGCAAAAGAGTGTAATAAATTTGACAAGTATTTAGTTTCAATTTTTAGTAACAATTTTGGGGTCAGAGACCTCAGAAAACATTTGACGTTTGCTCCAGGCAATTAACAATTCTTTAGGTTTCAAACCTTATATATATGTACTAAAATCTTTGTAAGATTTAAAAAAGAAAAATGAAGTGATTAAAGTTTAAACATTAAATTGAGTACAAGGAGTGTACTTTAAGAAATTTCCAGGTAAATATTTTAGGAAAAGTTACAACTTCGAAAATAACAAAAAAGAAAGCGGGTAGAATAAAGGAGAAGTTTCTATAACTTCTTATATTTATACAGAATTACTGTTGGTTATTATACAAATAAGGGCAGGTCACGTACTGTGAAACCTGATGAGAAAGTCAAAAGGAAGGTTCTCGACCTCCTATGTTTAAATAAGAATCACGAGCCAAATGAGGTAGTTTCCCTTTCGTGAGACCTAGAAATAACTCACTCATAAGTTGAAAGAATTGTTTTCCCTGATTATAGGGTAGAAACAATGTAAGGTTGAACCGTGTATAAAACACGTAGTTATGCAGAAATTAATTAATGATAAACAAGCAAATGGAAGGGCACTTCGTTAGAGTGACACCTTATAGAAAATGATCTAGAGTTACAATTTTATTAATATGGTTAGTTAGTAGAAGGTTGAGGGAAGATCAATTGGGATTTAGGATCAATGTTCATGGCCTTATTTAATGTAAACGGACGATCGCGACGCGGTAGAAAAGTTGAACAAGCACTAGTTATCACTATAGTCTTTTGAATAGATGGAAAATTCCCTGTAGTAACACGAAAGTTTATGGCAAAGAAAATTATTGCAATGATGAAAAAGGACTGGTTGCACTAGATAGGCGAAAGTCTATTGCTTGAGAAAGTTGTGGATTACAATTAAATGCGCCATAGAACATTCCAACGGTGGAAGAAAATTCGCTATTGAGCTTTAATTCAGAAGTGAGATTCTTCAATTTTAAATAGTATTCTCACAAGTGAGTGAAAAATGCATGACGGCAGGACTTGTAGATGAAGTACAGGATCTGGAAGGTTCCAGAACGATCTTAATAGAAGAATGGGGCCAAAGTTAATCCAGCGGAGGAACTAGCTTGTTAATTTATAGACAGCGGGTATTAGATAATATCCCACGTGGTGAGAAGATTTCTCATTTAAATAGCTTAAGAAAAGCTACTTTCTATTAAGGTTGGCTTAGACAGACAAAAGCTCAACATGGCAAATCCCGCGAAGAATGATTTTTGCCCCAAATAAGTAATCTCACGCTGTCTATAAAATATCGTTAAAAGCATGTAGAAGTTAAAACCGATGAAGATGAAGTTAAAACTTGAAGTAGGTACTTATCTTTGTTGCATGGCGAAGGTGAAGTTCCCTTTGACAGATACTTAATGTGCCAACATGGCGTATAACGTAGAGAGTGCCTCTTGGTTTGAGGAGACTGGCTCTAGTTGAGCCTTGACTGACCGAGTCAACTGCCGACTTACAAGTGAGACCCACTCAGCGAAGCGCGGAGGGTCCAAGGAAGGGAAAAGAGTGGGGGTAGGAGACAAAAGGAATACATATCAGAATAGACAACTTATCAAACATAAATGTTCTTCTTGATGAATGGTCTTCAAAGAGTTGATAGCAGGCGATACTAGCACAGCATGGTGAGTGAAAAAGTAGACGAAGTTCTCTTGCTCAAGGAGATAATAGCTGGCGTTGGTAACGAGATCTAATGGCCAGATGGAAAAGGAAGTCCTCTCGCACCAGGAAGAATTGAGGAGCTTCAGAGATTCGCTGCTAGATGACGCTAGGTGGGTCATGGAAGATATATATCTAGAACAGACTCACAATGACATAAGAGATATGACCATCAAAGAGAAAATAGAAGATCACTGTTGGTGTTTGATAAAAAGGAAGGAATGAACATGCAAAGAGCATTAAAAATTATATTCTCTCGTATCGTGTGTTCCAAGAATACACCACCCTCAATGTGAGAGATAACATTCGGGGTCCCTAAAAACACATTTTAAGGTCCTACGTCCAACCGTTTTTGAGATATTCCCAGAAAACTAATTTAATTTAATAAACTACTGAACGAATGCAAGCCGATAACCATGGCAACAGATTCTCAGAGGTCCATCTATTGCTGTAAGACGCAATGCAATTCCTTTAATTACATTAGTGTGAAAGTTTGCAAACGGCTAGATGGTTATTATGGAACCAAATTAAGCTGTAAATTTCATCAATATGTAAAATGCGCTTAAGGGGGTCAAAGGGTAGTCTAGAATTTTTTCACGCGATTTACACCTGCGGGTGTGGTATGGCAGGTCTCTTATATTCCTATCCCTATATTATATTATTATTAGTAGTATTATATTAAGGCGTACAACGACGAGACAAAGCCCCTCGGTGCCAGAAATAAAACTCTAGGGTCCTCGAAAACTACATTATAAGGCTCTTAAACCAACAGTTTCTGAAGCATTCCCAGAAAACTAATCTATATATTTAAAACAGTAAGGTGATTTTTGTTACCACGAGATTGAGAGAACGACAGAACCGATTTACTTCGTAGAGCACTCTAACGAAAGCTCTTGGCCTCTAGATTTGCAGAGTGTCTATAAAATAAACAAATATATTACGGTATATTTTTGAATTAATATAGAAAATAGCAGAATTCTCGCCCCTCACGCATGCGCACAATCCGCCTGGGGTCATGACAAAATGGCGATGAGAAGTCCATTAAAATGTAAGTTATTTAATAAGCTTGCATGTAATTGAAAACATACATTAAACAAGTTCTGGCAATAAAATATAATAACAGTATGAACGTATACCAATGTGCAACATTGATTTATTTGGATAATGAAATGGATTATTTCCTTCAGACAGCGGCTTTTGATGATAATGAACGGCTGCGTCTGCTGCAAAACAAGAGTGCGCGAGTAGCTAGGTGGTTAAGGCGACAGATTGTGGTTCCAAGGTTCACCGGTTCGATCCCAGCCCTCGCCGATATATGGATAAATTTTTTTTTACCATTGAAATATTGTTTAATCAAGGAGTATTAGTAAGGTTTTATGTCTGTTAAAGATACATATTTCTACATTCCCTCTCCGTATATTTTTGAATTAATATAGAAAATAGCAGAATTCTTGGCCCTCACGCATGCGCACAATCCGCCTGAGGTCATGACAAAATGGCGGTGAGAAGTCTATTAAAATGTAAGTTATTTAATAAGCTTCCATGTAATTGAAAACATACATTAACCAAGTTCTGACAATAAAATATAATAACAGTATGAACGTATACGAAAGTGCAACATTGATTTATTTGGTTAATGAAATGGATTATTTCCTTTAGACAGCAGCTTTTCAAGATAACGAAAGGCTGCGTCTGCTGCTGAACTAGGGTGCGTGAATAGCTATGTGGTTAAGGCGACTGACTGACTGTAGTTCCAATGTTCACCGGTTCGATCCCAGTCCTCGCCGATATATATTCTTTTTACCACTGAAATATTGTTTAATCAAGGAGTATTAGTAAGGTTTTATGTCTGTAAAAGATACATATTTCTACATTCCCTCTCAATACGTTTTATTTCCGTTTTACCATTGCATTACAGCATCTCAAAGAGCATACTGTTGTCCTCAGTACGCCGTTTAAATATCTGCAATCAGTTCCTATAACTGACAACAGATGGCAGTACATCGCCCATATAGTTCCAGTAACTGACAGCAGATGGCAGCACCATTGCATCGATGTATTTAAAACCCAAGACAAGGCATGTTTTCACGTGATGGAGAATTATAAAGGAGGGAAATATTTAAGAAGGGAAATTTTGAGGAACATTAACCGACAGTTGAATGTGTAGGCTATGTTGTTTATGTACCTTAATATTGCAAATTCTTCCCAATGCTTCGGTGGTCAAGTTATTAGCGTCCTAGACTAAAAGTTATAATTATGCATCGTCGATATACTCTTAAATTATTAAAGAAAAAAGTAGTTTTCCAGGCACTCGCCCGTGTCCACAATTGCTTTCGCCATAAGAGACATTTGGCAAACATAATTCGTTTGAAGGGCTCCGACATCGTGGTCACTCAGCCCCGTGTACTTGGGTGTGTATGTGGGAAATTTTCTCTCATAACCTGTGTTATTGTGATGGCTGCATTACTGTGTGTATTTGTAATTAAGGTGGTAAATGGCAAGGAGACGGCCAAGGCCTTAAGATAGGAACCATCCCGGTATTTGCCTTAAGTGGAAGTGGGAAACCACGGGAAACCACATCCAAGATTGTCGAGGTGGGAATTAAACCTTCCTCTTCTTAGTTATACCTCAAGAGACTGAATGTGCCCCGTTTTTGCCCTCAGACCAGAATTCAATTTCTTGGCTGAGCAGGAAATGTAACCCGGGTCTCCGGGGCGATAGACAAGAATAGGTGGGCCTCCATGTGTTAATACGATGTTTGACATGCACGGGACATATAATTCAAAAACTGCCTCCATTAGGGTGACTGCCGAAGTGAGTATTGAGTATAGTCCTATGGTCGTTCCAGTAGTTGGCGAAGTGATTCTATGTTCCCCTGCAAAATGTACTGTCATAACCTATAACAGGTGATGAAAATTGCTTATTTAGAGCAGTTTCGTACTGTTTATAACAAAATGAAGAACGTCATTCTGAGCTGCGTTTTCAAGCTATCGCAAAAAATTTCGCTGTCAGGAACAATTATAAGGAATTTATTTTAAGCGATCAGTCTCATCGCATTCTCCTCACCAACCAACTTGAGTATGAAAGTCTCTGGACGGTCATGTTGAACTTCATTGTATAAGACAATTGTTTAATGATTATTTGTTTAGAGTACTGAGTCTAACTACGCAGTTGATTTCGGCAATGGAAGTATTATTTGCCATTTAATATTTAGCGGCTCCGTTATTGCAGGACACTATAGTGTTAACGAATAATACGAAGCCACATTTAAAATCCAATATAAATAGGCCATTTCAGAAACAATTCCAGATATTATGCAGTACAGTATACTGTAAGGTCTTTGACGATCAAATGTAAACATTGTTCTACATTGTATTTCTCTTGCGTAAAATCTATGCGTGGTTACTTTGGTCTTTACTGTTGTGAGGGTAAAATTGATCTGCTGGAATATAAAATATTTGCCAAGCTGCAACAATGTAATGATATTAATTTAAAAGTCATTGAACTTATATCCAGTAGTTCAAACACATACATCAGCGTTAACAGATTGGATACTGAAGAAGAAAGCCAGCTACTTCATTTCCCTATTATTGAATTTTTCAATTCCTTGGAAATAAGTGATTCGCCTCCACATACTCCGAACGTTTAAGCCATAGTTATACTCCTTAGAAATCTGAACGTTTCCCAAGGACTCATATATGGTAATATATTAATTGTAAGAAATATGTAAGAAATTGCTTGGATTCGGATATAATAGGTGCAGTAATATTAGGCAGAGAGCTCAAATCCTACGACTTGATTTAACACCTTGCGATAAAACACTTGCAGGTACAGTACATTTTCTTTTAATAGGCAACAATGTCCTATTCGCTCGGCCTACTTTATCACAATCAATCAAGCTCAAGGAGAAACTCTTGAACGTATTGGGCTATTTACCTCATCACGTTTTAAGTCATGACCAGCAGGATAGTGAAGGTACAAAAAAGGTCCTGTATGGGATGGTAAAGAATAAGAGGCGGAAGGATCCTACGGATTATGTTAGAATGGTGAACAAAAGGGGACAAGGGATAGAAAATAGGGAAGAACTGAAGAAAATGTGGAAAGAATATTTTGAAGAACTCCTGAACCCAAATGGAAACCACGGCGAGGAAGAAGAAATCGGGGAAGAGGTACAGTAGATGAACTGCAAACAGAAAAGGACTTAACATGGAAAGAAGTGGAAGATGCAGTGAGGAAGATGTAAGGAGGGAAGGCACCGGGTGTGGATGAGTTGAGTGTGGAGATGGTGAGAGCAGCAGGAGAGGTGGGGATACAATGGTTGTACCGAGTGATGAAGCCAGCATGGAAGGAAAGGAAGACCCCAGAAGACTGGAAAAAGGGAATAATTGTCCCGATCTTCAAGAAAGGTAGTAGAACAGAATGCAGAAACTATCGGGGAATAACACTGATGAGTCATTGTGCAAAGATGTTTGAGAAAGTTTTGGAAAGGAGAATTAGGACAAGGATAGAAGGAGGGATGAGGGAAGAACAACATGGCTTCAGAGCGGGAAGGTCCACAGTGGATTTGATTTTTGCTGTAAGTCAGTTACAAGAACAGCACTATGAGTATGGAACAGATCTACTGATGGCCTTCCTGGACATTGAGAAAGCATATGACAGTGTATGCAGAAACAAAGTATGGAAGTCCCTGGAGGATAGAGGAGTAGAAAAATGGACTATAAGGGGTATAAAGGAGATGTACAAGGGAAGCGTGAGCTGTGTGAAAGAGCGAAGAGAGAGATCGGACTGGGTGGAACAGAGAAACGGCCTGAAACAAAGAAGTGCACTGTCACCGTTACTTTTCATTGTGGTGATGGATGACATAATGACCCGAGCGGCACAAGTAATTGGGGAAGGAAAGATGAAAGCAATGGTGTTTGCGGATGATTTGATGATTTGTGGAAACAAGGAGGAGGAGGTACAGGAACAGTTGGACGTGTGGGAAGGAATAATACAAGGATATGGGATGAAATTTAGCATAAATAAGAGTGAGATAGTGATCACAACAAGGAAGAAGGAAAGAACCACAACGGGAATAACAATTGGTGGGGAACAGCTGAAGAAAGTGGAGAGTTTCAAGTATCTGGGAAGCCTGATACAAGAGAATGGAAGAAACGGTAGAGAAATAAATGAGCGGGGAAGACAGGCGGAAGCATTCCGGAGGAGTGTGAGAAGCATGTTATGGAGCAGGGATGTCCCTCAGAACAGCAAGTAGATCATATATCGTACTATGTCCCTATCCTGACGTATGCCTCGGAGACCTGGGTTATGAAAGGAAGGGAGAAGAGCAAAATACAGGCCAGTGAGATGAGGTTCTTGAGAAGCAGTATTGGAGCTACAAAGAGGGACAGAATAAGAAATGAGAGGACCAGAGAATTAATGAAGGAGGAACCATTACAGGATGGTATAGAGAAATCTAGACTTAGATGGTATGGACATGTAAAACGAATGGAGGAGAAGAGGATACCCAGGAGGATACACGAGACGAAGTGGGAAGGAAAGAGACCAAGAGGGAGACCGAGAGACAGGTGGCCGAAGGGAGTGGAAGAAAGCGTGAAGAAGAGAGGAGAAGACTGGACAAGGGTGGAGGCTGAGAGATGGTGGGAAGACAGAAGACGTTGGAGAGGCTTGTGTTCCAAACAGACCCGGCCAGTGGCTGGAAACTGTGCAAGATGATGATGACCTCATCACGTTTTCAGTCATGACCAGCAGTATGTTGCAATGCTGAGAGTGCTATCTTTTCACGCCCTTAAAGTTGCAATAGTGCTAAAAAGTAATCGTACAAAGAATGTAACTTATATAAGAAGCTTCTTCAGTAAATTTGTTTTCCATTGTCCGTCATGTTTTGACGGGTTTCATCTAGTTAAATTTAATTTAACAAACTAATGAAGGAACGCAAATCCGTAACCATGACAACATTATCTCAAGGGGTGGCATCCAACTTTCCATCTATTTCAGTAAGAAGCAATTTATTACATTTATTACATTTCTGTGAAAGTTTGCAAATATAAGGTTATCACGGAACCAACGTAGACTGTATAATTCACCAATGCAATTAAGGGGGTCAAGGGGTAATCTAGGATTTTTTCATGCAATTTTCACGTGCGACATATAGTACAGAAGGTCTATTATATCTCCAAACAACAACATTATTTTCAAAAATTCCTGAATTGAATCAGCATTTTTTGCGGCTTTTAGGAATTTGGGCCATTTGAGACTAAAGAACCTGAATTTTCATGCACCACAAGCTTTTATAATTTATGATAGAGGTCTTCCTGTGTATGGGGACCCAACACAACGTAGAGGGTCAGTTTTTATGTGACGTGTATTGCGTTTCATCTACAAGACTTTCAATTCTATTTCATGTCAGGAAGTACACGTTAGGTGAATTTAGTTTGAGAGCACATTTCAACTAATCTTTTTTCTTTTCTTTTTTTTTGTCGACATACGGGTTCATCGTAAGGATGATTTTCTTTCATACTGTGTGGTAGATATACCCATATTTGGATTTCTGGGTGATATGTTGTAGACAATAGAATTGTCTGTCTGTCTTTCTGTACGCCTATAACTCATGTTCGGATGCTTGGTGCATCGTAAAATTAGGTATGGTAAACATGAGTCAATACACCAATCATTTACAAAACTCTTCACCGTACTTTTCATACAGTAGAAGGGTGGATATAGGGAAAAACTTCTCAAAATACATGCTAAAATAGGCGAAATATAAAAATTATCCTAGAAGGACGACCAAAGCATATGTTTCAATTCTCAATGTGAGACAAAAAATTCGTGAGTCTATAAAGGATCTCCGAAAACCACATTATAAGGCCCTTAAATTAACAGTGTGTGTGATATTCCCAGAAAATTAACTTCGTTCTGATAAACTTATGAAGGAATTACAAGCCGCTAACCATTGCAACAGTAGCTCAATTGATAATGTCTGGTGCGTCTCTAAAAGCAACAGTACTTAAAAGGGATGTAACACCAATAACATTATTATTATTATTATTACGTCTGGTGTTAACACCGAACACCGTTCGAAGAACGGGTACTTCTGCTAGTTCTTAAATAAAACTGAAGATACACGCACGCACACACAAAGTTACATTATATATGAATTCAATTTTCATGGGGTTTTAGTCCCTTTAGACTATTAGAGCCTTCACTTTGCGGCAAAATTTTCGTGGAGGAAGGTCATTTATTGCATGAGGCAGGTCATTCCAAAGTCGAGCAAAGCGATTGTAGAACCCAGACTGATAATCAACAGATTATCAGTCTGGGTTCTACAATCGCTAGGAACGAGGCTGACACCCTGTGCTCTACGGACTGAGCGATATGAAGCTGAAGGTGGTGAAATGGGGACTTATTGATGGTTGTACCTAAATAAAATCACAATTCTTAGTTATTAAGTAAATTAAGTTTAAAATTTTGCATTATGATTTGGCACGTGCGCCCTGGTCCATTTAAATAATTTTTCTGAGCATATTTATGCACGAAACATATAGACTAATATTAAGCTTTCATCTAGGAACAAACAAAAAAGACGTGAATATCCTATTCAAATGCCCCATTTCAAACGTAACTTAAATGAATACCTGAATGTCATATCTCCCGCTGGTGATCAATCAAGAATTCGAATCAGGGTTGCAGTTGGCCTCTAATTTATGAGGGGGTTAGTGGCGGATGTTAGTGGTAGGGGCAAGAACAGGACATTTGCCTACCACCGTCGCTATAAATTTGGCGAAAGTCAGTGTGAAGGTTGTGTTCCCTGACATGGGCAGCCACGCACACATCCCGGAAATGACCCGGCACGCCACTGCCCGACGCACGGTACCGTACCTTCCACACGCGTGCTGGGACGTTATGGCTCTACCGCAAGCCCTCGCAGTCCACGTACACGCTCTTATTTAGTGCGGCTTTGTTGACTATAATAATAATAATAATAATAATAATAATATATAGTGGGCAATCGTAGTAACAAAGGCGTTCATTGTGTTGAATTGTTGAGCTCTTCAAAGAAGAAACACGCTAAATATAATCCACCTAATCAGACGCCTCTTGAAATCTTAGATACCTTGAAGCAACAACTTCTGGCAAAAGCTCAAAGGCTTCGTCGGTATAAAGAGTCCAATCAGCAAAAACGACAAAATAACTTATTTGCCGCAAATGAGGAATTCTTCTATAGAAACCTCGAAGAAACTGAAGGTAGAACAGGCCCTACACCCCAAAAGAGGAGGTACAGAACTTCTGGTCTACTATATGGTCCGATGCAGGTGAGTACAACAGCAGCGCTCCATGGCTTACTGAGGAGGAGCAAAGAATGTCAGAAGTTGACACAATGCAGGACTCGTCTGTATCCACAGATGATGTTACACGAACTGCGAATGAGACACAAAATTGGAAAACCACTGGATCAGACAATATCCATAACTTCTGGATCAAACGATTCCCCTGCACACACGAACATCTTGCCCGCCACTTCGGTAAATTCCTTGAAAATCCTCACCTGATAACCTACTACCTGATGCGAGGGAAGACATACCTACTCCCGAGAAGTGAAAGAACTGTAGACCCTGCAGAGCATAGGCCAGTCGCTTGCCTATGCAATCTCTATAAACTATTTACATCATGTATTGCACATAAGGTTTACAAGCACTTGGAGTATAACAATATCTTCGCTGAGGAATAGAAGGGATGCGTGGAAAATTCTCAAGGATGCAAAGAACAGCTGGTAATTGATGCCGTGTTTATGGAGCAAGGATACAAAATGATTCGAAACCTATATATGACCTACATTGATTACAGGAAAGCAATTGATTCAGTTCCACACTCCTGGTTACTCCGTTTCCTCAAGATGTATAAAGTTGATCCAGTGATAATTACAACATTGCAAACAATAATGACATCTTGGGGAACCAATTTGTACTGTATATACAACATGGTGGTACTTCGATTGAGTCAAGATTCATTCCAATCAAGAGAGGCATTTTTCAAGGTGACGATCTGAGTCCTTTGTGGTTCTGCATTGCGTTGAACCCGTTATCATCGTTATTGAATGCGACACGAAGTGGCTTTCCGATTAGACACTCTGGCACAGTGATCCACCATCTCTCCCATTTGATGTACATGGATGACATAAAATTATATGCACCCTCTGAAGAGCATATAGATAATCTGATTGTTATCACAGCTTCCTTTTCTACAGACTTCGGTATGACCTTTGGGTTGGATAAATATCGTAGCCTACTCTTACTCTCCGACAGGGCAAGTTAAAAGCCCGAGGATTTGTAATCGAAAATCAATGTCTCATTCAGCCCATGGAAGAAACTGAGAGTTACAAATATCTTAGTTTCCAACAGTCAAAGAGAATTGATCACAGGATCATTAAGGATCAAACAGTAGCGACGTACAATCAACGTCTCAACAAGATTCTGAAATCCAAGTTGAATGGAAGGAACATCTTAAAGACCATCAATACTGGCTTACACGTTTGGTATAGTAAAATGAACACAGACAGACCTAGAAAATATTCTTATTAAGACGTGAACCACCTTAACGAAACACAGATGTCTGCACCCGAAGTCAGCAGTTGAACGACTGTTTGCCACGCTAGAGAGGTGGACGCGCGCTTACTGATATTATACATCTACATGCCAAGCAGGTGAAGAATCTTCAGGTCTACTTTTTGAGCAAGACGAACTCTCCCCTGCATCAGGCTGTTATTAAGGTGGATGACAAGTACACGCCATTGGACCTAGTCCATGCCAGGGATGTGCAGCTAGCTACGCCAGAAGAGCACATAAACAACAAGCTTCAACAGTGGACTCAGAAAGCACTGCACGGCGGTCATCCGTATGATCTCAGTCAAGAATATGTCGACATACTTGCGTCGAACAGCTGGCTGACCCATGCGGATCTATTTCCTGAGACTGAGGGGTTCGTGATCGCGATACAAGTTCAAGTACCGTCCCAGCATTTGGCTGGTGTTGAAAATGGAGGAAACCACGGAAAATCATTTCAAGGACGGCCGACGGTGGGGCTCGAACCCACGCGTCTACCGAGTCAGCAGAGAGCTGCGCTTTTGCGAGCGTTGCCACCGCTGTCAGTAATTATAATAATAATGATAATAATAATAATAATCATATATATATGTACAGTATATTGTTTAAACAGTTTTTCCACGGAAACCGTGGGGAAATCTTCAAAAGACAGACTGCAAGACTGCGAACTTTCTGGACATCTGTGCAGGTTTCTTCCCAACTAAAATCCCACAAACCCTATACTTGGCTGGAAGACCACCCCGAAACTGCCTGTTCCGCCTTACTTCAGAGCGGAGTCACTGTTACGACCAGCGGTCCTAGTCAAATTCATTTGTTTCGATGGCAATGGAATTACTCGTCATCAACCTCACTGTCTCCAGCAACCTAGAAAACTGAACACTCAAATGTATGGTATCTACATATTTAAAACACTATGGTGATTTTTGTTACCGCGAGATTGAGAGAACGTCTTAGCCGATTGACTTCGTAATGCATTCTAACGAGAGCTCTTGGCGTGTAGATTTGCAGAATGTCTTTAAAAGAAAATATAAGTTAGGATATACTTTTAAATGATTAAAGAAAAATGTAATATTTGTCTCTCCTGCGCTTGCGCACAATGGCTCTATTCCACCAGAGAAATGGCGGATCCCGCCGCGTCTTACTGAGATCTTTGTTTATGACAATTAAAAAGGGGGAAATATTGTTGTGGCTCTATGGCTCAAACTTTTAGAGCAAGTATATGTGGAGGCTATAATCCTTCGACTTAACTTAACATCTTCCGATAAAACACTCCAATTTTCCAATTTCCATTCGCTTGGCGTACTTTATCACAATCAATAAAGCTCACGGGAAACTCTGGAACGTGTAGGTCTCTATTTGCCTCATCAAGGTTTCAGTCATGGTCAGTTATATGTCGCCCTTAAAGTTGCAACAGTGTCAAAAAGTAATCGTTCAAAAAATGCATACTGTATAAGAGAATCCTTCAGTAAATATTTTCCCAATGACCGTCATGTTCTGACGGGTATCAACTAGTTAAAAATTTAAAACCCTAAAGCATACAAGAGCAAACTTTTTAGGAGCAGGGCCAGAGCAATACAAAATAATCTAGACGGGCCGAAATAAATCAAGACATGTTTATAGAACGATTATAAACTGTTTATTTCTGAATTTTAAAACAAAACTTACAGGCTGTAATGATAGGAAACTTAGGAGAAAAGAACACACCTTCATTATTTGTTAGAAGAGGAAGGAGTATGTGAGAAGTGAAACCGTGACTGTGCTTCTAAAAGTTTTACATAATCTGGTTGAAACTGGGATGAGCTGATTCTTAGTAGCGCTGCTAAATTGTGGTCCGTCAATCTATTCCTGATGCTTTTCTTTTTTTGCGAAGCTTCATTGTATAAAACACCTGTTCACAGATATAGGAAGTTGCGACCATTGCAGTTATCTTCTCTTCATGAGATTTCAAGTATGGGAAGCTTGATTTTGGTACAGCCTTGTAAAACTCAAGTTTGGTTGGTTGGTTCCTCAGTTTAGGGGCTGCGACAACGTGGTCATGTAGCCCCGTATACTTTGGGTCTGTGTAGAATCTGTCTGATAACCGGTGTTAATTGTGATGGCTGTATTAATGTGTGTATCTGTTTTAATTCAAGTAAGGACTGCAGACGATCAATTTCCAAGTAGTTCCTACTTTTGCCGCCAAACGCCACCGTCAACGACTACTATTTCAGAACTTAGCTACCAGACGTCACCGCAGTCGGCTCTTGGCAGTGAACGTAGGAACCTAGGAGCGTTGTTTACATTCTTAACCTATGCTATTTAGCTTCACTCCGGTGTCATTAGTGGAAGGTTCTTTAACATGCCATAAATCTATGACATGGGACCGCCGGCTTTACTTCCCCTCCCAAGGAAGACATACTGAGGGATTTTTAACGCTCTTAAAAAAATCCGACGACTTCGGCCGGATCAATTCATTGATACAATTGTTACTCAATCAGTTCCAGTTGCAACTCTATTACACAAAATGCATGATCACAATGATATTGAAACAGTTTTTCACTTCCAGGTACACAGAACAGAAAATATGATCTACGTGTAATTGCAGGTACAGGGTCTTTCACTCAAAGTGGGGCCTGCCGCACGGCGCGTGGAAGGTCGGACGAGCACATGGCTACTCACTGAGCTTGGGGCCGAGAGAGCGCCCGTGTAAATAACAAGCACACACAATAACACATAATCACAGTAAAATCATAACTCAACTTGTCACGGAAGATGTTGAAAATGTCCTCCGCCTGCATCTACACATTTCTGGCATCATCTACCGAGATAGCTACAATTCCTCTCGTGATATTTAGTTTGTGTTCATCTACTGTACAGTGTGAGGGTTTGTTGCATAAACCTTATTTTTCAATTTTCCCCCTCAATAACAATTGAATAAATAGGCTTTAACACTTAGCAACCTTCTCCTTCCTAGCGTTGTCCCGCTGGTGCAGGGTCCGCTTTTTTTGGTCATTGACCTCCATTTTGTCCGGTTTCGTGCGTCAGCTGGATTTAGGCCGGTAATTTTTAAGTCACCATTTATTGTGTCTTGCTAACGCTGCTTCGGTCGTCCTCTGGGTCGCAGGCCTTCAACCTCATAATGAAGGACAGAGTTAGTAATAGTATCAGGCGCTGCAGGCAGGGCATGGCCATACCATCGGACCCGTTTCTCTCTCATTTTGTTCACAATTGGGGCAACACCCATTTGCTCCCGAATTGTGTCGTTTCTGACATGGTCAATAAGGGAGATACCCATTGTTCAACGGAGCATTCTCATTTCCATGGCGTGTAGGCGACGTTCTGAAATTTCGTCGGATGGTCGACATTCAACTGCATACAGCGCAATTGGCCGTACCACTGTCCGATATATCTTCGATTTGAGACAAAGTGGCATTTCCTGGTGGCAAAGCACACCCATGACCTCCTACCACCGCAACCAGGTTGCGTTTACCCTGACTCTTACTTCATCATTGAAGTTGCCATCACTCTGCAGCCGAGATCCAAGGTACCTGAAGCATTCTGTCTTGACTATATTTTGTCCAGCGACTTGAATAGAACCATCGCTTGGGTTTAACTGCAGATACTCCGTCTTTTTCACATTCAGACATAGGCCATACTGGGAGAGGCAGTTATTCCAGTCTTCAACTTGACATTGGAGTTTTTCACGGGTGTCATCTGCAACCATTATATCATCTGCATACAGACGGGTCCAAGGAGCATTCCGTTGCAGGTCACGAGTGATGGTGTCCATCAGAAGAACAAAAAGGGACGGTAATAGTGCTGAGCCTTGGTGGACGGCGACATTTTAAAATGTTGAAACACGATAATAATTAGACAATAAACACGGACACACGTTATAGACTTATAACACTTATAACTTAAAATAAGCTATAAAAGAAATAACGAGGTCACTTTTACTCGTCAAATCCTGCGTCGCAACTGTCTCAGCTCCGTGTTGCTGGGTGCTCTTCTGACCTTCTACCTGCATCACTTTGAGTGTAGGCTAGTTCGAAACCTTGTCGTGGGCCGCATTAGACTAGCACAAGGGCCACACTTGGCCCGCGGGCCGCACTTTGCCTATAACTACTTTCCTGGCTGAAAGTAGAACAACAAAGAAACCTGCACATATGTGCCCTCATCTATCGACTTCTCAATGAAAGTACACCTTACTATCTCTCTTGTAATTTTCGTTTTCTTTCTTCCTTTCATGATCGCCACTCGCGATCTGGATCTATAATTGCAATTCCTCTACGTCATTCATCTGCCTACAGTAACTCTTTCCTCGTGTCGGGAACTAGAATTTGGAATAATTGCCCTCGTGACGTTAGAAATTGTACATCCCTAACAACTTTCAAACGTGCATGTAAAGATTTCCTCTTGAATTCGAAGGCCAGCTAGAACAATTTGTGTCTGAATGTGTGAGTGAATGACCATAGTATAGCTTGCCACGGTGGGTGAGTGGATAGCGTGTCGGTCTACTAACCCCAAGATTGCAGGTTCGCCCCTGACCGTGGTAAGTGATTTTTGAAAGGCGGCAAAAATACGATACGCATGTCATACGATGTTGGCATGTCAAAGAACCCATTTGAATTCAGTAGGCCGAGTTCATAATGTCAAAATTAATCTCGGGAGTTTCCGCCAGCACAAGTTCCTCATTTCTCTACTAGAAAGCGCTATTGTGTTCAAGGAGATTTGGTCCCCAATACAAGCCCTCAAACTGTGTAATGGGAATTTAGAGGCACCCTGTATTACCCTTGGATCTGCCAACTTCAGTTCGTGATCTACAGTGAGTCCGGGAATGTTCTCCGCAGCGAGAGTTAGCTACAGCAGTTACGTTGGTAGCACTGCTGCCGCTTGCATCATAACAAATAAACAGTAAACTTTGTACTCTCCACAGCCATTCCTAACCGATGCTGGAACCATTCACAGTACATCACTCTTTTTCCGTAATCAGTTTGTTTTAATTCATGAACCACGGTAACTTTATAAGGGAACAACTGAAGCATGTCTCTTACAGCTTTATGTGCTGTCGACTTGGAGATTCCTGTTTGTTGAGCTAATTTTCGTGTTGATTTACTTGGACTACGCAGCATTATATCGGAGATTTCATCAAGTTTTTCGTCTGTTAAAAGCGTAGGCCTGCCTGTTCCCGGTACATCGTGAACTGAGCCAGTCACACGAAATTTACTTACCAAATCCCGAACGGTATCACGGTTTGGACACTTTGAATTAGGAAACCGCACCAGAAATCTTAATTTTACATTTTCTGTAAACCGATTGCCTTTGCGAAAAACGTATTCCATCAAATAAAACTCTCTCTTCAGTAGTAAACATTACCGCCTGTATACTGTTGCTTTCTTCCAATAATCTATCTGAACGCTCGCTTATCGCAATACACACTGACAGCCAACACGCGGGACACAGTGCAGCCAGCTAAACTTATGAATCAACCTCTCACAGTTGCACGTACCCTCTGAGGAGAACATTCTCGGGCGCCCTGTATTTAGTGACTTCCAGGTCATTTAGTCCTCAGAGTGACCAGGAGGTAACGATTCCTTTGGTACCATTCAATTTGACAGGTGATGTGAATATGTATTAGTTTCAAAAGCATTATTATGTTAGTTATTGTTGTTTTAAGGGGCGGAACAGTGTGGTCATCCGTTACAAAAGCATTGTTTTGTGTTCATTTTCATATTACTTCCCTGGAAATATACATTTTTTGCCTCTTTTCCCACTTCATGTAAATTTGCAATTTTTGATGATCTGCTCGACGAAGGAAGATTTAATAAAATCAAGTGTTTGAGTCTAATAATTTGAACAGATATGTATTTATGAAAATTTGTTTCAAATATTGTCTTGTGTGGAATTATGATAATGGTAATATTGATGACAATAAATGTCAAACATAAATCAATAAAACAACAACAACAATATCATCTGGCCCACCCTAAAATTTTAGTTAGGAGCCGCTCCTTATCGAGACTAAATTCATCTTCCTAGACCAATACTACGGCTGCCAGCAATGTGACATTGTGAGGGTTCCGTTGTATTTTGTTGTTCATATTATTACCGTTCACGTACGATCCGGAAATGCTCCATTTCCTGCTTAGAGTTATCGCTAACGGACACTTTATTTTAATGAGACACATAGTATGCAAACTACCTGGAGGTCTACTGAGGAGATACTCAACTGGATAGCCAAATTGATCTGACTGGAAAGATACAGGCATTTCGTTATGCCATATGAGTAGGATAAATAAGCCGGTTCTGGCACAGGGGCTAATGGGCAAGATGGCCGCCGCGCGCAATCACTCTATGTTATTCTTATGGAGGGGTCATTCAGAGCTGGCACAGGGGCTATTGGGCAAAATGGCCGCCACGGCCTGAGACCGTGGATTACGTCACAGGGAGAGGTCGGCCGTGTAGTTGCCAAATGGAATATTTATTATTATTATTATTATTAGGTAATTGTTAATTGATCATGTATAATCAAGACCAGCCTTATATTGTCCACTTTTTGGTGTAGTGGCTAGCATTCTTGGAGGTCATTCCTGAGGTTCGAATCCCGGCTCTGCCAAGAAATTTAATTTCTGGTCTCATGAGTGGAACGGGGTACACTCAGCCTTGTGAGGCAAAACTGACAAGGTTACTGTTTTTTGATTCATACCTCAACAATTCTGCCTAACCCAACTTCACCTAACCTAACCTATCCTAACCTAACTTCAAAGTCAAAGCAAATATAAAAGCAAATGTGAAAGCACACATAATAAACTAAGTTATAACCTAACCTAACTTCACCTAACCTAACCTCACCTAACCTGTCCTAACCTAACCTAACGTAACCTACCTAATTTACAATTGCAAGCGAAAAAAATTTAGCAAAAAGTATGAGAAAAAAGTGAGAGCAAATGTAAGAGCACAAATAATAAACTTAGTTATAACCTAACCACACCTAACCTAACCTAACCTAACCTAACATAACCAAACTTCAAAGTGAGAGCAAAAATGTAAGAGCAAATGAGAGAGCACAAATAATAAACTTAGTTATAACCTAACCTAACCTAACCCACAGAAACCTCATTTAAAGATTTTAGATTTTATGTTTTAACATTTTAGATTTTTGATTTTTTCATTTTACATTTTTTAGATTTTACATTTTACATTTTTGATTTTTTGTATTTTAGATGTTAGTTTTTTTTAGATTTTACATTTTAAATTTAAGATTTTTTGATTTTAGATTTTACTTTTTACATTTTCCGAAAAGAGTAAACTACTAGGTCACATACCTAACCTCACCAAACCTAACTTTGCCAAACCTAACTTAAGCTAATTCAAAGGCTAATGCACATACACAAAGTATATAAGGGTACAAGCAACTATCCTTATGCTAGTTTTATAGGTTACTGTACAATATGATAACTACCCCAACCGTTTTTTTTTTCATTTGTTGTTTACACATATGACAATTTTCCAATTCCCCATTTTCATTTTTTTAAATGTTAGTTTTAAGTTTTTCAATTTCATAACATGGAAACATGGATTTTGCATTATGTTGTTTACACATTTATCAATTTCACAATTTCCCATTTACAGTTCTTAAAATGTCAGTTTAAAGTTTTTCAATTTCATGATATAGAAACATGGATTTTCCAATTTGTTGTTTACACATTTGTCAATTTACCAAATTCCCATTTACAGTTTTTAAAATTTCAGTTTAATGTTTTATTTTTATTTTGTCAATATGGAAACATGGATTTTCCAATTTGTGTTTTACATGTTCATTTTGCATTAGGAGTGGAGAGAGGTGAGTAGTAATAAAAAATGTACAAGCAGTTTCCATACGGTACAATATTTTTTTATTTAAATACATGTACACTATTTACACATAATACATTTTTATATATATTCCTTATTGTTATAAATTGTACACTTGTTTTTATTTTGTTTTCTATTTTATTTATTTTTGATTATGAATGCCATTTCTTATTTTGTTTTATTTTTATTTTTGTAGTGCTATTGTTTTATTTCCTAAATTGTTTTGTTTTATGTATTTGCTAGTTGCAGGCAGAAGATTTTGATATTCATAACTTAACTCTTTAAGCATGGTTAATGATTGAGTAATGACCATAGGCATGTGTACCTATACCATCAGCATCAATCACTCTTTTATCATCACCAGGACACAAAGCAATTTTGTTTAGTCTTATAGATGATATGTCATGTTGTTTAGAAGCGATAATGTTCATTGGTATTCTTTTTACATTGTTTTTCATGACACAATCCTTATAATCTTGAAAGCTTATACAATTTTTGACAACACCTCTGTTAATACCTTTAATCTTTTTGATTTCTTTACCATTTATGTCTAATGCGTACATTTTAGCTCTAAGTCCAACAAATGCTTTTATAATTTGTCCACAAGCCTCGTCTTTAAATTTCCCCAACGTTTTCTTGTTTGATGTAGAGTAACATATGTGATTAGTAGGATAATCTGATGTGTCCAGGTGTTGTAGGAAATCCAACTTGTCTTGATATACATCTGGGGTGTTAACCAAATATATGAACGAGTCAGTATCCATATACATGAGTTTAAGATTGTTCATGCCATAATAGGGTAGCAGGACATCATAGTGGTGGGAATACATGAGAGTTTTTGAAATATCCAGTATACACATTCCAATATATATAGGCTTATTGAATACAATGTTACGTTTAGACATGTGGAAAGCAGCTAGGTTAGGGCCATAAATTGTTCTGTCGATAAATGTCGGCTTTGCTATTAGCTTTTCTGCCTTTTTGCTGTCAGTCACAAGACGTATGTCTATTCTTTTACGGATATTTTCCATTGTTTTCCCAAAAATGGCATTGTTGAATAATTTGTACAGATTTTTCTCAAAATCATTTTTGGCTTGTTTTCGAAGGTTGTTATTAAAATCAACGTATGCCTTTAACCAAGGTCTTTGTTTAAACTTTAACACACGATGAATTTTTATCAATTTTATTCCATGATCTAAAGCCTGTTTTAATGCCATGTAGTGAACAACATATCGCCTTCGATTTCCAAGATGAGGAATTAGTTTTTTCAGAGACGAATCCTTAGGTTGTGTACACTCTGGTAGGAAAGGTAAATCGTTGTGTAGATCATGAAGGTCAGATGGGTAATCAACATCAACGTCTAGAATGTATCCCACAGGATCGTCTTTCTTTAGTTTTTCTAGATCAACAGTATCTGGAGAAACCCACTGAAATCCACCATAAGGAAGGGAGTGGCACATAGCCCACCCGTATTGGTTGTTGGCATCATCATAGGTAATAAACTGCGATGGTTTCTCAGAATCATAGGTTTCCATGTATTTATTGTTAGCTTCAGCATACCGATGAGACACCTGGCATATGCCTCCACGTATTCCAGACTCGATTAAAAGAATCTGATCGTAATCCTGTAGCAATTCCAGTTCAATGCCTGTGTAAAGGAGCATTGCCTCGAAACTTAAACCAGGCGAAGTAAAAAAGTGTGCAGCATCCACTCGGTGTGTTTCTAGTGTTTTGTTTCTAAACGTTTCAAAGCTGTCTGCAAGAAGGAGTACATCTGATGTTAGGTAGAGGTCACTATATTCCCCTAGAGTTTTAATGTTGAACTGATTCCAGACACTTTTGGCATGTTCATAGTCTTCTTGACTAACATCTTCTTGACTTAATTTGTTAAAGAATGCCTCTTTTGGAGGTAAACACGTTTCACTTAACTTTTCCCATGAGTCAATGTAGTCATAACAAAATACCCCTTTACGAGTCATGAGCATTGCATTTTCTTTTCCAAAGTACTTGTCTGTTTCAGGGTATGATGTTAAGTTGGAAACTAAGTTTTCCAAACTACTCGGCATTAACCGAAACGTATCCACAAATCTAAGCTTAACATTTCCTACATATTTGGTAAAGGAAATGTACTTTTCTTTGGAGTTAGCGATAACATCCACTCTCTCAGTAGTACATCCCAATTGCTTTACAATGAAATTTGCGTCGTAGCCACTCATATTATGTAGAAACACAGGAACGGGGTTTCGTGTTTTACACCTCAAATTACAGTTATTGTGAGCACTTCCACGGTATTCCCCTGTAATATGGCAGTGGTCTCGAACTTTCCAGTCCTCTTTGGTGAATGGTTTTCGACACAAATAACAGGTTTCAGAACATTGGAACTCTGCTTCTTGAGCCTGAGTTAAGGCCTTTGGAACATTTAAGCTGTAAAGTCTATCAATTTCATTAGCTATTGAGATCAAACAGTCCATAAACTTTTCTGCAGCGTCAGGTCCACGATAAATAACAGGTTGGCTTGGAAGATTTGTCTTTATGTGTTCCACAGCGGGTGATGGTTTAACGTATATACCAAAGCTCATAGGAACATGACTCTGGTATGGCACTGTATAACTTGCTTCAGGATTGGGCAAACATGTTTGATAGGGTAAGAGTATACTTTCGAAATCTGCATAGATAACGTAAGGTATTCTTAGCATTTTTTCCACGTTTAAAAATTTGACAATGGGGTTTTTAATAGGCATTTCAACCCTAGCAATGTCATGCTGGACACACAAAGCTCTATGTTCTTTCAATTTTTCCATTCCTTGTTGTCCATATTGATTATCAAAGTGAGTAAAACACCGTTTACACGTATATATCTTATGTTCACGGCGGGTAATCTGATGTGCTACTAGTTTATCAAAATCTTTGATAAAGACGTAGTGGTTCTGGCCGGATGATGAACTTAGCAGAAGGAGGTCGCGATGGTCTTGCATCTCTTGATCCACAACCTTTAGAGGGAACAATTTGTTGTCTTGTTCCAATCCAAATACATTAATGGATATATCGTTGGCTTTTTCAAATTTGGGAATGTCAACTAGCGATGTAGGAAACGATATTACAGAAAAATCATACTTGTTGTCCAGGTCCTTGTATTTACTAATGCGATGAGCATTCTTTTTAACCAGTTTTGCTAAAATGGCATACATAAAACACTTTTCATCATTCAAATTTTCAGGATTAATGCAGGCTTTTCTTGCTTGTATAGCTGCTGGTAATGGAATATATGTGCTTCCACGCAAGGGATTGTACTTATTTATTTTCAATCGTACTCCTTCCACTGCTAACAAAGCCCAATTACTGCCTTTTAGCTCAGATTCCTCCATTTCCGTAGTTAACTTTGTAAATTGTGTTTCCAAGAAACTACTTAAGTCCGTTTCCAAAAATAGGGCCTGATTTCGTGTTTTAAATGCACGATCTGTAATTTCATTGGTAGATGTATGAATGAATCTACATTCAGCCACAAGATTAACTTTTATCGACTTGTGCATTGCTAGTTCTTTCTGCATAGCTTGTATTATTTGCTGTTTGGACTCTTTAAGGTATGAATTTAAATCCTTGCACGTATCGCAACGAATGAAATAGGATTTAAGTCGACCTCCAAAAGATGCCTCATATTCAATAAGTCCATTTTTGTCAGGGACCAATGACAGTAGGTAATGTTTTGTAGGCTCTGCTTTTTGTCTTTTAGCTACCGACACAACATTACAACATTCTTCATGACGACGTCCATTGTAGGCATTGTTGAATGTACTACCACAGGTCTTGCACTCATGAAATTCACCACACGATACTTCATGTCGCTTCCTATGATAGTCTCGAAGAAAAGTCTTTCCACACTCTTTACACATATAGCTAGGAATGGCTTCTTCCATTATGATTGTTGATTTCTGCAAACAGCTGCTTACTGCGTATCACAGGGCTAGAGGTTGGTCAGTGAGACGGTCTTTCACGATGTGAACACCGTGAGAGGTAGTAGTCAACTGGTGCTATTCTTGTGAAGGGTCCACTAATATACCCCTAGTCTAGACCAACAGCTCTTTACAGCGTATGACAAGGCTGTATACTGGACAGTGAGACGGTCTTTCACAATGTGAACACTGTAACAAGTAGTAGTCAACTGATTATATACTTGCTAAGGGTTCTCTAATATACAATAGTCGAGACCAACAGCTACTTACTGAGTAATACAAGGCTGTACAATAGTTGTTTTGACAGTCTTTCACGATGTGGTCACTGTGAATGGTAGTAGTCAACTGATGATATTCTTGATAAGGGTCCTCTAATGTACACCTGGTTAAGGGTAACAGCTGTTCACTGCTTATGACAAGGCTAAAGACTGGTTACTTCAACGGTCTTTCACAATGTTAACACTGTGACAGGTAGTAGTCAACTGAAAATATTCTTATGGCCTACTCAAGGTTATCAGGTACTTACTGCATATCAAAAGGCTGTACACTCATGTGTGTTAGGCACTCTTTCTTGCTAAGGACCCCAATATTCCCTACACAAGGCTATACATGTTAGTTCTAAACACTTAGTGGTTAATTGTATATTCAATTTTTGTACAAAGCATATACGAGCACGTTTTTATGAGGTAAAACTTTACCAAATAGTCAAATGCGACACGCAAAGTATGTTGCCGCTATCTAGCGGTGACTATGAGAACTACTTGACCGACCAGCATGCTACCTAGCGCTCCATTTCAATACTCGCTCACTGAACGAACAGCATACTATCTAGCGGTCGATATCAATACTCACTCAACTACCAGCCTGCTACCTATCGGTCAATATAACAACTCACTCAACTACCAACATGCTACATGGCTTTTTTGGTCAGTTTTTTGTTGGCTTATGTTGGCTTTTATTGGCTTTTGTTGGCTTTTGTTGGCTTTTGTTGGCTTTTTGTTGGCTTTTGTTGGCTTTTGTATTAGCTCTTTTATATTTGCTCTTGTTTGTTGGGAAAGTATGTTGGTCTTGGAAAGTATGTCAGTCCTTTTTTTATGGCTGTAAAATGCTTACAGCCATGTTTGTAAGCAGCAACAACAACAACAACACACAAAATTCCAAAAAATATCGAAAGTACTCTAAGTTTTATCAATGACTCTCAACTCTTACACTTACCTCTATCCCATGCATAGTCAAAAATTAGTATATTTTTCAAATTTTTCAAAAAATATTTGGAAAGTAGGCTGTATCATTAAACTAAAAATCCTGAAAAGACATATGTTAACTCCAACACCTACTTCTATACCCCTCTCAGTCCAAAAATAGTGTATTTTTCAAATTTTCCAAAACATATTTCCAAAATGGGTTATATTTCCGAAATTTAAAAGTTTACAAAAACGTTTGTTTGACATAAACGAATGGCCTTTGCCCCCTCTACCGTCGTACCAAGTCCCAGGTCTCTAGGACAACAAACATAAAAATTTGAAAATGGGCTTATATTTCCAAAATTAGGAATTTTACAAAAACGTTTGTCTGACGTAAATCAGTGGTCATTACCCCCTCTATCCCCACACTAAGTCTCATGTCTCTAGAACAACAAAAATAAATTTTTGAAAAATGGGCTTATATTTCCAAAATTAGGAATTTTACAAAAACGTTTGTCTGACGTAAATCAGTGGTCATTACCCCCTCTATCCCCATACCAAGTCTCAGATCTCTAGGTCAACAAAAATAAAATTTTGAAAATGGACTATATTTCCAAAATTAGGAATTCTACAAAAAAGTTTGTCTAACGTAAATCAATGGTCTTTACCCCCTCTATTCACATACCAAGTCTCAGGTCTCTAGGTCAACAAAAATAAAATTTTGAAAAAATGGTCACTATTTTGGAAACTAGGAATTCTACGAAAAAGTTTGTTTAACATAAATGAAAGGTCTCTATCCCCTCTACCTGTAAACCAAGTCCCAGGTCTGTAGGACAAAAATGAAAAAAGTTCAACTGGGAAAGTAGGCGATTTTTCATAAAACCAAACATTCTAAAAAGTGTTCTATGGGTATAAAAGAATGGTCTCTATATCCTTTATTTTTTATAATAAAACTTTTTTATTTTTTGAGTTTTTTTGAAAAAGTTCAATTTTGAAATTTTTATATTTTGGAAACTAACAAGTTTACAAAAATGTTTGTTTGACATAAATAAATGGCCCTGACCCCCTCTACCAACAAAATAAATTTCAAGTCTCTAGGACTAAAACTGTACAGTAGTGGAGTAGTGGCGCTTCTAACGCACTCCAAAACCCTCCTTGCCCCACTACTAAGCCTCAGGCATGTAAAATGGGTGGGTTAGAAGCACCACTACTCCACTACTGTACAGTTTTAGTCCTAGAGACTTGAAATTTATTTTGTTGGTAGAGGGGGTCAGGGCCATTTATTTATGTCAAACAAACATTTTTGTAAACTTGTTAGTTTCCAAAATATAAAAATTTCAAAATTGAACTTTTTCAAAAAAACTCAAAAAATAAAAAAGTTTTATTATAAAAAATAAAGGATATAGAGACCATTCTTTTATACCCATAGAACACTTTTTAGAATGTTTGGTTTTATGAAAAATCGCCTACTTTCCCAGTTGAACTTTTTTCATTTTTGTCCTACAGACCTGGGACTTGGTTTACAGGTAGAGGGGATAGAGACCTTTCATTTATGTTAAACAAACTTTTTCGTAGAATTCCTAGTTTCCAAAATAGTGACCATTTTTTCAAAATTTTATTTTTGTTGACCTAGAGACCTGAGACTTGGTATGTGAATAGAGGGGGTAAAGACCATTGATTTACGTTAGACAAACTTTTTTGTAGAATTCCTAATTTTGGAAATATAGTCCATTTTCAAAATTTTATTTTTGTTGACCTAGAGATCTGAGACTTGGTATGGGGATAGAGGGGGTAATGACCACTGATTTACGTCAGACAAACGTTTTTGTAAAATTCCTAATTTTGGAAATATAAGCCCATTTTTCAAAAATTTATTTTTGTTGTTCTAGAGACATGAGACTTAGTGTGGGGATAGAGGGGGTAATGACCACTGATTTACGTCAGACAAACGTTTTTGTAAAATTCCTAATTTTGGAAATATAAGCCCATTTTCAAATTTTTATGTTTGTTGTCCTAGAGACCTGGGACTTGGTACGACGGTAGAGGGGGCAAAGGCCATTCGTTTATGTCAAACAAACGTTTTTGTAAACTTTTAAATTTCGGAAATATAACCCATTTTGGAAATATGTTTTGGAAAATTTGAAAAATACACTATTTTTGGACTGAGAGGGGTATAGAAGTAGGTGTTGGAGTTAACATATGTCTTTTCAGGATTTTTAGTTTAATGATACAGCCTACTTTCCAAATATTTTTTGAAAAATTTGAAAAATATACTAATTTTTGACTATGCATGGGATAGAGGTAAGTGTAAGAGTTGAGAGTCATTGATAAAACTTAGAGTACTTTCGATATTTTTTGGAATTTTGTGTGTTGTTGTTGTTGTTGCTGCTTACAAACATGGCTGTAAGCATTTTACAGCCATAAAAAAAGGACTGACATACTTTCCAAGACCAACATACTTTCCCAACAAACAAGAGCAAATATAAAAGAGCTAATACAAAAGCCAACAAAAGCCAACAAAAAGCCAACAAAAGCCAACAAAAGCCAACAAAAGCCAATAAAAGCCAACATAAGCCAACAAAAAACTGACCAAAAAAGCCATGTAGCATGTTGGTAGTTGAGTGAGTTGTTATATTGACCGATAGGTAGCAGGCTGGTAGTTGAGTGAGTATTGATATCGACCGCTAGATAGTATGCTGTTCGTTCAGTGAGCGAGTATTGAAATGGAGCGCTAGGTAGCATGCTGGTCGGTCAAGTAGTTCTCATAGTCACCGCTAGATAGCGGCAACATACTTTGCGTGTCGCATTTGACTATTTGGTAAAGTTTTACCTCATAAAAACGTGCTCGTATATGCTTTGTACAAAAATTGAATATACAATTAACCACTAAGTGTTTAGAACTAACATGTATAGCCTTGTGTAGGGAATATTGGGGTCCTTAGCAAGAAAGAGTGCCTAACACACATGAGTGTACAGCCTTTTGATATGCAGTAAGTACCTGATAACCTTGAGTAGGCCATAAGAATATTTTCAGTTGACTACTACCTGTCACAGTGTTAACATTGTGAAAGACCGTTGAAGTAACCAGTCTTTAGCCTTGTCATAAGCAGTGAACAGCTGTTACCCTTAACCAGGTGTACATTAGAGGACCCTTATCAAGAATATCATCAGTTGACTACTACCATTCACAGTGACCACATCGTGAAAGACTGTCAAAACAACTATTGTACAGCCTTGTATTACTCAGTAAGTAGCTGTTGGTCTCGACTATTGTATATTAGAGAACCCTTAGCAAGTATATAATCAGTTGACTACTACTTGTTACAGTGTTCACATTGTGAAAGACCGTCTCACTGTCCAGTATACAGCCTTGTCATACGCTGTAAAGAGCTGTTGGTCTAGACTAGGGGTATATTAGTGGACCCTTCACAAGAATAGCACCAGTTGACTACTACCTCTCACGGTGTTCACATCGTGAAAGACCGTCTCACTGACCAACCTCTAGCCCTGTGATACGCAGTAAGCAGCTGTTTGCAGAAATCAACAATCATAATGGAAGAAGCCATTCCTAGCTATATGTGTAAAGAGTGTGGAAAGACTTTTCTTCGAGACTATCATAGGAAGCGACATGAAGTATCGTGTGGTGAATTTCATGAGTGCAAGACCTGTGGTAGTACATTCAACAATGCCTACAATGGACGTCGTCATGAAGAATGTTGTAATGTTGTGTCGGTAGCTAAAAGACAAAAAGCAGAGCCTACAAAACATTACCTACTGTCATTGGTCCCTGACAAAAATGGACTTATTGAATATGAGGCATCTTTTGGAGGTCGACTTAAATCCTATTTCATTCGTTGCGATACGTGCAAGGATTTAAATTCATACCTTAAAGAGTCCAAACAGCAAATAATACAAGCTATGCAGAAAGAACTAGCAATGCACAAGTCGATAAAAGTTAATCTTGTGGCTGAATGTAGATTCATTCATACATCTACCAATGAAATTACAGATCGTGCATTTAAAACACGAAATCAGGCCCTATTTTTGGAAACGGACTTAAGTAGTTTCTTGGAAACACAATTTACAAAGTTAACTACGGAAATGGAGGAATCTGAGCTAAAAGGCAGTAATTGGGCTTTGTTAGCAGTGGAAGGAGTACGATTGAAAATAAATAAGTACAATCCCTTGCGTGGAAGCACATATATTCCATTACCAGCAGCTATACAAGCAAGAAAAGCCTGCATTAATCCTGAAAATTTGAATGATGAAAAGTGTTTTATGTATGCCATTTTAGCAAAACTGGTTAAAAAGAATGCTCATCGCATTAGTAAATACAAGGACCTGGACAACAAGTATGATTTTTCTGTAATATCGTTTCCTACATCGCTAGTTGACATTCCCAAATTTGAAAAAGCCAACGATATATCCATTAATGTATTTGGATTGGAACAAGACAACAAATTGTTCCCTCTAAAGGTTGTGGATCAAGAGATGCAAGACCATCGCGACCTCCTTCTGCTAAGTTCATCATCCGGCCAGAACCACTACGTCTTTATCAAAGATTTTGATAAACTAGTAGCACATCAGATTACCCGCCGTGAACATAAGATATATACGTGTAAACGGTGTTTTACTCACTTTGATAATCAATATGGACAACAAGGAATGGAAAAATTGAAAGAACATAGAGCTTTGTGTGTCCAGCATGACATTGCTAGGGTTGAAATGCCTATTAAAAACCCCATTGTCAAATTTTTAAACGTGGAAAAAATGCTAAGAATACCTTACGTTATCTATGCAGATTTCGAAAGTATACTCTTACCCTATCAAACATGTTTGCCCAATCCTGAAGCAAGTTATACAGTGCCATACCAGAGTCATGTTCCTATGAGCTTTGGTATATACGTTAAACCATCACCCGCTGTGGAACACATAAAGACAAATCTTCCAAGCCAACCTGTTATTTATCGTGGACCTGACGCTGCAGAAAAGTTTATGGACTGTTTGATCTCAATAGCTAATGAAATTGATAGACTTTACAGCTTAAATGTTCCAAAGGCCTTAACTCAGGCTCAAGAAGCAGAGTTCCAATGTTCTGAAACCTGTTATTTGTGTCGAAAACCATTCACCAAAGAGGACTGGAAAGTTCGAGACCACTGCCATATTACAGGGGAATACCGTGGAAGTGCTCACAATAACTGTAATTTGAGGTGTAAAACACGAAACCCCGTTCCTGTGTTTCTACATAATATGAGTGGCTACGACGCAAATTTCATTGTAAAGCAATTGGGATGTACTACTGAGAGAGTGGATGTTATCGCTAACTCCAAAGAAAAGTACATTTCCTTTACCAAATATGTAGGAAATGTTAAGCTTAGATTTGTGGATACGTTTCGGTTAATGCCGAGTAGTTTGGAAAACTTAGTTTCCAACTTAACATCATACCCTGAAACAGACAAGTACTTTGGAAAAGAAAATGCAATGCTCATGACTCGTAAAGGGGTATTTTGTTATGACTACATTGACTCATGGGAAAAGTTAAGTGAAACGTGTTTACCTCCAAAAGAGGCATTCTTTAACAAATTAAGTCAAGAAGATGTTAGTCAAGAAGACTATGAACATGCCAAAAGTGTCTGGAATCAGTTCAACATTAAAACTCTAGGGGAATATAGTGACCTCTACCTAACATCAGATGTACTCCTTCTTGCAGACAGCTTTGAAACGTTTAGAAACAAAACACTAGAAACACACCGAGTGGATGCTGCACACTTTTTTACTTCGCCTGGTTTAAGTTTCGAGGCAATGCTCCTTTACACAGGCATTGAACTGGAATTGCTACAGGATTACGATCAGATTCTTTTAATCGAGTCTGGAATACGTGGAGGCATATGCCAGGTGTCTCATCGGTATGCTGAAGCTAACAATAAATACATGGAAACCTATGATTCTGAGAAACCATCGCAGTTTATTACCTATGATGATGCCAACAACCAATACGGGTGGGCTATGTGCCACTCCCTTCCTTATGGTGGATTTCAGTGGGTTTCTCCAGATACTGTTGATCTAGAAAAACTAAAGAAAGACGATCCTGTGGGATACATTCTAGACGTTGATGTTGATTACCCATCTGACCTTCATGATCTACACAACGATTTACCTTTCCTACCAGAGTGTACACAACCTAAGGATTCGTCTCTGAAAAAACTAATTCCTCATCTTGGAAATCGAAGGCGATATGTTGTTCACTACATGGCATTAAAACAGGCTTTAGATCATGGAATAAAATTGATAAAAATTCATCGTGTGTTAAAGTTTAAACAAAGACCTTGGTTAAAGGCATACGTTGATTTTAATAACAACCTTCGAAAACAAGCCAAAAATGATTTTGAGAAAAATCTGTACAAATTATTCAACAATGCCATTTTTGGGAAAACAATGGAAAATATCCGTAAAAGAATAGACATACGTCTTGTGACTGACAGCAAAAAGGCAGAAAAGCTAATAGCAAAGCCGACATTTATCGACAGAACAATTTATGGCCCTAACCTAGCTGCTTTCCACATGTCTAAACGTAACATTGTATTCAATAAGCCTATATATATTGGAATGTGTATACTGGATATTTCAAAAACTCTCATGTATTCCCACCACTATGATGTCCTGCTACCCTATTATGGCATGAACAATCTTAAACTCATGTATATGGATACTGACTCGTTCATATATTTGGTTAACACCCCAGATGTATATCAAGACAAGTTGGATTTCCTACAACACCTGGACACATCAGATTATCCTACTAATCACATATGTTACTCTACATCAAACAAGAAAACGTTGGGGAAATTTAAAGACGAGGCTTGTGGACAAATTATAAAAGCATTTGTTGGACTTAGAGCTAAAATGTACGCATTAGACATAAATGGTAAAGAAATCAAAAAGATTAAAGGTATTAACAGAGGTGTTGTCAAAAATTGTATAAGCTTTCAAGATTATAAGGATTGTGTCATGAAAAACAATGTAAAAAGAATACCAATGAACATTATCGCTTCTAAACAACATGACATATCATCTATAAGACTAAACAAAATTGCTTTGTGTCCTGGTGATGATAAAAGAGTGATTGATGCTGATGGTATAGGTACACATGCCTATGGTCATTACTCAATCATTAACCATGCTTAAAGAGTTAAGTTATGAATATCAAAATCTTCTGCCTGCAACTAGCAAATACATAAAACAAAACAATTTAGGAA
Organism: Meconema thalassinum; assembly: GCA_946902985.2. Lineage (NCBI taxonomy): Eukaryota > Metazoa > Arthropoda > Insecta > Orthoptera > Tettigoniidae > Meconema > Meconema thalassinum. Next base: position 28,711,412 of record OX336392.1, read on the forward strand.
ATAAAACAATAGCACTACAAAAATAAAAATAAAACAAAATAAGAAATGGCATTCATAATCAAAAATAAATAAAATAGAAAACAAAATAAAAACAAGTGTACAATTTATAACAATAAGGAATATATATAAAAATGTATTATGTGTAAATAGTGTACATGTATTTAAATAAAAAAATATTGTACCGTATGGAAACTGCTTGTACATTTTTTATTACTACTCACCTCTCTCCACTCCTAATGCAAAATGAACATGTAAAACACAAATTGGAAAATCCATGTTTCCATATTGACAAAATAAAAATAAAACATTAAACTGAAATTTTAAAAACTGTAAATGGGAATTTGGTAAATTGACAAATGTGTAAACAACAAATTGGAAAATCCATGTTTCTATATCATGAAATTGAAAAACTTTAAACTGACATTTTAAGAACTGTAAATGGGAAATTGTGAAATTGATAAATGTGTAAACAACATAATGCAAAATCCATGTTTCCATGTTATGAAATTGAAAAACTTAAAACTAACATTTAAAAAAATGAAAATGGGGAATTGGAAAATTGTCATATGTGTAAACAACAAATGAAAAAAAAAACGGTTGGGGTAGTTATCATATTGTACAGTAACCTATAAAACTAGCATAAGGATAGTTGCTTGTACCCTTATATACTTTGTGTATGTGCATTAGCCTTTGAATTAGCTTAAGTTAGGTTTGGCAAAGTTAGGTTTGGTGAGGTTAGGTATGTGACCTAGTAGTTTACTCTTTTCGGAAAATGTAAAAAGTAAAATCTAAAATCAAAAAATCTTAAATTTAAAATGTAAAATCTAAAAAAAACTAACATCTAAAATACAAAAAATCAAAAATGTAAAATGTAAAATCTAAAAAATGTAAAATGAAAAAATCAAAAATCTAAAATGTTAAAACATAAAATCTAAAATCTTTAAATGAGGTTTCTGTGGGTTAGGTTAGGTTAGGTTATAACTAAGTTTATTATTTGTGCTCTCTCATTTGCTCTTACATTTTTGCTCTCACTTTGAAGTTTGGTTATGTTAGGTTAGGTTAGGTTAGGTTAGGTGTGGTTAGGTTATAACTAAGTTTATTATTTGTGCTCTTACATTTGCTCTCACTTTTTTCTCATACTTTTTGCTAAATTTTTTTCGCTTGCAATTGTAAATTAGGTAGGTTACGTTAGGTTAGGTTAGGACAGGTTAGGTGAGGTTAGGTTAGGTGAAGTTAGGTTAGGTTATAACTTAGTTTATTATGTGTGCTTTCACATTTGCTTTTATATTTGCTTTGACTTTGAAGTTAGGTTAGGATAGGTTAGGTTAGGTGAAGTTGGGTTAGGCAGAATTGTTGAGGTATGAATCAAAAAACAGTAACCTTGTCAGTTTTGCCTCACAAGGCTGAGTGTACCCCGTTCCACTCATGAGACCAGAAATTAAATTTCTTGGCAGAGCCGGGATTCGAACCTCAGGAATGACCTCCAAGAATGCTAGCCACTACACCAAAAAGTGGACAATATAAGGCTGGTCTTGATTATACATGATCAATTAACAATTACCTAATAATAATAATAATAATAAATATTCCATTTGGCAACTACACGGCCGACCTCTCCCTGTGACGTAATCCACGGTCTCAGGCCGTGGCGGCCATTTTGCCCAATAGCCCCTGTGCCAGCTCTGAATGACCCCTCCATAAGAATAACATAGAGTGATTGCGCGCGGCGGCCATCTTGCCCATTAGCCCCTGTGCCAGAACCGGCTTATTTATCCTACTCATATGCTGAGTTTAAAAAAAGTTTCAAAGGTTTATCGCCTACTTCTGGCCATCTGCTCTCCTTCGTTCTTGTTGTTTTTCTGCGATAAAGGCGGTCATTAATGAAGGCAAAGAAAAAAGAGGAATGTTGTAACCGTTTTAATTATCACTATAAAGTTTTTAATGTCATGTCAGAGAAAAAGAAGACTAAGAAAACTGCTAAATCAACCGAGGAATAGTTCCAATTTTAGTCCGAATTACTTCCGCTGCTATGGACTTCCCTTACGACATTCCTGCCGTTTCAATAAACAGTTAAGTGGGAATAACTCACTGTACTGCCTATTTTGTGCATACATCCAGTGCCGGATTAAGGTGAAATGATACCCCTTTATTTTTTTCAAATATTTTTTATTTTTCAGCACCTCTATATTTAATAAAGTATGTACAAGTGTTTTTTCTCAAGATGAAAAATACACTTTTTATTAAATCATAGCCTACATACATTTCAATTGAAATGATCATCGTTATTTGAAAACATTTCAGATGATTTGATGAACAATTTTTTAGCCTACTTCTGTAAATTGTAATCAATTTTTTATGTTCGACCCTGACTATTATGTGTCTGAAAACTGTATCATAATAATGGTCATTATAACACTATTATTCATTATGAAACAGTTTCTCCCACCAATCACAGCTCAAGAAACAGTTGTTTGACCAATTAGATAAGGATACCTTCGCGCATGCTCTCAAAATCCAACATGTCTATATAAATTACCGAAAGTGCACCGTCCATATGTTCGCGTAAATAAACTGGTGAATATGAGACAAGAAATAGCACTGTACCTTAATATACCTAAATCAAATTTCTACTCAGCGCGTTGATTTCAAACGACTACGGTGACAGTTTTGCTGAATACTGGTTCACGATCTGCACATCTGGCATTGAAGCACACAGTGTGCATGCGTCGGTCGGCCAGAGAGCTTGGAACACGGAGATATGCTACCTAGCGCACCACCCGATCACAAAATTCTAGTGACTGAACAGATATTTATCAATATTTATGTTAAAACATATAATAAAGTTATAATTATCGTCGAACATAAACAGTCGTATGCAACTCGCCTATAATGGTAATTAAGACACTCGTATGGAAATTATAAAACTCGCTAAAGCTCGTTTTATAAACATACTCGTGTCTTAATTATAGCCATTATAGGCTCGTTGCATAATGTACTATTTTCTGTTTTTTTTTCGGTCAATAAAATCTTCTACAATGTCATCAAAATCAATTTCCCGCAGAACATCTGACTCGAAATACATTAAACTTAGCATGTCTAATCGTTCTTGTGACATGATACTTCTTAGCGCACTTTTGATCCGTTTCAATTTTGAAAACGAGCGCTCCGCAGAACAATTCATTAGTATGAGGGTCAGAAAAATGCGAAAAGTAATTTCAACCATCGGAAAAACAGACTCAAGATCATCTCGAATAAAAATTTCGTTAAGTTCAGAATGAGTGAACTCAGTTCTTAAAGGACATTGTAATTTAATATCAATGCTGAAACTGTCTCAGTTCTGGATACAAAAAATCTAAATCTTCGGAATAAAATATTGGGGGCGCTAGGCCTGGGCTTAGTCGGGCCTAATGGATAATCCAGCACTGCATACGCCAAGATTTATTAATCATTTCACTCGATGTTAGAATAAACTAGTGAATTGTGTTAACATTGGTGGGCGAGTGGTTATCGTGTCGAATTACCAACCCCCAAGCTTTCAGGTTCGCTCCTGGCCATGGTAAATGATTTTTGAAAGGCGACAAAAATCACGGCACGCATGTCATACGTTGTTGGCATGTTAAAGAACCCATTTGAATTCAGTAGGCCGTGTTCATAATGGCAAAATTTATCTCGGGATTTTTCGCCAACACAAAGTTCCTCCTTTCTCTACTAGAAAGCGCTATAGTGTCAAGGAGCTTAGATTATCCAACCTCCTTGGCTTTCATAGCGTTCCAAGGAACAACAAAAATCGACATGCAAGCTGCCCTCTGGGCGTCAAATACGAAAGCTTGCACCCGTCATCCGAGGTCATACGATATTATTTATAGTGGCATAACCCACTCTTTGAATTCCATCTCGTGGCGTAGTGACTGGCAATATCGGCTATCAGCGCGGAGGTCCATGTTCGATTCCCGACTCTGCCAAGAAATTCTGGTGTGAGGGCTGGAATAGGGTAAACTCAGCCTAGTGAAGCAAAACTTAGATGGGCAGGGTTCGATTTCCACCTCAGTGGTTTTCCGAGCTTTCCCTACTTCAACTCCATGCAAATGGTTGGTGGTTGGTTCCTCAGTTTAGGGGCTGTGAAAACGCGGTCATGTAGCCCCGTGTATTTGGGTGTGTGTAGAATCTGTCTGATAACCGGTATGATGGCTGTATTAGTGTGTGTTATCTGTTTTTAATTCAAGTAAGGACTGCAGACATTCAATTTTCAAGTAGTTCCAACTTTTGCTACCAAACGCCACCGTCAACGACCAACTAGTTCTGCACTTTGTTATTAGATGCCACCGCAGTCGGCTCCTGGCGACGAACGTTGGAACCTAAGACCGTTTTTCATAGATAACCTATAATTTAGCTTCAAACAAGTGTAATTAGTGGAAGGTTCTTTATCATGCCATAAATCTATTACATGGACCTGCCGCTTTACGTCCCCTCCAAAGGAAGGCATACTGAGGGATTTTTAACGCTCACATAGAATCCGACGACTTCGGCCGGGTTTATACCCACGATCTTGGGCATAGAAGCCCAGCATGCAACCAACTACGCCACCGAAGCCACCATGTGAGGCTTGGGACAACATAGTCGTCAGTCCCGTGTAGTTGGGTGAGTGTTGAGCTTGTCAGATAACCTGTGTTCCTGTGATGACTGTAATAGTGCGTATAACTGTATTACGCACAGGGCTGGGGTAGGCGCCCCGTGACTGGACGAATGGTACCGTATTATCCCTGCATTTACCTGGAGAGAGTGAGGAAAAACCCGGTGAAAACCACACTCTGGTTAGTCCATGTTAGTGATGAGATTCGAACCTGTGATCTCCGGACTTATGTAGATTTCCTGGCACGTTAGAAAACCCCTTGGGGGCTAAATTCTGGCACCCTGGCATCTCTAAAAGCCACAATACTGAAGTTAATGGTATTTGTTCTATGGCCCTTATCTTCTATTGTTTATAATATTGTTATAATATGGTTATTTATAAATGGACTGAATATTGAATTATTAAAGTGAATTTTAAAAAATAATTGTTTGTCAAATCCCTCCCCATATTATTCTGCTAAGGTCCCATTCCAGTTTTGTACCGAAAATAAGGTCTCATTAACACCAACCTACACATATGGGGTACCTACAGGTTCAGCATAACCCAATGCGTAAGCGAAACGCACTCACTTACTCTTTAAATGCCTCACAATTAAATAAATACCTTAAAACATGTATATTTACAATGAAATTATGAAAGGATGCAACACGGTAACCATGGTAACAGAATCTCACAGGTCCATCTATTTCTGTAAGACGCAATGCAATTCCAATTATTACATTACTGTGAAAGTTTCCAGATGGTTATACGGTTATCACTGAAACAAATTAAGCTGTAAAATTCATCAATACATACAGTATAATGCGCTTATGGGGGTCAAGGGGCACTCTAGAATTTTTTCACGCAATTTTCACGTGTGAGTGTGGTACGAAAGGTCTTTTTCACCCGACTATATAGGGTCTCCGAAAACCACATTTAAAGGCCCTTAAATTAACAGTGTCTGTGATATTTCCAGAAAACGAACTTTGCTCTAATATGCCTATGAAGGAATGACAAACCTCTAACCACTGCACCAGTAGCTGAATTGATAAAGTCTGATTATTCATACCAAGGATAAATCAGTCATAGCATTCATGATTGAGATTTTGCTAAGTGTACTCTTTACAACTAGAATATTCGAGGGCGAAGCCGCGACGGGTAATGTTAGTCCTTAATAATTTATATGTTCATTACGGGCGAGTTCTTAAATGGATATTGCTTTTCTGCACACGTACCTTATACTCTTATTATGTAAATCTATATAATACAATTCAAAATACCAGATAAAAGGTTAGCGCCCTACCCACTGAATCACCAAGTCCTACATGTGTACTACCTGTGATACAGTAGACCTACAGTCATCTTTACAGTGGGTTCTATCTGGCTGGAAGCATAGTTGCAGACTTCAAACCGTAACGGTTAGTTTCTGTGAGACAGGAAACACACCGTGTATGTGAGTCAGGTTCAGCCTGCTTGGCGTGTGGCCAGGATGTGACATAGCGTGGTGGGCGAGCTGCGGTACACACTACACGACGAGAAAGTAATAATAATAATAACTAGCATTACCCGTCGTGGCTTCGCCCGCGAATATTCTAGTTGCAAAGAGTACACTTAGCAAAATATCAATCATAAATGCTATGACTGATTTATCCTTGGTATGAATAATCAGACACTATCAATTCAGCTACTGGTGCAGTGGTTAGGGGTTTGTCATTCCTTCATACGTATATTAGAGCGAAGTTAGTTTTCTGGGAATATCACAGACACTGTTAATTTAAGGGCGTTTAAATGTGGTGGTAGTCGGGTGAAATGTCCTTTTGAACCACACTCACACGGGAAAATTTCGTGAAAAAATTCTACAGCTTAATTTGGTTCCGTGATAACCTTATAACCGTCTGGAAACTTTCACAGGAATGTAATAATTGCAATGGCATTGCGTCATACAGAAATAGATGGACCTGTGTGATTCTGTTACCATGGTTACCGTGTTGCATTCTTTCGTTATTTCATTGTAAATATACATGTTTTAAGGTAGGCCTATTTATTTAATTGTGAGGCATTTAAAGAGTAAGTGAGTGCGTTTCGCTTACGCACTGGGTTATGCTGAACCTGTAGGTACCCCATATGTTTAGGTTGGTGTAAATGGGACCTTAATTCGGTACAAAACTGGAATGGGACCTTAGCAGAATAATATAGGGAGGGATAATAACAATGGACACATACAACTAGAAAGCGATCTCAATTAAGTAGAAGTTCAGAAATTATCAGACAGTGCTCCAACCAGAGTGACCCAATTCTAAAATGTGATATAGGAATCCATTTGAAAGGTATTATTATTTGAATTGTGTCTGTTTTCAGTCATCTAGCCTCTAGAGAGTCGCAGTGATGCACTTCCCTGCTTCTATGCATTCACACTTGTATTCTATTGATTAATAAAGTTGCCTTGTTGGAATTAACTTTTAACTGTCATAATTTAGTGAAAATGAAAACCCACAGCCTGCTTCCAGTCGACCGACCGGGTCAGGGAAGGAATGAATGAAGCCCCCATCTAGCGGCGAGGATGTGAACTGTCCTGGCTGGCGAAGCCTGTCGCACTCCTCTGGGGCAATGATTAAATGAATGACAGATGGAATGAAATGATAGTGGAGAGTGTTGCTGGAATGAAAGTTTGACAGGGAAAACTGCAGTACCCGGAGAAAAACCTGTCTGCCTCCGTTTTGTCCAGCACAGATCTCACATGGAGTGACCGGGATTTGAACGACGGACCCAGCGCACAGTGGGTAAAAACGAAATCTAGGAGGACTAAATTATTTATTTTCTTAATAAAAAAAATCAAAATTTATTACTTCTACAGCATTCTCATATAATTGCCACTCACTACTCTGGGATATAAACGCATCAGTGTAAATCTGCCATCACTGTTCGAGCAGTCTGAATTGGAGGGTGAATGTAAGTGGCTGTGGTTTGGTTGTCTTTGTGGTTAGTGTGATGCTTTAAGATGGAACATGCAGCTGAAGGTATGATCTTTGTAACGTGTTTCAGTTATTAATGAGCAAATTGTTACGTAATTTTAGCTATATTTGCATTATATAATCTTTAACTATTATTTATAAAATTATATTTTCACTTAGATTTTTAGTATGTCGCGTCACTCTGCGTCACTTTCTACTTAATGTTAAAATGTAGATAAAGTCTTGTAGTTTACGTCTATTATAAGATTGTTTGCGTCTTTTTGCAACTTACTTAGTTATTTTACGTTTTAGAAGATGCCGCACGATCAGTTCTCACACGTTTACAACTGTTTGAAGCACTGTGGAACTTTGTGATTGATAAAGTTTGTCAATATAAAATAAATTAAATAATTATTATCAAAGATTTATCCTCAACACGTTATTTTTCTCTACAACTAACGATTCAGAAAAATACAAAGCGTTCCAAGGATTCAAAGAAGCTAAGAAGTCAGAAAGTCGTAAATATATCCCTGATTCTCCTTCTATACTTTCGTGTGTGTAGCAGACAAAATGGGGGGGGGGGGGGGTTACATAGAATCTTTTGCCATTTGTTTGAGTCATCAGCTGACTGTCCGTGTCTATGCCCGCACGTGCCCTTCTGCGCAAGCGCAGTCTCCAGAGGAGCTCGTAAAAGATGTAATTGTCGTGGAGTGACCGTCTCCTATTGTACAGTAAATTAGTGATGGTAATTATCTCAGATTTGTTAATACTCGCTACTGTCAGCTCAACGCTAATGGGTTGGGTGAGGTTCTTCTCCAAGGTGACTACGTCACAATTACAGTTACTTCCCAACATTCTATGCCCAGGATCGCAGGTTCAAATCCGGCCGAAATCGTCGGATTTTTAAGAGCGTTAATAATAATATCGTATGGCCTCGGGTGGCGGGTGTAAGCTTTGTTATTTGTCACCCAGATGGTAGCTTGCATGCCGAATTTGGTTGTTCCTTGAAGCAATATGAAAGTCAAGGAGGTTAGATATCTAAGCTCCTTGAACAATATAGCGCTTTCTAGTAGAGAAATGAGGAACTTTGTGTTGGCGGTAAATCCCGAGATTAATTTTGCCATTATGAACACGACCTACTGAATTCAGATGCGTACTTTGACATGCCAAAATCGTATGACATGGTGTCGTAATTTTTGCCGCCTTTCAAAAATCACTTACCACGGCCAGGAGCAAACCTGCAAGCTTGGGGTTAGTAGACCGATACGTTGACCACTCACCCACCGTGGCAACCTTTAAGAGCGTTAAAAAGCCCTCAGTATGACTTCTTTTGGAGGGGAAGTAAAGCCGGTGGTCCCATGTCATAGATTTATGGCATGAAAGAAAACCTTCCACTAATTACACTTGTGTGAAGCTAAATTATAGGTTAGATTTGACTAACGCTCTTAGGTTTCAACGTTGTCGCCAGGAGCTGACTGCGATGGCATCTAGCAACCAAGTTCAGAACTAGTTGTCGTTGACGGTGGCGTTTGGTAGCAAAAGTAGGAACTACTTAAAAATTGAATTTCTGCAGTCCTTACTTGAATTAAAAAGAGATAACACACACAAATACAGCCATCACAATTAACACCAGTTATCAGACAGATTCTACACACATCCATAGTACACGGGGGTACATGACCACGTTGTAGCAGCCCCTAAACTGAAGAACCAACCAATCTACATCCCAAAAATAATAACGAAGTTACCGTTACAGTTACAATTGGAAAAGTGACGTAACATTAATTTTCCGATGCTATTCTATAAAATACCCACCTGCTGTTGGCAGGATCAAATCCTGGTGAAGTCAGTTGGCATATGAGGGTGCTTAAGTGAGGAGGCTGTGCCAGAAGATTTACTGGAAGATTCAAATATCCGCTTCGGAGCAAAATTCCAGCCTCCGGGCGTCTCTAAATATTTTGCAGCAGTAAAAAAGGGACGTAAAACCAATATAATTATTGGTATATTGGCTTTCACGGCCAGTGAATTAAAACTCAGCAATTCTTCTAGGTTTGTGCCGTGTCTTGTGTGGGGTTTCGCCTAGCACACCAAGCTGGCTCATCGGCGGGCTCCTGGTGTCCCCGCCTGGAGCCCCACAGGAGTAACGAACTGCGCGCTACCTCCCTTTATATAGAGTGCAACTGCAACTCTTTACTGCGAGACCTAAAAGCTCAAACAGCCTTGACCTCCCAATGAAGGCTTCCAAAAAGATGGTATATTGGCTTTCACGGCCAGTGAATTAAAACTCAGCAACAGCAGAGAAAAACGCTCCAGATAGTCCAACGCAGGATGGAACGAAAAATCCTCAATATCACGCTGAAAGACAGAATACGGAACGAGGAGATACGCAGAAGAACCAGTATTAAAGACGTCATCAACACAGCGGACAGACTAAAATGGAAATGGGGAGGCCACGTAGCGAGGATGGAGCATAGAAGGTGGACGCACAGACTAACGATTTGAGACCCCAGAACCGGCAGGAGAAACGTAGGAAGACAGAGGACATGCTGGGCTGACACATTCAAGACATTTGCCGGACCACAATGGACAAGAAGAGCAAGGGACAGACAAGAGTGGAAGACCCTAGAGATGATCCTTTTCAAAACATAGTATATGCGAGGAAAGGAAAGGAGCAACTCAGTGCAACATAGTGAACCCTTAAATACAATAGCGATAATGTATTGAGGACAGTTATAACTCTACTAAAATAAAGTGAACGTGCTAGAAACATTAACAATTTTGCAAATATTAGATAGGCCTATAAGAACAAGAATACAGAACATAGACAATACTGTAACTAGAAGAATTGCTGAGTTTTAATATAATTATTACTTATTTATTTATCGTATGGCTAGCAACTAGATGAATTATTACGATATAATAAATGTATACGGTATATAAATAAGTAAATCATAGATACCATATTTACATCACAGGAACATTGGTTGCGTTTGCATTCACAACGAGATTCCAATTGTTGAAGCCAGTCCAGAAAGGGAGGTGCAGCAGTAATAATATATTGTGGTGATCCAGCATACTTCCTCAGCGGACTTTATTGAACAATATGCTCTACGGTTTGAAGAGGAGCTCCGCAGTCACAGGCAGGAGAATCATGAAGTCCCCATTTATGTAGCATGGCGTTACATCTGGCGTGACCTGTTCTTAGGGGATTTAACTTTACCCACAGGTTTCTCTTCAAGTTAAATCCCGAAGTCCAATAGTAGGATATAGAATACTTTGATGTTTCACAGGAGCAGACTTCCAGTTTTGGCGCCATTGTTCCATGGAATTAAAACATTATTACCATTATCAGACAGGAACCATTTCAATTAATTATTTTAATAATTGTAGCCAAGTAGCCATACATAGCAGGAGGATAATTTGAAATACATAAAGATGGTATACTGTCTTTCACGGCCAGTGAATTAAAACTCAGGTATCTTTCTAGGCTTGTGCCGTGTCTTGTGTGGGGTTTCGCTTAGCACACCAAGAGCCCGCTGATGAGCCAGTTTGGAGTCCTAGGTGAAACCCCACACAAGACACGGCACAAACCTAGAAAGATTGCTGAGTTTTAAAGTACATCAATTAGTTTTCAACACTAAATTTAGTCACTGTTTATCGGCATTCCTTACAATGTAACACATGATAATTATCACATTGTAGTTTATAAATAGTACATTATGCAACGAGTCTATAATGGCAATAATTAAGACACGAGTATGTTTATAAAACGAGCGTATGCGAGTTTTATAATATCCATACGAGTGTCTTAATTACCGTTATAGGCGAGTTGCGTACGACTGTTTATATTCAACGATAATTATTATAACTATTTTATATTCGAACATAAATAGTCATAAATATCTGTCGAGATTTCGCCAGATTTATGTACTGAACAGAGCGCATGAGACGCAGAGAATGCCTTGTATTTGACCATGGCCTCCTCGATTACCCTACTATGACACCAGGCCAGGCTGAGAAATTTAAATTAGATGGCCGTGGAACTCAGTGCATCTAATTATCTAATTGGTCAAACAACTGTTTCTTGAGCTCTGATTGGTGGGAGAAACTGTTTCATAATGAACAAGAAGTTCCGTGACGAACTAAAGAGCCTACTTTTCTTAAAATGTAAGATTAATGTCAATGCTTAATCTATATGGATCTATCTAGAATAATGACGAAATTAAGTTGGTAATATCGAAATTCCTAATTAGTTCGAAATACTGTATACCTGGCATAATGTAGCCTAATAGAGCACTACAGTTGGCAGCCCTGGTGACTGAATATATTCTTAGTTCCATCTCTTAAGGTACAGAATACAAAATTTGGTTGGAGTCCAATGAATAGCATGGACGTTACAAGCTTTTAAACATTGGATCTAAGAGCGCGCGTAAAATCATGTTGGCAACAATGACATGCATGTATTGGTCAGAAATAATCTGAAATAATATGATCTATTGTTGTGCCAATTTTGAATGAAATCCATTAGTTAGTATAGAAGTGACATGCATTTTGAAATTGGACCTATCAGCAGGCTTAGAATCATGTTGGCAGCACTGGCGTAGGCCTATATTAGTTACTCCAAATTCATCTAGAATGTCAGGTACTATACGTGTGCAAAGTTTAGAGCTATTGGCTTGCATACTTTCTGATATATTGATATTAGGGTAACAAAAATAGAGACAGCAGATATTAACAATTGGCAGCCCTGGTTGCTCTTAAGAATACGCATAGTCATATCTGTTATGGTACACATAGCACATACGAAATTTGGTTGAAATCCAAATGATTGTATGGAAGTTACATGTATTTAAATTTGGACCTCTCAGCAGGCTTAGAATCATGTTGGTAGCACTGACGTATATAAGTTACTCCAAATTAATATAGAATGCCAGGTACTATACGTGTGCATAATTTAAAGCTGTCGGCTTGCATACTTTCTGATATATTGGTATTTGGATAAAATAAATTAAGAGCATTTATTAACAGTTGGCAGCCCTGGTGGTTCTTAAGAATACGCTCAGTCATATCCGGTTATGTACACATACAACATACGAAATTTGGTTGAATTCCAATTGATAGTGTAGAAGTTATATGCATTTAAAAAGTGGACCTATCAGCAGGCTTATAATCATTTTGGCAACACTACGATGTATGGCCTCCTGGAAATTAATCTGCAATATTCTTATCTATACGTGTGCCTATTTTGAAATAGCTCCCATTCATACCTTCCATGATATCCAACATGGAGCTGAAATTTCAGTTGCGATTTTTCTGCAGTTGGTAGCACTGACATCATTTTCATATATGGCCGTGAGATATTCAGGTATAGATCTTAATTCTACCAAATTTTGTTTCGATTGCTGCAGCCGTTTAGGAGTTGATAGGGGGGGGGGGGACACACACACAGCCAGGCGGACAGACAGAAGGACAGACAGACACATATTTGACCGATCTCATAAGTCTACTTTTTCCTCATTTTTTCCAAATTTGAAAAGTAGGCTAAAAATAGTGTTATACTGAGCCTCATTATAGTACAGTTTTCTGACATATAATAGTCAGGGTCGAACATAAATTTACATAGACACTTATTCGTCACTATATGAGAAATACTTATGGCACACACTTTATGGTGAAAGCCATGTTTTGCCAGTCACATTACAATATTCCACATGCTTTTATTCGGTCTTGTCCAGCTCCTGTCTAACATAGCAGCTGTTGCATAGAAATCTTCTTCAATTTCTCCTCTTTTCTTCATATTTTCTGACATCAGCTCCCTATACGCCACTGTTTCTGGAAGAAGCTACACATAGTGTCTGACTAGGCGGTTTTAATAAGATAATACTATCAGTCAACACGGTTATTAATTATTACCATTGTCATAATGGTCAATGTTACGCATTTTATAATGCAGATTCTCCAACAAAAATGACTCTCTCGTCAAGATGTATACATATCTTGATGGGGTGTGTCTGGACACCCCAATTACTCGCTTGAGAAAGGTAGCCAATGATCACTTCTTTCTCAAATCCTTGTCTATTGGTAGGATCGAATCCTGGCGAAGTCATTTGTCATATGAAGGTGCTTAAATAGGAGGGGTCTATGACAGTAAATTTACTGGAAGGTTTAAAATATCCCATTCGGAGCACAATTATGGCATCCTGGCATTTCTGAAAAGGCCGCAGCTGCCAATTACGAAAGAGGTTCTGAAGTTTTCCGCCTTCGTTCTCCACACATTTTTATTCCTCCCTAGTACTACGTAATGAAAAATACTGGCCCACCACGAACATGTTCAGCGACAACAACAACAACAACAGCAACAACTAAATGATGTGTCCAATGTTGAAGGCTCACATGATTGCACGTGCCGGGTAAAGCAGAGGACGGAGAGAACGGCTTCGCTCCACACAGCCATGCTTCTGTTGCCATGGCAACTTCCTTAGTACTGCGTAATGGAAAATACAGGCCGGACGTTTGTTTTAGACGATTGCCCTTGACCTTGAAGCCTGCGGGTGAGCCTACACACAGTCACTCTCTCACCCTATCGCTTCACACTTGTCACCACCGATCGGATGAAATGGAATTCCAGACTTGAGCAGACAGTGCAGTCCACGTCGAAGTATTATGTGACGCGTAAGTACACGTTACGTAGTTACGAACAGAACGTCATTATATTTGCCAATGACTGTACTTCAGCAGAAGTGTGAAACAGCTTTGTCAATCATCGGACTGATTGGGGCAGCTGATAACAACACAGGTACTGTAGTAACTCGCCTCCAGGCTTCCATTAAGATTTTTCACTGCTCTAAAACAAACGTCCGGCCTGTAGTACTCGTTCTGTGCACACTCAACAGACTTTGCCCGAGTGGCTTTCTTGACATTCATATCTGCACTCTTATTTTCTTATTAACTCATTATTTATCACTACTCTTTTGTTTAATTTTGCTCTATGTGCTCAAAAAATTATTTTGCAGTGTCTTTTGGAAGGTGGAAATTGCTAAGACCCAAACTTCCAGTCAGACTACGAGGCACTGTGTCCTCGGCGGCCACATTCGGCTTACATTAAGGTCCCCCTTCAACAGTAGATACCGTAACTCCCTGCACCTACCATAATTATCTGTCAGCCGGCAGATTATTCTAAGTTCTATTAAAACGTTACTACGGAACACATCATTCCTCCACTGGGTGAGTTAGCCGTGGTCGTTACGGCATGACTAATGGCAGTCGCTCACATCCGGGAGGCGAGGAGGTTCGAATCCCCCCGCCGGCAACCTTGAAGATGGTCTTCTGTGGTTTCCCATCTTCCTTCCAGGCAAATGCCGGGATTGGTCTCTAACTATAGGCCACAGCCGCTACCTTCCAACTCCTCGCCCTTCCCTTCCAACTTTCCTCCCCAACGGTACTTGTAGCTCACCCATTGGGTGTCCGTCTCGAAGCAGCTACAAAACTGGCGAGCCGAACATGTCCTCGGACACTCCCGGCACTAAAAGCCATACGCTAAAAAAAAATCATTCCTCCAACATGGAAGTGTAGAGGGTGAAATACAACATTCTTATCTCAATAATCTACGCGAGGAGTATTTAGGTATCGCTTACTTACTTAATCGCCTCCTCTTCTACCTTGCGGTGTTGAGGTTCTCACAAAGGAACGCCATCGGGTCCTATCCTGTGATAGCACCATGGCTTGTCGCAGGTTACTCGATGTTATCCCACCACTCATTATTATTATTAATAGTCTATTATTATTATTATTATTATTATTTATTTACGAAAAATTGTGCCTACTATTTATGGACGGCAGATGAAGGGCAAGCCCCACATACACAGCAGTGTCTCCATCTCCGTTCATTAAATCTATAGAAATCTGATATGTTACATTATATAACTTACAATTTACAACTTTACATTGCTGTAAACACATAATCTGCTGTACATGACGTCTATATTGTTACGGCTGTGAGTTTGTTTCGTCGCCTCGCCGCGTGAGTCACAGCTGCCCCGGGCTATGCTCTGCCTCTGTGTGTTACCTTCGCCTAACGCAACGGGCTGCGAGGACAAAGGGATGGTCCAGAATATTCGTGACCCAGCCAGTGATAGAAATCTCGAGAAGCCGTGAATCTTGGACGATTCTAGAAGCATTCGTTGAGTCACCAGCCTGATATATAAGAGCCTCATCAGCTAGGGAGGGACAGTGTTTTTGAGCTAGTGCGTGTTTTTACCTGAGCGACAGTAGTGTGGTGACGTGAATTGCGAAACCCCAAGTGAGGCTATTGCATGTAGTGAAGTTCTGTGGTGAATTGCGAAACGCCATGGGCTGTTCTCTAGCCAGCGGACAGCGGAGCAGGGTGTAGCAGACTCGTAAGTAGCCTAACGGTAGTTTGTGAACTCAAGGGAGTGTACAGGTATTTCGGTGAGTGACAGACTGGCTAGACGCAGGTCAGCCTAATTAGTGATCAGACAGCTGCTCGAGAGAGTGAAAGGGGAGAGCTCCCAAATCAGAGAGGAACTAGAGTGAGATACTAATTGCTTGTATCTGTTTATTGTGCGGTGTACTGTAACTTGCTAAGACCTGCAATAAAATTACTATTTCTTTAAAAGGACCATTGTTCTGTGCTTCTACCCACCGTAATCCAGTTAACGAAAGTGCCACAAGGGGTGACACGTTACAATATCGTATAATTCTTAAATAAAAGTTAAGATACAGGCACGCACACACACATATACACGCTCACGCACGCACGCATGCTTACACAAACGTACGTACGTACATATACATACATACATACATACATACATACATACATACATACATACATACATACACGCACACACACACACACACACTCACACAAAGTTGCAATATATATGAATTCAATTTACATGGGGTTTTAGTCCCTTTAGAGCCTTCACTTTGTGGCAAAATTGTCGTGGAGGAAGATCCTTTATTGCATGAGCAGGTCATTCCAAAGTCACGCAGAGTGATTGTAGAACCCAAATTGATAATCTGTTGTCCAAGCGAATGGAGGCACGAGGGTAATGACTGAGCGGGGCCAGCCTTGAGATCTCTTGCTGCCTACCCGCACCTCCCACACCTGCCGTGGCATCCTGGTGTCAGCCATTCGGTCGACATGGCCAAACCATCGTAGTTGCCCTAGCCCTCAGTGGCTGGATCTGCAAGTTCTGCCTGATAGTCGCATTTCGTACACGGTAAGCGTTGGAATGTACGTCACTCGATAGACTACCCTTAAGTATTCTTGCTGACTTCTGCTTTGCTGATCGCAAGGAACAGTTTGCCATCAGTGGGTGTTGGCGAATTGAGCCAGCTAATCTTCCGAGTGGATCTTTCTTATCTTGTCATTCCATCGCACAGTCCTTTTTCGCCACTTGCCCCATGCCAAGTTCTGGTTTTTCCGCTAAAATTATCTTCCCTACCGTCCCCCAACACTACCATTGTGAAAACCCAAAAGAAGACAACTTATTTGTGCTTGCAGAATTTCTGGAATTTCCTGTAAACACTCTGCATGCAGGGCTGTACAAATTGCACAATTCACTGAAACAAACATTTTGCCTTAATTCTTTTAAAAGGCCACATCAGTTAAAAGTTACCTTAAACCCGTTACATTATTATTATTATTATTATTATTTTTTATTTCGTTAGGGCCATCTATGGACCACGGTGCTTGTGTTTTAGCTGTTTCTTGATGTCATCGTCAGGCTTGCCACGATTGGTGTTCTTAGTGGTGGGTTTGGCAGCTGCTTTCATGTTGGTACCTCGAGCTTTTCTGATGGCCCAGTAGTCCTTCATTTTCCGGCTAAATTGAATCTTACGTTCCTCAGACCATTTCCTAGTCTCGTCTTTTGGTCTGTGGGTAACTTCTGTGAGGGATGTTACGAAGGATTTAATTTTAAGAGCTGTATGATAGTTACTCCGGTCGGCTATGTCATTTTCATTGATATAGAGTTCCGAAAGATCTTTTTCCACTTGCTTCTTCCACAAGAATCCAGTAGCTTTGCCCTTGTTAGCAGCCTTGAAGATCCTATGGGATAACCTGTTTGAGTCCATTCTGAATGGATGTCCGTAAAAAGCCAGTCGCCTTCTTCTGATGGCATCTATGAGATTTTCTTGGTGTTTATATAGCTCACGATTTGGTTGATACCATCGGCTTCCATCTGGTAGAATTCTTGGTCCTACTATCCGTCTCAGGAACTTTCTTTCTTGTACCTCGAGGGCTCTTAATGGGGTCTTCTTAGTTAGACATAGGCACTCTGCTGCATGGAGGACTGAAGGTCTGACTACAGCATTGTAGTGTCTTAGTTTGACATTCATCGACAAATTTTTTGAAGCATATAGTTTTCTACAGGCATGGTAAGCCTTATCTAGTTTGAGTCTCCTATGTTCAAGAGCCACTGTTTCGCTGAGGTCCTCTGAAAACCATTCCCCAAGGTATTTTACACTTTTGACTCTCTTGATGTAGATGTTATCACTGACTCTCATCATTCTAGGGGCATCCTTGATGTTAGTAACAAACTCGGGCTTTCCTATGTTAATCAAAAGACCCGTTTTAGCCGCTATTGAGTGCAGTCAGTGTTTGGAGCTGAGTAGCAGCCTCCTGTATGTCATTTGCCAATAACGTCAGATCGTCTGCAAAGGCTTGGCATGGAATCCTTAGGTTGTCAGCTTTAATCCCCATCCGTAATCCAGTATTCTCTGGTAGGATTCTCGTCCACTCTCTAATGATCTTTTCCAGAACACAATTAAATAATATGCATGAGATGCCGTCTCCTTGTCTCACCCCTGTTTTAATGGTGAAACTCCCCGAGAGCTGTCCTCTAAACTTTACTCTGGCTGTGGTGTTGTGCAGGGTGGCTTGCACCAGCCTATTGATCTTGTCGTTGAGTCCTAGTTCTCTCAAGGTGTTAAAAAGAGTGATTCTGTCCACTGAGTCGTACGCTTTCTGGAAGTCGACAAATATAGCTACCCATTGTCTGGCTCTTGACTTGCTGTATTGAAGGATGGTCTTCAGATTGTGTATCTGCTCGATACAGGACCTCGATGCTCTGAACCCTGCTTGATATTCTCCTAACTCTTTATCCAGCTGTCTCGTTACATGGCGTTCCAGAATCTTGGAAAATATCTTATAGGTAACAGCAATGAGTGATATTCCTCTGTAGTTACTGGGATCTGTTTTGCTTCCCTTCTTGTGGATTGGATGGATAATGGCTGACATCCAATCATCTGGGAGCCTCTCACTAGTCCATATGTCCAGAATTACTTTATGTATGCTCCTGAAGGTGTTCTCCGGCATGTTTTAGCATTTCTGCTACTATCCCGTCTTCCCCAGGAGCTTTATTATTCTTGAGTAGTTTAATTTAATCTTTGACTTCTTCATAGGTTGGAGGAGCGATATACTCAGTATTAGGGTTAGTTGGTTCTGTAACTTGGAGACGCTCAATAGGTTCTTCTGCATTTAAGAGTCCTTTGAAGTAGTTAGCTAGGGTCTTGGTACAATCGCTGTCATTGAGACACAGGGATCCATCTGGTCTCTGGAGGTGTAAGGTAGGGGACGCGAATTGGGTTGTTTGTTGTTTGAGGCTTTTATATAGATCTCTAGAGTTGTTCCTTACAAAATACTCCTCTGCCTGCTTAATCAGTTCCTGGTTGTGCTTCCTCTTGGCCCCTCTTATGATGCTCGACGTAGTTTTCCTTTGTGCAATAAAGGCTTGCAAATTAGCTTCGTTCTTATGTACATTCCATTTGATGCACGCTAGTCGCCTGGCTTCTATAGCTTTATCACATTCGCTGGACCACCACGGATGCTTGTTCCCTTTAGGTCTATTGGGGATTGTTTCCTGAGCCGCTACTGTTATGGCATCCCTAAGCGGATCCCATTTTGTAGATGTGTTAATCCTGTTGGTATTATGAATCAGCCTCTCTTGGTAACTAGTGCTGTCTTCTTTAAGTTTGGTGATATCAAACCTAGGGATCTTCGTGTTCTTTGCTAGCATACCAGTGGTCTTTATTAGTGGTTTCAGGTTCGTCTTAACCAGAGACAGGTAGTGATCAGAGTCAATGTTGGCTCCTCGTAGCACCTTGACATTCATAATATCCCTATGGAGCAGCTTGTCTATTGCTACGTGGTCGATTTGGAATTCACCCAACATGCTATTCGGGCATCGCCATGTCATGGCCTTCCTGGGAAGGTGTTTGAAAGCTGTAGACATCAAACGTAATCCATACTTGGTGCAGACACTGATTAATCGTTCCCCATTGGTGTTGGTTCTCTTATGGGCAGGATATATTCCTACAATCTTCCGGTGTTTCTGTTCTCTACCGATCTGGGCATTGAAATCTCCTAACAATATAGTCGTATGATGATCTGGGACCTTGTCTAGGGTTTCCTCAAGGGCATCCCAATAATGGTTTGTCATTTCTGGGTTTTTCCTGTTAGAGTCATTGGTAGGAGCGTGGAAGTTAATCATAGAGTATCCTCTATTCTTACATCTGAAGGAAAGCACCGATGTTCTATCGTTTGGTGAGGAAAAGTCAAGAATGCTTGTAACCAGTCGACGGTGTACTGCAAACCCAGTCCCTAGGAATGGTATTGGCTATTTTCCATTACTCTATTACCAGGTTTCCCTTTATATATTCTATATCCTTGAGACTCCATGGCTTCTTCATCCGGAAACCTAGTCTCTTGGAGAGCTGCTATACTGATGTTCTTGTCGTTCAGTACTTCAAGCGTATGCTTAAGCTTTCCGGTCTTGATCAAGGAGTTTATATTGATTGTGGCTAGGTACGTAATATTCCTTTTAAAGTTTCGTTTAGATCCGACTGGGTCACATGAAGGTGTAGGTCCCCCAGACTCCGATGACCTACTTGTGGTTTGTCTACCACCTGAGGTATTATGTTCATTAAGTTTGTACTTCATGTTTGATAGTCTCACACAAGTGATTAGGTTAGGTCACCCGAAGGTAACGAGTTGTTAACTATCAGGGTTGTAAGCCCTGAAGCCCCCAGCACTGATCGGTTCACTGACCCAGCTTCCCGCTGGGATTGGTTACCCAACCTTCCACTGGGTTGCTCAGTTTAGCAGGGACACCTCGTGCAGGTTACGTGCTGGAGTTGGAGTGAAAGAGGCTAGTTGGATTCTCTTGCTGAATCCTATATGTTATGTTGCAGATGGCAGGCAACGACGCATTTCACTCCCTTTTGTCCGGAGCCACAAGGACTCCCCCAGGTTCATTCCCGGAGCCATTATTATTATTATTATTATTATTATCTCTTTATTTACTCAACTTACAGTCGGTACCATGACTCATATTGGTACATTACGTACAAGAAAATGAGTCAAGTAACACTTAAGCCTATTGCATACATTTTCGAATAGCATAGATGTTTGACAGTTAATTTTGTCTTCTCTTCTTATCTTCCACGTCTCGTTTTCACAAGAGGGTCCAAAGACAAATCCTAATGTGTATTCAAAAACCCTCTAACGATGCTGCAGGTTTTCATAATTGCAGCCTTTTGTGCAATAGTATGGGTGAAAATGGGAAGATTTAGTGTAGCTAGATTTACTGAAAAGGATTTAGGTGTCAGGCCAGTGGGAGAAAGGAGGAAAGGATGAATCGTCACATTTTTTTGTCTCCAGATTCTAGCAACCTCCATAGCTAGAGGAGTATATTTTTCAATCTTTTCTCTGTATTTATGGTGGATATTATGGTCATTCGGATCAGATATGTCAATCAAGTACGTGTGATGGTTCTTCTTATCAGTTAAAGTTATGTCTGGTCTATTATGAGGAGTTGTTTTGTCTGTTTGAATAGTGCGATCCCAATACAGCTTGTAATCTTCGTTTTCCATCACACTTTCTGGAGAGTATTTGTAATAAGGCGTCCTGTCGTGTATGAGAGATCGGGTTAGGGCGAGTTCTTGATGAATGACTTTGGCAACATCGTTATGCCTCTCAGTGTAAGATGTTGGCGCTAGAATTCTGCAGCTGCTGGTAATATGCTCTATGGTTTCTGGACCGGTATTGCACTTCCTGCATTCGTCATCTATAACAGTCTGATCTTTCAGGATGTGTTTCCTATAACTTTTTGTGGTGATAACTTTGTCTTGTATCGCCTGGTAAAATCCCTCAGTTTCTGGAAACAGCTCTCCCCTTGACAACCATGTGTTCGAAAGCTGTTTGTCAATATTCTTGTCATTGCACTGGTTGTAGAATCTGCCATGAAGTTCTTTTCCAGCCCATCTCTGCACCTTCTCTCTGTTCAGTGTGTTCTTGTCTTTCATGACGAAATTTCCTTCATGGAGATTCAAAGGAGTGTGGTTGAAGTCAGCTTGTGCTACCGCTCGATGTAAAACACTGGTATCTTTCCGAGAATGAAAGTAATTCCTTAGATGTATAACTTGTTGATTGTGCAGAGTTATAGCATCAAGAATACCTCTGCCTCCTTCATTTCTGGGTGTTGTTACTCTCTCTATACAAGCATTGGGATGCAACATTCTGTGTTTCGTAAGCATAGTTCTTATTGTGCGGTTAATGTTCTCTAGGTCTGTTTGAGACCATTTTAAAACACCAAACGAATACATCAGCACAGATATAGCATATGAATTGATAGCTTTTGTTAGGTTATGAGCACTAAGCTTGGTTTTCAGCAGAAGTCGAAGTCTATGATTAAATTTCTGGTAGAGTTTCTCCTTCTCAGATTTACTGTCGATTCCAACTACTTGCTCAAATCCTAGATATTTATATGTTTCATCTTTCCCCATGCTGTCTATTCGCTCATCAGCTGTTATGCTTATTCCCTCTGTTCTACACCACTGTCCTTTGTTGATGCTGTTGATTTTGCATTTGCCAGTCCCAAACTCCATGCAAATGTCCTTCGAAATGTTATCTGTTATATTGATGAGTGATGTCAGTTGGTTCCTATTTGCTGCATACAATTTTATGTCATCCATATAAAAGAGGTGATTTACTTTGAGAAGATTTTGTTTATTTTCTTTTATTTGGTAACCGTAGTTGTTCATCTTTAGAATCTCTGATAAAGGATTGAGACATAAACAAAACCACAGTGCACTTAAGGCATCACCTTGAAATATACCACGTTTGATGGGTATGACCTCTGTTTCAGTGGTAGTGATGTTAGATTTCAAGATGATTTTGGTACGCCAAAATTGCATAATGATAGCAAGGAAGTTGATGAGTGTCTTGTTTACCCGGTATATCTCAAGGGTATGGATGAGCCAGCTGTGGGGCACCGTGTCGAATGCTTTTCTATAGTCGATATAAGCCAAGAAGAGGTTACGTTGTTGCTTCTGTGCTTGGTGTATAATCACACTGTCAATGGTGAGCTGTTCCTTGCAGCCTTGGCCGCCTCTCTTACAACCCTTTTGCTCCTCTCTCAAGATGCTATGCTGGTACATGTGACCATAAATTACATTTGTGATGACCGATGTGATGATCTTGTAGAGCGTCGGCAAACAGGTTATTGGTCTGTAGTTTGCTGGATTAGCTGAGTCAGCACTCTTAGGCAATATGTAGGTTCGTCCCTCTGTGAGAAAGTGTGGGAACTCTTCGGGATCATAGATTACCTGAGTTACAAGATCAGCTAATTTTCTGTGTGTGCTGGTAAATATTTTGTACCAATAGTTCTGAATTTTGTCTGGTCCCGGAGATTTCCAGCTGTGTGTTTTGCTGATGGCTATTTGGATGTCCTGTTCATTAATGACTAACTCTTGCGTTTGATTAATGCGTGAGTGCTTCTCGTTGATTTTATGGATCCATTCTGCATCTTCTTTATGCTGCACCGGGTTTGACCACACATTACGCCAAAAGTTGCTTATTTCCTCCTCATTCGGTGTTTTAGAGATTGTTGGTTCACGGCTGCCATCAAGATTCGCGTAGAAAGTTTTCTCATTAGCTCTGAAGAGATAATTTTGTGTTCTTCTCTGATAACTTTCTTTGTATCTCTTGAGTTTTGCTGCTTGTACTGCCAGTTTTTGCTTGTAGTCGTCCATGATATTCAGGATTTCTTGCTTCCCTTTGTTTTTTATGTTCGGAATTATCCTCATGATTTTTGAAGTGATCTTTCGAGTTCTATTATCTGAAGCATATTGTGTGAGCAGACCTATTACCTTACGCAACGACATTATTTTATTATTGATTCGTCGTTCCCATGGAGGTATTCTTTCTGTACGAGGACTGAAGTTTTGGTTGCTGAGCACCTGGTTATGGAGTGATAACACAGTAACAGCTGCGCAGTATATGAGCAAATGGAAGTCCGTAAGATTATCTACTGTTTCTAAGAAAGCTGCCAAGCAATTATTTACATCCTCAATTATATGTCTGCTATTATTTTTAAATCTTAGCTTGGGAATAATACTCCTTGAATTTGGATCACTATCTTCCCATTTCATTAATTCTGTCTGTAAAATATTCATCACATTTCTACGATCCTCCAGTGTGTTACTATTGCCTTCAATTTCGATTACGGAAGATTTATTACTTTTTGCAGTACCTTGACGTGGTGTGGTGTCTATGTTAACGGCAGGATGAACTTCATTATTGGTCTCCTGCATGGGTTGTAGTTCTGAGAGAACCCCATCTTTAATCTGTTGAATTTCAAATTCGCTTAGGAGACTGTTCCTTATTATGGTTCTACGCTGATCACTTACTCGCTGTTCTGTGATATTCAAATGGGAGTATTTACTTATAAACTTAGAATGCAGAGAAGTTCTATATCCAGTCAGATTTCTTTCCATGTCTGTAGCTAGGAAGTAGAAACGCATGACGTCTGTATTCATTTCACGTGTCCATTGCATGCGTTGTCTACTGCGGCCAGCCTTGGTGGTTGCAAATGAATTCTGCAAAGCACTTTCGGCGGTGCTGATCTGTTGATGTTGGGTATCAGCAGAATTTTCGTTGGCAGCGGGGGTTTCTTCAGATGAAATGGCAGTTGTCCGCTGCATCCACAACCTGCCATTACTGGTGGCTTGTAAACTGTCACGTCCTGCGCCAGAACTAGACGTGCCCGGACGATCCTCCGGTAGCGGGCGTTTAATTAATTCAGAATTCACCATTGTCGTAAGACACTGGGTATTGCCTTTTATACCTATGGCAAGGTTTACAACATTCCTGTGAATGCCAGTGTGTTAGTTTGACTGATCGACCGAGGTTCTTTGTACATATGTGATCCAACTGATATCAATTCACTCGATCGTAACCTCCATTTCTAATGAAATAAACGACATTACACAATGAATATCTGTTATAGGGGCTCAATTATTATTATTATTATTATTATTATTATTATTATTATTATTATCATTATTACTATTTTAATTAATATTGCCCCCCGTGGTGTACGGATAGCACAATTTTCTCTTACGGAGGAGGCTCTGGATTAGATTCCAGTCATAAACTTAAGATCTATATAATGTTATTGGTTTTACGTCCCTTTTAACTACTGTGGCCGGGGTGCCGGAATTTTGTCCCGAAGATCTTTAACGTGCCAGTAAACCTACTGACACGGCTCCATCGCAATTACGCACCCACAAATGCCAAGTGACTGCGCCAGGATTCAATCCTGTAGCCTTGGGCACACTGGGCAAGATCCTTACCACTATGCAACGCAGCCAGTCATACTTACGAACGGACTTGAGGGCTGGAAATGGGTGTCTCTTGTCGTTTATTCATTTTGAAGGCTTTGCGATCATGTAGTGCTGTGTACTTTGGTGTGTGTGGAATATGTCTGATAACCTGTGTTATTGTAACTGCTGTAGCGTACTATTGTGTACTTGTAAATTGGCTAGGATATGGTTAGAAGGGCGCCATTGCCTTAATTTAGGTACAAACTAGGCATCTGCCTGGAGTACAAATGAGAAACCATGGAAAACCACTTCCAGCATGGCTGTCGTAGGAATCAAACCCGCCTCTTCTCAATTCTGCATCAGGAGAAGGAAAGGTGTACAATTAAGTACCTGCTTGATATGAGATGATGTGGCTAGGGGTGTCGTCGCGCAGGTTATTCGTCCCCCACAATTTGTAGGCTATGAGCTGGGTTGCAGTCGGCTTGATGTTTGGGTCCTCCCAACCACGGGTTTTTTAGACCATTATGGTTGATGCATTGAGGGGCTTTGCGACATCGTCGTCATGTAAGCCCGTGTACTTGGTTTTGTGTGTGAACTTGTCTGGTAACTTGTCTTATTGTGATGCTGTGTTATTGTGTGTAGTTGTAATTTAGATGAGGATTGGGAAGGAGGGAGCCATGGCCTCCAGTTAGGACTCAATTTGGCATTTGCCTGGAGTAGAAGTGGGAAACCACGGAAAACTACTTCCAGGATAGCTGAGGTGGGACGAACCCTCCTCCCCTCAGTTTTACCTCACGAGGCTGAGTGTGCCCCGTTCCAGCCCTCAAACCAGAATTAAATTTCTTGGCAGAGCCGGGTATTGAACCCGGGCCTCCGTGGTGGCAGCCACTACGTAACGAGGCGGACATATAATGCCCAATAAAATGGCATCTAAAAATACTACAACAATGAATGAAAACGACTTTAAAAGAAACTATTCCATCAAACTGAAATACGGCGACAGTTTTACAGATGATTTATAGAAGCAATCCTGTTTTATTAACTACTCAATTACCTACTCTCATTAAAATATACTTGAATATAACAAGGAAATGGCAGTTAAAATGTCATTCTTAATCTTAGTGTTTCTTTGAACCATATTAATTAAAATCTCTAAAACAAACTTCCCCGATAGACAAAAAGAAAAAAACGATTAGCTGGAGTAATTTAATACAGCAATATTTTGGAATTAATTTTAATTATGTAGAACACTTCTCTCATTTAACTGAAAACAACTCGTTTACTCGTGTCAGTCGTAGGATTCTTTTTTCCAATCATTTACAAAACTAACTACTTTCAACGTATGAGAAAAAAAACGATGCATTAAAATTATGTAAAAGAATATCATATTGGTAAATATTGTCGTAAAATTGTCTATAATGCATGAATCATAAAATGGCAAAAATATAAAATAATGTCGAACTGAGCGTGTGTTATTACACTTTGCTACTTCGTAGAAAGGATTTCTACGGCAATGGGCGTCGTATTACTGTAATTTGAAAAGGAAACATATGACATTTCAACAGCATCTGCCCTTTAGTCATCACTGAGGATTTATAAGGTAAAATTTACTTGAGATATCTACCCTTATCTCGACGGGAATTAGGTGCCATGAACGTGGTGGTTTCTTGGACGGCCGGATGGCTTTCCTGGAGCCGACCTCGCAACTTGAGCTACTGAGAGGAGAAATTAATGAACCTAAGTAAGGAGTTGGAAGGAAGCAGCCGTGGCCTATTGGAAGGGACAGTTCCTTGATTTGTAAAGAGTTGAAAATAGGAAAGCACGGAAAACCATTTCAGTCTGGCTGCGTGGTCGAAATATAATTGCTAAATAATATTGCGACCCTTGGTTAGTATATAAATATAATTTACACCAATTAAAATTCAGTACACGGGGCTGATTGCCAAGCTACCCCAGCCCTTAAAATGAATATCCAACTATTAATTACGGTACTGGTATTAAGTATATTTAATTTCATCTAATAGGTCAGGCTATTCAATGAAAATTGTTCACTTCGTTTATTAAAAATTAATTGTTCATTCATTAGTTTATGCAATGAAGATCGGGTAAAATATTAGAGCTTGCACTTAGGTTATATTAACGCTGTCAGTATATCGAACACATTCTCATGGATGTCCATATTTGTGAAACTATTGAGGACATATCGTATTCTTTGTATAAGGCTCCTCCACATAGGCTACAATAGTTGTCACCATATCCTGTACGCTAGGTCATACATACAGTATGTGAATTTATAGTAATTGACACCCCTGAGACCGTCGAACTGAGACTCATCTCCCTCCAAAAGTTTAATGACGAAATGTTGGAACGTGTTTACAATATGGTATGTGTTGGCTGCAAAGTGGGGGAAGAGAGGGGAGGTTGCTAATTAGCTATCACTGGCCAAATCGGACTATGACTTATCAAAGGGGCAGATCATGGTGGCGAGAAAAGTCTGTCCGATTTTATCAGTGTAATTAACTGGCCCAATTTGACTGCGCCCCCAGCAGCAGCTAGCCTCTGGTTGATCTCGGGGCCCATTCCGCCCTCTTCGTTGATCGTGATACTTGAAGTATCTTACTTGTTCAAGCATTTTCCCCTTCAGTTGGATGTTTGCTTCTTGTTGTTCCTGGAGATCACCATGGTTTTGGTATTTTCATTTATAAAACAAGTAGTTCCGTGAAGAACTATAAAGCCTATTTTCCTATATCCTACATATGTTAACTGCCACTATCAACATACAAAATGTCAGTTTGATTGCTGTAATAGATTCGTAGATATTGAGAACCGACTAAATACCGACAGTAGTGGCTACGTGGGCTAAAGCGCTGCGTTAGGTCAAGGGGCCAAGCTCTCTGCTGACTCGGTAGACGCGTGGGTTCGAGCCCCACCGTCGGCTGTCCTTGAAATGGTTTTCCGTGGTTTCCCATTTTCAACACCAGGCAAATGCTGGGACAGTACCTTCTGACAGGCCACGGCCGCTTCCTTTCATTCATCTTCATCCATTCCATCCCTCATCCCGACGCGCAGGTCGCCCACGGGCGTCGACTAGAAAGACCTGCACTCGGCCTCTCAGGAGGCTACACGACAAAAAAAAAACGACTAAATATTTCGGATGGTCGCCATGTTGGATTTTTTATATGTAGGTCCTAGAGTTATGTACTGTTACATGAAGATTATTGTGTACGTGTAGCATTCAAACTTCAATCGCATGATTAAGACACAAGACGTAACAAGGAGATTTTAAAATTTCGCACAGCTGCCATCTTGTGGTTATGGAAACAATTGAAATAAATTAGATGCCAGTGGATTAACATTCGTATAAGGATTTACTGTACCAAGTTTCACTGCACTCGGATGGGTAATTGCGAGAAACGTCCATGTGAATATTTATACTTCGCGTCGCCGCCATGTTGTATTTTTGATCACCAGGTTATATGAAGTCCTATAGGTGAACTTAAGTTCATAGCCCCTATGAACATTAAAAAATTCAGTTTGATTGCTATAATAGATTCGTAGATATTCAGAGCCGTCTAAATATTTCGGATGGTCGCCATGTTGGATTGTTAAATGTATAGGCCATAGAGTCATGTACCATTTAAAAATAAATTATTAAGTAGGTTCATTATTCAAACTTTCACTTCGATCGCATGATTACGACACAAGAAATAAAAACTTAATTTTAAAATTCGCACAGCCGCCATCTTGAGGTTATGTAAGCAATTGAACTAAATTAGATACTAGTGCATTAAAATGTGTATAATCATTTCTTGTACCAGATTTCATTGCGTTTGGAACATTAAATCCCGAGAAAGGTCTATTTAAAATTTTCAAATTTGCTTGGCCGCCATGTTCGTTTTGTAGTTAATCGGTTTTTGAAAGTTTCATAGATGGACTTCCAGTAGTGCCCTTTATCACCGTACAAAATTTCAGGGGGATACCGGAAATAGTTCAGAGATATAGAATGCCGATCAAATATTTCGCACAACCGCCATTTTGAGGTTATGTATACAAATGAATGAAGTTAGATGTCAGTGCATTACAATGTGTATGAACATAAACTGTACCAAGTTTTATTGCGTTTGGTTGGTTAAATCGCGAGAAACATCTATTTAAAACTCGCAAATTCGCGTGACCGCCATGTTTGTTTTGTGGTTACCAGTCTTTCAAAAGTCACATTGGTGAAGTTTTAGTAGTTCCCTTTATCTCCGTAAAAAAATCAAGGGTGATTCCGAGAATAGTTTCGGAGATATTAAATGCTTGTGAAATATTTCGCACAGACGCCATGTTGGATTGGTGAGACGTAACATAATTTGGAGGGCACGGTTGAGGTCATCCGGAATAGTGCTATGAAGTTACTGAGTTTCATTGAAATCGCTCCAGCCGTTTATAAGTTATTAGGGGACACACACACCTCACACACACACGGACAAAAGGTGATCTCATAAGCCTATTTTTTCAAAATTGAATATAGGCTAAACATAGGCTTATGAGATCACCTTATGTCCGCGTGTGTGCATGTGTGGGTCCCCTCCCCCTAATAAAATCTAAACGGCCGGAGCGATTTCAATGAAACTCAGTAAGGAGATAGTACTGTTTAGCTCAACGCCGACCGTGCCCTTCAAATTTTATTACGTCTCTCCAATCCAACATGGCGGCTGTGCGAAATATTTCACCGGCATTCTATATGTCTAAAAGTTCTACTGATATCACCCTGAAAATTTGTACGGTGATAAAGGGAACAACAAGAAGTTCATCTATGTGACTTTCGAAAACCTGTTAATTACAAAACCAACATGGCGGCCAAGTGAATTTGAAACATTTAATATACTTTTCTCGTGATTTAACCACCCGAGCGCAGTGAAACGTGGCATAGCAAATGTTTATACAC
This sequence comes from Meconema thalassinum, assembly GCA_946902985.2. Taxonomy (NCBI): domain Eukaryota; kingdom Metazoa; phylum Arthropoda; class Insecta; order Orthoptera; family Tettigoniidae; genus Meconema; species Meconema thalassinum. The sequence goes on from OX336392.1 coordinate 28,741,533, forward strand.
AATGTAATGCACTGACATCTAATTTAGTTTAATTGCTTAAATAACCTCAAGATGGCGCCTGTGCGAAATTTTAAAATTATTTTTTTCATTTCTTTGTCCTAATCATGGGATCGATGACAACGATGCAATAATGAAGCTACGCAATAATCGTCATCTAATAGTACATAACTCTATGGCCTACACATATTCAAATCCAACATGGCGACCATCCGTAATATTTAGATGGTTCTCAATATCTATCACCTATGACAGCATTCAAACTGAAATTTTGTATGTTGATAGAGGCTATGAGCATAAGTTCACCTATGGGACTTTCAATAACCTGGTGAGCACAAATCCAACATGGAGACGACGCGAAATTTAAATATTCAAATAGCCGTTTCTCGCGATGTAACCATCCGAACGCAGTGAAACTTGGTACGGTATAAGCGTATATACATTTTTATCCACTGGCATCTAATTCATTTCTATTATTTTCATAATCACAAGATGGCGATATTTTAAAGTCTTATTTTTATTTCTTATGTCCTAATCATGCGATTGAAGTTTGAATAACACACCTACATAATAATAATCTTCATGTAATAGTACTCTAAGGCCTATATATAAAAATCCAACATGGTATAATAATAATAATAACAATAATAATAATAATAATAATAATATCATGTGGCCTCGGGTGCCGGGTGCAAGTTTTGTTATTTGACACCCAGTAGGTAGCTTGCATGTCGAATTTCGTTGTTCCTTGAAGCACTATGAAAGTCAAGGAGGTTAGATATCTAAGCTCCATTGAACACGATAGCGCTTTCTAGGAGAGAAATGAGGAACTTTGTGTTGGCGGAAACTCCCGAGATTAATTTTGCCATTATTAATACGGCCTACTGAATTCAAATGGGTTCTTTGACATGCCAACATCGTATGACATACGTGTCGTAATTTTTGCCACCTTTCAAAAATCACTTACCACGGCCAGGAGCTAATCTGCAAGCTTGGGGCTAGTAGACCGACACATTAACCACTCACCCAACGTGGCAAGCTATCCAACATGGTGATCATCCGAAATATTTAGATGGTTCTCAATATCTAGGAATCTATTACAGCAATCAAACTGAAAATTTGTATGTTGATAGAGGCGATAAACATAAGTAGGATACTATATGGTTATTGTTGCTTTAAGGGGGGCAACTACGAGGTCATCTGCCCCGAAAGTAGGATACTGTATATGGAAATAGGCTATATGGTTCTTCACGGAACTACTGTAGGCTATTTGTTTATTACATGAAAAAAGAACGCTACAAGTGGGATTTATAAGAGTTATAATATGGTAACATTATGTAATATTCTTTATGTTCGACCCTCACTATTATGTGTTTGAAAACTGTATCATAATGATGGTCATTATAACACCGTTTTTCATTACGATACAGTTTCTCCAGCCAATCAGAGCTCGTTCATTGACCAATTAGGAAACGATAATTTCGCGCATGCGCTCAAAATCCAACATGTCGGACATAAACACAACATCGAACTATAATAAATTACCGACATGGAATACCCACCGTCCATATGTTCGCGTAAATAAACTGGCGAATATGAGACAAGAAATAGCACAGTACCTTAAAATCACTAACACTAATTTCTACACAGCGCATTCAAACGACTCCGGTGACAATATTACTGAGGGACGGCTGATGTAAACATATGGCTGCATATGGCATTGAGAGCCCACAGAGCGCATGCGTCGGCCGTTCAAAGCTCTTGAAAGACGAAGGTATAACACCCAACGCTCGCTCTGCGATCACAAAATTCCAGTAGCTGACTCTCAACAGATATTTATGAATATTTATGTTAAAACATATAATAAAGTTATAATTATCGTCGAACATAAACAGTCGTATGCAACTCGCCTATAATGGTAATTAAGACACTCGTATGGAAATTATAAAACTCGCATACGCTCGTTTTATAAAAAATTACTCGTGTCTTAATTAGAGCCATTATAGGCTCGTTGCATAATGTACTATTATGTTCGACCCTGACTATTATTTGTCAGAAAACTGTATCATAATGACGTTCATTATAACACTATTTTTCATTATGGAACTGTTTCTCCCACCAATCACAGCTCAAGAAACAGTTGTTTGACCAATTAGATAATGATAGCATCGCACTTGCGCTAAGTTCCAAGGCCTTCTAATTTAAATTTAACTGCGTTGCCCAGTGTCACAGTGGTGTAATCGAGGAGGCCATGGACTAATACAAGGCATTCTCTGCGTCTCATGCGCTCTGTTCAGTACATAAAACTGGCGCAATCTCGACAGATATTTATGAATATTTATGTTCGAACATAAAATAGTTATAATAATTATCGTCGAACATAAAGAGTCTTATGCAACTCGCCTATAATGGTAATTAAGACACGAGTATGTTTATAAAACGAGCGTAAGCCTTGCATAATGTACTGTTACGTAACAATCAAGGGCCCCTTAAAAAAAGAGCTTTATAAACGGGATATCGTAATAACGGGATTTTACTGTATATGGAAAAACAAAAAATCAGTAATTCTTTGAGTAATTACACATTTGAGAATTTAGATTGAATGTTCACGATGTTCCCACAGCTCGGTGACAAGCAAGCAGCAATGACAAGGAATTAGAGCTATAAATTGACATAATGTTGTGAGCCTTGGCCGATAAGCCAGTCAGCTTGTCTGTGAACTAGGCTAATAGTGTGCATGTTGATGGGAACTTTTCCCTTTGTCTTTAATCCCTCCTAAGTTGTTTATTGTCTCACAGGTAATGTTGGACTACACGCCATTATACAGTCGAGTAGGTAAACGAGAATTGTGTTGTTCTCACAGACACGAGTTAACATTCACCCAATTACGTGCTAAAGACGAAACCTCACTGCCTGCTTGTCTCTGTACTGTTAGGGTTGACAGGCCTGGTTGCTCTTCAATCTGTCAACACGCCAATGGGAGACCAGCATTTCGGTAGGAAATAAGGTTGCAGTGTTACACAACGACCAGATTAATTCAGAAAAACAATTATAACCGTAATTATATTTGGCAGAAACAATGATTATCAAAAATGTGTTATCATTACAGATTCAAAAGCAGCCATCCAAGCCGTCTCGTAAAATTATAAGCCTCAAATTAAGAACTGAAAGAAATTTTTTGTATTTTAAAAACACTTGAAAGACTCCACAAACAGATCTCATTTCAGTGGATCCCTTCTCATGTTGGAATAGCAGGAAATGAAGAGACAGGCAGATTAGCACAAAAAAAGGTACCACACTACTTCAACCTGTCAGTCAGACAGGATTTTGAAAAATACTATCAAAAAGAGGTATGAAGAAATTGCAAAGAAAACAGCAGAAACCAAATTATGGAAGGGCATTGATGCTAAATGGGATGAATATAAATTAACACCAAGAAGAGAAGCAATAGCCTTCTTCAGACTTAACACTGGCCAAGACTGCCTTGCAGCTCATCTGAAACGAATCAACATCCTGAAATCTGAAGAATGCACACTTTGTCACGAACCTGGAAGTATAATGGATAAGGGGCACCCGCTACATTGCAACAAACTTGATGTGACTGCTAGAACTTCAGGAAACCTCACACAACTCTATTGGAACGCAGGAAAGCTGATGGATTGGATCCGGGCTAGCTGTAGGAAACAACAACAACATCAAAATTTTGAGTAATACAATATGTACGTTTCCTTTTATATGTATAGGAATTCATAATTTTGTTCTCTAATAATTCAGGAAATCTTATACAGTAGTAAGTTACTGTGAACTGTCTGCGAAAGCGAAGCGCCCCAACTGTCTAGGAGCGCTCGTCCGTTTGCCAGGCCCAAGCACCGACCAGATCTCAATAGTGAAGGTTATGGTAGAGATGCTAGGTAAAGTAAGCCCTATCCCAACAGTTAACTCGGCTGGTCGTTGCACGCTGATTGCAACAAGGGAGCCAGGCGCGGACGGAGACATCCGTGATGCTCTGCCATCCGCCGATACTATGTGTTGTAATGTAATTTGCACATACTTGTGGCAGTCGCGGTTCTTTCTCCCCCTCTTATATAACTTACGTTGTTCTCGTGAAGGTTTTAATGTAGGCTAACTTATAATCCATTAATCCGATGACAATGTGATGTTCTCTGAACTGCTGCATTCCTGATGGATGAGGTACATCCGTTTTACCGCGCAATTGAATCCATTCTTCTCTGATAACAAGCAGTCTTTAACCCTACCACCTTCCCCCTCCCCGCCCCCGTTCCTTAATGAAAATAGTGCAACACCCAGAACAATTGAATCAGTGTTTTTTGAAAGGGCGAAGGTGAACGAAAGGAAATTGTTGGGAAACTATATAAAACTTCCCCAAAAGCTCAGTTTTATAATTTTAAATGATCTTGTCGACTTCGTGAAGCCTCCGTGGCTTAGGCGGCAGCACGCCGGCCTCTCACCGCTGGGTCCGTGGTTCAAATCCCAGTCACTCCATGTGAGATCTGTGCTGGACAAAACGGAGGCAGACAGGTTTTTCTCCGGGTACTCCGGTTTTCCCTGTCAACATTTCATTCCAGCAACACTCTCCACTATCATTTCATTTCATCTGTCGTTCATTTATTCATTGCCCCAGGGGAGTGCGACAGGCCTCGGCAGCCGGCACAGTTCATATCCTCGCCACTAGATGGGGGCTTCATTCATTTCATTCCTGACCCGGTCGGAGACTGGAAGCAGGCTGTGGATTTTCATTTTCTTGTCGACTTCGTCGTTACGCTGAGGTCTGGCGTTACGTTACGGTGACGGGACGAAATGTACCGAGAATGCTCTGAGGTGTGTGACGTCATAGTACGATGTAGCAGCTGAGTACCGAGAAGGCAGTGCGAGAACAGAGTTTCAAGAAGGCAGTGCGAGAACAATCAAGTAGGCAGTGAATAAACAAAATAGAATATTGAAACTCTGTTCTCGCACTGCCTTTTTGGTAGCATTTAAAATTATACAAAGTCCAGTCATTTAGACTGACTATCCGTCTGTTTTTTAATTTAATTTTTATTTTAATGGATTTTGTGACTTATATGCTTTTATGGAACATGTTCCACTCTCTAAAATCATTTTATAAATTTTTGGCCGCAAGATATGCGCAAAAGAAAATCGTGCAACTACGTCCATTCAAAAAAACAAACGAATAATTAGACACAAAATGTTCATTAAATTGTTCGAAAATAGCTTGCCACGGTGGGTGAGTGGATAGCGTGTCGGTCAACTAACCCCAAGATTGCAGGTTCGCTCCTGGCCGTGGACAGTGATTTTTGAAAGGCGGCAAAAATGCGACACGCATATCATACGATGTTGGCATGTCAAAGAACCCATTAGAATTCAGTAGGCCGTGTTCATAATGGCAAAATTAATCTCGGGAGTTTCCGCCAACACAAAGTTTCTCATTTCTCTACTAGAAAGCGCTATAGTGTTCAAGGAGCTTACAGTTAGATATCGAACCTCCTTGATTTTCATAGTGATTCAAGGAACGATGAAATTCGACATGTAAGCTACGCTCTGGGTGTCAAATTACAAAGCTTGCACCCGGCATCCGAGGCCATACGATATTATTATTATTATTATTGTTCGAAAATGTAATCTATTTGCAAGAGACAGATATTTACACAAATATATGGCAAAGATGGACAAAATATATAATGGATCATTGTTAAATATCAGTTTAGGACTCAAATTGGATGTTTTTACAATACTAAGAAATTAGTGCAAATCTAAAACACAGAAATTGTGTTCAGATGGTATGGATTTGCTACACACAGAAATTGCAACAAATCTGAAGCACAGGGAAACACTTACAACACAAGAAAGCCATTGTTGGTTGGTTCCTTAGTTTAGGGGCTGCGACAACGCGGTCATGTAGTCCCGTGTACTTTGTGTGTGACGCACGTCCGCCCTTTCAAATAAACTCAATATTTATGAACATGAGTTTTATACGAAAGGAACGCTTGTACAAGCGTCCTTAAATGGAAACAGATGGCTCTATCCAAAAGGAAAACAAAACGCTAAAAAGTGAAAATGTCAAGAAATGTCGATTATGCCCTTAAGAAAAACACCGATTCAATTATCCGCCACTGGTTGGTGGTCAATAATGGTACGGGGATCAGTGGTATCGTTTTCGCCCACTGTGCCTAAGGTCAGCTGACATTTGAGGGTGCGTGATTGCGAGGAAGCCGTCAGTAGATTTACTGACACGATCAAGATCTCCTTCGGGGATCAATTCCTGCACCCCGGCGTTTCTAAAACCCGCAGTAGTTAAAAAGGACGGAAAACCAATAACATTATTATTACAGTATAATGGTAGAGAATAAACACATGACAATGTAGCCCCGTATACTTGGGTGTGTGTAAAAACTGTCTTGTGACTTGTGTCACTGTGATGTCTGTACTTGTGTGTTAATTTGTAATCAAGGTACGATTTGGGTAGGAAGTGGCTTTGGCCTTAATTTAGATACCATCCCGTCATTTTTCTGGAGTAGATGTGTGAAAACACGTAAAACCACTTCGAAATTGGCTGTGGTAGGAATCGAACACGCCTCTTCTCACGAGGTTGAGTGTACCCTATTCCTGCTTTCAGACCAGAGTTGCATTTCTTTGGAGGAGCCGGGAAAGACAGCAAGGTGGACGTGGACGAGAGCAATGAACAGAATAGGTCTCTCTCTGAATCCTTACAATCCATGTTCTCATTATCCACTAATGTAGGCAGTAGCATAGGCTACATTACATCCTGCATTACATTGCATTTTAATTGAACTAGATAAGCAGATACAAGCACTACTACTGATTGTTGTCACTCACCGTTCTAAATTGGCGATGTTCTTGAGAAACATCTTTTTAAACACAACCGCAGGTCACTTTCTTAATGAACGTCAATCAACAATACAATATCTCAACAAACAAAAGAATCACATGTCTACTTAATCACGACTGCAACTAAATCTCTACATTGCCTACTCGTAGTATAAAAGAAGGTCGCCGATTATTGGATGTAACGGGTAATCTCAAGAACCACTGGATATATTTCGGTGTGGTTTTTAGCCTACTTTTCACATTTTGCAAAAATGAGGAAAAAGTAGACTTATGAGATCGATCCGGGCAAATTGGTGTCTGTCTGTCTGTGTGTGTGTGTCAACCAAATTTGGTATGAGTAAGGATCTATACCTGAATATCTCAAGCCCGTACTTGAAAATTATGTCAGTGTTTCCAACTGCTGAAAAATCGCATTTGTAATTTGAGCTCCATGTTGGATATCTTGGAAGGTATGCATGGGAGTTATTCCAAAATTGGCGCGCATATAGATAATATTATTTCAGTTTAATTTCCTGGAGGCAATACATTGCAGTGTTGCCAAAATTATTCGAACCCTGCTGATAGGTCCAATTTTCAAACGCATATAACTTCTACACTATCAATTGGATTTCAACCAAATTTCGTATGTACTATGTGTATATAAACAGATATGACGGAGCGTATTCTTAAGAACCACCAGGGCTGCCAACTGTTAACGAATGCTATCTCTATTTCTTTATCCAAATACCAATATATCAGAAAGTATGCAAGTCGACAGCTATGCACACGTAGGATAGTACCTGACATTCTAGATTAATTTGGAGTAACTAATAGACTATACGTCAGTGCTACCAACATGATTATAAGCCTGCTGATAGGACCAATTTTTAATACATACAGTATAACTTCTATACTATCAATTAGATTCAACTAAATTTCGTATGTGCTATGTGTACCATAACAGATATGACTATGCGTATTCTTATGAGCAACCAGGGCTGCCAACTGTTAATAAATGCTATCTCTATATCGTTACACTAATATCAATATATCAGAAAGTATGCAAGCCAACAGCTCTAAACTTTGCACACGTATAGTACCTGACATTCTAGATTAATTTGGAGTAACTAATATACGTCAGTGCTGCCAACATGATTCTAAGCCTGCTGATAGGTCCAATTTGAAATACATGTAACTTCTACACTAACAAATGGATTTCATCCAAAACTAGCACAGCAAGATTATTTACGCGCTGATAGATCCAATTTCTAACTGCATGTAATATCCATGCTATCCATTGAACTTCAACCAAATTTTGCATTCTGTACCTCAAGAGATGGAACTAAGAATATATTCAGTCATCAGGGCTGCCAACTGTAGTGCTCTATTAGGCTATATTATACCAGGTATCATTCGAACTAATTAGACATTTTGATATTACCATATTAATTTCGTAATTATTCTAGAATGAATCTTAATTTTAAGAAAAGTAGGCTCTTTAGTTCGTCACGGAACTTCTTGTTTAATATTTTTGATTTCTGGAGGTAGGTTTGGGCAGATAAACATTAATTTATGACCAAAGGAAGCCGAGCAGTAACGATTTCAGTGAATTGAGTCAAATAAATACCTGTCGCCTTTGCGCCTTTTAAGCTTACACTGGGAAAGCCGTTAATAATATCTATACACCGGTACTATTAGTGTGAGAATTGTTCAGCATGAAAAGTTCTACAACATTGTCCCCGACAGCATATCTATCTTTAATACATCGCCCACTATAAGTTGTTTTACGTTTTCATTTAATCTAACAATCTCCATTCAGTGGATATTTTCATTACTAGCTTCGGGGCGAGTTTACGAGCTACCGAGCGAGCCTATCACCCCAGCTTAGGCCAGCATCAAACTGCTTAATCGTGTCGAGTTAAGACTTCAGATAATAGTAGACTATATTTGTTAGGAGTTTCGCTGTTTACCTCAGCTTTTCTGAATTGCGTCTGGGACCCACCGTCCGTGCGCCCTTCAAGCTTACGCTGGGTTAACTGTTAAAGAAACCAGGCGAAGCCGGGGAGGGTTGCTAGTAATATCATAACCCGTTCTTGTAAACATAGATTTAGTAGCCTGAGTGTAATGGATCTGATGATGATCGCTTGACGATGGAAACTGCTCATCTAAGTGTAGCCAATCACTTAATCGCATGTCATTTTTCAGGATTAGAGAACCATTCATTACAATTGGGTACAATCGTGTAGACCGATTGAAAAACATTACATTTATATTATTAAAGCAACACTGAAAAATAGCTTCGAACATGAAGATGTCTGCATCCGTGTAAAACAACGTGTGTTGTTTCCCCATGACGTTAGCAATCACAGAGAGATAACGATATAGGTAGAGCCCTTCACGGATAAGCGAAACGTTATTCGCATCCGCCCCGCATCCGCACTACTGGCATTACAAAAATATTTTAATTAGATAAAGTATTGAATCAACACATTTAGACATTTGAGGAGAAAGTCGTTCCCCTACCACTGAGGCAGCGAGGAGACGGACGATGTTCGGACCACGCTGACTAGATACCTACGTACAGTCGTGCGGCTCTTGTGGGATTGTTGACATATTAATAGCGCTGTTTTGCCATAACAAATATAATGCATATACAAATCGAATGGTAATCCGATGTATGGAATGTGCAGGAACGAACACAAGTGTTCAAACTGAAATGTGAACATACATGTTAGAGAGGAATATTCAACAACAAATTGTGTTATTTTTAACACATTACACATCTGTTGCCCACTAAACATTTGGCATGTCTTTTATAAGCTGTACAGAAAAATTAATTTTCCCATCCTGCTTTAAAGACTGCTGCTTCACCACTCCTTTTTTTTTTGGTATGCTGTTCAGTCATGACCACTGGGAAACGGATTTACTTACACGCTGTCAACAAAGTGCATTGGACTAGACTAGCGTCTGATGGATCGGCTGCACACTTCAGCGCGCTCAGCCAGCCAAGCTCCTCCCACCACTTCTGAAACTACCTTCCAACAGAGCGCTCCGAGCACTGGCTTAGAGCGCTGCCGGAGAGCTTGCGCCCGGGGAGCGCTGTTTGGATGGCCCTGCGTCTAGGCTATGTATGTCATGAGCTATGTATAAAATGAATGTTATACAATCCGAATTGCATATTGACATAATTCGAATGAAATTAGCCTAAACCATCTTCTTGCATTTATCATGAAGAAAAAGAAAACGGAAAAATATTATATGTCATAAACTTCCGGGTCCTAGAAATAATATTCAACATGTTCGGATTGTATTCTGAAAACCATCCGCTAATTTACTCCAAACATTATCCGCAGCGTATCCGCCATCCGCAAAGCCATGCAAACTATGCACGGCGAAAACATTTTGCGGATATCCACGGACAAACCTGCGGATATCCGCATCCACGCATGGCTTTAAATATATTGTAGGTGCAATCCAGGTACGACTCGAGGGTTCATACCTCCCACTCACACATTGCTAATGCTGAGCTTCTATGCCCAAGATAGCGGCTTCAAACCCGGCCGAAGCTGTCGGATTTTTTAAGAGCGTTAAAATCCCTCAGTATGCCTTCCTTCGGAGGGGAAGTAAAGCCGGCGGTCCCATGTCATAGATTTATGGCATGTTAAAGAACCTTCCACTAATTCCACCTATGTGAAACTAAATTGTATAGGTTAAGAATGTAAACAACGCTCTTAGGTTGCTACGTTCGTTGCCAAGAGCCGACTGCAGTGGCGTCTAGTAGCTAAGTTCTGATCTAGGCCTAGTAGCCGTTGACGGTGGCGTTTGGCGGCTAAAGTAGGAATTATTTGAAAAATTCAAAGTTGCAGTCCTTACTTGAATTAAAAAATTCCTCTCGGCACGCCGGAAGGCGGAGGTAGATTTCACCGGCCAAACTTGGGGATAGGCGAAAATAGGCAGAATATGCAGGTTTTCGTAGAAGGATCAAACCTCATTTATTGCGAGAAGGTATTTTATAATTGGAGCTTAATTAACATTGCTTTTCGTCATTTTATGCTTATTTTAAACATTTTATTGTCTTATGGGAACGGTAACCTTCTTGTCATTTGGGGTCCATTTTTATACTTGTGGTCACACTGTCCTTATGCAAGGTTTCGACACTGATGTGTAACTATGTAACGGTCTGTTACTTCTTCACGCAAAATTATATCTCCCGCAGAGATTTTGGTTGGTTCCTCAGGTTAGGGGCTGCGACAACGCGGTCATGTAACCCCGTGTACTTAAGGATGGCTGTATTAGTCTGTAATTCAGGTAAGGACTGCAGACGGTCAATTTCAAGCAGTAGTTCCTAATGTTGCTACCAGGTACTACCGTCAACGACACCTACCTGTGAACTTGGCTACTAGATGCCACCCCAACCAGCAACTCGCAACGAACGTTGGACCTTCCCCTCCAAAGGAAAGCATACTGAGGGATTTTAGCGCTCTTAGAAAATCCGACGACTTCGGCCGGCTTTGAAACCGCGACCTTGGGCATAAACATTCAGCATGCTACCAGTTACGTCACCGAAGCCACGTCCCACTTAGTCAGATGGAAATACTGAATCTGATCTCGTGCAAGTGCGTTGTCATGGCAACGTCTGATGGCTCATCCCTCATCAATTTAGTAGTGTTGCAATGGCAACCTCTGATAGCTCTTGGCATTTACTTATAATTCCGAAATCATTTTTCTCATCCCTTGGAATAATGGTGGGTCATATCAAAAATTCTTTCAGACAATGGTTTTAGGTAATTTTTAGGGGAATATTGTCCATTTTGTACGGTTTTGATATTGTTTCTATTAAGAGAGATATGATTAATGTTTCCCGAAAAACCCACTTTTTCCCACCCCTTTGGTCAATGGTTGGTGCCATAAAAAACTCTTCAAACATAAATTTTTGGGCTTTATCCGACACACGGATTCGATATTTCACATATTAAGAGAGTTATAGCAATATTTCACTTTTTCGAAAAAAAGCCCCCCATTGTCACCCCCTTCAACCGATTTAGCCCAGTAACGAACTCGACCGAGATTTTATAGGTATACATATTCGGTAAAAAATGCAAAGTGATTGGTGCAAAATTACGGCAGTTATCGTGTCCACAAGAAACTGATATACATATATATATACATATTGAACCATTTATCCTCTGTTGGATAAATGATTCTATGTTTTATTTCTTCAATTAATAAATATTTCCACCAGCATCATGAAAGTAGCCAGACGGAGATGAGGAAATTTCAAGCATTTGTTGGAGACAGCGGGTACATACCTGAAGCTGTTTGACAAAAGGCTAAATACTTTAGCTGTGAAAGGAAATAGCCTAGCGATGTGTCAGAAGGACAGGTGTTGGCTACCTCAAAAATAGAAGCGACGCGCAGTGAGACATGCTGCTGGTATGTTCATTGTGATATTCGCGCCTAGAAGAAATATGATGCAGTAACGTGAGTGGCTGATGTACATGCTAGACACTCCTACGACGCCAAGATATGCTAAAAACCGCCAAATTACAGAAAATGTGGGAACCAATGAGAGAAGAATGCCTATTTAGCGCGGCAGGTCTAGCGTGGGCACGCTCGGCTAGCATTCACGCGGGAGATCGCCTAGACAAAATCTCTACGATCGATTCTAGGATTAATGGGCATATTCTTGACCTGCGCTATTTTACGAGTTCAGTGATATTTATTTCATTCCTGTACCATCATTATTTCGAGAAATTTTTGTATAAAATCCCCCCCCCCCATCAAGACCTAGGGCCAGTTCATTTATAAGTGGTGTGAAGAGCCAAGACATTGCTTATTATTATACTTTGTGCGTCTACGGACGTAGGCTTAATATTATTGTGTGTGTCGAGGGCACAGGCTTATTACTTTGGTTCGTCTGAGGACGGAGGCTGTTATTTTGTGTGTCAGTGGACACAGGCTTTTATACTTTGCGCGTCTTAGGACGTTGACAGTTATACTTTGCGTGTCATGAAGGACACAGAAATTATTATTGAAAGTGTTAAATTCAGTGTTAGATAGTCACAGTACTATATTTGTAGGGGCAGTATCTTCGATAATTCGCCAATAGACTGCTTTGGGGAAAGAAGTACCCGAACGGCGAATTTAGTAGTCAGACATCAAGTGTATAATAATTTAATTTTTGAATCAGCACGAGAGATGACATCATTGACCATGGAGGAAGCCTGGAAATATCAAGACTCCGTCAAGATGGTTGAGATGAGATAAGAAGAATCCAGTTGGGAAATGGCTGCAGATGTTCTTTGACGGATGACTGGCTGAGGATGAGTACCGAATAATATTTATTATTATCTGATAAATTAACTTATGGTGTATGGGACATATCTTGTTTTGTAAATAATTTGCTTGTGTGATTAATGTAGTCTATTTAGTTTTGGTCTGACACACCTTTTGCATGGAATCAGCTCGCATGTATTATTAGTAGAAGGTTCTTTTCTTGTTTGTTGTTTTAACTAACGTAGCTATGTGAACGGCCGTGTTTGCATATGTTACGCAATGCGGTTAAAAACGTCTCTCGGAGATATGTTGTGTTTCAGAAGTAGGACTGAAGTAAAATAATTATACAGTAGATTGGAGGGTAATTAATTTCTTTTGTTTTATTATTGATCAGATTCAATGAGATTATTGCCTTTGGAGCAATGTGATTTGTGACGAAGAGCAGTCAGCTCTATCGTAGGTTTTAATTTTTTTTAAATTGTCGGCGAGCATCCATTCAGCCGATCTGTGTAAAAACGTATTGTCATTCCCAAATGTGTGTGTGTGAGTGTGTGTTTTTGTGTCATTACAAGCGGGAATTTCAGCGTAGACTGATTTCTGGCAGCTTGATGACAAATCCAGATTGTGACCTCGCGAGGACAATTCTGGATATTTTGATTATGTCTGACCATATTTTGAAGTGGTTGAGTTTGTTGCTGTTGATTCCTTGAGATAACGGCACAGCTGGTCAGGTATTTATACACACTGGAGTGGGACAATGGCAGGTGATTGAGGAAGAGGGGAGATGTTGCACAAGACGAACTGAAGGATTGCCAGCCAGGTCATTAGTGGTGTGCCTGTGTGGCTCAGTAATAACTTTAAATACAGAATAAGAACTGATCAATGGTAAAAATTGTTAAATAAATGGGAGTTGCCTACGAATCACGATAATCTCCGAAGCGTTAGTTTAACATGCAGTTTTGTTCATATAAAATAATGTCAGCCAGTCAGGCTTTTGTTGTTGTTGGTTTATTCCATTTATTTTATTTTATTCAGTGACCCGTGAGTCACATGCTTGCTGTATTTCCTTGTTTGTGTTGAGCAAGTTGGCCCGTGTTGGCAGCTCAAAGTCAAGTGCGTCTTCGCGCTAATGAGGGTCTCAGAGAGATTCCTGTAAATAGTAGATTTAGTGCGTGTGTCAGCATTACATTTTAAGGGTTTTTATTAATGTCATGTTCCATATCCATAAACGTTGATTTACGAGATGATTGTTCGTAAGCATCGTGGCTGTTAACCCGTTGTAAACGAACAATCATCCAAAGTACTCATTCCTCGTAGTTAGTCATTACACGCACATAAAACCCAAATGGCAAGGTAGTGGAACCAGGATCCACATTTTAAATAAAAGGGGAGATCCGTGTGACTCCTCAAATTTATAGATATTCCTATCATGGGAAATTCAGGGAGGATTGTTTTATATTTTATTGTTGTTTATTTCTTTTTATGCACTATTAGTCATTAAATCATGTTATTATTTTACATCTTGTCACCTTTCTTTCTAATTTATAGTTTATATCCTATGACCCTTACCTCAGTAGAGCATGTTGTTTGGCGAACGTAAACATCACATAGGAACTGAGCGCGACCCCTTGATTAAGATTTCTTACATTAAACACTGCTTTTCTGAAGGGTTCATAGGAGTAAACTGGCGCCCAACGTGGGGCGGTTCACTGTGGTGTAACGGCAAAGATTTTGCACATGTCAGTGTAAGCGTAGTTGGGTTTTCAAACTGACGCATCAATGAAGGTGTAATTTTATTGCTGGTTCGCTGCTGGAACACATTTAAGTGGCGTATTTGAGTAAAACTGACATGCCGCAAGTGCAGGCAGATGTGGCAGTATTTTAATCACCGGGAAGTGATATTTTATTAAAAGTAAGTGAGGCGAAGAGGATACCGCCAAATGTGTGAAATATAAAGTAAAATCAGGAGTTTGCAATGTAAAATACGGTTCACGTTTTTGTCTATTGAATTAAAGTAAAATGTAATATATATGTGATACCGGGCGCCCAATGATTAAAATTAAAACTAGATTTGTATAGAAAGTCAAACTCATGAAAATGTTAGGAGGCTGTAGCCTTAAATGACAATTAATACTTTATTAATTAGTCAGTGTTAATATTAGATCAGGCAAAAATCAGGCACTACACAACTGTAATTAAACCAGAGGTATTATACGGATCAGAATGTTTAACGTTGAACAAAAGAGGTGAACAAGAGGAACTGGAAAAGAAAGAAAGGAAAATACTGAGGAAAATTTTGGGTCCCCAAAAGAATAAAGATATTTGGATGAAGAGAAAAAATGAAGACCTTTACCGTAATGTGGAAAAAATTACAGACTCAATTAAAAGACGGAGACTACGATTTTATGGTCACCTTCATAGAATGGATAGCAGCAGGCTAACTAAGAAAATTTTTGACTACATCTCCAAATTAAAAAACACCACTAGATGGCTGGAAGAGATACGGTGTGATCTGCAAAAACTGAAGATCACAAACAACATCATTTCTAATAGGGTGGAATTCCGGCGACTGATCACTACTGCAGATTTTTCGATTCTGCAAGTTCCACATCAACCACGGAGAGTGTTATCAGCGGAACAGAGGCAGGCCATCAGCCAACGTATGAAGAAGTTTTGGGAAGAAAAGAAAAAACGAAACAATGTACCGTAGTCTTAGGTTCAAAGCGGTCTATAATTGGCCAAATTCTAAATATATATATATTAGATCAGGATAACAATTTAATGACTGAATATGTGTATGGGTTTAAATTAAATTGAGTAAAATTAGAACTACTCAGAGATGCAATCGACTAGTGGGATTAAATGTAAAAATAAATGAACTGAGTAGGGTAAAGAAATTTAATGTGCATTGGATTTTATGTGTGTGTCAAGGGGCATTGCTTTATGCCATTTCCCTAATGTCTCATATAAAGTGTGTAATATGGCAACGGTTGAACAGATTCAAGAAATCATTGAGAGTGCAGCTAGGAGAACACAGGCATTGTTAGACACTAAATTGGCGGAACAGAGTCAATCATTAAACAATAGTATATTAGAACAAAGTGAAGCATTAAACGCTAAATTATCAGAACAGAGTCAATCATTAAACACTAGTATGTTAGAACAAAGTGAAGCATTAAACGCGAAATTGTCTGAGCAAATAAACAATACTATGGTAGAACAAAGTGAAGCATTGAACGCGAAGTTATCCGAACAAAGTGAAGCATTAAACAAAACTATGTTAGAACAAAGTGAGTCGATAAACAAATTATCCGAACAAAGTGAATCATTGCGGACACAATTAAATAACAGTAGAATTGAACAGAATGAATATCAGGCGGAACAAGCTAGGTTATTAAAAAGTGAAATTAATGACACTATCAATTCACAGTTAGAGACGCTAACCGCAGAGATGAAAGATCACACTAATCAACAGATGATATTACTGGCCCTAGATGTGAGTAAAAATAATGAAAAGCAATTAGACCAGATTAAGAAAATGGAAAGTATTTTTGATCAAAAACTTAGCATTTTGGATGAAACGGTGTTAGCTAAATTAGAGCAAATTGAAATAGCGTGCACTATGAATACAAGCGAGGTCAAGATAGCTCAGGAGAAGTTAGAAGGACGATTTATGGAGATGGAAAAGAGCGGCAAAGTCATTCAACAACAATTATCAGCGGTAGATGAGAATATATCCGGCATAATTAAAGATATGGATCGTCTCGAAATAAAATCAGCAGAGCAGTGGAAAAGCCTAGAAGCGGATCAGGAGCAGTTAAAGAGTACCTTAAACGACACTAAAAGCCAGATTGAAGAGAAAGTAAGCACGATTAAAGAGCAGATAAGAAAAGATTGGAAAAAAAAAGAATATCGATTCTAAAGAGGAAAGATCCACCATTCTTAAAACAGTAGGCGAAAATCACACTCGTATTCAAGCATTAGAACAAGAAATGAAGAGCAAGCTTAAAGAACAGACGGACAGGATCATTAAAGCCGAACTCAGGTCATTAGAGCAATCGTCGATATTTAGAACAGGAACATTGAAAGACAAGCAGGATGACTCAAATAGCCCGGAGGCGAGCACAGCAGGAAGTCAGACTCAGGCGGAGAGCCCATTAACAACAAACACGGAAGGGTTTCGCAAGAATATCGATAGGAGCTCAACACCAAAAGAAGGTCATCAGCCTACTCAACTTATCCAAGTAATTCGCTCAAGTGATTATAAACCACAGAAATACACGGAAAATTCAGGGGTGACGCCTAAAGCTTTTATCAAAGAGATTGAAGACCATTTCAATGACACTGGGGTACCTGAAGCACGTAGATTGAGGATGATGGAGAGATTTTTATCAGGAAATGTCCTTACATGGTTTTTAAGCTTCAAATACACATTTGGAACCATGTCAGATTTTAAATTGGCGTTTCTGCGCAAATATTGGTCGCCCGCAACACAACAGAGTCTAAGGATGGAGCTTTACTCTAGAAAGTACCAAACCACACAGCAAACAAAATACTCAGATTTCTTTAACATGCAAATGTTAAAATTTCGCGACCTTGATTACCCTTTAAATGAGGCGGATCTGGTGATGACAATAGCGAGGCAATTGCCAGTCAACGTGCAACAAGTCCTAGTCGCAGCGAACGTTAGTACGGCTATACATGCAGAGCAGATATTACGCCAGATAGATGAGACTACGTCTCATAGTCATTATAGAGAAGGAAGACAGCTGGAGTTAGTCAATGCGACAGAGGTCATAAAACCTAAGCAGGCAAACACTAAAACGCAGGGCACTAATACAAGCACTTCCACACCTAGGCGAAACCAGGAAGAAGGAGAAAACAGACCATACCAGCGTAACGAAAATAACTACAATAATAGATCATATCAAGGCAACAATAGGTATCAACAGAGAGGATATCAACATTGGCGCGAAAATCGAAGAAATGACAGGCCTTATGGAAGATACGGTGATTACAATGCTAATCAAAGATGGAAAGGAAGAAGAGACCAAAATCAAGGAGAGCCACGAAATTATCGAAATGACTGGGATGATAGGCACGCTCAATCACAAAATTACCTAGAGGAATTACACGCTAGTCAAGGTGGAGAGCTAGGAAGATGGGAAAAAGCCATTGGGAACATGAAGAATCCTGATACACATACTGATGAACCTGGAAGTCTACTGAGACAAGAGGAATATCAAGGACATCGGCGACAAACGCATGATGGGAGTCGCACTGGAGCTTTAAAAAAATGTTAAATTTGGATAAAGAAGACAGCCTACAAACGCAACAGTCGGAAGTTGAAGAGGGATGGATAGTAGCGAACATACAAGAATGGATTGCTTTACCAGAATACTGCCTGGAGGAGACGGTGAAACCACGGAACGATGAAATTAGGCAGCTACCCATTATTTACGCAAGGATTGGTGGAATTAATATAAGATGTTTATTGGATACGGGGTCACAGATCAGTCTGGTATCGGAGGTTCGAGAGTTGGGACGGAGTCAAAATATTCCTGTAATTCCCGTACCACAGCTCAAAGTGAGGGGTGTTATTCCTGAACGCACCGTCACTTGTAAACGTCAGGCATACTTAGAGCTGAACATATTGGAACACACTTTTGGGCAAACATTCATTATCATGGCAAAGATGAATTTCAATATAATTCTTGGTGCAAATTTTATTTGTGACTATCAAGCAGTGATAGATTTGCACAAGAATACTGTCAGTTTTAGAGAGTATGATCAGCTGAAGAACGTGGGATTGCATATGGATGAAATCACCACCGGAAGAGATGTAAATTCGTGGGCATAGGAAGCAATATCGGAAGAGACGAAAGAGGAGGTACGAAAGGCAGAAGATAACATCATAGAAGGAGCTGTTGTGGAACTAGATGAGGAGAGTGAATCCCAGGAGATATGGTCTTTATTAACGGAAGGAGATAACAGTGATGCACAATTTGAAGAGTTACTACAGGAGCGGCTCAATGACATTCAACTTGGGGGTGAACACAGAAAGCAATTGGAAGAGATTTTAAGGAAGCACAAAACAGTATTTGATACAGTACCTGGGAAAATATTAAATTTCAAATAGTCTATGCAAGTCGAGGACTGGTCACCTTTCAAAAGTAGGTTGTATCCAATTCCTGAAAAATATCGTTGTCAAGTCAAGGTCATTATAGATGAGATGTTACAAGCTGGAGTGAAAAGGAAGACACCTACACCTTATCTAAATGCGATTTTGGCAGTCACAAAACCAAATGGATCTATTAGACTTTGTTTAGATGCCAGAAATCTCAACACGAGACTCATTTTTCCTGAGTATGACAGAGCGCCAATTATCAGAGACGTATTAAACGGCTTTAAAAACAAAAGCATTTATTCATCAGTCGATCTGACGAGCTCGTTCCACCATATTGAATTGGATGAGAAGTCACAGCTTCTAACTGGCTTCTTATTCGATAACCAAACGTTTTGCTTCGTTCGAATGCCCTTTGGAGTCAAAACAGCGGGCTGTGCTTTAATCCGAGCCCTGGACCGGAATCTAACCGAGGAAGTTAAGGAGATGACGGTACGCTACATTGATGACATTTTGCTGGCATCCGACAACATTGAAACTCACATGGAAAATTTAGATAAAGTATTAGGCAACCTGAATGCATCGAATTTCAAAGTAAATCTGAAGAAATCGCATTTCTTCAAGAGCGAGATCTTATATTTGGGTCACATCATTGACAAGGAGGGAGTGAAGCCAAATCCCGCTAAGATCGAAGCGATAAAGAATTTCCCTACACCAACGAGAGTCAAGCACATTCGGGCTTTCTTAGGCGTAACGGGATTCTTTAAGGAAAACTGTCCAGGTTATACGGAGACTGTAGCTCCCATGCAGGAAATGTTAAAGAAAAATAATAAATGGTTATGGAATGCGGAGTGTGAGAAGGCATTCCAAGCAACAAAACAGCTATTGGAAAACTGCATTAAATTAGGATATCCAGATTTCAAGCACAAATTTATAATCCAAGCGGATGCTTCACTGGTGGGTATAGGTGCTATGCTCTACCAAGAGGATCCAGCTAACCTGCAGCATAAAACATATTTGGCATTTGTCAGCCGAAAATTGCGTAAGCACGAGCGCAATTATACGGTAACGGAACTAGAGCTGTTGGCCATACTTCATGCGCTACAACAATGGAAACGAATAATCTATGGTTACCCTATTGTTGTCAGGACTGATCATAAAGCACTAACATTCTTGTTTAAGACGTCGATGGCAAGCGAACGTGTGACACGTTGGTCTATATATATTCAGCAGTTTAGCATTGAGATTGAACATTGCCCAGGGAAGATGAACGTGATTCCGGATGCACTCAGCAGGAACCCAGAGCCTGATAATGAAGAAACAGCGATGGTACAACACTTGGAGTTAACACCGAAGGACCGGGAATTCTTGGAGGAGTTACGTGAGATACAGCGAGAACAAGAAGCGGAACCATGGATGATGCTTTTAATTCAATACTTCAGAAAGCAACTACCTACAGGAACACCTGCATTTCGAGAAGCGAAAGCCAAAGAAGGAAGATATGTTTATGTCAACAATTTGCTGCACAAATGGGTAGATAATGACCACACCAAGTTACGCATATTAGTACCTGCTTCTTTACAGCGAGGATTGACATGGCATACTCACGAAAGTTACGGTCACGAGGGCGTAGACAAGTGCGAAGTGACTATAGGAGAGACAATTACATGGCCACGTATGAGAACAACTATATGTGACGTCATTACAACTTGTGATCCGTGTCAGAGGACAAAGCCCAATAATTATTTAATGAGGCAGTATCCTAGACCATTGCTACCTCAGAAACCATGCGAGCTATTGGCACTCGACTGTTTCGGTCCAATCCCGAAGGGAAGGCGAGGTTGCCGACACTTGCTAGTATGCATTGATGTGTTTTCTAAGTTTGTCGTATTATGCCCCATTCAGAAAACTACTTCAAAACAGGTACTCAGTCGTATTCGGAATAGAGTTATTCCAATCCTTGGAAAACCAGAATTTATATTATCAGATCATGGCAGTTATTTCACAAGCGCCAAATTCAAGAAAGGTATGGAGGACATGGGTATAAAACACATTTTAAGCAGTATCCGACATGCTCAAGCAAATCCAAGTGAGAGAGCAATTAAGTGTGTAACATCATATTTGAGAATCTTCATTCCAAATGAACATCACAGATGGGTGGACAAAATCAAGGATGTAGAGACATGCATGAATTCTACCAGGCACGAGTCAACAGGACAGATCCCTATGGTCCTACACAAAAACGAGTATCCAGTGAGATCGTGGAAAAGCATCATTAACTGCCCACAAGATCCAATGATAGCACCTGACTTGCGAATTGAGAGGACGAGAGCCTACATGAGGAAACAAGCAGACCGCAGATTACGGCGAGTAAGAAATAAGAGGTTTCACAGTGATCTTGAAATCAACCAGCTCGTTTTGGTGAAACGACCCGCTACATCGGATCCAGAGAAGAAGATCTTCAGTAAATTCTGAGAAAAGTTCATAGGACCCTATTCTATCGTAAGAAACCTTGGAAATAATGCTTACACAGTGAAAGAATTGAGTACAGGAACAATGTCAGTTTACAACGCTGCCAACCTAAAAAAGTATCGTAGAAGTGAACCATGGGAGCGCCGAAATAATGATGCAGTTTGAATATATGGACGTCCTACTATCAACAAAGTGAACGGGGAGCAGTTGAGTACGGCACGTGAAGGAGGAAGTAGAGTTGGTGTTGACAAACATTAACGAGGCGAGCAGAGTGTTGCCCCAGGCATCAGCGTCACGCAAGCAGTTGAGAGAGTCATTATGAGCAGGATGTGAAACGAGTAAATGCCATTCAAGACAGGAGCGGCTAGACCAAGAAATAAAAAAGGGGTGATTCCGAAATAAAACAATTGGCCTACGGAAGTCTTTTAAAATTATCGACTTTCTCCGAAGTTCGAAATTTTGTGAGTGGGAGAGTTGTGAACCCTTTATCCTCTGTTGGATAAATGATTCTATGTTTTATTTCTTCAATTAATAAATATTTCCACCAGCATCATGAAAGTAGCCAGACGGAGATGAGGAAATTTCAAGCATTTGTTGGAGACAGCGGGTACATACCTGAAGCTGTTTGACAAAAGGCTAAATACTTTAGCTGTGAAAGGAAATAGCCTAGCGATGTGTCAGAAGGACAGGTGTTGGCTACCTCAAAAATAGAAGCGGCGCGCAGTGAGACATGCTGCTGGTATGTTCATTGTGATATTCGCGCCTAGAAGAAATATGATGCAGTAACGTGAGTGGCTGATGTACATGCTAGACACTCCTACGACGCCAAGATATGCTAAAAACCGCCAAATTACAGAAAATGTGGGAACCAATGAGAGAAGAATGCCTATTTAGCGCGGCAGGTCTAGCGTGGGCACGCTCGGCTAGCATTCACGCGGGAGATCGCCTAGACAAAATCTCTACGATCGATTCTAGGATTAATGGGCATATTCTTGACCTGCGCTATTTTACGAGTTCAGTGATATTTATTTCATTCCTGTACCATCATTATTTCGAGAAATTTTTGTATAAAATCCCCCCCCATCAAGACCTAGGGCCAGTTCATTTATAAGTGGTGTGAAGAGCCAAGACATTGCTTATTATTATACTTTGTGCGTCTACGGACGTAGGCTTAATATTATTGTGTGTGTCGAGGGCACAGGCTTATTACTTTGGTTCGTCTGAGGACGGAGGCTGTTATTTTGTGTGTCAGTGGACACAGGCTTTTATACTTTGCGCGTCTTAGGACGTTGACAGTTATACTTTGCGTGTCATGAAGGACACAGAAATTATTATTGAAAGTGTTAAATTCAGTGTTAGATAGTCACAGTACTATATTTGTAGGGGCAGTATCTTCGATAATTCGCCAATAGACTGCTTTGGGGAAAGAAGTACCCGAACGGCGAATTTAGTAGTCAGACATCAAGTGTATAATAATTTAATTTTTGAATCAGCACGAGAGATGACATCATTGACCATGGAGGAAGCCTGGAAATATCAAGACTCCGTCAAGATGGTTGAGATGAGATAAGAAGAATCCAGTTGGGAAATGGCTGCAGATGTTCTTTGACGGATGACTGGCTGAGGATGAGTACCGAATAATATTTATTATTATCTGATAAATTAACTTATGGTGTATGGGACATATCTTGTTTTGTAAATAATTTGCTTGTGTGATTAACGTAGTCTATTTAGTTTTGGTCTGACACAACTTTTGCATGGTTACAGCTCGCATGTATTATTAGTAGAAGGTTCTTTTCTTGTTTGTTGTTTTAACTAACGTAGCTATGTGAACGGCCGTGTTTGCATATGTTACGCAATGCGGTTAAAAACGTCTCTCGGAGATATGTTGTGTTTCAGAAGTAGGACTGAAGTAAAATAATTATACAGTAGATTGGAGGGTAATTAATTTCTTTTGTTTTATTATTGATCAGATTCAATGAGATTATTGCCTTTGGAGCAATGTGATTTGTGACGAAGAGCAGTCAGCTCTATCGTAGGTTTTTTTTTTTTTAATTGTCGGCGAGCATCCATTCAGCCGATCTGTGTAAAAACGTATTGTCATTCCCAAATGTGTGTGTGTGAGTGGGTGTTTTTGTGTCATTACAAGCGGGAATTTCAGCGTAGACTGATTTCTGGCAGCTTGATGACAAATCCAGATTGTGACCTCGCGAGGACAATTCTGGATATTTTGATTATGTCTGACCATATTTTGAAGTGGTTGAGTTTGTTGCTGTTGATTCCTTGAGATAACGGCACAGCTGGTCAGTTATATTTATACACACTGGAGTGGGACAATGGCAGGTGATTGAGGAAGAGGGGAGATGTTGCACAAGTCGGACTGAGGATTGCCAGCCAGGTCATTAGTGGAGAGTGCCTGTGTGGCTCAGTAATAACTTTAAATACAGAATTAAGAACTGATCAATGATAAAAATTGTTAAATAAATGGGAGTTGCCTACGAATCACGATAATCTCCGAAGCGTTTGCTTAACATGCAGTTTTGTTCATATAAAGTAATATTAGCCAGTCAGGCTTTTGTTGTTGTTGGTTTATTCCATGATTATATTTTATTCAGTGACCCGTGAGTCACATGCTTGCTGTATTTCCTTGTTTGTGTTGAGCAATTTGGCCCGTGTTGGCAGCTCAAAGTCAAGTGCGTCTTCGCGCTAATGAGGGTCCCGAGAGAGATTCCTGTAGATAGTAGACTTAGTGCGTGTGTCAGCATTACTTTTTAAGGGTTTTTATTAATGTCATGTTCCATATCCATAAACGTTGATTTACGAGATGATTGTTCGTAAGCATCGTGGCTGTTAACCCGTTGTAAACGAACAGTCATCCAAAGTACTCATTCCTCGTAGTTAGTCATTACACGCACATAAAACCCAAAGTGCAAGGTAGTGGAACCAGGATCCACATTTTAAATAAAAGGGGAGATCCGTCTGACTCCTCAAATTTATAGATATTCCTATCATGGGAAATTCAGGGAGGATTGTTTTATATTTTATTGTTGTTTATTTCTTTTTATGCACTATTAGTCATTAAATCATGTTATTATTTTACATCTTGTCACCTTTCTTTCTAATTTATAGTTTATATCCTATGACCCTTACCTCAGTAGAGCATGTTGTTTGGCGAACGTAAACATCACATAGGAACTGAGCGCGACCCCTTGATTAAGATTTCTTACATTAAACACTGCTTTTCTGAAGGGTTCAATATATATACATATACTGTACCCATGTGAGTAATCTCGTTGGATAATATGCATCCGCCTCCAACTAGCATCAGCTCTCAGGCGTGTACGGTAACCCCAATTTTGCAGTGCATATTTTGGATTTGAGGCTAAAAGGTATCAACTCTACAATGATAAGGCACAACTCTATTCTAAAACTTTAATTCATTAAAATAAATCATGGCTTCAAACACAAAACAATACCCAAAAAAACATAAAATCAAACAAACAAAATTTTTACTTCCACAATCCACAAATAAACAAATATGAAATCACAGCAAAGTCATACCTAGCCATAATGCTTTACCCTTCTGTGAACTTCACAAGGATATACTAGTGCGCTGATGCACCTACGACTTCAAAACAATGTACATTAACATAACAGTCATACAATGTGACTTCTTTAATATTACAACAAGGATTATTCCTTAAATCTCCTTATGTTAAACAATTATGTGTGCCGTGCGTGTTTTAATATTTTTCTTCTCACCAATGAAATGCTTTGCATGCATTTACCTATTTGGACGTTGCACCAAAATCAACGTGCAACTCCATAATTATGTAAGCTACCCCCGACACATCCTTCAATTATATGGTTTCACCGCATGCTGTCTGTGATTCCTATATAAAACGTTACGTTATAGCTTATGTCGGATTGTACGATAGACTACCTCGCGCTCATGGCGATTGGCATCTAGTAACCAACTACATGACTTGATTCCAGTGACAGTACAAATATATCATGTAACTATTCGTCAGATAGCTAAATTAATGAACCATCAGGATGAACTATAATTATCCATGTGTTCACAAACCACATGGCTATAATACTCAACATAACAATCTCGCATTATATGTCATTTTAACAAGGTCTAGAATCTCTTCCCTTTATAACTTGTCTGAGCGGTTCGGGTGGTTGGCACCGACCCTCGGCTAAGGAAATCGCTACACAATAGAAAGTGGGATGGGTCGTTCCACCAATTATCTCGACCTTTCTAAAAGTTTGAAAGCTTCCCTCTCTAAGCAGTGGAGATTTACAAGACAAATACTGTGTCCTACCCGGCACACATGTTCCCAAAGGATCTTAATTGACTATTATGCCAACAGGTATTGAATGAGCTTTTGTAATTATTCCTACGTCGAGGATAATGATTAATTAATGGCCTCACATGGGTCCATTCAACATGAAGGTTCGGGGTTCGTAATGCATGAGCCTGGCGGTGACCGATGTCTCAAGTATAATATAGGCGCACAAAACCACTGTCGCCATGAGTTTTCGCTGCCCACGAGCGTAAATAACTCATCTATAAGTTCTCGGGAAATCATAGAGCTGCGAGGTGTCCTTGTTTCCTCGACTCTTACAAGATTCCAGCCCGGAACACATTTCAATCCTTTTCTTCAGAGTTAGGGTCCATTCACTAAAACTCCGGAATAAATAATGTCTCCAACAATGTCCACGACATAGGAGAATCCATACGTAGAATAGACTATCTGGCCCCTAATGCTCCATGCTACGACACACCGACCTCTAATATTAAGAGAAATCTAACATTTACTCTATAAGCTTCTCAATTAAGCTGCAAATTCAATTCACTAAAAGCTCTTTCATTACTGGTATCATTACTGAATATATGCAATATTCTGATATAAAACTTCTTTCCATAATTACTGAAATGTAATCTCACTGTAACATCCTCCTGCTTAGATTGATAAGTCTTGCACTTAGCGTTAATAATTCTCGCTTACAACATTTATTTGTTTCCTGATGTGTTCATTCATACTCATAATAACCATTATTATTATTATCATCATTTCTCACTGACATAAATGACCAAAATCATCCTTTATTATTATTATTACAAATCTCATTGACATAAATGACCAAAATCATTATTTATTATTATTCTCACATAAATTACCAAATTTTCCGACATAGCTAAACGTTTTAAAATCGAACAATCGCGTTCGTTACATTTACATAACTGATTGCCATTCTTAATTCATAGTGGGAAAAATTACTCCACTTAATGATGCAAATCATCATTTCAACTCTATAAAAATCAACTCATTACTGATTTAACATGGAGGATCAGCCTCCTAACTGACTTTTACTGGCATCTATAAGGAATTCACAATACCTTTACGGAATCACAGACATGCATCGGTCCATACTTCTACATAATTATAACCATAATTTGTGGGGTACTTACATCTCTATAGGCATCTAAGGTGGCTCCAACCAATCATATTCTTCCATGTCGCCCGCCATAATGGGTTTAACGCGACATATTTCTCTTGTTTACACACATTTGATTATACATAATTTCTATCACCAACACGACACGTTGCATACCTTTCAGGAAGTTATCACTCCCCAAACATGTGAAACACTTCATCAAACACTACTTTAAATGATATTTTTACATATACATTACACTGAACACTCGTCACTTTATACACACTTCAATGCTGAGATTCCCTAGCAGAGATCGAAATTGCAGGTGTCGACGGCATCTTACGTTACCAACTCCTGATTGAAAGTCTGGTTATCTGCTCTCGGAACTCCCCAACAGTTTTATGACGATCATTACTCCTACAGTAAGCGTTAACATCTGGTACTCTCATGGCAATACCAAACACTTAGTAGAGTTTCTTTCGCGCATTCTATCGTTGTTACACATATACGATTTGTTAATACAATACACACTGCGCTTAATAAAGTTCAACACTTTCACAAATAATTATATACAATATTTCTACCGTTAGTCTATACGGTGCTTCATAACTGAACACGTCATAGTTCGTGCTGCTAATTATGCCTGTATCACGACTATTATTCATACAAGCATGTTTACTGTTTCTTTTACACATACCAGTCCTTGTTCGGCGTCTCGATGAATAGATCCGTCATGCGTTATGCCTTGACGAACTTGCTTCACCCTGGCTGTAGCTGACTGAAGTTTCACTCGAAGACTGCACGTAGCTTATTTGAAGACTTCTGTCTGCGGCTTACACGCTGTCTCGTACTGCTGCATATTTGCTGCATACTGATTGCAACTTATTTCCATTGTGCTACAATTGACAATTGAGTAAGACAATAACTGGCTGTAACTGCGCTTGGCGGCATGTAGACTGAGCTTGACTGCGTCTCGACTGAGCTTCAAGTGAGTTTCAACTGAGTAACACTGAGAACAGAGGTTCAACTGAGATTCAACTGAGAACAACTGAGGTTCAAGTGAGAGCTCCTCCTGGGGTCTACTCCCTTATATCGGATTTCCACAGAAAGTAGAGCAACATCTTCCCGCGTAATCTTCGCTCCTCTCACAGCATGATTCCGGTCTTCAAACCATGATCATTGTGTTCCTCTCTCTTCACAGGTCCCAAAACTATCTGTGTGCAAAGGAATCGCTCGTTCAATTAATTAATATTAATTCCTTTCTCCATGGCGTGGGACGCTACCTAATCGGGAACTCCCCGTCAACATCTTCACATCCCTCCGCGAACAATGGTCGCTTCACAGTCCTTACGCACATCACTAAATATGCACCAATTTCGCCGGTAAAAGACTCTAAAATTATCTTCTTGCCAAGATATTCACCTGTGTGCAACTCTCATCTCGATTCGTTACTCCAATCACGAGTAATCAATGATTCTTCTGGGCATTTCTCCGCCCCTCCTCTAAATCTATTCTCCGTCGGGGAATAACTGTGTCATTTTTCAGGCCTCTCCCCTGCTCCAGACGACATAATGGGGTGACAGAGATGGACGTGGCTCCACTGGGACCAACCCACAATTCTGGGCCGATTAGTAAATGTCAGCTCTGCCCTCCTCTCTGCTTCAAACCTCCAATAGCTTACACCAAATCGTCTTATAATGATATAATCTGCTCATTATTTCCTACATTATTCTAATAAATAATGCCATTTCATCAAAAATCACACCAGTGATTAAATATACATCTCTTTCGAGGGGTTTTTACCAAGAAACTCCCTGTACAGATCTCTGGTTCGCTTCCTGGCGGAACCTTTTTACTGAGATCACGGTCTCTGAGAACCATGTTCGATTCCAGTCAGCATAACCCCATCGGGTTCATGTTCCCCTTGCAAAACTTATAAAAGTCCAATGCAAGTGGCTTATATAAGTAACCAGCTGACTGTCGACCACCGTCTGTGTTTACGTCTGGGGTCCTTCACCTTGTCTGGCTGCGAGTGGGTTAGTAATGTTCCCCCTTCCACACTCGGCCTTGTTTCTGAGCTGTCTATTCTCCCTGCGAAGGGTCGCGTTTACAGCCTCAACCTCTCTAGCCATTCTGACCATTTCTTCATAGAATTCTTGCAAACACTGGCATTCTTTCTGCTCTCCGCTTACACTGGGTAAACTGTCTGCTTCTTGTCCCGTCTCGCCGTTCCAACATTCAGGTCTGCCTGCTTGGCTGCCTCCGCTCTCCACGTTGAGTTGGGTGTGCGTTACTAATTCTTCTTCTGGTTCATCGAATTCTTCTGGCGAGTAATAAATTTTTAAGTTGGCTATGTTCATAACGACCTCGTTTCCATTCTCTAAATGCCTTAACCTGTATGCATTGTTCTGGAGGTCTCTTATCACCTCGAACGGGCCGTGGTAAGAAAAATTAAACTTCTTATACTTCCGTGCCTCTGGATCTGAACTGGCGGGTTTCTTAATTAAAACTTTCTGTCCCACGAGAAGCGGTTTATGATACCTCTTCGCACGATTCCTTCTCTGGCGTCTCTCCGCCTGTGCTTTGAGATATTCAAAGGTTCGTTGGATCCTCAATTCTCTACCGAGCTGTGCGTCTACTGGTAATGGAATAACACCATTCCACGGTCTCTCTGGTCTCTGATCCAGATGTAGAGTAACGGGAACCTGACCTGTCGCCTCATGTACAGTATTATTTATACAGTATTCAATTACTTCTAGAAATTCAATCCAACGCCAATTCGCTTCAGAACAGTAGATCTTCATGTATTTCTGGATCTCTCTCATTACTCTTTCAACGGGACTTGCCTCAGGATGGCGAATGGTAGATAAAATCTGCCTAATTCCTAGAGTTTCCAGTTCTCGACGAAATTCTGCACTAGTAAAGCAACTTCCGTGGTCCGAGAGAATGTTATCCGGCTTCCCAAGAATCGGAATAACTCTCTCTTTCAGGCGCTTCAAGACCTGTTTTGAACTTGTCTTTTGAATGGGGCACAACACCACCATTTTCGAAAATACATCCATGGCTACAAAAATGTGTCTATTGCCTCTACGTGCTCTAGGCAATGGTCCAAAGTTGTCGATACTCAATAGCTGCCTTGGCTTCTCTGGTAATAACGGGATAGGTCGTTGCCTCATTAAAAAGGGATTCGGCTTTACCCTTTGGCAAAGATCACATGTTCTAATAGCATTTCTCACCGTTTCTCTCAATTTTGGCCAAGTAAATGCTTCCTTCAACAGAGCACAGATTTTATCAATCCCCGGATGACCAAATGCTCTGTGGGCTAGCCATACTAATCTCCTCTGCAAAGATGCAGGAATTACAATCCTTTGACGTGTGTGATCCACATCGTCCCACTTGTGTAATATCTGATTATACCATACATATTCTGTTGCCAATGCCTCCGCCTCTCTGTATATCGCAGTTCCCCTTGCTAAACGTCCCTCGAAGTAATCGATTATCATCTTCAACCATGGGTCTTCGCGTTGTAGGTTGGTAATGTTCCTTAAGTCATCCAACGTCTTCTGATCTCGATTCTCAATCTGGACCGCTAGTACTTCTTCTTCTCTAGGGTAACGACTTAATATGTCCGGTATTACATTCTCTTTCCCTGGACAATATTCTATTTCCACATCAAATTGCTGGATATACAGGGACCATCTTGTCAATCTCTGACTAGACAAATCTGTCTTTAACAAAAATGTTAAAGCTTTATGGTCTGTTCTCAGGACTATTCGGAAGCCGTACACGAGTTTGTGCCACGATTGCAACGCGTACAAAATTGCGAGCAATTCTATCTCTGTGATCGTGTAATTTTTCTCATGGGCTCTCAGTCTTCTGCTGATAAAGGCGATAAAAACTTTCTTCTCAGGCTGGTCAACATTTTCCTGGAATAGCATCGCTCCAATCCCAATAAGTGATGCATCCGTCTGTATGATGAACTTCTGGGTATAATCTGGGTATCCCAGTTTCACATATTCCAAAAGCATTTGTTTTGACCTCACGAATGCTTCCTGACATTGCTCCGTCCAATTCCATCTGCCGCCTTTCTTCAATAGGTCCTGCAGTGGTGCTACTGTCGCAGTATAGTTTGGGCAGTGGTTCGAAAAGAATCCAATTACTCCCAAATACTGTCGGACGTGCTTAACTTTCGTGGGTCGAGGGAAATTCCGAATTACCTCCAATTTATCTGGGTTAGGCTTCACTCCATTTGCATCAATAACATGCCCTAGGAATTTAACTTCCCTCTGACAGAAGTGCGATTTCTTGATATTGACCTTAAAGTTCGCTTCTCGAAGGTCATCTAGCAACTTCTTCAGGTCTCTCATGTGCTCCTCCAGAGATTCTGATGTGAGTAGAATGTCGTCTACATATCTGATGGTACTCTCTTTAACCTCATCTGATAGATTGCGATCTAACGCTCTTATCAGGGCTGAACCAGCTGTTTTCAACCCAAAAGGTAGCCTTAAAAATGTGAATGTATGTTGATCAAACATAAATCCTGTCAACAGACTAGTCTTCTTCTCTAATTCAAGATGGTGGAAACTGGATGTGATATCCAAGTTTGAGAATATAGTTTTCCCTTTAAACTTCCTGAGGATCTCTTTAATAGGTGGCACTTGGTCAAATTCCGGAATAACTCTCAAATTTAAGCGTCTCAGGTCCAAGCAGACTCTGACAGATCCGTCTGTCTTTGGTACAATTACCAATGGACTTACATAAGGCGTAGGTGTTTTCTCAATAACACCGGCCTCCAACATCTCCTGAATTGCCTCTTTCACTTTAGCATAATGCTTTTCAGCTATAGGGTAGGGTTTCTGCCTAAATGGTGTCCAATCACTGACTTGAAAAGCATAAGTGAAGTTCTTTATCCGACCAGGTCTCGAATCAAAGACTTCCTTCTGTTCCAGCAATAACTGCTTTAAATTTTCCTTCTCTTTTAGCCCAATTTTCGCTTCTTCTAGCTTCTCCGAAATGTAGTCTTCCAATTTGGGTTCCAGATCTTTTTCCAAGTCTGTGGCTAGTGTTTTGAGCTCCGCTTCTAACTGCTCAATAGCTAACACTTCTTCATCAGCCACATCTCTGTATGTATGCCATACTTGTTCACTGGATCCTGGTTCAATTTCATTGAGTGCGACCTCTAAGCCTTCAGCTTCTTCATTCACATGGAACATAACCCTGTCCTGTGCTAGGTCAATTATCACTCTGTATTCCCTTATAAACTCTGCCCCAATAAGTAGGTTATAAGGTAGTTTGTTTACTAACAGAAAACTCTGTGAGAAAATAGAGCCTCCTATCTGTAAATCTAGGAATACCTGGTATTTACATATCATTGTTCTGTCTGGAATTACCCCTTTAATTTTGACACTGGAGATCGGTATCTTCAAAATGTTCTCTCTCCGGGCTATTTCATTATATAGAGCTTGTGTCATCAGGCTCACTGTTGATCCTGTGTCTAGCAGACTTCTGACTTTTAATCCTGCCACTCTCACAATTATAATAGGCAATTCTCTCTTGACCATGACCTGTGGTCCTCCTGTATCCTCAATCAATTCTTCTGGTTTGGCTATCCAATTGACGATGTTAATAGACTTCCATCCATCAGTCTCGAGCTCTTCTAATTTTGGCGTTTTTTTTTTTTCTTCAGCGCCCGCCCCTTTGGAGTTCCTTCTCTCCTGTTCGCTGCGCTGTAGTTCCAAACTCTTAGCTCCATCTCCATATCTGTCTGGCGATGTCCTGTTCTGCATGACTTCTTGCCAGCGGACTTGTGATTTCTGGGGCTCATCTCCCCTTTCTTCGAGGTATCGCAAAGAAGCATGATATCGCTCTTCTGCCTCGTCATCGAAGTTATTTCTTCTCTCTTGGGGTCTCCAATTTCTATTATTGCCTTCCTGGCCATTATTACCTCCATTGTTATGGTACGGTTTGCCCCTGTTATTGTGTTTATTCCACGAACTTCGACCTCTTCCTGCTTTATTAGCATTTCCTTTGTACCTTGACTGCCATTTTCTGGGTTCTTGTTCCCATTGCCGTCCATAGGAATCTAAAGTTTCTGTGCTCGTGGCCTTGTTGTTCCTTGGAGCTTGCTGTTGGTCAGTCTGTGTGTTGGTCACGTGGACTTGTTCCACGGTTCGACTCTGACGCATAGTATTTGCTGTGGTGAGGTCCAGTTGCCTTAGAACTGTCTCCATTTCCATAGCCGTTTTCGCATTAGCCGAGATTAGTAGCCTTTGGATCTCGTATGGAAGCTGTTTGGCGATAGCAATGCATAGCTCCAGTTCACTAGGTTTTTGATCCAGCTCTTTAAAACGACACATCTGCGATATGAAGAATTCTGCGTACTTCGTCGGGTTGTTCGTGCTGTACTTTTTGGCATACAAATCCAGCCGTAAATTCTGCTGAGTCGCGGCGTCCCAATATCTTTTCAAGAATGCCTCGCGGAATTCCTCAACAGTATCAAAAGTGTAACGGAAGCTGCGAAACCATAATGCGCACTCCCCCTCTGTTAACTTCTCTATAGCACGTAGCCTACGCTCCTGCGGTATTCGTGCATCATTGAGATATTCAGTCACTTCCTTTAACCAATATTTTGGTGTCATACTACAGTGACTACCTGAAAACTTCCTAGGTTTTTCTTCGCTTGCCCTAATGACGTTTATCACCTGGGTGTGCATCGCATTTTCATGTGGCGTCGATGCCGCAATTGGTACACCTGGCGTCATGTAAGGACTTTCTCCTGCGCCTGCAGCGTTCCTGCTTATAGGTTGGGTTTCTAGGTCTGCCCACCTTGTTTTTCTTATATCCTCTATGCTGCCTTCACTTGACTTAGGATATTTCAGAAGTGTCTCCTCCTGTGCTATTATCCTAGTCTCCATTTGGTTATGGCGCATTTCTGCTCTTTCTAGGCGAGTAATGACTTCTTTCTCTATTCTTGTAAGCCTATCTCGGTTTTCCTCGGCTACTTGAAAAATTTTCACCTTGTCTTCTTTCAGACTTTGTTTGATATGGGATATTTCATCCTCTACGTCCTCTTTAATTTGAGCAAGGGTCTTGTCGCTTGCCTCTGTTTTCTGGCCTTCTCTTATTTCGAGTTCTTCTCTCAGACCTTTAATTTCATCTTGAATGTGTCCATTGACTTTAGACAATTCATTCCGGACCTTGGTGATCTCGCCTCTGTTTTCCTCTTGTCTTTTATTGACTATGACAATATCACTTTGCACTTGGTCCAGTTCTTTATGAACTTTACCCATCTGACCTTTCACGTTGCCTACCAGCTCCTTATTTTCCTGAGCGATAGCCTTAATTTCGCCTATTTCCTGGCATTGACCTAATATATTCTGGTCCTGTTTCTTGAGGTCACCGTTAATTGCTCTAGCGTAGCTTTTCAATTTCTGATCCCATTTGGAGTCGTTCTCCTCTAATCTCTGGTCTACTGTTTTCGTAAACTCTGCGAACTGTTTCGCTTGGCGTTCGAGATTCGCCTCGTTTTGGATCTGAATATCCTTGATATCGTTAGACAACGCCTCTAATTTACTGTTGGTTTGCTCCTGAGCATGCCTACACGCTTGCAAATTACCCTCAAGTTTGGCTTCTATGGCCTCGAAACGTTTGTCAGTATTTACCTGCATTTCCGATACAATGCTTACAACAGTATCTGTTACTTCGGTCTTAATGACTTCTTGCATTTGACCTAACTTATTGTTTAATTCATCTTTATATTCAACTTTATTTGCCTCTAAACGGTTGTTTATTTCAATCTGGTTATTGTTCATTGCAACCTGATTGGCATCTAAACGAGCATTTATACTATCCTGGAAAGCTTTGGTTTCCAGTTTACTCTGCTCATGAGCAGCATCAAAATGTTGTTTCAGTCCTGCAATAACTTGCAAGATCTCCTCCGTACCTGGCATTTTACAATAACACACTTAAATATGCAGGCAGGCTTCCTGGAAAAATATGTGGATACGTTTCGAAGAGAAACATCAAACACTGCACACATATTGTGAAGTCGTACAAAACCTGATAATATTATAGTAGATTGTGGATTGGGTATGTAACGCTAGTACCCTTAGGCCATTCTCTTCTCAATAGAGAGATTCTGCGTTACCTCAAAAAGCCTACTGAATTCAAAAATCACTCAAACACAGTTTGAGGCAAAACAATTACTATGGTTTTCCCCATGAAATACCATAAAAAATCTATGGGTTTTCCCTAAATCCCATAAGTTCCACGTATTCTGGGCGCCATGATAAATTAATATCAGAGGGTCGTGGTATTAGTAGGACATCGGCCATATTCTAATTTACTATAAAAACTGTTCAGGGAGTGGTTTTTACTGCCGAAAGCCCCACTTGGGCCACGCCATGATAAATTAATAGAGCTTTTACTACCATAGACTCCACAGATGGGCGTCATGATAAATTAATATGTATCTATCGTTGCCCGGTTCGTGCAATGCCAACATCGCTCATATTGCACTGACGCAGGCGGTTCCATAAAGAGTTAATACCGTCCCACGCTGCTTGGGCCATGATAAATGAGTAGAGAATAAGCACAATCTATCAAAATTTATATATACGTATCGGAACTTAGCTATGGATTAGGAGCGGTCACACCCTACTTCGTTAATTCTTACTTTAATAGAGTTGTGTGCATTAAATCTGACCGACTTTAGTCGTACCTTTAGCTCAAATCACAGTATAGGACATCAAATCCCATGTACCCATGTGAGTAATCTCGTTGGATAATATGCATCCGCCTCCAACTAGCATCAGCTCTCAGGCGTGTACGGTAACCCCAATTTTGCAGTGCATATTTTGGATTTGAGGCTAAAAGGTATCAACTCTACAATGATAAGGCACAACTCTATTCTAAAACTTTAATTCATTAAAATAAATCATGGCTTCAAACACAAAACAATACCCAAAAAAACATAAAATCAAACAAACAAAATTTTTACTTCCACAATCCACAAATAAACAAATATGAAATCACAGCAAAGTCATACCTAGCCATAATGCTTTACCCTTCTGTGAACTTCACAAGGATATACTAGTGCGCTGATGCACCTACGACTTCAAAACAAATGTACATTAACATAACAGTCATACAATGTGACTTCTTTAATATTACAACAAGGATTATTCCTTAAATCTCTTTATGTTAAACAATTATGTGTGCCGTGCGTGTTTTAATATTTTTCTTCTCACCAATGAAATGCTTTGCATGCATTTACCTATTTGGACGTTGCACCAAAATCAACGTGCAACTCCATAATTATGTAAGCTACCCCCGACACATCCTTCAATTATATGGTTTCACCGCATGCTGTCTGTGATTCCTATATAAAACGTTACGTTATAGCTTATGTCGGATTGTACGATAGACTACCTCGCGCTCATGGCGATTGGCATCTAGTAACCAACTACATGACTTGATTCCAGTGACAGTACAAATATATCATGTAACTATTCGTCAGATAGCTAAATTAATGAACCATCAGGATGAACTATAATTATCCATGTGTTCACAAACCACATGGCTATAATACTCAACATAACAATCTCGCATTATATGTCATTTTAACAAGGTCTAGAATCTCTTCCCTTTATAACTTGTCTGAGTGGTTCGGGTGGTTGGCACCGACCCTCGGCTAAGGAAATCGCTACACAATAGAAAGTGGGATGGGTCGTTCCACCAATTATCTCGACCTTTCTAAAAGTTTGAAAGCTTCCCTCTCTAAGCAGTGGAGATTTACAAGACAAATACTGTGTCCTACCCGGCACACATGTTCCCAAAGGATCTTAATTGACTATTATGCCAACAGGTATTGAATGAGCTTTTGTAATTATTCCTACGTCGAGGATAATGATTAATTAATGGCCTCACATGGGTCCATTCAACATGAAGGTTCGGGGTTCGTAATGCATGAGCCTGGCAGTGACCGATGTCTCAAGTATAATATAGGCGCACAAAACCACTGTCGCCATGAGTTTTCGCTGCCCACGAGCGTAAATAACTCATCTATAAGTTCTCGGGAAATCATAGAGCTGCGAGGTGTCCTTGTTTCCTCGACTCTTACAAGATTCCAGCCCGGAACACATTTCAATCCTTTTCTTCAGAGTTAGGGTCCATTCACTAAAACTCCGGAATAAATAATGTCTCCAACAATGTCCACGACATAGGAGAATCCAT
Organism: Meconema thalassinum; assembly: GCA_946902985.2. Lineage (NCBI taxonomy): Eukaryota > Metazoa > Arthropoda > Insecta > Orthoptera > Tettigoniidae > Meconema > Meconema thalassinum. The sequence goes on from OX336392.1 coordinate 28,778,929, forward strand.
ACGTAGAATAGACTATCTGGCCCCTAATGCTCCATGCTACGACACACCGACCTCTAATATTAAGAGAAATCTAACATTTACTCTATAAGCTTCTCAATTAAGCTGCAAATTCAATTCACTAAAAGCTCTTTCATTACTGGTATCATTACTGAATATATGCAATATTCTGATATAAAACTTCTTTCCATAATTACTGAAATGTAATCTCACTGTAACATCCTCCTGCTTAGATTGATAAGTCTTGCACTTAGCGTTAATAATTCTCGCTTACAACATTTATTTGTTTCCTGATGTGTTCATTCATACTCATAATAACCATTATTATTATTATCATCATCATTTCTCACTGACATAAATGACCAAAATCATCCTTTATTATTATTATTACAAATCTCATTGACATAAATGACCAAAATCATTATTTATTATTATTCTCACATAAATTACCAAATTTTCCGACATAGCTAAACGTTTTAAAATCGAACAATCGCGTTCGTTACATTTACATAACTGATTGCCATTCTTAATTCATAGTGGGAAAAATTACTCCACTTAATGATGCAAATCATCATTTCAACTCTATAAAAATCAACTCATTACTGATTTAACATGGAGGATCAGCCTCCTAACTGACTTTTACTGGCATCTATAAGGAATTCACAATACCTTTACGGAATCACAGACATGCATCGGTCCATACTTCTACATAATTATAACCATAATTTGTGGGGTACTTACATCTCTATAGGCATCTAAGGTGGCTCCAACCAATCATATTCTTCCATGTCGCCCGCCATAATGGGTTTAACGCGACATATTTCTCTTGTTTACACACATTTGATTATACATAATTTCTATCACCAACACGACACGTTGCATACCTTTCAGGAAGTTATCACTCCCCAAACATGTGAAACACTTCATCAAACACTACTTTAAATGATATTTTTACATATACATTACACTGAACACTCGTCACTTTATACACACTTCAATGCTGAGATTCCCTAGCAGAGATCGAAATTGCAGGTGTCGACGGCATCTTACGTTACCAACTCCTGATTGAAAGTCTGGTTATCTGCTCTCGGAACTCCCCAACAGTTTTATGACGATCATTACTCCTACAGTAAGCGTTAACATCTGGTACTCTCATGGCAATACCAAACACTTAGTAGAGTTTCTTTCGCGCATTCTATCGTTGTTACACATATACGATTTGTTAATACAATACACACTGCGCTTAATAAAGTTCAACACTTTCACAAATAATTATATACAATATTTCTACCGTTAGTCTATACGGTGCTTCATAACTGAACACGTCATAGTTCGTGCTGCTAATTATGCCTGTATCACGACTATTATTCATACAAGCATGTTTACTGTTTCTTTTACACATACCAGTCCTTGTTCGGCGTCTCGATGAATAGATCCGTCATGCGTTATGCCTTGACGAACTTGCTTCACCCTGGCTGTAGCTGACTGAAGTTTCACTCGAAGACTGCACGTAGCTTATTTGAAGACTTCTGTCTGCGGCTTACACGCTGTCTCGTACTGCTGCATATTTGCTGCATACTGATTGCAACTTATTTCCATTGTGCTACAATTGACAATTGAGTAAGACAATAACTGGCTGTAACTGCGCTTGGCGGCATGTAGACTGAGCTTGACTGCGTCTCGACTGAGCTTCAAGTGAGTTTCAACTGAGTAACACTGAGAACAGAGGTTCAACTGAGATTCAACTGAGAACAACTGAGGTTCAAGTGAGAGCTCCTCCTGGGGTCTACTCCCTTATATCGGATTTCCACAGAAAGTAGAGCAACATCTTCCCGCGTAATCTTCGCTCCTCTCACAGCATGATTCCGGTCTTCAAACCATGATCATTGTGTTCCTCTCTCTTCACAGGTCCCAAAACTATCTGTGTGCAAAGGAATCGCTCGTTCAATTAATTAATATTAATTCCTTTCTCCATGGCGTGGGACGCTACCTAATCGGGAACTCCCCGTCAACATCTTCACATCCCTCCGCGAACAATGGTCGCTTCACAGTCCTTACGCACATCACTAAATATGCACCAATTTCGCCGGTAAAAGACTCTAAAATTATCTTCTTGCCAAGATATTCACCTGTGTGCAACTCTCATCTCGATTCGTTACTCCAATCACGAGTAATCAATGATTCTTCTGGGCATTTCTCCGCCCCTCCTCTAAATCTATTCTCCGTCGGGGAATAACTGTGTCATTTTTCAGGCCTCTCCCCTGCTCCAGACGACATAATGGGGTGACAGAGATGGACGTGGCTCCACTGGGACCAACCCACAATTCTGGGCCGATTAGTAAATGTCAGCTCTGCCCTCCTCTCTGCTTCAAACCTCCAATAGCTTACACCAAATCGTCTTATAATGATATAATCTGCTCATTATTTCCTACATTATTCTAATAAATAATGCCATTTCATCAAAAATCACACCAGTGATTAAATATACATCTCTTTCGAGGGGTTTTTACCAAGAAACTCCCTGTACAGATCTCTGGTTCGCTTCCTGGCGGAACCTTTTTACTGAGATCACGGTCTCTGAGAACCATGTTCGATTCCAGTCAGCATAACCCCATCGGGTTCAATACATACATAAATTATGTATCAACTTTTGAACTGACGGTGGTTTTGGGGTCTGGGGGATGTGAAACGCGAAGATATGTCGAAATTTTCCGGAAGTCGAAACATGGGACCCATTGCAATAGTTAGCTTTCTAATGAAATCTACCTAAAAACAGATACACACCCTAATACAGTCATCACAATTAACACCGGTTATCAGACAGATTCTACACACACCCAAAGTACACGGGGCTACATGACCGCGTTGTCGCAGCCCCTAAACTAAGGAACCAACCAACCACATTGCTAACCACCCCCAAACCGTTCAGACACTTATCCGATCCTACCTCCCATCGAAATTCTGTATGCGTTCCGTATTGTGCTTTGCCAATAACGTTCATTTACTAATATTTTACTTCCTTCATAATAATTCCAGACCGCATTCTTAGCAATAGATTCGGTTATCGAGTTGGGAGCCATTATCAGTCGGTCAACACGAGTGGGTGTTATTCCCTACGCCTGAAAACAAATGACATCAAACTAAAACAAGTAGTTCCGTGACGAACTAAAGAGCCTACTTTTCTTGAAATTTATGATTCGTGCCAATGAATAATCTGTAAATCAGAAATGAAATGTTACATTGGATTTATCAGCAATCTTAAAATAATATTGGCAACAGTGTCATGTATATGTTGCTTGTTGTCCCCAAGATTGCAGGTTTGCTCCTGGCCGTGGTAAGTTATTTTTGAAAGGCGGCAAAAATTACCACACGCATGTCATACGATGTTGGCATATCAAAGAACCCATTTGAATTCAGTAGGCCGTGTTCATAATGGCAAAATTATTCTCGGGAATTTCCGCCAACACAAAGGTCCTCATTTCTGTACTAGAAAGCGCTATGGTGTTCAAGGAGCTTACATATCTAACCCCCTTGACTTTCATAGTGATTCAAGGAACAACAAAATTCGAGATGCAAGCTACCCTCTGGGTGTCAAATTACTAAGCTTGCACTAGGCACCCGAGGCCATACGATATTATTATTACTGTCCCAATTTTGGATGAAATCCATTTGTTAATATAGAAGTTACAAGTATTAAAAATTGGACCAATCAGCAGGCTTAGAATCATGTTGGCAGCACTGATATGTATCAGTTATTCCAATTTAATCTAGAATTTCAGGTACTATACACGTGCAAAATGTAGAGCTGTTGGGTTGCATACTTTCTGCTATATTGGAATTAGGTTCTAGTCTAGAGATAGCACTTATTAACAGTAGGCATCCCTAATGGTACACAAAGCACATACGAATTTGGTTGAAATCGATTTGTTAGAATAGAAGCAACATGCATTTAAAATTGAACATATCAGAAGGCTTAGAATCATGCTGGCAGCACTGACATGTATCAGTTATTCCATATTAATCTAGAATGTCAGGTACTATACACGTGCAGAGTTTAGAGCTGTTGGCGTGCATGCTTTATGATATATTGGTATTAGAATAAGAAAATTAGGGAGAGCACTTATTAACAGTTGGTAGCCCTGCTGGCTCCCAAGAATACGCATAGTCATATATGTTATGGTATACAAAGCACATACGAAATGTGGTTGAAATCCCATTAATAGTATAGAAGTTAGGCTACAGTACATGCATTTAAATGTTGGACCTATCAGCAGGCTTAGAATCTTAGAGTCTTCTATTAATAGTATAGAAGTTAGGCTACAGTACATGCATTTAAATGTTGGACCTATCAGCAGGCTTAGAATCATATTGGCAACACTGTCATAAAATGGGCTCCTGAAAATTAATCTGGTATGACTGTATCTCTGTGTGTGCCACTTTTTGAACAGCTAGCACGCAAAACTTCTGAGATATACAACATAGAACTCAAATTTCAATTTTGATTTTTCAGCAGTTGGTAGCACTGATGTCATTTTCAGATATGGCCGTGAGATATTCAGGTATAGATCTTTACTAATATTGAATTTGGTTTTGATAGTTGCAGCCGTTTAGGAGCTGATAGGGCGGGACACACACACACACAGACACACAATTGTCCGGATCGATGTCATAAGTGTACTTTTTCCTCATTTTTACAAAATGTGAAAAGTAGGCTAAAATCACTTAGATGACTAGCTTCCACCGTCAAGTGATCATCATCGGATCATTTACAAGCAGGTCGACATGAAGGAAGACAGAGACGTGCCTGCCACAAAGGGAAGCAATGCCGTGCTCAGCTGGGATCCCGTGGTCACCAACTTACGTCCTGCAAGTTGAGGGCATCTAAAGATGTTGTTAACTCATTTTAGGGGCTTGGTCATCAACCCAGTGAAGGTGGGTGTGTATTCAACTTTTCAGATAACCTGTATTGCTAAGCCTCTAAAGAAGCTGTAGCAGCATGTGTTACTGTATTTCTTAGGGTAGAAGAAGAGGCCAGGATCAGAAAAGGAGTTAGACAAGGATGTCCCCTATCTCCGTATTTAGGCTATTTAATTTGTTCATTGAAGAAGCTATTCATATCATGAAGGAGAAGACAATGGGAACAAAAGCAAATGGAGAAAGGATACATTGAATCAGATTTGCTGATGACATCGTAATAGTCGCAGACTCCGAAAAAGAAATGAATAAAATGCTGCAAGTCCTATCAGACACATGGAATCTATGGAAATTAAAACTCAACAAACAGAAAATGATAGTAATAGTAGTTCGGAAAAATATGGAAGAAATTAAAACGAATATAAAAATTGATGACTTATGAATTGAACAGGTGAAACAATTTTGTTATCTCGGTAGTATAATCACAGAAGCTTAATGGAAGTGAAGAGAAGGATTACATTGGCAAAACAGGCATTTATGACTACAGAAACATTTTATCCAGCAATCATATGAATATACAGTAGATGTAAGAAAATCCTTTGCAAAATCATTTGTATGGAGTACACTGCTCTATGGAAGTGAAAGTTGGACTCTGTGTGAATTGGAAAAGAATCGACTTGAAGCTGCTGAAATGTGGATATGGTGGAAAATGACAAGAACGAGCTGGATGGAAAGAAAACCAACCTGGAAGTCTTAAGGGGAGTCAAAGAAGAGAGAAGATTAATGAAGGAAATGGGAAAGAGAAAAATACAATTTATTGGACATGTCATCAGACACAACACTTTCATCGTTAACATTCTTGAAGGGAAAATGCTGGGAAAGAAAGAAAGAGGACGGCCTAGGATGAAGTATTTGGAAGACATCAAGAATAGAATGGGAGGTGACAATTACATGGAACTGAAACGAACCACCAACGACAGTAGAGTGTGGTTGCATCGACAAGGCCTTAGTCTTTAGAACAGGGCCATCCACACAGCGCTCCCGTCGCGTTCTAAGCTAGTGCTCCGAGCGCTTTGGTGGAAGATAGTTTCAGCAGTGTGGGAGGAGCTTGGCTGGCTAACCGCGTGGTCTACCGCCACACCGAAGTGAGCAGCCGATCCATCGGTCGCTAATCTAGTCCAATGCACTTTGTTCACAGCCTGTAAGTAAATCAGTTTCGCAGTGGCCATGACTGAACATCATACAAGAAAAGGAGGAGTGTTGAAGCAGCAGCCTTTAAAGCAGAATTGGAAACTACATTTTTCTGTACAGCTTATAAAGGGCATGCCAAACGTTTAGTGTGCCACCGAGATTTAATTTGTTAAAAAAAAACACAATTTGTTGTTGAATTTTCCTCTCTAATATGTTCGCATTTTAGTTTGGAATAAATCACAATATTCTTTACTTAACACTTGCATTCGTTCCCTGCACATCGGAGTAGCATTCGAATTCTATATTTGTTATGGCAAGATATGATGTCAACATCGTCCGTCTCCTCGCTGCCACAGTGTAGTGTGGTAGGGGAAGGAGCACTAGTCTGACTGCCCAGTGCTCCCCGAGTGCATTGACTGCATGGCCCTGGTCTCCTCGCTGCCACAGTGTAGTGGTGGTAGGGGAAGGAGCGCTAGTCTGACTGCCCAGTGCTCCCCGAGTGCAATGACTGGATGGCCCTGGTCTCCTCGCTGCCACAGTATAGTGGTGGTTGGGGAAGGAGCACTAGTCTGACTGTCCAGTGCTCGCCGAGTGCAATGACTGGATGGCCCTGGTCTCCTCGCTGCCACAGTGTAGTGGTGGTAGGGGAAGGAGCGCTAGTCTGACGGCCCAGTGCTCCCCGAGCGCAATGACTGGATGGCCCTGGTCTCCTCGCTGCCACAGTGTAGTGGTGGTAGGGGAAGGAGCACTAGTCTGACTGCCCAGTGCTCCCCGAGTGCAATGACTGGATGGCCCTGGTCTCCTCGCTGCCACAGTGTAGTGGTGGTAGGGGAAGGAGCGCTAGTCTGACTGCCCAGTGCTCCCCGAGTGCAATGACTGGATGGCCCTGGTCTCCTCGCTGCCACAGTATAGTGGTGGTTGGGGAAGGAGCACTAGTCTGACTGTCCAGTGCTCGCCGAGTGCAATGACTGGATGGCCCTGGTCTCCTCGCTGCCACAGTGTAGTGGTGGTAGGGGAAGGAGCGCTAGTCTGACGGCCCAGTGCTCCCCGAGCGCAATGACTGGATGGCCCTGGTCTCCTCGCTGCCACAGTGTAGTGGTGGTAGGGGAAGGAGCACTAGTCTGACTGCCCAGTGCTCCCCGAGTGCAATGACTGGATGGCCCTGGTCTCCTCGCTGCCACAGTGTAGTGGTGGTAGGGGAAGGAGCGCTAGTCTGACTGCCCAGTGCTCCCCGAGTGCAATGACTGGATGGCCCTGGTCTCCTCGCTGCCACAGTATAGTGGTGGTTGGGGAAGGAGCACTAGTCTGACTGTCCAGTGCTCGCCGAGTGCAATGACTGGATGGCCCTGGTCTCCTCGCTGCCACAGTGTAGTGGTGGTAGGGGAAGGAGCGCTAGTCTGACGGCCCAGTGCTCCCCGAGCGCAATGACTGGATGGCCCTGGTCTCCTCGCTGCCACAGTGTAGTGGTGGTAGGGGAAGGAGCACTAGTCTGACTGTCCAGTGCTCGCCGAGTGCAATGACTGGATGGCCCTGGTCTCCTCGCTGCCACAGTGTAGTGGTGGTAGGGGAAGGAGCGCTAGTCTGACTGCCCAGTGCTCCCCGAGTGCAATGACTGGATGGCCCTGGTCTCCTCGCTGCCACAGTATAGTGGTGGTTGGGGAAGGAGCACTAGTCTGACTGCCCAGTGCTCCCCGAGTGCATTGACTGCATGGCCCTGGTCTCCTCGCTGCCACAGTGTAGTGGTGGTAGGGGAAGGAGCGCTAGTCTGACTGCCCAGTGCTCCCAGAGCGCAATGACTGGATGGCCCTGGTCTCCTCGCTGCCACAGTGTATTGGTGGTAGGGGAAGGAGCACTAGTCTCACTGCCCAGTGCTCGCCGAGTGCAATGACTGGATGGCCCTGGTCTCCTCGCTGCCACAGTATAGTGGTGGTTGGGGAAGGAGCACTAGTCTGACTGCCCAGTGCTCCCCGAGTGCATTGACTGCATGGCCCTGGTCTCCTCGCTGCCACAGTGTAGTGGTGGTAGGGGAAGGAGCGCTAGTCTGACTGCCCAGTGCTCCCAGAGCGCAATGACTGGATGGCCCTGGTCTCCTCGCTGCCACAGTGTATTGGTGGTAGGGGAAGGAGCACTAGTCTCACTGCCCAGTGCTCGCCGAGTGCAATGACTGGATGGCCCTGGTCTCCTCGCTGCCACAGTATAGTGGTGGTAGGGGACGGAGCACTAGTCTAACTGCCCAAGGCTCCCCGAGTGCAATGACTGGATGGCCCTGGTCTCCTCGCTGCCACAGTGTAGTGGTGGTAGGGGAAGGAGCGCTAGTCTGACTGCCCAGTGCTCCCAGAGCGCAATGACTGGATGGCCCTGGTCTCCTCGCTGCCACAGTATAGTGGTGGTAGGGGAAGGAGCACTAGTCTGACTGCCCAGTGCTCCCCGAGTGCAATGACTGGATGGCCCTGGTCTCCTCGCTGCCACAGTATAGTGGTGGTTGGGGAAGGAGCACTGGTCTGACTGCCCAGTGCTCCCCAAGTGCAATGACTGGATGGCCTGGTCTCCTCGCTGCCACAGTGTAGTGGTGGTAGGGGAAGGAGCGCTAGTCTGACTGCCCAGTGCTCCCAGAGCGCAATGACTGGATGGCCCTGGTCTCCTCGCTGCCACAGTGTAGTGGTGGTAGGGGAAGGAGCACTAGTCTGACTGTCCAGTGCTCGCCGAGTGCAATGACTGGATGGCCCTGGTCTCCTCGCTGCCACAGTATAGTGGTGGTAGGGGAAGGAGCACTAGTCTGACTGCCCAGTGCTCCCAGAGCGTAATGACTGGATGAACCTGGTCTCCTCGCTGCCACAGTGTAGTGGTGGTAGGGGAAGGAGCGCTAGTCTGACTGCCCAGTTCTCCCCGAGCGCAATGACTGGATGGCCCTGGTCTCCTCGCTGCCACAGTGTGGTGGTGGTAGGGGAAGGAGCGCTAGCCTGACTGCCCAGTGCTCCCCGAGCGCAATGACTGGATGGCCCTGGTCTCCTCGCTGCCACAGTATAGTGGTGGTAGGGGAAGGAGCGCTAGTCTGACTGCCCAGTGCTCCCCGAGCGCAATGACTGGATGGCGCTGGTCTCCTCGCTGCCTCAGTATAGTGGTGGTAGGGGAAGGAGCGCTAGTCTGACTGCCCAGTGCTCCCCGAGTGCATGACTGGATGGCCCTGGTCTCCTCGCTGCCACAGTGTAGTGGTGGTAGGGGAAGGAGCGCTAGTTTGACTGCCCAGTGCTCCCCGAGTGCATGACTGGATGACCCTGGTCTCCTCGCTGCCACAGTATAGTGGTGGTAGGGGAAGGAGCACTAGTCTGACTGCCCAGTGCTCCGCGAGTGCAATGACTGGATGACCCTGGTCTCCTCGCTGCCACAGTATAGTGGTGGTAGGGGAAGGAGCACTAGTCTGACTGCCCAGTGCTCCCCGAGTGCAATGACTGGATGACCCTGGTCTCCTCGCTGCCACAGTATAGTGGTGGTAGGGGAAGGAGCGCTAGTCTGACTGCCCAGTGCTCCTCTAGCGCAATGACTGGATGGCCCTGGTCTCCTCGCTGTCACAGTGTAGTGGTGGTAGGGGAAGGAGCGCTAGTCTGACTGCCCAGTGCTCGCCGAGTGCAATGACTGGATGGTCCAGGTCTCCTCGCTACCACAGTGTAGTGTGGTAGGGGAAGGAGCACTAGTCTGACTGCCCAGTGCTCCCCGAGTGCAATGACTGGATGACCCTGGTCTCCTCGCTGCCACAGTATAGTGGTGGAAGGGGAAGGAGCGCTAGTCTGACTGCCCAGTGCTCCTCTAGCGCAATGTCTGGATGGCCCTGGTCTCCTCGCTGTAACAGTGTAGTGGTGGTAGGGGAAGGAGCGCTAGTCTGACTGCCCAGTGCTCGCCGAGTGCAATGACTGGATGGTCCAGGTCTCCTCGCTACCACAGTGTAGTGTGGTAGGGGAAGGAGCACTAGTCTGACTGCCCAGTGCAACCCGAGCGCAATGACTGAATGGCCCTGGTCTCCTCGCTACCACAGTGTAGTGGTGGTAGGGGAAGGAGCACTAGTCTGACTGCCCAGTGCTCGCCGAGCGCAATGACTGGATGGCCCTGGTCTCCTCGCTGCCACAGTGTAGTGGTGGTAGGGGAAGGAGCGCTAGTCTGACTGCCCAGTGCTCCCAGAGCGCAATGACTGGATGGCCCCGGTCTCCTCGCTACCACAGTATAGTGGTGGTAGGGGAAGGAGCGCTAGTCTGACTGCCCAGTGCTCCCCGAGCGCAATGACTGGATGGCCCTGGTCTCCTCGCTGTAACAGTGTAGTGGTGGTAGGGGAAGGAGCGCTAGTCTGACTGCCCAGTGCTCCCCGAGCGCAATGACTGGATGACCCTGGTCTCCTCGCTGCCACAGTGTAGTGGTGGTAGGGGAAGGAGCGCTAGTCTGACTGCCCAGTGCTCCCCGAGCGCAATGACTGGATGGCCCTGGTCTCCTCGCTGCCACAGTGTAGTGGTGGTAGGGGAAGGAGCGCTAGTCTAACTGCCCAGTGCTCCCCGAGCGCAATGACTGGATGACCCTGGTCTCCTCGCTGCCACAGTATAGTGGTGGTAGGGGAAGGAGCGCTAGTCTGACTGCCCAGTGCTCGCCGAGTGCAATGACTGGATGAACCTGGTCTCTTCGCTGCCACAGTGTAGTGGTGGTAGGGGAAGGAGCGCTAGTCTGACTCCCCAGTGCTCCCCGAGCGCAATGACTGGATGAACCTGGTCTCCTCGCTGCCACAGTGTAGTGGTGGTAGGGGAAGGAGCGCTAGTCTGACTGCCCAGTGCTCGCCGAGTGCAACGACTGGATGGTCCAGGTCTCCTCGCTACCACAGTGTAGTGTGGTAGGGGAAGGAGCACTAGTCTGACTGCCCAGTGCTCCCCGAGTGCATGACTGGATGGCCCTGGTCTCCTCGCTGCCACAGTGTAGTGGTGGTAGGGGAAGGAGCGCTAGTTTGACTGCCCAGTGCTCCCCGAGTGCATGACTGGATGACCCTGGTCTCCTCGCTGCCACAGTATAGTGGTGGTAGGGGAAGGAGCACTAGTCTGACTGCCCAGTGCTCCGCGAGTGCAATGACTGGATGACCCTGGTCTCCTCGCTGCTACAGTATAGTGGTGGTAGGGGAAGGAGCACTAGTCTGACTGCCCAGTGCTCCCCGAGTGCAATGACTGGATGACCCTGGTCTCCTCGCTGCCACAGTATAGTGGTGGAAGGGGAAGGAGCGCTAGTCTGACTGCCCAGTGCTCCTCTAGCGCAATGACTGGATGGCCCTGGTCTCCTCGCTGTCACAGTGTAGTGGTGGTAGGGGAAGGAGCGCTAGTCTGACTGCCCAGTGCTCGCCGAGTGCAATGACTGGATGGTCCAGGTCTCCTCGCTACCACAGTGTAGTGTGGTAGGGGAAGGAGCACTAGTCTGACTGCCCAGTGCTCCCCGAGTGCAATGACTGGATGACCCTGGTCTCCTCGCTGCCACAGTATAGTGGTGGTAGGGGAAGGAGCGCTAGTCTGACTGCCCAGTGCTCCTCTAGCGCAATGTCTGGATGGCCCTGGTCTCCTCGCTGTAACAGTGTAGTGGTGGTAGGGGAAGGAGCGCTAGTCTGACTGCCCAGTGCTCGCCGAGTGCAATGACTGGATGGTCCAGGTCTCCTCGCTACCACAGTGTAGTGTGGTAGGGGAAGGAGCACTAGTCTGACTGCCCAGTGCTCCCCGAGTGCAATGACTGAATGGCCCTGGTCTCCTCGCTACCACAGTGTAGTGGTGGTAGGGGAAGGAGCACTAGTCTGACTGCCCAGTGCTCGCCGAGCGCAATGACTGGATGGCCCTGGTCTCCTCGCTGCCACAGTGTAGTGGTGGTAGGGGAAGGAGCGCTAGTCTGACTGCCCAGTGCTCCCAGAGCGCAATGACTGGATGGCCCCGGTCTCCTCGCTACCACAGTATAGTGGTGGTAGGGGAAGGAGCGCTAGTCTGACTGCCCAGTGCTCCCCGAGCGCAATGACTGGATGGCCCTGGTCTCCTCGCTGTAACAGTGTAGTGGTGGTAGGGGAAGGAGCGCTAGTCTGACTGCCCAGTGCTCCCCGAGCGCAATGACTGGATGACCCTGGTCTCCTCGCTGCCACAGTGTAGTGGTGGTAGGGGAAGGAGCGCTAGTCTGACTGCCCAGTGCTCCCCGAGCGCAATGACTGGATGGCCCTGGTCTCCTCGCTGCCACAGTGTAGTGGTGGTAGGGGAAGGAGCGCTAGTCTGACTGCCCAGTGCTCCCCGAGCGCAATGACTGGATGACCCTGGTCTCCTCGCTGCCACAGTATAGTGGTGGTAGGGGAAGGAGCGCTAGTCTGACTGCCCAGTGCTCGCCGAGTGCAATGACTGGATGAACCTGGTCTCTTCGCTGCCACAGTGTAGTGGTGGTAGGGGAAGGAGCGCTAGTCTGACTCCCCAGTGCTCCCCGAGCGCAATGACTGGATGAACCTGGTCTCCTCGCTGCCACAGTGTAGTGGTGGTAGGGGAAGGAGCGCTAGTCTGACTGCCCAGTGCTCGCCGAGTGCAACGACTGGATGGTCCAGGTCTCCTCGCTACCACAGTGTAGTGTGGTAGGGGAAGGAGCACTAGTCTGACTGCCCAGTGCTCCCCGAGCGCAATGACTGGATGGCCCTGGTCTCCTCGCTACCACAGTGTAGTGGTGGTAGGGGAAGGAGCGCTAGTCTGACTGCCCAGTTCTCCCCGAGCGCAATGACTGGATGGCCCTGGTCTCCTCGCTGCCACAGTGTGGTGGTGGTAGGGGAAGGAGCGCTAGCCTGACTGCCCAGTGCTCCCCGAGCGCAATGACTGGATGGCCCTGGTCTCCTCGCTGCCACAGTATAGTGGTGGTAGGGGAAGGAGCGCTAGTCTGACTGCCCAGTGCTCCCCGAGCGCAATGACTGGATGGCGCTGGTCTCCTCGCTGCCTCAGTATAGTGGTGGTAGGGGAAGGAGCGCTAGTCTGACTGCCCAGTGCTCCCCGAGTGCATGACTGGATGGCCCTGGTCTCCTCGCTGCCACAGTGTAGTGGTGGTAGGGGAAGGAGCACTAGTCTGACTGCCCAGTGCTCCGCGAGTGCAATGACTGGATGACCCTGGTCTCCTCGCTGCCACAGTATAGTGGTGGTAGGGGAAGGAGCACTAGTCTGACTGCCCAGTGCTCCCCGAGTGCAATGACTGGATGACCCTGGTCTCCTCGCTGCCACAGTATAGTGGTGGTAGGGGAAGGAGCGCTAGTCTGACTGCCCAGTGCTCCTCTAGCGCAATGACTGGATGGCCCTGGTCTCCTCGCTGTCACAGTGTAGTGGTGGTAGGGGAAGGAGCGCTAGTCTGACTGCCCAGTGCTCGCCGAGTGCAATGACTGGATGGTCCAGGTCTCCTCGCTACCACAGTGTAGTGTGGTAGGGGAAGGAGCACTAGTCTGACTGCCCAGTGCTCCCCGAGTGCAATGACTGGATGACCCTGGTCTCCTCGCTGCCACAGTATAGTGGTGGTAGGGGAAGGAGCGCTAGTCTGACTGCCCAGTGCTCCTCTAGCGCAATGTCTGGATGGCCCTGGTCTCCTCGCTGTAACAGTGTAGTGGTGGTAGGGGAAGGAGCGCTAGTCTGACTGCCCAGTGCTCGCCGAGTGCAATGACTGGATGGTCCAGGTCTCCTCGCTACCACAGTGTAGTGTGGTAGGGGAAGGAGCACTAGTCTGACTGCCCAGTGCTCCCCGAGCGCAATGACTGAATGGCCCTGGTCTCCTCGCTACCACAGTGTAGTGGTGGTAGGGGAAGGAGCACTAGTCTGACTGCCCAGTGCTCGCCGAGCGCAATGACTGGATGGCCCTGGTCTCCTCGCTGCCACAGTGTAGTGGTGGTAGGGGAAGGAGCGCTAGTCTGACTGCCCAGTGCTCCCAGAGCGCAATGACTGGATGGCCCCGGTCTCCTCGCTACCACAGTATAGTGGTGGTAGGGGAAGGAGCGCTAGTCTGACTGCCCAGTGCTCCCCGAGCGCAATGACTGGATGGCCCTGGTCTCCTCGCTGTAACAGTGTAGTGGTGGTAGGGGAAGGAGCGCTAGTCTGACTGCCCAGTGCTCCCCGAGCGCAATGACTGGATGACCCTGGTCTCCTCGCTGCCACAGTGTAGTGGTGGTAGGGGAAGGAGCGCTAGTCTGACTGCCCAGTGCTCCCCGAGCGCAATGACTGGATGGCCCTGGTCTCCTCGCTGCCACAGTGTAGTGGTGGTAGGGGAAGGAGCGCTAGTCTGACTGCCCAGTGCTCCCCGAGCGCAATGACTGGATGACCCTGGTCTCCTCGCTGCCACAGTATAGTGGTGGTAGGGGAAGGAGCGCTAGTCTGACTGCCCAGTGCTCGCCGAGTGCAATGACTGGATGAACCTGGTCTCTTCGCTGCCACAGTGTAGTGGTGGTAGGGGAAGGAGCGCTAGTCTGACTCCCCAGTGCTCCCCGAGCGCAATGACTGAATGAACCTGGTCTCCTCGCTGCCACAGTGTAGTGGTGGTAGGGGAAGGAGCGCTAGTCTGACTGCCCAGTGCTCGCCGAGTGCAATGACTGGATGGTCCAGGTCTCCTCGCTACCACAGTGTAGTGTGGTAGGGGAAGGAGCACTAGTCTGACTGCCCAGTGCTCCCCGAGCGCAATGACTGGATGGCCCTGGTCTCCTCGCTACCACAGTGTAGTGGTGGTAGGGGAAGGGGCGCTAGTCTGACTGCCCAGTTCTCCCCGAGCGCAATGACTGGATGGCCCTGGTCTCCTCGCTGCCACAGTGTGGTGGTGGTAGGGGAAGGAGCGCTAGCCTGACTGCCCAGTGCTCCCCGAGCGCAATGACTGGATGGCCCTGGTCTCCTCGCTGCCACAGTATAGTGGTGGTAGGGGAAGGAGCGCTAGTCTGACTGCCCAGTGCTCCCCGAGCGCAATGACTGGATGGCGCTGGTCTCCTCGCTGCCTCAGTATAGTGGTGGTAGGGGAAGGAGCGCTAGTCTGACTGCCCAGTGCTCCCCGAGTGCATGACTGGATGGCCCTGGTCTCCTCGCTGCCACAGTGTAGTGGTGGTAGGGGAAGGAGCGCTAGTTTGACTGCCCAGTGATCCCCGAGTGCATGACTGGATGACCCTGGTCTCCTCGCTGCCACAGTATAGTGGTGGTAGGGGAAGGAGCACTAGTCTGACTGCCCAGTGCTCCGCGAGTGCAATGACTGGATGACCCTGGTCTCCTCGCTGCCACAGTATAGTGGTGGTAGGGGAAGGAGCACTAGTCTGACTGGCCAGTGCTCCCCGAGTGCAATGACTGGATGACCCTGGTCTCCTCGCTGCCACAGTATAGTGGTGGTAGGGGAAGGAGCGCTAGTCTGACTGCCCAGTGCTCCTCTAGCGCAATGACTGGATGGCCCTGGTCTCCTCGATGTCACAGTGTAGTGGTGGTAGGGGAAGGAGCGCTAGTCTGACTGCCCAGTGCTCGCCGAGTGCAATGACTGGATGGTCCAGGTCTCCTCGCTACCACAGTGTAGTGTGGTAGGGGAAGGAGCATTAGTCTGACTGCCCAGTGCTCCCCGAGCGCAATGACTGAATGGCCCTGGTCTCCTCGCTACCACAGTGTGGTGGTGGTAGGGGAAGGAGCACTAGTCTGAATGCCCAGTGCTCCCAGAGCGCAATGACTGGATGGCCCCGGTCTCCTCGCTACCACAGTATAGTGGTGGTAGGGGAAGGAGCGCTAGTCTGACTGCCCAGTGCTCCCCGAGCGCAATGACTGGATGGCCCTGGTCTCCTCGCTGTAACAGTGTAGTGGTGGTAGGGGAAGGAGCGCTAGTCTGACTGCCCAGTGCTCCCCGAGCGCAATGACTGGATGACCCTGGTCTCCTCGCTGCCACAGTGTAGTGGTGGTAGGGGAAGGAGCGCTAGTCTGACTGCCCAGTGCTCCCCGAGCGCAATGACTGGATGGCCCTGGTCTCCTCGCTGCCACAGTGTAGTGGTGGTAGGGGAAGGAGCGCTAGTCTGACTGCCCAGTGCTCCCCGAGCGCAATGACTGGATGACCCTGGTCTCCTCGCTGCCACAGTATAGTGGTGGTAGGGGAAGGAGCGCTAGTCTGACTGCCCAGTGCTCGCCGAGTGCAATGACTGGATGAACCTGGTCTCTTCGCTGCCACAGTGTAGTGGTGGTAGGGGAAGGAGCGCTAGTCTGACTCCCCAGTGCTCCCCGAGCGCAATGACTGGATGAACCTGGTCTCCTCGCTGCCACAGTGTAGTGGTGGTAGGGGAAGGAGCGCTAGTCTGACTGCCCAGTGCTCGCCGAGTGCAATGACTGGATGGTCCAGGTCTCCTCGCTACCACAGTGTAGTGTGGTAGGGGAAGGAGCACTAGTCTGACTGCCCAGTGCTCCCCGAGCGCAATGACTGGATGGCCCTGGTCTCCTCGCTACCACAGTGTAGTGGTGGTAGGGGAAGGAGCGCTAGTCTGACTGCCCAGTGCTCCCCGAGCGCAATGACTGGATGAACCTGGTCTCCTCGCTGCCACAGTGTAGTGGTGGTAGGGGAAGGAGCGCTAGTCTGACTGCCCAGTGCTCCCCGAGCGCAATGACTGGATGGCCCTGGTCTCCTCGCTACCACAGTGTAGTGGTGGTAGGGGAAGGAGCGCTAGTCTGACTGCCCAGTGCTCCCCGAGTGCAATGACTGGATGGCCCTGGTCTCCTCGCTACCACAGTGTAGTGGTGGTAGGGGAAGGAGCGCTAGTCTGACTGCCCAGTGCACCCAGAGCGCAATGACTGGATGGCCCTGGTCTCCTCGCTACCACAGTGTAGTGGTGGTAGGGGAAGGAGCGCTAGTCTGACTGCCCAGTGCTCCCCGAGTGCAATGACTGGATGGCCCTGGTCTCCTCGCTACCACAGTGTAGTGGTGGTAGGGGAAGGAGCGCTAGTCTGACTGCCCAGTGCACCCAGAGCGCAATGACTGGATGGCCCTGGTCTCCTCGCTACCACAGTATAGTGGTGGTAGGGGAAGGAGCGCTAGTCTGACTGCCCAGTGCTCGCCGAGTGCAATGACTGGATGGCCCTGGTCTCCTCGCTACCATAGTGTAGTGGTGGTAGGGGAAGGAGCACTAGTCTGACTGCCCAGTGCTCGCCGAGCGCAATGACTGGATGACCCAGGTCTCCTCGCTGCCACAGTGTAGTGGTGGTAGGGGAAGGAGCGCTAGTCTGACTGCCCAGTGCTCCCCGAGCGCAATGACTGGATGGCCCTGGTCTCCTCGCTGCCACAGTATAGTGGTGGTAGGGGAAGGAGCGCTAGTCTGACTGCCCAGTGCTCCACGAGCGCAATGACTGGATGGCTCTGGTCTCCTCGCTGCCACAGTGTAGTGGTGGTAGGGGAAGGAGCGCTAGTCTGACTGCCCAGTGCTCCCCGAGTGCAATGACTGGATGGCCCTGGTCTCCTCGCTGCCACAGTGTAGTGGTGGTAGGGGAAGGAGCGCTAGTCTGACTGCCCAGTTCTCCCCGAGCGCAATGACTGGATGGCCCTGGTCTCCTCGCTGCCACAGTGTGGTGGTGGTAGGGGAAGGAGCGCTAGCCTGACTGCCCAGTGCTCCCCGAGCGCAATGACTGGATGGCCCTGGTCTCCTCGCTGCCACAGTATAGTGGTGGTAGGGGAAGGAGCGCTAGTCTGACTGCCCAGTGCTCCCCGAGCGCAATGACTGGATGGCGCTGGTCTCCTCGCTGCCTCAGTATAGTGGTGGTAGGGGAAGGAGCGCTAGTCTGACTGCCCAGTGCTCCCCGAGTGCATGACTGGATGGCCCTGGTCTCCTCGCTGCCACAGTGTAGTGGTGGTAGGGGAAGGAGCGCTAGTTTGACTGCCCAGTGCTCCCCGAGTGCATGACTGGATGACCCTGGTCTCCTCGCTGCCACAGTATAGTGGTGGTAGGGGAAGGAGCACTAGTCTGACTGCCCAGTGCTCCGCGAGTGCAATGACTGGATGACCCTGGTCTCCTCGCTGCCACAGTATAGTGGTGGTAGGGGAAGGAGCACTAGTCTGACTGCCCAGTGCTCCCCGAGTGCAATGACTGGATGACCCTGGTCTCCTCGCTGCCACAGTATAGTGGTGGTAGGGGAAGGAGCGCTAGTCTGACTGCCCAGTGCTCCTCTAGCGCAATGACTGGATGTCCCTGGTCTCCTCGCTGTCACAGTGTAGTGGTGGTAGGGGAAGGAGCGCTAGTCTGACTGCCCAGTGCTCGCCGAGTGCAATGACTGGATGGTCCAGGTCTCCTCGCTACCACAGTGTAGTGTGGTAGGGGAAGGAGCACTAGTCTGACTGCCCAGTGCTCCCCGAGTGCAATGACTGGATGACCCTGGTCTCCTCGCTGCCACAGTATAGTGGTGGTAGGGGAAGGAGCGCTAGTCTGACTGCCCAGTGCTCCTCTAGCGCAATGTCTGGATGGCCCTGGTCTCCTCGCTGTAACAGTGTAGTGGTGGTAGGGGAAGGAGCGCTAGTCTGACTGCCCAGTGTTCGCCGAGTGCAATGACTGGATGGTCCAGGTCTCCTCGCTACCACAGTGTAGTGTGGTAGGGGAAGGAGCACTAGTCTGACTGCCCAGTGCTCCCCGAGCGCAATGACTGAATGGCCCTGGTCTCCTCGCTACCACAGTGTAGTGGTGGTAGGGGAAGGAGCACTAGTCTGACTGCCCAGTGCTCGCCGAGCGCAATGACTGGATGGCCCTGGTCTCCTCGCTGCCACAGTGTAGTGGTGGTAGGGGAAGGAGCGCTAGTCTGACTGCCCAGTGCTCCCAGAGCGCAATGACTGGATGGCCCCGGTCTCCTCGCTACCACAGTATAGTGGTGGTAGGGGAAGGAGCGCTAGTCTGACTGCCCAGTGCTCCCCGAGCGCAATGACTGGATGGCCCTGGTCTCCTCGCTGTAACAGTGTAGTGGTGGTAGGGGAAGGAGCGCTAGTCTGACTGCCCAGTGCTCCCCGAGCGCAATGACTGGATGACCCTGGTCTCCTCGCTGCCACAGTGTAGTGGTGGTAGGGGAAGGAGCGCTAGTCTGACTGCCCAGTGCTCCCCGAGCGCAATGACTGGATGGCCCTGGTCTCCTCGCTGCCACAGTGTAGTGGTGGTAGGGGAAGGAGCGCTAGTCTGACTGCCCAGTGCTCCCCGAGCGCAATGACTGGATGACCCTGGTCTCCTCGCTGCCACAGTATAGTGGTGGTAGGGGAAGGAGCGCTAGTCTGACTGCCCAGTGCTCGCCGAGTGCAATGACTGGATGAACCTGGTCTCTTCGCTGCCACAGTGTAGTGGTGGTAGGGGAAGGAGCGCTAGTCTGACTCCCCAGTGCTCCCCGAGCGCAATGACTGGATGAACCTGGTCTCCTCGCTGCCACAGTGTAGTGGTGGTAGGGGAAGGAGCGCTAGTCTGACTGCCCAGTGCTCGCCGAGTGCAATGACTGGATGGTCCAGGTCTCCTCGCTACCACAGTGTAGTGTGGTAGGGGAAGGAGCACTAGTCTGACTGCCCAGTGCTCCCCGAGCGCAATGACTGGATGGCCCTGGTCTCCTCGCTACCACAGTGTAGTGGTGGTAGGGGAAGGAGCGCTAGTCTGACTGCCCAGTTCTCCCCGAGCGCAATGACTGGATGGCCCTGGTCTCCTCGCTGCCACAGTGTGGTGGTGGTAGGGGAAGGAGCGCTAGCCTGACTGCCCAGTGCTCCCCGAGCGCAATGACTGGATGGCCCTGGTCTCCTCGCTGCCACAGTATAGTGGTGGTAGGGGAAGGAGCGCTAGTCTGACTGCCCAGTGCTCCCCGAGCGCAATGACTGGATGGCGCTGGTCTCCTCGCTGCCTCAGTATAGTGGTGGTAGGGGAAGGAGCGCTAGTCTGACTGCCCAGTGCTCCCCGAGTGCATGACTGGATGGCCCTGGTCTCCTCGCTGCCACAGTGTAGTGGTGGTAGGGGAAGGAGCGCTAGTTTGACTGCCCAGTGCTCCCCGAGTGCATGACTGGATGACCCTGGTCTCCTCGCTGCCACAGTATAGTGGTGGTAGGGGAAGGAGCACTAGTCTGACTGCCCAGTGCTCCGCGAGTGCAATGACTGGATGACCCTGGTCTCCTCGCTGCCACAGTATAGTGGTGGTAGGGGAAGGAGCACTAGTCTGACTGCCCAGTGCTCCCCGAGTGCAATGACTGGATGACCCTGGTCTCCTCGCTGCCACAGTATAGTGGTGGTAGGGGAAGGAGCGCTAGTCTGACTGCCCAGTGCTCCTCTAGCGCAATGACTGGATGGCCCTGGTCTCCTCGCTGTCACAGTGTAGTGGTGGTAGGGGAAGGAGCGCTAGTCTGACTGCCCAGTGCTCGCCGAGTGCAATGACTGGATGGTCCAGGTCTCCTCGCTACCACAGTGTAGTGTGGTAGGGGAAGGAGCACTAGTCTGACTGCCCAGTGCTCCCCGAGTGCAATGACTGGATGACCCTGGTCTCCTCGCTGCCACAGTATAGTGGTGGTAGGGGAAAGAGCGCTAGTCTGACTGCCCAGTGCTCCTCTAGCGCAATGTCTGGATGGCCCTGGTCTCCTCGCTGTAACAGTGTAGTGGTGGTAGGGGAAGGAGCGCTAGTCTGACTGCCCAGTGCTCGCCGAGTGCAATGACTGGATGGTCCAGGTCTCCTCGCTACCACAGTGTAGTGTGGTAGGGGAAGGAGCACTAGTCTGACTGCCCAGTGCTCCCCGAGCGCAATGACTGAATGGCCCTGGTCTCCTCGCTACCACAGTGTAGTGGTGGTAGGGGAAGGAGCACTAGTCTGACTGCCCAGTGCTCGCCGAGCGCAATGACTGGATGGCCCTGGTCTCCTCGCTGCCACAGTGTAGTGGTGGTAGGGGAAGGAGCGCTAGTCTGACTGCCCAGTGCTCCCAGAGCGCAATGACTGGATGGCCCCGGTCTCCTCGCTACCACAGTATAGTGGTGGTAGGGGAAGGAGCGCTAGTCTGACTGCCCAGTGCTCCCCGAGCGCAATGACTGGATGGCCCTGGTCTCCTCGCTGTAACAGTGTAGTGGTGGTAGGGGAAGGAGCGCTAGTCTGACTGCCCAGTGCTCCCCGAGCGCAATGACTGGATGACCCTGGTCTCCTCGCTGCCACAGTGTAGTGGTGGTAGGGGAAGGAGCGCTAGTCTGACTGCCCAGTGCTCCCCGAGCGCAATGACTGGATGGCCCTGGTCTCCTCGCTGCCACAGTGTAGTGGTGGTAGGGGAAGGAGCGCTAGTCTGACTGCCCAGTGCTCCCCTAGCGCAATGACTGGATGACCCTGGTCTCCTCGCTGCCACAGTATAGTGGTGGTAGGGGAAGGAGCGCTAGTCTGACTGCCCAGTGCTCGCCGAGTGCAATGACTGGATGAACCTGGTCTCTTCGCTGCCACAGTGTAGTGGTGGTAGGGGAAGGAGCGCTAGTCTGACTCCCCAGTGCTCCCCGAGCGCAATGACTGGATGAACCTGGTCTCCTCGCTGCCACAGTGTAGTGGTGGTAGGGGAAGGAGCGCTAGTCTGACTGCCCAGTGCTCGCCGAGTGCAATGACTGGATGGTCCAGGTCTCCTCGCTACCACAGTGTAGTGTGGTAGGGGAAGGAGCACTAGTCTGACTGCCCAGTGCTCCCCGAGCGCAATGACTGGATGGCCCTGGTCTCCTCGCTACCACAGTGTAATGGTGGTAGGGGAAGGAGCGCTAGTCTGACTGCCCAGTGCTCCCCGAGCGCAATGACTGGATGAACCTGGTCTCCTCGCTGCCACAGTGTAGTGGTGGTAGGGGAAGGAGCGCTAGTCTGACTGCCCAGTGCTCCCCGAGCGCAATGACTGGATGGCCCTGGTCTCCTCGCTACCACAGTGTAGTGGTGGTAGGGGAAGGAGCGCTAGTCTGACTGCCCAGTGCTCCCCGAGTGCAATGACTGGATGGCCCTGGTCTCCTCGCTACCACAGTGTAGTGGTGGTAGGGGAAGGAGCGCTAGTCTGACTGCCCAGTGCACCCAGAGCGCAATGACTGGATGGCCCTGGTCTCCTCGCTACCACAGTGTAGTGGTGGTAGGGGAAGGAGCGCTAGTCTGACTGCCCAGTGCTCCCCGAGTGCAATGACTGGATGGCCCTGGTCTCCTCGCTACCACAGTGTAGTGGTGGTAGGGGAAGGAGCGCTAGTCTGACTGCCCAGTGCACCCAGAGCGCAATGACTGGATGGCCCTGGTCTCCTCGCTACCACAGTATAGTGGTGGTAGGGGAAGGAGCGCTAGTCTGACTGCCCAGTGCTCGCCGAGTGCAATGACTGGATGGCCCTGGTCTCCTCGCTACCATAGTGTAGTGGTGGTAGGGGAAGGAGCACTAGTCTGACTGCCCAGTGCTCGCCGAGCGCAATGACTGGATGACCCAGGTCTCCTCGCTGCCACAGTGTAGTGGTGGTAGGGGAAGGAGCGCTAGTCTGACTGCCCAGTGCTCCCCGAGCGCAATGACTGGATGGCCCTGGTCTCCTCGCTGCCACAGTATAGTGGTGGTAGGGGAAGGAGCGCTAGTCTGACTGCCCAGTGCTCCGCGAGCGCAATGACTGGATGGCTCTGGTCTCCTCGCTGCCACAGTGTAGTGGTGGTAGGGGAAGGAGCGCTAGTCTGACTGCCCAGTGCTCCCCGAGTGCAATGACTGGATGGCCCTGGTCTCCTCGCTGCCACAGTGTAGTGGTGGTAGGGGAAGGAGCGCTAGTCTGACTGCCCAGTTCTCCCCGAGCGCAATGACTGGATGGCCCTGGTCTCCTCGCTGCCACAGTGTGGTGGTGGTAGGGGAAGGAGCGCTAGCCTGACTGCCCAGTGCTCCCCGAGCGCAATGACTGGATGGCCCTGGTCTCCTCGCTGCCACAGTATAGAGGTGGTAGGGGAAGGAGCGCTAGTCTGACTGCCCAGTGCTCCCCGAGCGCAATGACTGGATGGCGCTGGTCTCCTCGCTGCCTCAGTATAGTGGTGGTAGGGGAAGGAGCGCTAGTCTGACTGCCCAGTGCTCCCCGAGTGCATGACTGGATGGCCCTGGTCTCCTCGCTGCCACAGTGTAGTGGTGGTAGGGGAAGGAGCGCTAGTTTGACTGCCCAGTGCTCCCCGAGTGCATGACTGGATGACCCTGGTCTCCTCGCTGCCACAGTATAGTGGTGGTAGGGGAAGGAGCACTAGTCTGACTGCCCAGTGCTCCGCGAGTGCAATGACTGGATGACCCTGGTCTCCTCGCTGCCACAGTATAGTGGTGGTAGGGGAAGGAGCACTAGTCTGACTGCCCAGTGCTCCCCGAGTGCAATGACTGGATGACCCTGGTCTCCTCGCTGCCACAGTATAGTGGTGGTAGGGGAAGGAGCGCTAGTCTGACTGCCCAGTGCTCCTCTAGCGCAATGACTGGATGGCCCTGGTCTCCTCGCTGTCACAGTGTAGTGGTGGTAGGGGAAGGAGCGCTAGTCTGACTGCCCAGTGCTCGCCGAATGCAATGACTGGATGGTCCAGGTCTCCTCGCTACCACAGTGTAGTGTGGTAGGGGAAGGAGCACTAGTCTGACTGCCCAGTGCTCCCCGAGTGCAATGACTGGATGACCCTGGTCTCCTCGCTGCCACAGTATAGTGGTGGTAGGGGAAGGAGCGCTGGTCTGACTGCCCAGTGCTCCTCTAGCGCAATGTCTGGATGGCCCTGGTCTCCTCGCTGTAACAGTGTAGTGGTGGTAGGGGAAGGAGCGCTAGTCTGACTGCCCAGTGCTCGCCGAGTGCAATGACTGGATGGTCCAGGTCTCCTCGCTGCCACAGTGTAGTGTGGTAGGGGAAGGAGCACTAGTCTGACTGCCCAGTGCTCCCCGAGCGCAATGACTGAATGGCCCTGGTCTCCTCGCTACCACAGTGTAGTGGTGGTAGGGGAAGGAGCACTAGTCTGACTGCCCAGTGCTCGCCGAGCGCAATGACTGGATGGCCCTGGTCTCCTCGCTGCCACAGTGTAGTGGTGGTAGGGGAAGGAGCGCTAGTCTGACTGCCCAGTGCTCCCAGAGCGCAATGACTGGATGGCCCCGGTCTCCTCGCTACCACAGTATAGTGGTGGTAGGGGAAGGAGCGCTAGTCTGACTGCCCAGTGCTCCCCGAGCGCAATGACTGGATGGCCCTGGTCTCCTCGCTGTAACAGTGTAGTGGTGGTAGGGGAAGGAGCGCTAGTCTGACTGCCCAGTGCTCCCCGAGCGCAATGACTGGATGACCCTGGTCTCCTCGCTGCCACAGTGTAGTGGTGGTAGGGGAAGGAGCGCTAGTCTGACTGCCCAGTGCTCCCCGAGCGCAATGACTGGATGGCCCTGGTCTCCTCGCTGCCACAGTGTAGTGGTGGTAGGGGAAGGAGCGCTAGTCTGACTGCCCAGTGCTCCCCGAGCGCAATGACTGGGTGACCCTGGTCTCCTCGCTGCCACAGTATAGTGGTGGTAGGGGAAGGAGCGCTAGTCTGACTGCCCAGTGCTCGCCGAGTGCAATGACTGGATGAACCTGGTCTCTTCGCTGCCACAGTGTAGTGGTGGTAGGGGAAGGAGCGCTAGTCTGACTCCCCAGTGCTCCCCGAGCGCAATGACTGGATGAACCTGGTCTCCTCGCTGCCACAGTGTAGTGGTGGTAGGGGAAGGAGCGCTAGTCTGACTGCCCAGTGCTCGCCGAGTGCAATGACTGGATGGTCCAGGTCTCCTCGATACCACAGTGTAGTGTGGTAGGGGAAGGAGCACTAGTCTGACTGCCCAGTGCTCCCCGAGCGCAATGACTGGATGGCCCTGGTCTCCTCGCTACCACAGTGTAGTGGTGGTAGGGGAAGGAGCGCTAGTCTGACTGCCCAGTTCTCCCCGAGCGCAATGACTGGATGGCCCTGGTCTCCTCGCTGCCACAGTGTGGTGGTGGTAGGGGAAGGAGCGCTAGCCTGACTGCCCAGTGCTCCCCGAGCGCAATGACTGGATGGCCCTGGTCTCCTCGCTGCCACAGTATAGTGGTGGTAGGGGAAGGAGCGCTAGTCTGACTGCCCAGTGCTCCCCGAGCGCAATGACTGGATGGCGCTGGTCTCCTCGCTGCCTCAGTATAGTGGTGGTAGGGGAAGGAGCGCTAGTCTGACTGCCCAGTGCTCCCCGAGTGCATGACTGGATGGCCCTGGTCTCCTCGCTGCCACAGTGTAGTGGTGGTAGGGGAAGGAGCGCTAGTTTGACTGCCCAGTGCTCCCCGAGTGCATGACTGGATGACCCTGGTCTCCTCGCTGCCACAGTATAGTGGTGGTAGGGGAAGGAGCACTAGTCTGACTGCCCAGTGCTCCGCGAGTGCAATGACTGGATGACCCTGGTCTCCTCGCTGCCACAGTATAGTGGTGGTAGGGGAAGGAGCACTAGTCTGACTGCCCAGTGCTCCCCGAGTGCAATGACTGGATGACCCTGGTCTCCTCGCTGCCACAGTATAGTGGTGGTAGGGGAAGGAGCGCTAGTCTGACTGCCCAGTGCTCCTCTAGCGCAATGACTGGATGGCCCTGGTCTCCTCGCTGTCACAGTGTAGTGGTGGTAGGGGAAGGAGCGCTAGTCTGACTGCCCAGTGCTCGCCGAGTGCAATGACTGGATGGTCCAGGTCTCCTCGCTACCACAGTGTAGTGTGGTAGGGGAAGGAGCACTAGTCTGACTGCCCAGTGCTCCCCGAGTGCAATGACTGGATGACCCTGGTCTCCTCGCTGCCACAGTATAGTGGTGGTAGGGGAAGGAGCGCTAGTCTGACTGCCCAGTGCTCCTCTAGCGCAATGTCTGGATGGCCCTGGTCTCCTCGCTGTAACAGTGTAGTGGTGGTAGGGGAAGGAGCGCTAGTCTGACTGCCCAGTGCTCGCCGAGTGCAATGACTGGATGGTCCAGGTCTCCTCGCTACCACAGTGTAGTGTGGTAGGGGAAGGAGGACTAGTCTGACTGCCCAGTGCTCCCCGAGCGCAATGACTGAATGGCCCTGGTCTCCTCGCTACCACAGTGTAGTGGTGGTAGGGGAAGGAGCACTAGTCTGACTGCCCAGTGCTCGCCGAGCGCAATGACTGGATGGCCCTGGTCTCCTCGCTGCCACAGTGTAGTGGGGGTAGGGGAAGGAGCGCTAGTCTGACTGCCCAGTGCTCCCAGAGCGCAATGACTGGATGGCCCCGGTCTCCTCGCTACCACAGTATAGTGGTGGTAGGGGAAGGAGCGCTAGTCTGACTGCCCAGTGCTCCCCGAGCGCAATGACTGGATGGCCCTAGTCTCCTCGCTGTAACAGTGTAGTGGTGGTAGGGGAAGGAGCGCTAGTCTGACTGCCCAGTGCTCCCCGAGCGCAATGACTGGATGACCCTGGTCTCCTCGCTGCCACAGTGTAGTGGTGGTAGGGGAAGGAGCGCTAGTCTGACTGCCCAGTGCTCCCCGAGCGCAATGACTGGATGGCCCTGGTCTCCTCGCTGCCACAGTGTAGTGGTGGTAGGGGAAGGAGCGCTAGTCTGACTGCCCAGTGCTCCCCGAGCGCAATGACTGGATGACCCTGGTCTCCTCGCTGCCACAGTATAGTGGTGGTAGGGGAAGGAGCGCTAGTCTGACTGCCCAGTGCTCGCCGAGTGCAATGACTGGATGAACCTGGTCTCTTCGCTGCCACAGTGTAGTGGTGGTAGGGGAAGGAGCGCTAGTCTGACTCCCCAGTGCTCCCCGAGCGCAATGACTGGATGAACCTGGTCTCCTCGCTGCCACAGTGTAGTGGTGGTAGGGGAAGGAGCGCTAGTCTGACTGCCCAGTGCTCCCCGAGTGCAATGACTGGATGGCCCTGGTCTCCTCGCTACCACAGTGTAGTGGTGGTAGGGGAAGGAGCGCTAGTCTGACTGCCCAGTGCACCCAGAGCGCAATGACTGGATGGCCCTGGTCTCCTCGCTACCACAGTGTAGTGGTGGTAGGGGAAGGAGCGCTAGTCTGACTGCCCAGTGCTCCCCGAGTGCAATGACTGGATGGCCCTGGTCTCCTCGCTACCACAGTGTAGTGGTGGTAGGGGAAGGAGCGCTAGTCTGACTGCCCAGTGCACCCAGAGCGCAATGACTGGATGGCCCTGGTCTCCTCGCTACCACAGTATAGTGGTGGTAGGGGAAGGAGCGCTAGTCTGACTGCCCAGTGCTCGCCGAGTGCAATGACTGGATGGCCCTGGTCTCCTCGCTACCATAGTGTAGTGGTGGTAGGGGAAGGAGCACTAGTCTGACTGCCCAGTGCTCGCCGAGCGCAATGACTGGATGACCCTGGTCTCCTCGCTGCCACAGTGTAGTGGTGGTAGGGGAAGGAGCGCTAGTCTGACTGCCCAGTGCTCCCCGAGCGCAATGACTGGATGGCCCTGGTCTCCTCGCTGCCACAGTATAGTGGTGGTAGGGGAAGGAGCGCTAGTCTGACTGCCCAGTGCTCCGCGAGCGCAATGACTGGATGGCTCTGGTCTCCTCGCTGCCACAGTGTAGTGGTGGTAGGGGAAGGAGCGCTAGTCTGACTGCCCAGTGCTCGCCGAGCGCAATGACTGGATAGCCCTGGTCTCCTCGCTACCACAGTGTAGTGGTGGTAGGGGAAGGAGCGCTAGTCTGACTGCCCAGTGCTCCCCGAGCGCAATGACTGGATGGCCCTGGTCTCCTCGCTGCCACAGTGTAGTGGTGGTAGGGGAAGGAGCGCTAGTCTGACGGCCCAGTGCTCCCCGAGCGCAATGACTGGATGGCCCTGGTCTCCTCGCTACCACAGTGTAGTGGTGGTAGGGGAAGGAGCGCTAGTCTGACTGCCCAGTGCTCCCCGAGCGCAATGACTGGATGGCCCTGGTCTCCTCGCTACCACAGTATAGTGGTGGTAGGGGAAGGAGCGCTAGTCTGACTGCCCCGTTCTCCCCGAGCGCAATGACTGGATGGCTCTGGTCTCCTCGCTGCCACAGTGTAGTGATGGTAGGGGAAGGAGCGCTAGACTGACTGCCCAGTGCTCCCCGAGCGCAATGACTGGATGGCCCTGGTCTCCTCGCTACATCAGTGTAGTGGTGGTAGGGGAAGGAGCGCTAGTCTGACTGCCCAGTGCTCCCCGAGCGCAATGACTGGATGACCCTGGTCTCCTCGCTGCCACAATGTAGTGGTGGTAGGGGAAGGAGCGTTAGTCTGACTGCCCAGTGCTCCCAGAGCGCAATGACTGGATGGCCCTGGTCTCCTCGCTGCCACAGTGTAGTGGTGGTAGGGGAAGGAGCGCTAGTCTGACTGCCCAGTGCTCCCAGAGCGCAATGACTGGACGACCCTGGTCTCTTCGCTGCCACAGTGTAGTGGTGGTTGGGGAAGGAGCGCTAGTCTGACTGCCCCGTGTTCCCCGAGCGCAATGACTGGATGGCCCTGGTCTCCTCGCTGCCACAGTATAGTGGTGGTAGGGGAAGGAGCGTTAGTCTGACTGCCCAGTGCTCCCCGCGTGCAATGCTTGGATGACCCTGGTCTCCTCGCTGCCACAGTGTAGTGGTGGTAGAGGAAGGAGCACTAGTCTGACTGCCCAGTGCTCCCAGAGCGCAATGACTGGATGGCCCTGGTCTTCTCACTGCCACAGTGTAGTGGTGGTAGGGGAAGGAGCGCTAGCCTGACTGTCCAGTGCTCGCCGAGCGCAATGACTGGATGGCCCTGGTCTCCTCGCTGCCACAGTGTAGTGGTGGTAGGGGAAGGAGCGCTAGTCTGACTGCCCAGTGCTCCCAGAGCGCAATGACTGGATGGCCCTGGTCTCCTCGCTGCCACAGTATAGTGGTGGTAGGGGAAGGAGCGCTAGTCTGACTGCCCAGTGCTCCCCGAGTGCAATGCTTGGATGACCCTGGTCTCCTCGCTGCCACAGTGTAGTGGTGGTAGGGGAAGGAGCACTAGTCTGACTGCCCAGTGCTCCCAGAGCGCAATGACTGGATGGCCCTGGTCTCCTCGCTGCCACAGTGTAGTGGTGGTAGGGGAAGGAGCGCTAGCCTGACTGTCCAGTGCTCGTCGAGCGCAATGACTGGATGGCCCTGTCTCCTCGCTGCCACAGTGTAGTGGTGGTAGGGGAAGGAGCGCTAGTCTGACTGGCCAGTGCTCCCAGAGCGCAATGATTGGATGGCCCTGGTCTCCTCGCTGCCACAGTGTAGTGGTGGTAGGGGAAGGAGCGCTAGTCTGACTGCCCAGTGCTCCCAGAGCGCAATGACTGGATGGCCCTGGTCTCCTCGCTGCCACAGTATAGTG
The DNA here is from genome assembly GCA_946902985.2 of Meconema thalassinum. NCBI lineage: Eukaryota > Metazoa > Arthropoda > Insecta > Orthoptera > Tettigoniidae > Meconema > Meconema thalassinum. The sequence goes on from OX336392.1 coordinate 28,808,262, forward strand.
GTGGTAGGGGAAGGAGCACTAGTCTGACTGCCCAGTGCTCCCTGAGTGCAATGACTGGATGACCCTGGTCTCCTCGCTGCCACAGTATAGTGGTGGTAGGGGAAGGAGCGCTAGTCTGACTGCTCAGTGCTCGCCGAGTGCAATGACTGGATGGCCCTGGTCTCCTCGCTGCCACAGTATAGTGGTGGTAGGGGAAGGAGCACTAGTCTGACTGCCCAGTGCTCCCCGAGTGCAATGACTGGATGACCCTGATCTCCTCGCTGTCACAGTATAGTGGTGGTAGGGGAAGGAGCGCTAGTCTGACTGACCAGTGCTCCCAGAGCGCAATGACTGGATGGCCCTGGTCTCCTCGCTGCCATAGTTTAGTGGTGGTAGGGGAAGGAGCGCTAGTCTAACTGCCCAGTGTTCCCAGAGCGCAATGACTGGATGACCCTGGTCTCCTCACTACCACAGTGTAGTGGTGGTAGGGGAAGGAGCGCTAGTCTGACTGCCCAGTGCACCCAGAGCGCAATGACTGGATGGCCCTGGTCTCCTCGCTGCCACAGTATAGTGGTGGTAGGGGAAGGAACACTAGTCTGACTGCCCAGTGCACCCAGAGCGCAATGACTGGATGACCCTAGTCTCCTCACTACCACAGTGTAGTGGTGGTAGGGGAAGGAGCGCTAGTCTGACTGCCCAGTGCACCCAGAGCGCAATGACTGGATGGCCCTGGTCTCCTCGCTGCCACAGTATAGTGGTGGTAGGGGAAGGAGCGCTAGTCTAACTGCCCAGTGCACCCAGAGCGCAATGACTGGATGGCCCTGGTCTCCTCGCTGCCACAGTATAGTGGTGGTAGGGGAAGGAGCGCTAGTCTGACTGCCCAGTGCTCCCAGGGCGCAATGACTGGATGGCCCTGGTCTCCTCGCTGTCACAGTATAGTGGTGGTAGGGGAAGGTGCGCTAGTCTGACTGCCCAGTGCACCCAGAGCGCAATGACTGGATGACCCTGGTTATCCTCGCTCCCACAGTGTAGTGGTGGTAGGGGAAGGAGCGCTAGTCTGACTGCCCAGTGCTCCCCGAACGCAATGACTGGATGGCCCTGGTTTAGAATATGAATGAATGATGATTGAGGTGGATGCCATACAATTTTTGCCTGGAGTGAGTTTAGAGAAAAGCAGTTGAAAACCATTCACAGAATGGCCGCTGTAAGCTTCCGGGTTTGAATCTCGGATTTCCTAACGTCCACTACTCAATCCAAACCTGTCCCCTGGTTGTTAAATTGTGCACCATGACCGACGGGGCATCTGCAGGAAGTCCGCAGATCGTTGGTTCGAATCCCGGCTGTCCTGAGTGTGGTTTTCGCCGGTTCTTTTCCACAATATCTCAAGGTTAATACTTCAAGTCCCGGGGCACCTACCTCATCCCTGTCTCTAAAAAATAGGCCTACATAAATACAGGTTATCAGACTCATTCAACACACACCCAACTACACGGGGCTGATGACCAGAATGTCCCAAGCCCCTAAACTGAATTATTAACAACTAGCATCCCGCCCCTGCTTCACCCAGTAACTTACGGTTTACCCAGAGTAAGCTTAAAAAGGGCACGGACGGCAGGCCCCAGACACAATTCAGAACTTCCAAGCACATATACTCTTCTCTGAAATCTTAACTCGACACGACTCGACAGTTTGATGATGGCCGAAACTGGACTGATAGGCTCACCCGCTGTGAAGCTAGTAACTTAAATTTCCACTGAATGGAGATTGTTGGAAGAAATGAAAACATAAAACACTTATAGTGAGCGATGTATTAAAGATAGAGATAAGCTGTAGAACTTTTCATGCTGAACAATTCTTACACTCATAGTATACAGATAGGTTGGTTAGTTCCTTAGTTCATGGGCAGCGACAACGCGGTCATGTAGCCCCGTGTACTTTGGGTGTGTGTAGAATCTGTCTAATAACCGGTGTTAATTGTGATGGCTGTATTAGTGTGTGTTACCTGTTTTTAATTCAAGTAAGGTCTGCAGGACCACCTCGAGGCGCAGAGTCTAGCGTTGTTGGCTGTCACCCCCTAGGTACCGGGTTCGATTCCCGGCTCTGCCAAGAATTTAAAAGTCTTGGTATGGTCTGGTACGGGGTCTCCCAGCCTCGTGATGCAAAATGGGAACCTGCCGCATGCTATGGCAGGAGGAGAAGTGGAAAGGAACTGGCCACCCTACCACACGCAAACTCTGGCTCGGGATGCCTGGTTAGTGATCCCTTGACGAAGTCAAGGACTCTACTTCATCTCGCCTACGTCCCTGGAGGGGATATGGCACACTAAAGTTCAGAAAAAAAATCTTTTTAAGGACTGCAGACAATAATTTCAAGTAATTCCTACCAAATGCTACCGTCCACGACACCTAGCTTGCGGACTTGGCTACTCGATGGCATCGCAAGCATCACCTGGCAGCGAACGTTTGAACTAACAGAGCATTATCAATTCTAATCTATAAATTTTGGCTTCACACAAGTGTAGATAGTGGAAGGTTCTTTTTCATGCCATAATAATAATAATAATAATAAATAATAATAATAATAGACCGAAATCTTTATAGAGCAGCCATCAAGACGTTTGGGACTTTCCGGGACGAAAAACGGACAACTGGTGCGAAATGGACAGAGGAACGTCGTGCTAAACACAGTGAGCTCATGAAGGCAATGTGGATCAAGAAAAAAATGAGCAAATGCCAGAATGTAAAATGAGGCTTATCGTGGTCCCTAGTTGGCCGATTAGCGAAATTGAATGAATGAATGAATAATAATAATATCGTATGGCCTCGGGTGCCGGGTGCAAGCTTTGTAATTTGACACCCAGAGGGTAGCTTGCATGTCGAATTTCATCGTTCCTTGAATCACTATGAAAATCAAGGAGGTTCGATATCTAACTGTAAGCTCCTTGAACACTATAGCTCTTTCTAGTAGAGAAATGAGGAACTTTGTGTTGGCGGAAACTCCCGAGATTAATTTTACCATTCTGAACACGGCCTACTGAATTCAAATGGGTTCTTTGACATGCCAACATCGTATGACATGCGTGTCATATTTTTGCCGCCTTTCAAAAATCACTTACCACGGCCAGGAGTGAACCTGCAATCTTGGGGTTAGTAGACCGACACGCTATCCACTCACCCACCGTGGCAAGCTTTCATGCCATAAATCTATGACATGGGACCGCCGGCTTTACTTCCCCTCCGAAGGAAGGCATACTGAGGGATTTTTAACGCTCTTAAAAAATCCAACGACTTCGGCCGGGTTTGAACCGGCGACCTCGGGCATAGAAGCTCAGTATGCTACCAACTACACCACCATAGCCGCCAGTATATACAGTAGATATTTTTAACGGTTTGATCTTAAGAGGTCCACGGACAGCAGGTATTTCTCGACTCGATTCACTGAAACCGTTACTGCTCGGCTTCCTTTGGTAATAAATGAATGTTTTTGAAAACAAACCTTCCTCAAGTCATATCTATCCGGACCTAAAGGAAACCAGCTATAGACTACTGGCGGATAGTGTGAAAGCTGAAAGGTTGCAGTACGTGCTGCCCTATAGATTTACAGAATTGACCTTTAAACATTACATGCGATTAGAATATGCGTTCATGTCGGTAACATTTTATGCACTCATTAACTTTTTAAAAGAGGTTTATCGTATCATTAATTTCCAAATACTGTAGTTCAATTGAAATTACACTTATACGTGAATAACCTTGTTCTCTAGCTCAATTGAAGTTGCCCTTCAGGTTTAAAGCAGCATACAGTATATGTTTCACATAATGAACCATTTTCGTAATTCATTATTGTTTCGTGTTGATATCCAACCCCCCACCCAGGGGCTCATAACTAGTAGGATATGAGATGGCGACCATGGGGTCCCAGCAAAGCTTACTTGTCTGAGGGCTGGAACGGGGTAACCTACACTCAGCCTCGTGACAAAACTAAGAAGCGGTGGGTTCGATTTCCACCTCAGGCATAATGTAAGTGCTTTTCCGTGGTTTCCCACTTCTGCTCCAGGCAAATGCCGGGACAGCATCCTTCTAATATCCCTTCCCTGCCCCGTCCTGAAAAGAAAACAACTAGTTCCGTGAAGAACTATACAGCCTATTTTCATATATCCTACTTATGTTAATTGCCTCCATCAACATAAAAGATTTCAGTTTGATGCTGTCATAGATTAAAGGATATTGAGAACCGTCTGAATAATTTGGATGGTCACCATCTATACAGTATAAGTAGGCCATAGAGTTATGTACTATTAGATGACGATTATTGCTTGTTCATTACTCTAACGTTGACTTCGATCTCATGAATAGGACACACGAAATAAAAAAACTTTATTTTAAAATTTCGTCCAGCGGCCATCTTGAGGGTTTGTAAACTATAGCACTAAATTACATATCACTGCATTACAATGTGTACAAACATTTGCTCTACCACGTTTCACTGCGTTCGGATGATTAAATCGCAAGAAAAGTCTATTTAAATGTTTCAAATTCGCTTGGCCACCATGTTAGTTTTGTACTTAACAGGTTTTTGAAATTTATATGGATGAACTTGAAGTAGTGCCATTTGTCTTTTTTTTGTATTTAGTCGATTTACCCTCTATGTTGGTGGTTCCCACGGACTCAGCGAGGGAACTCACCACTACCGCCTCTATGGGTAGTGTCCTGGAGCTTGGAACATCTGGTCGGAACGGATACAACTGGTGAGGTGGGATCAGCACCTCGCCCAGGCGGCCTCACCTGCAAAGTGAACAGGGGCCTCATGAGGGAAGGGAGGAGGGGAAGATTAGGATGGATAGGTATGGAAGGGGGAAGGAGGCGGCCGTGGCCTTGAAGTAGGAACCATCCCGGCATTTGCCCGAAGACGAAGTGGGAAACCACGGAAAACCACTTCGAGGATGGCTGAGGTGGGAATCGAACCCCCTCTACTCATTTGGGCCACCCGAGGCTGAGTAGACCCCGTTCCAGTCCTCATACCACTTTTCAAATTTCGTGGCAGAGCCGGGAATCGAACCCAGGACCTCCGGGGCGGCAGCTAACCTTGCTGACCGCTACGCTACGGAGGCGACCGTGCCATTTATCACCGTACAAAATTTCAGGGTGATATCAGTAATAGTTTCAGAGATATAGAATGCCGGTGAAATATTTCGCACAGCCGCCATGTTGGATTTGTGAAACTTAAGAAAATTTGAAGGGCACGGTCGGGGTTGGCAAAAATCTTCCTATGACGTCACCGAGTTTGAAATCGCCCCAGGCGTTTAGCTTTTATTAGGGACACACACACACACACGGACGAAAGATGATCTCATAAGCCTACTTTCTCATAAATGTAAAGAGGTTAATAAAAGGCCATTGGCTGCGTTAATAATGAAAAAGTAAAGCAACCTTGGCTCAGCGGTAACGTTCTGTTCTGCTGTGTCCAAAGTTGCAGGATTGAATCCTGGCGCAGTCAGCTGGCATTTGAGTGTGCGCAAATGTGAGGAAGCCATGCCAGTAGATTTATTGGCACATTAATGAGCAAAAGGGCAACATTCCGCCACTCCGGCAACTCTAAAAGCCACAGTAGTTAAAAGGGAGTCGCCTCCGTAGCGTAGCGGTCAGCACAGTTAGCTGCCACCCCGGAGGTCCTGGGTTCGATTCCCGGCTCTGCCACGAAATTTGAAAAGTGGTACGAGGATTGGAACGGGGTCTACTCAGCCTCGGGTGGCCCAAATGAGTAGAGGGGGTTCGATTCCCCCTCAGCCATCCTCGAAGTGGTTTTCCGTGGTTTCCCACTTCGTCCTCGGGCAAATGCCGGGATGGTACCTTCTTCAAGGCCACGGCCGCCTCCTTCCCTCTTCCTTGCCTATCCATCCTAACCGTCCCTTCCTTCCCTCATGAGGCCCCTGTTCGCTTTGCAGGTGAGGCCGCCTGGGCGAGGTGCCAATCCCACCTCACCAGTTGTATCCCTTCCGATTCGATGTTCCCAGCTCTAGGACACTGCCCGTAGAGGCGGTAGTGGTGAGTTCCCTCCCTGAGTCCGTGGGTTCCACCAACCTAAAGGGTAAACGACAAAAAAAAAAAAAAAAAAGTTAAGAGGGACGTAAAACGAATAACATTATTATTCATTTTTAGCCTATTTTCATTTATAAAAAATAGACATGAGATCACCTTTTGTCCGTGTGTCTGTGTGTGCGTGTGTGATGGAGTGTGTGATGGTGTGAGTGATGGTGTGTTCCCCCCGCTAATAACTTTTAAACGCCTGGAGCGATTTGAATGAAACTCAGTAAATTCATAGAACTATTCCGGACGACCCCGACCTTCAAATTTTGTTACGTCTCACCAATCCAACATGGTGTCTGTGCGAAATACTTCACCAGCATTCAATATCTCCGAAACAATTACCGATATCACCTTGGAATATTTTACAGTGATAAAGGGAGCTACTAGAAGTTCATCTATGTGACTCTTGAAAACCTGGTAACTACAAAACCAACATGGCGGCCAAGCGAAGTTGCGAGTTTTAAATAGACGTTTCTCGCGATTTAATTAACCAAACGCAATGAAACTTGGTACAGGAATTGTTTATATACATTGTAATGCTATGGTATCTAATTTAGTTCAATTGTTTACGTAAACTCAAGATGGCGGCTGTGGGAATTTTAAAATTAAATATTTATTTCTTGTGTCGTAGTCATGCGATCGAAGTGAAAGTTTGAATAATGAACCTACGCAATAATTTTCTTTTAATGGTACATGACTCTATGGCCTATCTATAGGCCTAGAATACATATAACAATCCAACATGGCGACCATCTGCAATATTTAGACGGTTCTCAATATATACGAATCTATTACAGCAATCAAACTGACAATTTGTATGTTGATAGTGGCAATTACCAAAGGAGGATATATGAAAATAGGCTGTATAGTTCTTCACGGAACTACTTGTTTTATTATATTTGTATTGCAGCCATGGCGGGGGCCCGTAGGCTCCCCAATTAAGTTCAATTTCAAGTAGTTCCAACTTTGACTATCATAGATGTCACAGTCACTGACATCTTGCGGAGAACGTTTGAACTTGATAGAGCGTTTCTAACCAAATAAACTACAATGTTAGCTACACACTACCAATCTATGACAAGGGCCCACCGGCTTTACTTCCCCTCCGAAGGAAAGTAGACTATACTGGAGATTTTTAGGCTGTTAAACATCCGCCGGGTTTGATCCCGCGATCTTGGGAATAGCAGTTCAGCATATTATTAATTTTAGATCTTTTAAAACTAATGTTATTCTACTGAAAGAAATGTATCCGAGCCTGCTTCCCCACTCCCCACTTCCAGAAACTGCAAGCGCTGGCAGTGAAATGGAGTGTAATGGTCAGTTAAATTGCGCCGGACAACAGGGGTATAACTTGGGTAGCTCTTGCGACGACTAAGCTTTTAATGTCGGAGTTTGTCACTGCGACAGTTGCACCCTCACGTTTCGCCGTCTACATGCAAAACAGTGAGAATGGAAGTCCAACAGGGGTCAGTCGCATCTCTTCACACGACGTGTTGGAATTCGGCCTTGAGTACAGTAATAGTGTGTCAAACTTCACCAACATCAGTTCTCTGGCTGACGGAATGAACTTTGCCCACGGAACTACTGAGCCACTGAGAGATCAGAGATTTCTTCTTCACCGGTACTGCATCAGTTCTCAAACTATTTAATCTAAGACAGGGGTGCTCTACTTGATTTGGTGGTGGGCCGAATGGCAGATTGGTTGATTCCTCAGTTTAGGAGCTGCGATAACGCGGGCACGTAGCCCCGTGTACTTTGGGTGTGTGTAGAATCTGTCTGATAACCGGTGTTAATTGTGATGGCTGTATTAGTGGGTGTTGTCTGTTCTTAATTCAAGTAAGGACTGCAGACATTCGATTTTCAAGTACAGGGTCATTGTCTATGTGCGCCCCGATAAACACGGCAAGCTAAGCTGGCTGGGACTGGCGCAGATCGCGGGCGCGTGTACCCAGTTCAGCCGGTGGTGAACGCGCACCTTCACACTTTTATCAAACATTGTCAATAATGTGTACTTACAGAGCTCATAGGCGAAGCTGAAAATATCCTCCCTCTCTTGTAACACACACCTGACATCTTCTGATGAAAGAATGTCTGCTGCTCTTTTATTTTTTACGGAGCCTGTTTCCTTGAATCGTTTGGCGGGCCTACTAATTGTACTGGCATTAGGCACAGGTCTTCCTGGAAACTTGATTCGAAATTTTCGTCTCGTTTCAGAACAATATTCTCTGTTTTTCATATACGAATTATGGATATACATATGTTCGCGCAATGTGAATTGATATAATAATAATTATAATATTTTATGGCCTCGGATGCCGGGTGCAAGCTTTGTTAATTGACACCCAGAGGGCAGCTTGCATGTCGAATTTCGTCGTTCCTTTGAACGCTATTAAATTAAAGGAGGTTAGATATCTAAGCTTCTTGACACTACAGCACATTCAAGTAGAGAATGGAGGAACTTTGAGTTGTCGGAAAATCCCGAGATTAAATTTGCCATTGAACACGGCCTACTGAATTCAAATGGGTTCTTTTACATGCCAACAACGTATGACATCCATGTAGTGATTTTTGTCGCCTTTCAAAAATCACTTACCACGGCCAGGGGTGAACCTGCAAGCTTGGGGTTGGTAATCCGACTCGTTAATCACTTACCCACCGTGTCTGGGCATGACCAACAATCAGAGTAATCACAATACTCACTAAACGTGCAATACTAACGTCTAAGCTATGCAGATACACGTCCATATGAATGACAAAACACATGTGAACTAATGATATGAGTCAGCGCGCCTACCACCGGCTGAACCACGTACGCGCGCCTACGATCTGCGCCATTCACAGCCGGCTTAGCTTGCCGTGTTTATCGGAGCGCACATAGATAATGACCCAGTAGTTCCAACTTACGCTACCAAACGACACCGTCAACGACCAACTAGTTATGAACTTAGTTACTAGATGCCACCGCGGTCGGCTACTGGAACCTAAGAATATCAGTAAAATCTAACCTAAAATTTAGCTTCACACAAGTGTAATTAGTGGAAGGTTCTTTATCATGCCATAAATCTATGACATGGGACCGCCGGATTTACTTCCCCTCCGAAGGAAGGCATACTGGGGGATTTTTAACGTCCTTAAAAAAATCTCCGCACACCCAGTAAGGTCTCTAAAGGGAGCTGGAATGTCCTAGGCTGTCCATGTTAATTTTCAACTTTTAATTTACCAGTTTCTCACTAACTGCTAACAAAGGAAACTCGTAGCTTTGCCGGATCATGAGTCACGGGCCTCCTCTTTACGTGGAATCAGAACCTCAGGACATGACATTTCACTTCGAAAATCTCACATTCATTAACCAGGAATCGAACCCGGTCCACCTTGGTGAGAGTTGAATAGCTTGACCAAGGCGCCACCACGCCCCTAAAAACTGCTAACAGGAAGTACAGTAATTGCATTTTCTTTTCAGGGAGGATCTTTGATGCTCTCGCCCTAGATTAACGGACGCTTTTTGAAAATAAGAATCCCGGCGCAGTTAGTTGGCATTTGTGGGTGCTTAAATAAGAGGGAGTCGTGTCAGTTGATTTAGAGGCACGTTAAAGATCCCCTTCGGGGCAAAATTCCGGCACCCAAGCGTCTCTAAAAGCAGCAATAGTTAAAAGAGACGTGAAATCCATAACAATATTATTATTATTATTAGAATTAGGCCTATTACATACATTACATTTGAAGCCTCCGTGGCTTAGGCGGCAGCACGCCAGCCTCTCACCGCTGGTTCCGTGGTTCAAATCCCGGTCACTCCATGTGAGATCTGTGCTGGACAAAACGGAGGCAGACAGGTTTTTCTCCGGGTACTCCGGTTTTCCCTGTCAAAATTTCATTCCAGCAACACTCTCCACTATCATTTCATTTCATCTGTCATTCATTTAATCATTGCCCCAGAGGAGTGCGTCAGGCCTCGGCAGCCGGCACAGTTCATATCCTCGCCGCTAGATAGGGGCTCCATTCATTCCATTCCTGACCCGGTCGGAGACTGGAAGCAGGCTGTGGATTTTCATTTTCACATACATTACATTATGCGAACCGGCTAAAACTAAGGACCACGCAAATATCATTTCATTTCCTTCTCATAGTTCTTTCTTCCTTTCTCTTCCTCCACATTTCCTTCGTTCTTTCAGAGTGTTGCGCCTTTCTCTCTGCTGTCCATCGTCCTCCCCTGCGTTCTCTCTTCCTTCCCATAAGAACCTGTGTGTTCGAAAGTATTTCCCTAAATTGTGTTCTGCCTCGACAGTCGTCATCTGTAATTCCTAGCCTCCGGAGTTCTTCCTTCATCTGCTGGGTGTAACCCCCTTGGCTCTTCAGATTATATAATTTATCAAAAATTTGTTTATTTATTCTTGTTGGATCCATTCTAACCATATGTCCATAGAAACGTAAACGTCTTTTCCTAATTGTTGTTTCCAGGTCTTCCACCCTTTCATATATCTCCTTGTTTGATCTTAGTCTGTAGGTTCCCTGTACCACTTTTGGGCCGTAAATCCTCAATATCCTCCTTTCAATCCTCAGAAGCTTTTCCAAATTCATCAAATTTGCCGTCTCTACACCATATAAGATCACCGGTTTTACCACAGCATTGTAGTGTTGTAGTTTGGCGTTAAGGGAGAGTACTTTTTGTTGTATGGTATTTTTAGTGGAGAAGTTGAGTTTTTCTAGTTTAAGTCTTTTGTTTTCCATTGACTCTTTGTCGAGTACATTGTTGCTAATGATCTCTCCGAGGTATTTAAACTGTTTCGTGACCTTTAGGACTATTTTTGTTACTGATAATTTAAAAAATTACTTTTTGTGCATTGTTAAAAATAGCGTTATTTTAACAGTGATGTCATGAAAATTTCAATCAGGCAAAAATAAACTAAATACATTTTGAAATAAGTCTGTGTTAAAATGTAACACATATAAAGAGGAACTAGTTGAAACCCGTCAAAACATGACGGACAATGAACAAAATATTTACTGACGATGTTTCCTAAATAAGTTACATTCTTTGTACGATTACTTTTTGGCACATTGCAACTTTGAGGGCGTCAAAATATTGTTCTCTCGACATTGCAACATACTGCTGGCACAAATCTCACATGGAGTGGCCGGGATTTAAACCCCGGACCCAGCGGTGAGAGGCCGGCGTGCTACCACGTAAGTCACGAGGGCTTCCCCAAGAGATATAAAATAAGGTACGGTATGAAAATTGTATATTGTGGAAATGGAAGCGAAAAGGAAATGAGTGATACGTCATGCATAATTAATCTTCCCCTCCTTTATAATTCTTATAAATAACTATTGCATTAAAACGCGGTGGACATCCGCCATGTCTGTCATGAACCAAGCTGATTCTGCGCATGCGCTAAGGCCCGAGAAGTTTGCATTTTTCTTTATTAATTAAAAATATATGGTAACATGCTATTTGTTTATTTTAAAGAGTCTCTGCAAATCAACAGACCAAGTGCTTATGTCAGAGTGCATTACGAAGCCAATCGGTTAAGCCGTTCTCTCAATCTCGCGGTAACAACATTCAGCTTAGTGTTTTAAATATATAGATTACTTCTAAGACTTTCTGCTTTGCATGTTGAATAGTTGCGGAATGAAGAGAATTTTTATACATGGTGTTTCAGGAAGAATAGTAAATATTTTAGGAGGTGGTAGAATAGATGAATTGCAATAAAAAAAATCCATATAACATGTGTCCCATTTGTATTGCGTACCGTGATACAGCTGGTAGTATGTAACCCAAACAAACTAAAGCCAAGGCAAATGATGACGTTCAAAGTTGATTTTCAAAAATTCCACGACCAACTTCAATGCATTTTGCAACTCGGCTCTTTTCCTTGTAGACTTCGCCTTTCAATCATCCCCATATCGGCATACGCTACTCAGCATGTGTAAAAACGTGCGGCATGTTTAAACGATACAGTACAGACAACTTGGCCAACAAAGCACAACTTCACAACGTGAACAACAACACACGACTGTTGACAATCGTTGAATACGCCCATAGCAACCGGTGTACCATCACCCGAAACGACTAGTGCCCTGGTTAAATACTACCAGCTGTATCTCGGTATGCAATACAAATAATAATAATAATAATAATAATAATAATAATAATAATAATAATAATATCGTATAGCCTCGGGTGCCTGGTGCAAGCTTTGCTATTTGACACAAAGAGGGTAGCTTGCATGTCGAATTTCGTTGTTCCTTGACTATGAAAGTCAAGGAGGTTATATGTTAGATATCTAAGCTCCTTGAACACTATAGCGCTTTCTAGTAGAGAAATAAGGAACTTTGTGTTGGCGGAAACTCCCGAGATTAATTTTGCCATTATGAACTCGGCCTACTGAATTTAAATGGGTTCTTTGACATGCCAACATCGTATGACATGCGTGTCGTATTTTTGCCGCCTATCAAAAATCACTTACCACGGCCAGGAGCGAACCTACAATCTTGGGGTTAGTAGACCGACACGTTGACCACTCACCCACTGCGGCTAGCTTGCAATACAAATGGGACACATGATATATGGATTTTTTATTGTCATTCATCTACACTACCACCTCCTAAAATATTTACTATTCCTCCTGCAACACCCTGTATAAGGAAATTTATTTTAGCACGAAACTGGAATCAATGAGTTTTCAGCTAGTTGAGAAAACAGTGACAGTTTTGGTTTTAGAACTAGGTATGCTCTGACACCACAACACCCGTTTGGATTTCTTAAAAATGTGTTGTTCTCTGTCTAATAGGGAGAAAACTAAGAATCTAGAGATAAATCTAGTGAACAATAGAGAGAAAAATAAAAAATAAAAATTGAGGGTTTACTAATTGGACGAAAAATTCCATATAGGACACAGAAAGCGTCACATTTCTATAACCAAGTTCGGCACTTAAGTTACTTTGGGACAAAAATATACCCTTGACAGCAAAGGCAACGTTGTGTCAAACCTACTTTGTTCCAATCCTTACTTATGGTATGGAAACATGTACATTGCTAAGTAGGGATTACAGTAGAATTCTAGCCACAGAAATGAGATTTATTAGGACTATGAACTAAAGTACCAGGAGAGACAAGATCAGAAATGAGGTCAACTTTCTGGGGGAACGCAGACTTCAGTGGTATGGTCATGAAATGAGGAAGGATAGCTCTAGAACAGCTAAGAAGTACTCCAACCTGGATGTTAGAGGGAAGTGACCAAGAGGAAGACCAAGGAGACAATGGATAGAGACAGTTCGATCAGAGGTGGAGAAGAATGGTTTTAACTGGGACGATGTCCATGAACAAATGGTGTACCAAGATCGGGCAAGATGGAGAGCGCTTGTTTGCCACACCATGGAAACTGTAGATGGAAAATGATGATGATGATGACTAATTGGACGCACGGTTGTGGGAAACTATAAGGAAAATAGTCTTAAAAATGACCCAGTGGAAAATAAAATGTACTTAAGAAAGCCAAGGGTCCATAGCTTAATGTGACGTAAAAATTACATTTTGAAAATGTTGAAGATTTTCAGCATTCCGGGGCCTCTTAAATCTGTCTTCAAACTCATTCTTCAATACGTCAATCAAATTCATAAACCAACCATAAGGGACTAATCTGTTTGAGTTCGCTTCATGAAGCTCAGTGTGGGAATATGCCTTCTCTAATTACAATCTATTTTGGAACGCTAACACATAATCATACTCTTTATTTAAATGCACGCATTTCCCTTGTAATACCTTGTACAGAATTCGTCGCGTTAAATCTGTGAGCATTGCTAAATCCCACATACAGGATTTGCCACCAAATTCTGCCTCTTCTTTCTGTTTTCGTGTTCACCAATGTGCTTATTTCTTCACGAAGATGAAAGCGTTTCAAAATATTACCATGACTAAGCTATGATAAATTACATCGTCATAATGACAATCAATGTCAGCCAGAAATGACTGGAATTGCCGACGAGTCCATGTGATCGAATATAATTAATTGTAGATGTCACTGTGTTCATCAAATGTTCTAAATTTAATGTTGCTCCACATAGAACTTGTTGATGAATAATGCAGTGTAATTCAAGAGGGATATCAGTATTTCTGTTAGTAAATTCATTTATTATTTTGCCAATTAATCCACTTTTTGTACCACTTATATTCCATGCCCCTTCTGTTGTTATAGCTGCCAATCCATTCCATCCTAAATCGAGTTCCTTCAATGATTCACTTGCAGAAACAAGTCCTCGCCTGTTTTAGTTTCAAGGATGTTTTTTAAATATACTAGCTCATCAGTTATTTCACACGCTTTGTCAATGCCACGAATTCAAATTAAAGTTATCATGGACGTCATTACTTCCATCCAAAGCCAACGAAAAACACTCTAATAATTTTGATTTTTCGCATAGTTTTGAGCACACATTAGCCCCGAGTTCTTCTGTTCTTCTCATCACTGTGCGCCACGATAAACTGACCGAATTTATAAGTTGTTTATTTTCAGGACACATGCCATCTATTACAGGAAGTGTACCGTATAGTTCTTCACAAACTCCAGATTAGAAAAAGGATTACCTCTCACGGCTAATTTTAATGTGCAACTTTATAACCAGCGCGGACTGCAGCTATATTTTCCTCGATTTGTTTCGTGAGCATTTGTTTTTGAGGCGACATTAAATTTGAAGTATATTCCTTCCGTAATACTCAATTGTACTAAGTCTTAGGCTGATTTTGGAAGGAAGAATAAGGAAAAATAAGAGAACGTTTATGGCATTTGTAGACTTTGAAAAAGCTTTTGATAACGTTGATTGGACTAAATTGTTTGACATTTTGAAAATGATTGGAATAAAGTACAGGGATAGGAGGGTGATATACAATATATACAGAAACCAGACAGCAGTCATTCGAGCAGAAGGACTTTAGAGAGAAACTGGTGTTCAGAATGGTGTAAGGTAAGGCTGCAACTTATCACCCATAATTTTCAATCTTTACATTGAACAAGCAATGAAGGAAATTGGAGAAGAAATTAAAGTGGGAGTGAAGATTCAAGGAGAAATAATTTCAACTCTGAGATTTGCTGATAACATCGTCATCCCGGCCGACAAGCCTGAGGATCTGAATTCGTTTTTGGAATGGTATGGACTCCGTCTTGAGGGAAGAGTTCATGATAAAAATTAATAAATGTAGAACAAAGATATTGGAATGCAGCCGAAATAAATCAGAAACCTCTATGGACATCAAATTGGCAGGTAAAAAAACTAAAGGAAGTAGGAGACTTCTGTTACTTAGGAAGCAGAATAACCAGTGATGGACGAAGCAAAGAGGATATGAAAAGTAGGTTAGCTCAGGCAAGGAAAGCATTTTTACTGGAAAGGAATCTGTTGACAACGAATATAGATTTAGATATTAGGAAGTCATTTTTTAAAGCCTCTGTCTGGAGCGCGGCACTCTATGGAAGTGAAATGTAGACTATTGGTGCAGCAGAAAATAGGGGAATTGAAGCGTTTGAAATGTGGTGTTACAGAAGAATGATGGAGATCAGATGGGTAGATTGGGTTACAAACGAAGAGGTATTAAGACAAGTAGGAGAGGAGAGATATTTCTGGCGACTGCTAATAAAGAGAAGAGATAGGTTGGTAGGACACATACTAAGACATCCAGGAATAGCAAAGTTAGTTATGGAAGGAAGGGTCGAGGACAAGAACTGTAGGGGTAGAATATGTTAAACAGATTGCCTCGGATGTAGGGTGTGGTAGCTATGTAGAGATGAAACGATTAGCTCAGGACAGGGAGGCATGGAGCACTGCATCAAACCATTCAAAAGACTGAAGACTCAAACAACAACAGATAATGTGCTTAGAATCATAATGCTGCTTGAAGTTGTATTCTTTAAAAACTGAAATATTTTTCTTGCATATCAGTAATAATAATGTTATTGGTTTTACGTCCCTTTTAACTACACTGGCTTTTAGAGACGCCGGGGTGCCGGAATTTTGCCCCGAAGGGGATCTTTAACGTGCCAGTAAATCTACGGACACGGCTCCCTCGCATTTGCGCACCCTCAAATGCCAGCTGACTGCGCCAGGATACGAACCTGCAACCTTGGGCCCAGCAAGCGAGAACGTTACCCCTGAGCCACGCAGCCAGCCTCTTGCATATCAGACTCATTACTTTGCTACTGTTTTCAATACAAAAACAGTCATCTGCCCATTTCTCTTTACAAACACGTCACTCACAGTCGAAAATGAATTTAAATATCCCGGACGTTAGATGACATTAGTAAACCACAATGAAGCTTCCTAAGCACTGGCTATTTCCTGTGGATGTCCCAAGATAACTAACTGTACCTACTGTATATTATCTCCAGTAGAATGCAGCAGGTATGTCACTCTCCGGTGAAGTCTGCAACTGTAATTCCAAGAAACGACTGGGAAAGTCTAATCCTTTCCTGCTTTTAAGGTAGTAATAATAATGCATCTTAGAACTTCCCTGCAGCCCAGTAAAAGTAACATCCCGTCAAGAATAAAACTACGAATAATTCAGAGATATTTATTTATGGTTTTGTCTCCTTTCTCCGTAAATTACAACGAAGTTCTTATTTTCTAGTTTTTTTTTGGTAGGTACGAAACACATACAATAAAACTTAAGAAGATTATAAAAACTGGGTCAGGGGGCCTCACAAAATGCCTTCGCTGGCCGAGTTTGGCACACGGGCTGTACGTTGAGCACCCCTGATCTAGGGGCACACAAGGAGAGACAATAATAGTTCTTGTTGTTGATTACTTAAGGAACTTCACGACATCGTGGTTATGTCACCCCTGGCATATATATTATTTACTAGCTGAAGTACCCGTGCTTCGCTACGCGTTATAAATAAATTAAAATTTGAAGGTGACAGTTAAAATAGGGGATAGGCGAGGTGCTGCGCAGAGGGAGATTAAGGATGGAACATTTTATCCAACTACACCGCTCGGCGTTGACCGTGTTTTATAGCACAACGTTAGGTTTTACTCGCTAACCGTTCGAGATACCTTTCGGATAGAAAATTTAATTTTAAACCTCGTAGGCCTATATGCCATCAAAAGTTTGCTATTTCTTAGCGTTCTCTTTTTTAATTGAAATGGAAATATGGAAGTATGAAACCAAAGGGTGTAGTGACGTCACTAAAATGGTCGCCATCTTTAAATAGAGCAAAGTATTCAAATCAAAAGTAACCTATATGTTAACCAGGTAAATCAGCTACTTCTAAGTAAAATTCATGTAAATCGGACCAGTGGTACTTGCGTGATTGAGTAATACACAGACACACACCATCTCATTTTTAGCCTCGCTTCGCTCGCGTCATAGTCGTGTCATATTGTTATTCAATGAAATGCAGGTTTAACCCCGTTAACACCCCTTTAGAACCAGAATACCCAAAAATCCCTCCTTAGTAGATGTTTTCGACACACAACAAACAAATCCCCAAAATGTCATTCTTCTAACTTTAATAGTTTTGGTTGGTCGATGAGAGTGAACATCCAAAAATCCTTCCTTAGTGGACGTTTTTCTTCCAGAATTTCACCCCTCCGCATAGGCCCCTTAAATTGCTTTTATGAAGAAAAAAAAACGGTCGAACACCTATTTTATTTATTTATTTATTTATTTTTAAGCTGATTGATTTCCTCCGAGTTTCAAACTCCTCGCCTATGTCGTTTAAGAGATACACGCTCCGTTAGGAATATTTTAACCCCCACTTTTCATCCCTTTCACCTCATAATATACACTACATCGAAAAACCATTAGACATGCGTCAGCTTATTTTTAATGATTAGTATATGTGCCAAGTATCACGTCCCCAAATGATATTGTTATTCAATGAAATGCACGTTTACCCCCCTTAACACCTCTTTAGAACCTGAATATCCAAACCTCTTTCCTTAGTGGACGTTTTCGACATACAACGAACATATCCCCAAAATTTCATGTTTCTAACTTCAATAATTTTGGCTGGGCGATGATGAGTGAGTGAGCGAGTCAGTCAGTACATTTTCTTTCATTTATTTTTGAAAATTTCACCCCTCCCCATGAACCCCTTAAATTGGATTTATGAAACAAACGGTCAAACACCTATTTACTTATTTAAAGCTGTTTTCCCCCTGAGTTTGATGAGTGAATAAGTGAGTCAATCAGTTAGGAGACTTTCTTTCCTGTTTTTATTTTCCCCCCCAGAATTTCAACCCTCTCCAAGGGCCCCTTAAATTGGATTTATGAAAAAAAACGGCCGAACACCTATTTACTTGTATTTTAAGCTGTTTTTTCCCGCCGAATTTCAAACTTCTCGCCTATATCGTTTCAAAGATACACGCTCCGTTAAGAATCCCTCAATCCCAAATGTTCACCCCTTTCACCTCATAATATACACCACATCGATAAACCCTTAGACATATGTCTGATTATTTTTAATGATTAGTTTATATACCGAATATCACATCCCCAAAGAAACAACTCATGAGATATCGTTATACAATGAAATGCACGTTTACCCCCTTAACACCTTTTTAAAACCCGAATAAACAAAAATCATTCCTTAGTTGACGTTTTCGACATACAGCGAACATATTCCCAAAATTTCATGTTTCCAACTTTAATAGTTTTCGCTGGGCATGATGAGTGAGTGAGTCAGACAGGACATTTACTTTCAATTATTTTTACCAGAATTTCACCCCTCCCCATGGGCCCCTTAAATTGGATTGATGAAAAAACGCTTGAACACCTATTAACTTATTTTTTAAGCTGTCTTTTTCCCCTGAGTTTGATGAATGAGTGAGTTAGTCAGTCAGTTAGGACACTTTCTCTCCCTTTTCCCCCCAGAATTTCACCCCACCCCATTGGACCCTTAAATTAATTTATGAAAATTACAGTCGAACACCGATTTACTTACTTTTTAAGCTGATTTTTTTCGCTGCGTTTCAAATTTCTCGTCTATGTCGTTTAAGAGATAGGCGTACTCGCTCCGTTAGGAATCCTTCAACCCCCACTTTTCACCCCTTTCACCTCATAATAATACACCACATCGAAAAACCCTTAGACACATGTCTGCTTATTTTTAATGATTAGTTTATATGCCGAGTATCACATCCACAAATGAAACCACTCGTGAGATATTGTTATTCAATGAAATGCAGGTTTAACCCCCTTAAGACCCCTTTAGCACCTGAATATCCCAAAAACCTCCCTTAGTGTACGGTTTTGACATACAACGAACATATTCCCGAAATGTCATGTTTCCAACTTCAATATTTTTGGCTGGGCGATGATGAGTGAGTGAATGAGTCAGGACATTTTCATTCAATTTTTTTTCTTCAGAATTTCACCCCTCCCGAAGAACCCCTTCAATTTGATTGAAAAAAAAACTGTCGAAAAGCTATTTACTTACTTTAAAGCAGTCTTTTCCCCCTGAGTTTGATGAGTGAGTGAGTCAGTCAATCAGTTAGGACACTTTATTTCCTGTTTCCCCCCCCCCAGAATTTCACCCCTCCCCATGGCCCCTTAAATTGGATTTATGAAAAATCGGTCAACACATATTTACTTATTTTTTATGCTGATGTTTTTCCGCTGAGTTTCAAACTCCTCGCCTATGTCGTTTAATAGATACACGCTCCGTTAGGAATCTTTCAATCCCCACTTTTCACCCCTTTCATCTCATAAACACATCGAAAAACCCTCAGACACGTGTCTTGTTACTTTTTAATGATGAGTTTATATGCCGTGTATCACATCCCCCAATCAAACCAATCGGGAGATATTGTTATTCAAGATATTGTTATTCAATGAAATGCAGGTTTAACCCCCTTAAGACCCCTTTAGAACCTGAATATCCGATAATCCTCCCTTAGCAGACGGTATTGACATACAATTAACGTATCCCCAAACTGTCATGTTTCTAACTTCAATAATTTTGGCTGGGTGATGATGAGTGAGTGAGAGAGTGAGTCAGGACATTTACTTTCAATTTTCTTTTTTCAGAATTTCACCCCTCCCCATGAACCCCTTAAATTCGATTTATGAAAAAAAAACCTGTCGAACAGCTATTTACTTACTTTAAAGCAGTTTTTTCCCCTGAGTTTGATGAGTGAGTCAGTCAGTCAATCAGTTAGGACACTTTCTTTCCTGTCCCCCCCCCCCCCCCCAGAATTTTACCGCTCCCCACGGGCCCCTTAAATTGGATTTATGAAAAAACAGTCAAACACATATTTACTTCTTTTTTGTGTTGATTTTTTTTCGCTGAGTTCCAAACTCCTCGCCTATGACGTTTAAGAGATACACGCTCCGTTCGGAATCTTTCAATCCCCACTTTTCACCCCTTTAACCTCATAATATACACCACATCGAAAAACCCTCAGACATGTGTCTTCTTATTTTTAATGATGAGTTTATATGCCGAGTATCACATCCCCCAATGAAACCAATCGGTAGATATTGCTATTCAATGAAATGCAGGTCAACCCCCTTAACACCCCTTTAGAACCTGAATATCCAAAAATCCTCTCTTAGTGGGCATTTGCGGCCCTTGAGGAAGCTGCATACCAGATTTCATTCCAATCCGTTCGGTGTTTTCTGAGATTTCGTGATGAATAAATGAATGAATGAGTGAGTGAGTGGTATTTGACAAATATAGTACACACATCAAAAAAAGTTTTGCATCACCTCGGTTCCCAGATCTCCGGCATATAGACGTTGACTGTGTATATTGTATCAAAGATACAGTCCCTTTGACTGTTCATAGATGTCACTAAAACTGCTCAAAGATGTAAACAACCATGCATGAGCAGGGCCTATTAGACGGAGGGGGTACGACAGCCGATCAGTTCCAGTCATTCCACCAGGACGAAGGTACGCTGCTCATGTTGTCTGTAGTTCTACCATGCCTAGAAGGTCAATACCGCAGTTCGATCGCGTCCGCATTGTTACTTTGTGTCAAGAAGGGCTCTCAACAAGGGAAGTTTCCAGGCGTCTCAGAGTGAACCAAAGCGATGTTGTTCGGACATGGAGGAGGTACAGAGATACAGGAACTGTCGATGACAGGCCTCGCTCAGGCCGCCCAAGGGCTACTACTGTAGTGGATGACCGCTACTTACGGATTGCCGCTCGGAGGAACCCTGACAGCAATGCCACCATGTTGAATAATGCGTTTCGTTCAGCCACAGGACGTCGTGTTTCAACTCAAACTGTGCGCAATAGGCTGCATGATGCGCAACTTCACTCCCGACGTCCATGGCGAGGTCCAGCTTTGCAACCCCGACACCATGCAGCGCGGTACAGATGGGCCCAACAACATGCTGAATGGACCCCACAGAATTGGCATCACGTTCTCTTCACCGATGAGTGTCGCATATGCCTTCAACCAGACAATCGTCGGAGACGTGTTTGGAGGCACCCTGGTCAGGCTGAACGTCTTAGACACACTGTCCAGCGAGTGCAGCAAGGTGGTGGTTCCCTGATGTTTTGGGGTGGCATTATGTGGGGCCGACGTACGCCACTGGTGGTCATGGAAGGCTCCGAAACGGCTTTACGATACCTGAATGACATCCTCCGACCCATAGTGCACCCATATCGGCAGAATATTGGAGAGGCATTTGTCTTCATGGACGACAATTCTCGACCTCATCGTGCACATCTTGTGAATGCGTTCCTTCAAGATAACGACATCGCTCGACTACAGTGGCCAGCATGTTCGCCAGACATGAACCCTATCGAACATGCCTGGGATATGTTGAAAAGGGCTGTTTATGGACGTCTTGACCCACCAACCACTCTGAGAGATTTACGCCGAATTGTCGTTGAGGAGTGGGACAATTTGGACCAACAGTGTCTTGATGAACTTGTGGATAGTATGCCACGACGAATACAGGCATGCATCAATGCAAGAGGACGTGCTACTGGGTATTAGAGGTAGTGGTGTGTACTGCAATCTGGACCACAAATGCTGAAAGTCTAGCTGTATGATGGTACAACATGCAATGTGTGGGTCTCATGAGCAATAAAACGAGCTGAAATGTTGTTTGTGTTGATCTCTATTCCCTTTGTATTTAAAGGTTCCGGAACTCTTGGAACCGAGGTGATGCAAAACTTTTTTTGATGTGTGTAGAAAGAAGATAGTGTCAAGTCTTTGTTATGCTAAACTCGGTTGACAGTGCTGTGTGAGCAGTTGAGTAACTAACGGGATTTCAAGTAAAGATCCTCATTTTCTATACCGGTAGTGCAGAGCGCAATTGGCATCTAGTCGGCCGTGTCTCGACTTGAGCTATGTTGCCATGGAAACTATCCGCCTTGTCATTCCTTCATGAGTATATTTTATGATTTGATTAGCCTGTGCTGGAGTGCAAAAGGGCCGAAATCAGAAGAATGAGAAAGACTATCAAAAATTCATGTAGCCAGCGGTTCCTTCTGGGTCCTAAACTATGTGTATGCAAAATATGGTAAAGATTACCGGGTGAGTAAGCCGTGGTGGTTACGGCATGACTGATGGCAGTCGCTCACATCCGGGAGGCGAGGAGGTTCGAATCCCCCCGCTGGCAACCTTGAAGATGGTCTTCTGTGGTTTCCTATCTTCCTTCCAGGCAAATGCCGGGGTTGGTCCCTAATTATAGGCCACAGCCGCTACCTTCCAACTCCTCGTCCTTACATTCCAACTTCCCTCCTTCCCTCCCCAACGGTACTTGTAGCTCACCCATTGGGTGTCCGTCTCGAAGCAGCTACAAAACTGGCGAGCTGAACATGTCCTCGGACACTCCCGGCACTAAAAGCCATACGCTAAAAAAAATGGTTAAAATTGGTGGAACGGTGTAGATTTGTATCCGGAACCAACCCACATACATACATACAGACTTTCACTTTTATATATTAGATTTAGCGTATGGCTTCTGGTGCTGGGAGTGTCCGAGCACATGTTCGGCTCACCAGAGGCTGTAGCTGCTTCAATGTGGACACCCATGGGGTGAGCTACCAGTTCCGTTCAATTTCAAGTAGTACCAACTTTCGTTACCAGATGTCCTGACACCTAGTGGTGAACGCTGGAACTTTGATAGAGCGTTTCAACGAAATCTAACCGAGAAATTTAGCTTCACACAAGTTTAATTAGAGGAAGGTTCTTTTGCATGCCATAAATCTATGACATGGGACTCCTTGGCTTTACTTCCCTTCCGAAGAAAAGCATACTGAAGGATTTTAACGCTCTTAAAAATCCGACGACTTAGGCCGGGTTTGAACCCGCGATCTTGTGCATAGAAGCTCAGCATGCTACCAACTACGCCACCGAAGCCGCTAACCCCCGTGTACATAATATTTGGTGGCGTAGTTGGTAGCATGCTGAGCTTCTACGCCTAAGGTCACGGGTTCAAACTCGGCCGAAATCGTCGGATTTTTAAGAGTGTTAAAAATCCCTCAGTATGCCTTCCTTCGGAGGGAAAGTAAAGCCGGCGCTCCCATGTCATAGATTTATGGAATGTAAAAGAAACTTCCACTAACTACACTTGTGTGAAGCCAAAATTTGTAGGTTAGAATTGATAACGCTATATTAGTTCCAACGTTCGCCGCCAGGTGCTGACTGCGATGCCATCTAGTAACCAAGTACGCAAGCTAGGTGTCGTGGATGGTAGCATTTGGTAGCAAAAGTAGGAACTACTTGAAATTATTGTCTGCAGTCCTTACTTGAATTAAAAACAGATAACACACACTAATACAGTCATCACAATTAACACCGGTTATCAGACAGATTCTACACACACCCAAAGTACACGGGGCTACATGACCGCGTTGTCGCAGCCATAAACTACGGAACCAACCAACCAATAATCTAATAGAGAGTGCTTTTGTGGTATCTGTAGTCTAATAGTGCATGCACTGTATTTGTGACTGAGGCTAGGATTGGGGAGAAAATGGCCATGGTATTAAGTTACGGACCATCCTGGGATTTACCTTGAGTAGAAGTCAGATAACAGGAATAAACACGTCTAGGGTGGCTGAGGTGGGAATCGAACCCCATTCTTCTCAGTTTTGCCTCACGAAACTGAGTGTAGCCCTTAGCCCAGAATGGAATTTCTTGGCAGAGCTGGTAGTCGAACTCGGAACTCCTAGGCAATTGTTGTTTGAGTCTTCAGTCTTTTGACTGGTGTGATTCAGCTTTCCATGCCTCCCTGTCCTGAGCAAATCGCTTCATCTCTACATAGCTACCACACCCTACATCCGAGGCAATTTGTTTAACATATTCTAACCTTGGTCTACCCCTACATTTCTAGTCCTCGGCCATTCCTTCCATTACTAAGCTTGGTATTCCTGGGTGTCTTACTATGTGTCCTACCAACCTATCTCTTCTCTTCATTAGCAGTCACCAGAAACATCTCTCCTCTCCCACTCGTCTTAATACCTCTTCGTTTGTAACCCTATCTACCCATCTGATCTTCATCACTCTCCCGTAACACCACTTTTCAAACGCTTCAATGCTCCTCTTGCAGCTGCACCAATAGTCCGACTTTCGATGTCAATTTTGTAAAAAGTTTGCCTTGCCTGAGCCAACCTACTTTTATCATTTCAAATGATCTTGTCTACTTCGTCGTTATGTTTGGGTCTAACGTTATGCGATACGGAGACGGCGTGTATGACGTCATCTTGTTGTTCAGTGCATATGCACCGAGCCTCAGTTTACTCCTGGGGTCTGGCCTTATGCGTTACGGAGACGGCGAGTGTGTGACGTCAGACAGGAATACAGGGTGACTTCTAAATAAGTGTGCAGAATGTCAGACAGGAATACAGGGTGACTCCTAAAGAGATATACAAGACGTCAGATAAGATTACAGGGTGACTCCTAAAGAGGTGTACAAGATGTCAGATAAGAATACCGGGTGACTCCTAAAGAGGTGTACAACATGCCAGATAAGAATACAAGATGACTCTTAAAGAGGTGTACAAGATGGCAGAGAAGAATACAGGGTGACTCCTGAAGTGGTGCACAAGATATCAGACAAGAATACAGGGTGACTCCTAAAGAGGTGTACAAGATGTCAGACAAGAATACAGGGTGACTCCTAAAGAGGTGTACAAGATGTCACACAAGAATACAGAGTGACTTCTAAAGAGATATACAAGATGCCAGATAAGAATACAGGGTGTCTCCTAAAGAGGTGTGCAGGATGTCAGACCAAAATACAGGGTGACACTTAACGCGGTGTACATTAGCTTAGATTCACTTCAAATACAGGGTGACCCTTAAAGAGGTTTGCAAGATATCAGATTCAATTAATAGGTGATCCTTAAGGAGGTGCCCGCGCGGGAAGCCTAAGTTAATGGGTAATGGAGTCTGTTGAAAGGGTCCTGGGGCTTCGAACGAAGCGAGAAGCCCTCCTGAGCCTTTCTAACATGTTTAGCATTTGCAGCATGCGTCATTTGAAATGATATAAAGTCTAGTCTCTCAGACTGACGGTATCTTTTTTATATCCTCTTCGCTTCGTGTCAATGCATGTGAGATTTTCAAAGTGAAATTCCATGTCCTGTGGTTCGGATTCCACTTAAAAAGGAGGTCCCGTGGCTCATGATCTCAAGATTAACGGTCACGTTAAACTACAAGCTTCCTTTTTCTTCGCTTCGTCCATCACTGGTTATTTTGCTTCCTAAGTAACAGAAGTCTCCTACTTCCTTTAGTTTTTCACCTGCCAAGTCGATGTCCAAAGAGGTTTCTGATTTATTTCGGCCGCTACACTGCGAGGTGGACTACCATATCAACTTTCGTATACGCTTTGCCTTGCTGCACGATCTCCTTTCCTTGATATTAGAAATAAAGTATGTGCATTCTCCATGGAAAGGGATCTATCGAGGCTGTGCTCTTCAACCCCTGGGACACCAATCTTGATCGCTATGGCAGTTGAAATGGGGAGTCACCCCATCTCCGATAACCTCACCCCCATTGCAATGAATCCTTCTTGGACGATAAAATCAATCCACAGGTTTTTAACAGCACATGCTGGATATGCCACCTGTGCTTTAGTGGCTGAAGAATGGTTTCTATGACATCTTGGTGTTAGCTGCTTGGGTCTAAGCTGCGTGGACCTGCGAGGAATGTGTATCGCAGACTATGAGTAGTGGTGGTGACGAGTGATGAGGTTTCTCGGTCCTTGCGTAGTAACAGAAGCAAATATATTAGTCGATGACTCACCCACTCATTCGCAACGACAGGCTGGTTTCAGAAAAGACCCATGTTAGCAGTATTGGAATAGACGAGAATGTCAGATATCACGGCGGGCAGTCGACAGGCTTCTCAATTCTCGCCTGCACCTACCCTGCCTCTGCCCTTCATCCCGAAAGTTCACAGAGCTTGGAACCGAGCAGTACATTAGTTTAGCATCAAGCACCTCGATGAAAGCATAATGTCAAAATATAGCTTAACTAGAAACTCGCTCCGGCTTCGCCCGGGAACAGTTATGAATGTATTACGTGATAAGCGCTTTCTTTATCGATGTCAATGAACTACGACCAATATCCGTTTTCCGTCTTGGCATGATGGGTTAAAATCACTGACTGGACTATTAATTATATTATCATGGAGATGCATGTGCAACGAATTCTTGTCAGACGTAATTTAAGAAAGGCGAAGTGCGTGAAACACAAATCCCCCTTCCGTTCAATCTAAACATGACTGTGTATTCTGCGGAACGAAACATTCACAGGCGAAATGAAGAAAAGCCGAGTTGCACTTCCAGGGAAACTCCAAACGCAACCTCTCTTCTCTGATTTCTTAACTCAACACAACTCGACAGTTCGCTGCTGGTTGTATCAGGGGTAACAGGCTCGCCCGCTAGCTAAGCTGTGTAACTGGGGTGATAGGCTTGCCCCTAGCTAACTATTAAACTGTCGCCTCAGTAATTAAATGGAGGTTGTTGGAAGAAATGTAAGAGCTATCCTCTCGTGGACGTTTTTGTAGAACTTTTCATGATGAGCAATTCTCTCCCGCATAGTATATTGATATTTTAAACGGGTTGCCCAGCGTAAGCTTAAAAAGCGAACGGACGCCAGGTTTTCTTCGACTTTTTCACTGAAATCTTTACTGCTTGGCTTCTTTTGATCATAGATGAATTATTTTCTACAGAAACCTTTCCTGAGATATTCTTTACAGAATGGTGAAAACCGCATCAAAATCCATCCAGTGGTTCTCGAGATTTCGCGTGATATCCAGGAATCGGGGACTTTGTTATGTTAAGTAGAGATGCGGGGTTCTCATCGGCACAAGAAAAAAAAATCAAGGAGCTTAGTTCCAAAATGTACCAAATCCAAAAGTAAAATTTCACGGCAGAGAGAAAATAACAAGCCTTGCTGTTCAATCTGATGGCTGATTTTCCGCACGTTGTCCTCTTATAGGAGGGGTTCTGAAACATTTTCTGTCGCGGCCCCCTTCTGAAACATGAAATATCTAGCCCTCCCTCCTATTCTTCTGTCATTTCTTAGCACTCCTCATAGGCTCCTTCGCACGAAATGCTATAACAAGATCTACAGTTGGTACAGGGTCTTTATTTTTCTTGGCAAGGAGATTGCGCTCGACCTTGGCTGGTGGGCTAATTGGGTGTTTTTTAAACCTACTGTGTACCGGTACTGTATATCGTGTTGTATAGTGCTGTAATGCCTTATCTGAAATATTCATTACGTAAACGTGTATATCTGCACAATACGTACATAAAGTGCAGGAAATCGTGCGCTAGAACAAGAAAAAATTTCGAGTGAAATGTCCAGGGAGACTCATTCCTATGAAACAACTGGCTAAGAGATTCAAACGTACAGGTTCAGTAAACAATAAATATAGACATAAAAGTCGTTATTTCCTTACTGAAGCTAAATGAACCGGAGTAACCGGAAACTTCATAAGGAGATGCCGGTTATGTTTGACAGCGGATGGGGAACATTTTCAGCATCTACTGTAAGCATGGTGAGTAAAAATGCATGATACTGATATTAAGCACCGTTTTCTGCCGTACATATGCGCGCGCGGCAGCCGGCAACTGAGCCCTCACTGGCGGAGCGCGTGAGCGAAAATGTCCTTGCCAAGCAAATATGAAGACCCTGTATATTGGCTTTCACGGTCAGTGAATTAAAACTCAGCAATTTGTCTAGGTTTGTGCCGTATCTTGTGTGAGGTTTCTCCTAGGACACCAAGCTGGCTCATCAGCGGGCTCTTATTGTACCCACCCGGACCCCCACAGGAGTAGCGAATGACGCGCTACCTCCTTTTTTTTATGAAGCGCACCTGCGCCTGTTTACTGCGAGAAATAAAAGCTCAAGCTGCCTGAACCTCTCAATGAAGGCTTCCAAAAAGATGCTATATTGGCTTTCACGCCAGTGAATTAAAACTCTGCAATTTTTCTAGGTTTGGGGGTCCGGGCGGGGACACCACGAGCCCGCTGATGAGCGAGCTCGGTGTCCTAGGTGAAACCCAAACAAGACAAGGAACAAACCTCGAAATATTGCTGAGTTAGATCAACAGTATTTGCTTCTGTCCAATTACTGCAGCTGCCAGTTACAATAATAATAATAATAATAATAATAATAATAATACGAGTAATAATATAATATAATATAATATAATAATTAGGGTTCGGATTCGAGCATATTTGCATATTTTTTTCCTGAATAGTACACATTGAAAGAAGCCTTTCGGTGGTATTTTCACCTCTCTGGGACCAACAGAATTGAAATTTATCGAGCATATAAATGCGTAAAACCGCGGTTTTCAGAATAGAAGCATATAAATGCATATTCTTGTGGTGTTCGTCTAAATAGTTTGTATTTCTTCGACCCCCCCCCCCCCCCGAAATCGGGCCCTGACCATCCTTAAGGTTCGAAAACAGAAATAATTATTGAAAAGCCTATCTGGTGCGAATAATAGAATAATAGTGATGTCGTTCTCGTCATTGAAACTTTTATTGACTGATTTAAGGAAATCATTAAATACTGAAAACATAGAAAAAATTCTTGTAGTACAGACCAATGCAGATCTACTTCATCGACTCGCCTAATTCTGAACATTTCGTAAATGAACTTTCAAACTGTAACTTTTAGAAGAAAACTTCTCTTATATATACTTGAAAAACTTGAATGCGAGTATATTGCAGTGTATCATACATACAATTAGAAAATAAAGCTCGTATATAAAGGTATGGTATTGTTTTTTTTTCGTTTCCCTTTCCTTTCTATAGCCTTTAACGGTGTTTTTCGAGCATATTCTGCATATTTAACCGCATATAATGTGTTTTTCGAGCATATCTATCGAGCATAAAACACATGGTTTTCGAGCATATCTGGAGATTTTATCGAGCATATCGATCCGAGCCCTAATAATAATACAATCGAATCTTTTTCTTTATTAGGACTGTATATTTCTGAAGGAAGGCAAGCACTATCACTTTCATGGGGTCTCTTTTTATCCCTGCTAATAAGCCACTTATACATGGGTAATGGCGTTACATGTATCCGTTTATTGTACTGTAGATTGGGCTAACCACTTCCACTGAATACGCACTAGAATTCACCAGTTGACTCACTGTCTTTAAACTGACTGCAAAGGCCTGGCTGAATTCGAGTCGACAATGACAGACGCTGCCATCGGGAGAGCGTGGGTTTGAATCCCTCCTCGGCCGTTATTATAATAGTTTTCGTGGTTTTCACCACCAGGCAAATACCTTTAACCGTTTATAGGGCAAAACTATTTTTATTTTTAGATTTTAATTTATTTTAATCAAGTTGTTGGCCTCTCACCAAGGTGGACTGAGTAAGATTCCCCTCAATGCATGTGAGATTTTTAAAGTGAAATGCCATGTCCTGTGGCTCGGATTCCACGTAAAAAGGAGGTCCTTATTTTAATTATTGTAATTACTAATAATCTTATTTTTT
This sequence comes from Meconema thalassinum, assembly GCA_946902985.2. Classification (NCBI taxonomy): domain Eukaryota; kingdom Metazoa; phylum Arthropoda; class Insecta; order Orthoptera; family Tettigoniidae; genus Meconema; species Meconema thalassinum. Next base: position 28,838,241 of record OX336392.1, read on the forward strand.
ATTTCTCTAATTTCAATGTTTGTATAGGGTATTCATTTTATCCTATTTTCATTTATGAAAAAATAGGCTTATGAGATCACCTTTTGTCCATGTGTCTGACTGTGTGTGCGTGTGTGTGTGTGTGATGGTGTGTGTCCCCCCTAATAACATCTAAACGGCTGGAGCGATTTTAATGAAACTCGGCAAGTTCATAGCTCTATTCCGGGCGACCCCGATCGTGCCCTTCAAATTTTGTTACGTCTCACCAATCCAACATGGCGGCTGTGCGAAATATTTCACCAGCATTCGATATCTCCGAAACTATTACCGATATCATCCTGAAATGTTGTATGGTGATAAAGGGAACTGCTAGAAATTCACTTATGTGACCTTTGAAAACCTGGTAACTACAAAACCAACATGGCGGCCGAGCGAAGTTGCCACATTTAAATGGACGGTTCTCGCGATTTAACCAACCAAACGCAATGAAACTTGGCACAGTATATGTTTATATATATTGTAATGCACCGACATCTAACTTCGTTCAATGGTTTACATAACCTCAAAATGGCGGCTGTGCTAATTATTTCACAGACATTCAATAACTCCGAAACTATTTATGATATCAACCTGTAATTTTGAACGGTGATGAAAAGCACTGCTACAAGTTTATCTATGTAACTTTCAAAAACCTGTAAACTACGAAACGAACATGGCGGCCAAGCGAATTTGAAACCTTCAAATACATTTTTCTCGTGATATAATCATATGAGCGCATTGAAATGTGGTACAGTAAATGATTATACATATTGTCATTCACTGGCATCTAATTTAGTTCAATTGTTTACATAAACTGAAGATGGCGGCTGTGCGAATTTTAAAATTATGTTTTTATTCTTGTGTCGTAATCATGCGATCGAAGTGAAAGTTTGAATAATGAAGCTACGCAATAATTTTCCTTTAATGGTACATAACTCTATGGCCTATACATATAACAATCCAAAATGGCGAGCATCCGAAATATTTTGACGGTTCTCAATATCTAAGAATTCTTTCCAGCAATCAAACTGATTTTTTTAATGTTCATAGAGGCTATGAACATAAGTTCACCTATATGACTTTCAGTAACATGGTGAGCACAAATCCAACATGGCGGTGACGCGAAGTATAAATATTTAAATGAACGTTTCTCGCGATTTAACCATCTGAGTGCAGTGAAACTTTGCACGTTAATGCTTTTACAAATGTTAATCCACTGGTATCTAATTTATTCCAATTGTTTTCATATCCACAAGATGGCAGCTGTGCGAAATTTTAAAATCTCGTTTTTACTTCTTGTGTCCTAATCATGCGATTGAAGTCTGAAAACCACACGTACACAATAATCTTCATGTAATAGTAGAGGAAAAGTACCAAATATGGAATACATTCCTAATATGGAATACCCCAATATTTGTTAAATTAAACTTGGCAGCGCTGCGTGGAACAGGTACGAAGATGCACAAGGAAGGTCTCTCTGGCGGTGAGTTGAGGGGAGGCACTTGAGCGGCGTTCTTTGTCCGTGACAGTCGAATTAGTGTTTTACAACCCCCAAGAAGTTTTGGGAAGGTAAGAATTGCAGTCGTTTACAAATTATGGCTTTATCTAATTTCCAAAACGCCTGTTAGCGTTACGTAGAGTGTGCACTAGCCATACAAACTATGCAGTGGACAGATACATTTGATGAACTGGTGTACATATTTTGTAAGGTGCAATTTAAATGCTGCTGGGGACCTAATATGGAATACTGTGGTGTTCCTATTATGGAATAGTATTCCATATTTGGAGCCGGACACTTCCATATGTACAGGCAGTTTTTCTTTTCTTTAGAACCATGGCCGAACGGAAGGACAATTCAGAGGGAAAGGTACGGAAGAAGTGGAAGGAAGTAGATATGCAACACTCTATCACTGCAGTATGGACAGAGAAAATGGGTTAAAAATGGCAGCAAGTGCATATGGTGTACCAAGAACAATTGTTTCCTTTAACAACAAATAAAATACAACAGTAAAGGAAGAATAAGTGGATGTTTCTAACTCTGCCCCCAAAAGTTCCAAATGCCATTAAGAAACACAATCGAATCTAATCGTAACAAGGGGCAGATGACCTCGTAGTTCCACCCCTTAAGACAACAATAACTAACTAATCGTAACAGAATACATTTGTCCTGTCCCTAAATTAGCAAGGCCAAAGGATCCTCAACGAGGAATGGCTCCAGGGAAGGCTGAGAATCTAACATCACCACCTTACAAAGATAAACTGCTGGACTCTCAGGTGGCACATTTGTACGTAAACATTGCAAATAATGATTTATTATTTTAAATTAAGTTCATGTGTTTCTTATTTTAAGCATACAAAACAAAATTCTTAGGATACACATAATAGTATTCCATATTAGGAACACTTTTTTCAGAACAAAATATTTACAGTTTTTAATATATTTTGCAATTTACAAAAAAATTAAGTGTTAATCAGAAAAAAAATAGCTGATAAAGTCGACAGATTGTAGCAACGTAACATGTATTCAGAATTTAACAATTTCAAAAAGGAGGTCGTCATTTTTATTAAAATAAAAAGGTATTCCATATTTGGCACTCTTCCTCTACATAAATAAAAATCCAACCTGGCTACCATCTGCAATATTTAGTCGGTTCTCAATATCTACGAATCTAATATAGCAATCAATCTGAAATTTTGTATGTTGATAGAGCCAATTAATATGAGTAGGATATATGGAAATGGGCTGTATAGTTCTTCACGGAATTACTTGTTAATTTTCAATTTATGTTCTTATAGATTTAATTTTCATATTTTTCATCGAATTAATTAATTGAATAATTACGATTTTTTATATTTATGTTATTATTTTAATTTTATGTTTCTTTTGTTATTAATGATTTGTCAAATTTAATTTTACACAATAAAATTATCGTTGATGTTTTTTTAAATTTTATCCATCAGATTACGTCAAGTACATACGAGTATTTCATTTTTTCGGTAAGAAAATTCTCCAAAATTTGACTTAAACCTAAGGATTCAACCATCAGCTTCTTTGAAAGAATAACTGTCCTTATGGCAGGTGGTTATTATCCCTACCTCACTATCCCATAAAAGGTTAAATAAATCCACAGCCGATTTCCTTCCAAACCTCATTGGCTGCATTCACATAATAAATACACTACTACAGACAATACAAATCACAGGTGATCTGTCAAATTTGACAAATTCTGGTAACAAGGCCCTAAATGAAAACAATAGTATCCCTGAAACACCACAGTGGGGTCTGAGTGACCCTGCGAAAAACAAACCATTTTTTAATGCGAAACAGTACGCTACTAAGACATCTTGAAAATTAGGATAATAGGTCACTACCCACGGCTAGCGACATTCAGATCTGTCACCGTACAAGAACATTCTTGAGACAGAAATAAAGATCATAAAGATCATAAAGCCAATAGATGGCTGATGACGTCACGTTGTTGAAACCAACATCTCGATCAGCTGACTAAAGGGAACTGCGGGTAGTTTGGAGCACTGAAATACTACACGTGATGATAAAATTGGGCTATTTAAAGTGATTTCTATTCATTACTAAGCCAGAATGGTGTATTACTGTGTCGCGTATGGATAGTTGGGTACAGTAAGGAGACGTTTAAAAAAGGATCGGGCATTTCTTTCCTTACGTATGTTAATCTATTGCTAAATAACCCTACAATTCTTGACTTAATTACCATTTCTTTAGCCTGCGTTTCCTCTTACCTCCGAAACATGAAAAAAAAACATGGAAACGCTGGCATTTATTATAAATTATTATAATTTACCCTGGAAGCCTCCGTGGCTTAGGCGGCAGGACGCCGGCCTCTCACCGCTGGGTCCGTGGTTCAAATCCCGGTCACTCCATGTGAGATCTGTGCTGGACAAAACGGAGGCAGACAGGTTTTTCTCCGGGTGCTCCGGTTTTCCCTGTCAACATTTCATTCCAGCAACACTCTCCACTATCATTTCATTTCATCTGTCATTCATTTAATCATTGCCCCAGAGGAGTGCGTCAGGCCTCGGCAGCCGTCACAGTTCATATCCTCGCCGCAAGATGGGGGCTTCATTCATTCCATTCCTGACCCGGTCGGAGACTGGAAGCAGGCTGTGGATTTTCATTATAATTTACCCAAGCCTATCCCTTACTCCACTGAACAGCCCTGTATTTATGCTCGAAGGTATCAAGTATTTACATGTCCTAGAAGAATCTCAAAATTTCCTCAACCAGACGCACTGTCCATAACTTACGTTTAATATTTATTATCGAAGACTACACCGTCACATCTGTAGCATAACCTGCAATTTGATACTGAACATGATTGACGAATGTTATTTGTCATTATCTGTGTTTTCGGAGAACCAGAAAATGTTCCCGAGCTTTGGGACCAACATAAAGAAGAAATGTCTGAAGATTTTGTACGCAGATACTCTGAAGAAAGTGGCCCACAGCATGCACTCATTGAAATCAATGGCCTCCTTCACACCTACGGCTTAGATCTTAAGAAACTTAACTTGCCAGATGTAAAACTACACGTTAACAGTCCAGGAATGCATTCGTTTGATGTTTTAGAAGCGTAAGCAAGGGCTATCAGCAACATACAAAAGCTTAATGAGGCGCAACTTAGGGTTGTAGATTCGATCTTGAATGCCATATATGGAAACCCATATGACACATTAAAACAGAACTGTTTCTTTTTACATGGACCGGCAGGAACTGGTAAAACATTTGTTTGCTTTACATTGTTACATATAATCAGAGCAAAAGAAGATCAAGCTACTCCAGTAGCGTCTACAGGAATAGCAGATACACTTCTACAAGGAGGACGAACTGCCCATTCTGTCTTCAAAATCCCTCTGATTCTCAATTCTAATTCTACGTGCAACGTTACGCCAAACACAGCGGAAGCAACAGCCCTGTTGAATACAAAATTAATTATTGGGAATGAAGCACCAATGACGCATGTGTACAGACTTCTCAAATATCTGACCAACTGTACTGAAGCATTTGGTGGTAAAGTCATCTTACTGGGTGGTGATTTTCGCCCAAGTCCTTTCTGTCATAATGAGAGGATCACGTTCTTTGACAGTTGCTAGCTGATTGAAGCGGCATAGCCTCTGGAATAAATTCCATGTACTTAAACTCACCCAGAACATGCGCGCTTTAAATTCTGAAAGAGGATTTACAACATGGCTTTTAGAAATAGGAGAAGGCAAGACTGGGGCGGAAATTACGGTACCATCTACAGTACATGCTATCCACAAATACCTAGGTACAAGATCCAGTCGAACAGCTATACGATGATTTTGATTTTACTGCTGTCACCCCCACAGGAGCTTAAAGGAAGAACTATTGTTACGGTCGCCAATGAAGCATCGCTTGAACTGAACAATCGAGTACTTCAGCGTTTACCTGGAGATGAGGTAGTCTACGAGAGTGTAGACTGAATTGTGCGTGAGCATGCTCAAGATCACTTGGCTTACCCTGAAGAACAGACTGACACCAACTGGCATGCCTCCACATAAACTTAAGACTTAAGAAAGGTGCTATCATTATGTCATTAAGAAATATTCTACCCTCAAAAGGGGTCTGCAATGGGACGAGGCTAATAGTTAACGGGTTACAACGTAATATCATACAGGCAACTATTATAGATTCTGATAAGAGAGAAATCGTTTTCGTACCCAGGATAACCCTTATCCCCTCTGATACGAACATGCCTTTTAAATTTAAAAGAAGGCAATTCCCAGTACGATTGGCTTTCTCAATGACAATAAATAAATCTCAGGGTCAGACTTTCGATAAAATCTGCCTTTACGTAGCCCTTTCACGGGTAAGATCGTTTAGCTCGCTGTCGGTTGTGTCAACAACTAACAAAATAACCAACTGTGTGTTTAGAGAAATTTCTAATAGATAAATTCAAAAAGTATCTTAACAAAAAGCATTATCTTGGAAGAAATGTGATTTGGCTTCTTAAATACAACTCTGTACACCTCACTCGAGAACTACTGTTTGTGAAAGAAGTCCTGGTTGTATCCCAAATGTCCTCTGTGAAGTTATCATTTCACAGCCCAGTTGGATCTTTCCTTCCTGCACTGGTATCAACATATTAAGTTTGTGAAGGTTTTTTCGTAAATAACTGTAATGTTACTAATAGCTCAGGCCGTTCCTTACATTGCACTGTTATTGCGTAGATACTCTACGCGGGCTCTGCTAGTTTTATATGTTTACTGTAAATTTAAATTCACCCCAAAACTTGAGACAATGTTATCCACAGTGGTAACCAAAAAAAATAATAATTATGTAACTCTCCAATATTCAGGCTGTAATTGCTTTCATTGTGTATTCATTAAAATATGTAAGCAACAGGTATCAACTAATCATTTTCCGGTATCCTCTAACTAAAAAGTAAACAGTAATAACAAGTGATGGAATTCGTCAGATACGATGTAAATCACTAGAACTAGACAGGGCCGGTCAACCCCACTGTGGTATTTACGTATGCACTTTATGCGTGGGGTGTTGATTATTATTTCCTTTTTGTAAATTAAGGAAATGCAATGTACGGTGGAACGAGCCCCAGCCTCGCTGCTGACAGTGCTAAGACTCGAATAGGCTCCCTTCCCCAAGGTTTACTCTCCTAACAAGTTTCTCTGCTTCCCCTCTCCCACTCCCCTCCTCCTCAACCTCCCCTCCTTGTAACCATGGCGACAGTGCAGGCTGGCTCACTTCCCCTCCGCCGTCTTGGAACACTGCCTGCTAGATCTCGCCTCGCTTCGCGTCAGTAGTCCGGCCTTGCTTCACTGACTGACTGACATAGCTTCCTGCCTGGGCTGCCTGCACTCAGGCATTAAAAACACAGATTCAATTCTATAAAAAAGAATATATTATTCAGTCGGAAGCAGAGTGGTAAAAATAAGGAGTAAATTCGCACTGGATTAGTGGGTAATACGGGCACTTTCTGCCCCACCCTCAGGATTTAATTTTAAATTCAGAAGGACTGTACATACGTGCAATCTGCCACGGGCAGGATTAGCAATATATATCTATTTCGTATGGCATGAAGATGCAATATACAATTATTTACATACTAGCAACCCGACCCGACTTCGCCCGGGAACAGTTATGAATGCATTACGTGATAAGCGCTTTTTTTTTCAATGACAATGAACAACGACCAATATCCTTTTTACGTCTCGGCATGATGGGTTAAAATCACTGACAGGACTATTAATTATCATGGAGATGCATGTGCAACGAATTCTTGTCAGACGTAATTTAAGAATGGTGAGGTGCAAGAAACACAAATCCCCCTTCCGTCCAATCTTAACTTGTTTGTGAATTTTGCGGAACGAAGAGTTCACAGGCGAAATGAAGAAAAGCCGAGTTGCACTTCCAGGGAAACTCCAAACACAACCACTATTCTGTAAACTTTTAACTCAACACGACTCGACAGTTTGCTGCTGGCTGTATTTGGGTCAATACGCTCGTCCGCCAGCTAAGCTGTAACTGGGGTGATAGACTCGCCCCTAGCTAGCTCGCAAACTGTCGTCTCAGTAACTGAATGGAGATTGTTGGAAGAAATGAAAACGTAAAAACACTTGTAGTAGGCGATGTATTGAAGATAGAGATATGCTCTCCCGGCCTTTTTTGTGTAGAACTTTTCATGCTGAACAATTCTTACACTCATAGTAATAGATATTTTTAACGGTTTGCCCAGCGTAAGCTTAAAAACGCACGGAAACCAGTTTTTTTTACCTTTTCACTGAAATCGTTAGTGCTTGACTTCCTCTGGTCATAAATAAATTATTTTCTACACAAACCTTCCTCGAGATATCCTTTACAGAATGGTGAAAACTGCATCAAAATCCTTCAGTTGTCCTCGAGATAACCCGTGACATCCAAGAATCAGGGACTTTGTTTTATACTAAGTGGAGATTATACGCCAAACAGTATAAATTAATATAATACAATCCCCCTTCCGGCCAATCTTAAATTGACTGTGAATTTTGCGGAACGAAAAGCTTACAGGCGAAATGAGAGTTGCACTTTCAGGGAATGGCGAGGTGAATGAAATTCAAATCCCCCTTCCGTCTAATCTTAACTTGACTGTGTTTCACAGGCGAAATGAAGAAAACCCGAGTTCCACTTCCAAGGAAACTCCAAACACAACCACCCTTCTCAGAAGTCTTAACTCAACACGACTCAAGGTTTGCTGCTGGCTGTATCTGTGGCAATAGGTTCGCCCACTAGCTAGGCTGTAACAGGTAGGATAGACTCGCCCTTAGGAAGCTCGTAAACTGTTGCCTCAGTAGTTGAATGGACATGGTTGGAAGAAATTAAAACGTAAAGACACATTAGTGGGCGATGTATTGATGACAGACATATGCTCTCCCGGACTTTTTTGTAGAACTTTTCATGCTGAACAATTCTTACACTCATAGTATTTAGATATTTTTAACGGTTTGCCCAGCGTAAGCTTACAAAGCGCTCGGACGCCAGGTTTTTTTTTTTTCGACTTTTCCACTAAAATCGTTACTGTTCGGCTTCCTTTCATCATTAATAAATTATTTTCTACATAAATCATCCTCGAGATATCCTTTACAGAATGGTAAAATCCGCATCAAAATCCATCCAGCGGTTCTCGAGATTACCTTTAACAACCAAGAATCGGGGACTTTGTTTTATACTAGGTAGAGATACAGCGTTTACAAATAAATGTGAAGGCTACAGATTGAGACCTTGATCTGCAAGTAGCTTCAGTGTTGCTAGCGCTGGATATCTAATATCTCTAACCATTCTACAGCTTCATCACTAGCTTGATGAATCTCCTTCATTGTACCATTCAACCTTCGGAGTGGTCAATCCATAGCGATGTGACTGATGGTCTGAGGCACAGTAGCAGAAACGATTCACGGCAATTTTCCATTTGTGCTCCCAGAACTGACATCTACCGTGTCAAGTTCTTACACGATTCAGTGACGTCCAGATTTTCCTGGGAAGGTCGAAACCAGGGGGTTGCTTAACAGGATCCAAAATAAGACCTAATCTGTCTGGATTTGAAGTCAGCCACTCGTTGCGCCAAGCATCATTCACTTGAAACTACTCTTGGACCAACTTCCTTCCTTGTAGGATTAGCATTATTCACAGAAGACACATCAAGACCATATTCAAGCCTAATATCACCATGGACTATAATAATAATAATAATAATAATGTTATTTTTACGTCCCTTTTAACTACCCCGGCTGTTAAGGACGCCGCGTGACAGAATTTTGCTCCGGAGGGGATCATTAAATCTACTGACACGGTTCCCTCGCATTTGAGCATTTGATCCTGCAACCTTGGGAGCAGCAAGCGAGAGCGTTACCGCTGAGCCACGCAGCCAGTCCCAGGGCAAACTATTGTGTGATTAGCTGAAGATTAAGTTGGTCTTAACTGTGCTGGAATCATTAATAACGCTAAGGTGTATGTTTAACGAAAATCAAACCAAAACCAAACGGAGTTACTTTGGTTGGTTCCTCAGCTTAGGGGCTGCGACAACACGTTCATATAGCCCCGTGTACTTTGGGTGTGTGTAGAATCTGTTTGATAACTGGTGTTAATTGTGATGGCTGTATTAGTGTGTGTTATCTGTTTTTAATTCAAGTAAGGACTAAAAAATAATAATAACCTCTGGTACTACAGCCCATGAAGGGCCTAGGCCTACCAAGCGACCGCTGCCCAGCCAATTGGCCTGCAGATATTGGGGTGACACGTGATCAGCGCATCGGGTCCCCTCGGCAGTTAATCTTGGTTTTCGTGATCGGGGCGCTGCCTCACTGTCAGACAGCTACTCAATTGTCCTCACGAAGCTGAGTGCACCCCGTTCCAGCCCTCACGTCAGTTTCTAAAATCCCTGACAGAGCCGAGAATGAAACCCGGGGCCTCCGGGTGAGAAGCAGGCGCGCTACCCCAACACCACGGGGCCGGTTTAAGTACGGACTGCTGACAATAATTTCAAGTAGTTCCTACATTTGCTTCCAAATGCTACCGTCAACGACCAACTAGTTCTGAACTTGGATACTATATGACACCGCTGTTGGCTCCTGGCGACGAACGTTGGAACCTAAGAGCGTTAGTTAAATCTAACCTATAATTTAGCTTCGCAAGTGTATTTAGTGGAAGGTTCTTTAACATGCCATAAATCAATCATATGGGCCCGTCGGCTCTACTTCACCTCCGAAGGAAGGCATACTGAGGGATTTTTAACGCTCTCAAAAAATCCGACGACTTCAGCCGGGTTTGGACCCGCGACACACACTGGTAGCTCAGCATGCTACCAACTACGCCACCGAAGTCCCCAAAGTTAGAAGGTGCAGTTTGTAGCAAAATATTCCAAATCGACTCCATAATACAGGAAAAATCATGCATTTCGTGAAAAGTCAAGGGAAAAATATCTATACCAATATAATAAAGCTGAAGAGTTTGTGTGTTTGTGTGTTTAAACGCGCTAATCTCTGGAACTACCAGTCGGATTCGAAAAATTCTTTTTGTATATGATAGCCTGATTCAAGAGAAATAATTTAGGCTATGAAGCATTAGGCTACACCTCTCAGGTAACCTTAAAGATTGATTTTTGTTCAGTAAGTCGGAAGAACAAGAGCTCCAGGACGGCTTCAATAATACCGAAGTTGCCATGCAATGCGGGCCGCATCACGTCGCCCCTACCAATGTTCTGGTGCAGAATTGCGAGCTGCTTATAAATTGCTGTCACGGGGAGTAATTAGTGCAAAAAGATTTCTTAGGCCCCTTAAGACAGTTATCATCATGACAATAGTAAGCCTCTGTGTAAGGGCGATGGTGTTGGTGCAGAATACTGAGGTTATCAGCTGCAATAAGCGTTGGTGCTTTCAAATTTACTTTCATTTATTCCGATCCTTATCCTTGAGCGCTCCAGTTCTGTAAAACAAATAAATCCACCGGGCGAAGCCGGGCACTACTGCTAGTTTGTTATTTTTAATGAATAAATATGACGATAGCCCCTGTCAGAACTGTGTCGCGTGCGTCCTGCATAACGGTAAAGCCGGACGGGTGGTGTATACACATCGGGAAGAAGACGACATTGGTCTTAAGTTTCTAACCATCCCAACATCTGTTTGGAATTAGAAGTGCTGAGGGAACGAGAAATGCCAGCCATATCTGCAAGTACTCTTCCCATCTCAGAGCACCAATTCTCTGTATGGGTGCGAGTTTGGTTGGTTGGTTCCTCAGTTTAGGGGCTGCAACAACGCGGTCATGTAGCCCCGTGTACTTTGGGTGTGTGTAGAATTTGTCTGATAACCGGTGTTAATTGTGATGGCTGTATTAGTGTGTTATCTGTTTTTTAATTCAAGTAAGGACTGCAACTTTGAATTTTTCAAATAGATCCTACTTTTGCCGCCAAACGCCACCGTCAACGACTACTAGGCCTAGTTCAGAACTTAGCAACTCGACGCCACCGCAGTCGGCTCTTGGCAACGAACGTAGAAACCTAAGAGCGTTGTTTACATTCTTAACCTATACAATTTAGCTTCTCACAGGTGCGAGTTTAATCTCCAATAAAACTTTGCAAGTTGGTATGAAATTCCCAGCACAGCTAGATGTTGCATTCGTTCATACAAGCTGTCGTGACATCTATGTTTGCAGATACAGACACAATCGAGGTTACTAGTGTTTTGAGACATTGGCCAAATCTCATTTTCTAAAGAGGTGGGGGAAATGGATGAGGTAAACACCGTAATTGAATCGGATGTAAACGTTTCCGGAAATGGGTTCCACTGGCGTACCAACGGGGGGGTTAAAACTCCCTCCCCCCCCCAAGAGACATTCCTTTACTTGAATCTTTATATTTGTCCCACCCCATCTGTTTTACGCTACCACTATTGAGGCTTCTTACTCCTGTATATATTTTGAAAGTGATCACGTTCGTCACTTGGTAAATGTCCTGCACTCTACTCGCAGCCTGTTTGGTAGCGTACTGACCTTCTATGCCCAAGACCGCGGGTTGAAACCCGGCCGAAGTCGTCGGATTTTTTAAGAGCGTTAAAAATCCCTCAGTATACCTTCCTTCGGAGGGGAAGTAAAGCCGGTGGTCCCATGTCATAAATTTATGGCATGTTAAAGAACCTTCCAACATTCGCCGCCAGGAGCCGACTGCTGTGGCGTCTAGTAGCCAAGTTCTGATCTAGTAGTGGTTGAAGGTGGCGTTTGGTGGCAAAAGTAAGAACTACTTGAAAAATTCAAAGTCTGCAGTGCTTACTTGAATTAAGAAACAGAAACACACACTAATACAGTCATCACATTTAACACCGGTTATCAGACAAATTCTACACACACCGAAAGTACACAGGGCTACATGACTGCGTTGTCGCAGCCCCTAAATTGAGGAACCAACTAACCAACTACTCGCAGCGTAACTCATAGTGAAGAACACCGTGAAGATCAGCACAGGTTGACACATTCCAACAATATTTACCTTCACGTCCAGTTTCGAGTGGGGGGACAGTGAATCATGCCTCAGGCAACATCTCCTGTAAGGATTTTTCTAATTGACCTCCGTGGAGAGGCCCATTATCTCAGCTCGATATCACCATTCCATTGTTCCCCCATTTCTAATTCCAGGCAAATGCCAGATGGTTACTTCTAATAGGAGATGGCCGTTTCCAGCTCCTTGCATATTTCACTCTTCTTCACCTATTCCATCTTTCACTAACTCATATGAAGGTAGATTACACATCCAAGACAGAGCAGTGGCTTGCTTGAAAGCCATGTACGACATTATTAATCTACAGCAGCTATCCTTAAAAACAGCTATGCATCTGTTTGACGCAAAGATCCTACCAATTCTCACGTACGGAATCCACTTGATATGGGACCGACTAACGAAGAGAGATCTGGCCACCATCGGAAGAGTTAAAGCCCAATTCCTGAAAACCTTAATGGCCATCTCAAAATACACGCGCTTCCGCCTAACATATGAATTAGCACGGGAACCCTTCCTCGTCGAAGAAATAAGAACAACATTACAGCTTCCATCAACAAAGAATGCTGAAGCGCACCTAGCAGAGAGAAAAGAGAAGGCATTCCGCTAGAATTTTACAGCACGGATGCCATGATCAACCGGAACTGGACCAGCGCCAATCAGAAACTAAGACATGTGGTGATAAAGTTAGCAGTGCATGGATACCACCATAAAATATGCAAAAACATGTCCTACCACGCCCCAAATGAACTCTGCGTGTGCTCGTTATGTGACCAGTTCTGTGACACATATCACATCACACGATGTAAAAATAACCAGAAATCACTGTGTGAATATGTCAAGGACTAACATTCAAAATGAACAAAGCATCATCCAGTGTTGCTCTATTTCACAAATAACATTCAATTCACAAAATAATGACTGGTCATGAATGAATGCCTTAATGCACACTTTCCTGATTGATTACTGGATCATGATGTCTTTACATCATTTAACTATTTTGTAACATGTTTGTTTTACTAGTGTAAATCTATGTTACGCACATTCGTGCGCTTTTCTGTTAATAATAATATGAAGGTAGAGAGTTAAAAATGCCCAACGCATGTGGGATTCAAGGCGCGACCTCAGGGTACAGTATGTACGCCGTTGCTCTGCCACTTTAAAAAAAATCGTTATGCCCAAGTACAGAGCGCGCTTGAACTTATTTTGCACAATGTTCCTTCTTCTTTTCTTCCCAATATCTCTTCATTTGTTCCTTTCTGCGTGGCTTCTGTCCAGCCTGTATTTTCCCTTTTAGGTTTCTCGGCAAATTTATGTTTGTTTACTAGGCTTCTAAATTTTACTCTATCTGGAACGGTTTTCTCAGCAATACCCATTTATTGCAGATCTTCATGTATTTCTGTTAACCAATTGTTGCGGATTTTCAGGGTTAGCGCAAGATTTAGAATTCTCTTTGTCAGCCTGTCGTTATCCATTCTGTGAAGGTGTCCGTCGAATTCTATCGTCGTTTTCTGATAGTATCTGTGATTTTTTCTGTGGATTGAAAAATTTCATGTGGTTTCTTTCTCATCCAAATTCCATTTTCAAACTTTGTCCCTAGGATTTTTCTGAGAAATTTCCTCTCTTGTTTCTAGATGGTTTTAATTTGTGACCTTCCCCCAATTATTATTATCATTATTATTATTATTATCTTGAACTCACTGGCTGTGAGCCACTATCCAGGATGTACAATACTTCGTAGGGCTGTACACACCCTGTCCCATTTAGTGGCAAGTGCAAAAGACAGGAGACTACTTGAAATGAAAAGTTCTGACCCCTCAAAGAATGAGGGTATCAGGAAATTAAAGGACAAGTGTCAATTAAGGCGGATACCCCAATTCCATCGAAATCGGAAGAAAATAAGAGTTGACCAAGAGAGGTCGATAGGAAAACTTAAAATGAAAACAGTAGCCGGACTTAGCTGGGGTCTTGTGTTCACTAACACACGTCCCACATGTTGTGAAGGCCTACGGAAGATTAAGAAATGACTACAGTAAGCTGTAAAAGATGAGCACATCACAAGAAAGTAAGAAGACAGAATCCACCCCAAAGTCGGTAGAGAAGGAAGACAGAAGACCCAGCTCAGGAATTCCTCGGGGATGTTGACTCCTGAACTCACCCGCTGTGAGCCCTTGTTGGTGGAGCACTATCTAGGGTGTATAATAATACTTCGTGGGGCAGTACATACCCGCCCCCTCATCTGGAGCTCTGCGATCTCTATGGTTCGAATTTTTAGGAAATGCCATATTTTTAGCCTACTTTCAATTTTTGCAAAAAATGAAAGTAGACTGATGAGATCTACTGAACCCATGGGCCATAGGGTCCATGACGGTCGAATCCATGTCCTTAAGGAAGAAATGAAAGAAACGTATAGTTTCTTAAAGGAACGGAGAGAGATTTTAAGCCAGGAATATAGCTTAACATTGTGCAAGCGATTAGGGACAGATGCTCCTTAGATGAGATCACCCCGCTCGACATGTCAGAGAGGGCCGGTCACGAGTATTAATAACTGAGTGGAATTTTCCACCGTGATAGAAAGAGAAGCCTGAATCGGAATTCAAGCTGACGTGGCTGGAAATTGACAACGTCGCATACGCGCCATAAGAGGAATAATTAAAATTAACACGTTTACGAGCATAATAATGAGTAAACAAGCACAGTACAGTGAATCATTTGGAATGAGAGATTTTTCAGTATAGAGAAACCATGTAATAATTGTGCAGAAATAAACTGCCGACGTAAGACGACGTCATCTGGGAAGTACCTAAGCCTCTGTGGAGGGGAGAGAGCAAAAAGAATGCAACGCCCACACAATTGAGGACGAGAAATTAATTAATATCTCCGAATGGCACGATCGATTCTTAGGTGCAATAAGATCATTTGACATTGAAAAGACGAGCTTTCGGAAGGTATAATTTTTATATTTGTGGCATCATTATTTTAGAAGTTGACCACAGGAAAGGCTTGAGTCTTATTTTTTTGTAGTAAAACAGTATAAAGCTTCGGGCGTTTTCAAGCCAATCATGCAGTATTCAGACAGCCAGAGGGCACGTCACTGTGTCACATCGCATGCAGTCCTACGAGCATTCCGTGAGGGGAAGTGCTGCTCCACGACGTAGAAGTAATCATTCCGACAGTCCGTGAGGGGACGTAACTCTGCGTTACATCGATAACAGCTACCAGTACTCCTTGAGGGGAGAAACGCTGTTTTACACCGCCGAAGTAAGATCCAATAGCCACAGGCGTCACAGTAGTAACGACTTGCTTGCCTCCATAAGGAGCATTCAAGACGAAATTTTAAAGTATCACCGTTGTGAAATATTAGGAAAATCCTAATTATAGGATTTAGGCCCGACTGTATACAAGTTAAAGTGAAAATTCGCAGGATATAGTCAGAGCAGGCTGCGAACGTCGGACTTAAAGGCGATAGGTCGTTAAATGTTCGAACGAACAGATCATAACGTACGGAAGTATCGTACCAGACAGATAAACTGTTAGTTAAATTGAAGAAACCTAAAAAGGAAGAACAGAATAAGGTTCGAACGTAGGATTGTTAAAACAGTTCAAATAAAGAGGATAGGAGACTATAAACATTAGCTCCAGAAAGCAGGCGAACAATTCTAATAGTACTAGAATCGAGAAGTGCTAGCTGCTAGAAACTAAATCTATAGGTCTTAGAGGAGACCTCGATCCATATAGACTCTCGTTAGGATCAATAGACAGATATACAGAGAAGCCGTTCAAGCTAGATAAATAGCCAGTTATCCAGGATAGGAATAGCAGAATTGAACTCCAGGGAACAGTAGATGTTTCGGGACTTTCGCATTCTTCAGAATAGGAAGCCGACATCGGATAAATTTCACTCTTGGAAACGGGAATTTAAGAAGATCACGTGTGAAAGGCTCAGAAGTACGGCCTAGTGATCGAGTAATTGTGAAGTGTAAAATAATCAAGATTGTGTGTTAGATAATATTTTTAGTGTTATTATGTGTTCAAAAGGGACACGCCAGTATATAAAAATGTCGTCAATATTAAGTGTTCTAGATATAGGTCAAAAAGTGTTTTTACGTAAGATGAATACCTTCAATATGGTGTAAAAAGTTCGAAGTGGGCCCAAAAATGAAACACCACACCAGATTTAAGATCATGGGATGATCTGGAAATATGTAAGTACAAAATTCATTTTTTATTTTGGTGTCAGAAATTGATTGTGTACAAAACCACCGGAGTTTGGAGTGAAAGGGATGTGTTTTAATGAATAAATGCTGAATAATCAAGAATACGGTCTGAACAATAATAAATAAATAGAGAAATTGTGAATAATTATGTAAAGATTAATTCCCGTAGAGGAAATATGTGAATAAAGGGTTAATGTATTTAACAAATGTCATAAGAGCAAGCGAAATATCATTTAATTATCATAAAAGACATTGAAATAAAGTAAAGTTGAGATATGAAAGAAATAGCTTTTGAGCTTGTATAAAGAATAAAGATAATAATAATAATTAAATATGGAAATGTTAAATAAAAATCAAATAAATTGATATGAACATAAGAACGTTAAGCCTTAACGTATGTGTAAGAAATGAGGTTCATTGGAATATTTTAAAACAGGGAGCGATTTATCGACCACGAAAGATTAATATGTGAATTAAAATAATATGAATTGTTACTAAAGAGATTTACCAGTTCTTGGGAAGACATTTTCGGCTTAAAATAATGCATAGCGCATAATGAGCGCAAATATAATATTAAAGTGTCACGCTAGGAAAGCGTAGTGGTTAAATACTTGGTACATTACTTATGGAGGGTAGTTGATTGCAGTGAATTGATAATTGTGTAAGTCCTCTATTTTGTGACATTAGTATCACGAGGCATTGTGTATGTATTTAAAAAGGGAGCTAATATATGGTATTATTGAGCGTATGTCATTGGGCCACGGCCGACTCTAAATCGCATTTTGGATAAGTCCTCTGTACGGGATTAGTTCCCGAGGCACCTGAAGAGATTCGAATGCAGGATCTTCTTATGATAAAAGCCCCTGTAATTCTCCGTCGTCGTATGTGTATTTAATCTTCCCAATCAATGAGGACCCTCTCATAATTAATAAATGCCAAGAATACGGAAATGGTCTTTGAACCAAAGAATAGTTGTTTGAATGTATACGGTACAATGAAGCCCGGTCTCCCCAGAACTGGATAGAATGGAAAGGTTTGTTTTGAAAGCCTTGAAAATAAGCTACTAAATGTTGGGTCAGACGGGATGTCTCCCCCACCCTAACGTGTCATAAATCGCACCCCAGTAGTAGAGACTAGCTCTTTTAAAGCGAGATGGAACAGAGACCGTCTCGTAAGCTGTTGAAAAGAGAAACGAATACACCAGGAGTGTTTAAAGTTGTAAACGACCCGGGCGTTGAACCGAGGTCCTTAAAGATGGATATTTCGTTTGCCGGTTCAGATCGTAGTTTCTTATATGATAATGGTCTATTAAGACATAAGAGATAAATAACAATCCCTATTGTAATAATGTAAGGACGTGGGATTCCACGAGTTGATTGAAGGCAACTGAGTTCGGGAGTAACTATAGTTTTTTGACTGTGTCAAGTACCTTCACGCTCTGGAGTACACAATTGATTTTCTGATTACCTTAATATGTTTGTGAAATAAAGAGAGATGATAACAACTGAATGTGTGGACATGCCCAAAAACATTGAATTAGATAATTAACATAGATTTTAAATATAATTATATATTTGTTTTTGAGAAATAAGAAAATATAAAAGCCAGTGTTTGAGGTGTACAAGAATGACACCGTAATAATGTAAATGCATGGAGCCAAAGAGCTCGGAGTTATGTAAACTAAATGTTAGTGCTTTATGGAAGTGAGACTAAGTAAGAATTGTTGGTTTATGTGGAAACCACAGGTTTTGAATACAATATTTGCTTATTTTATTTTGTGATCCCTTGTTCATTTGGAACAAGCAGTTGATATTTGGGTCAGTAATTAAATTGTAATATGTTTGTAGCGCCATTAATTTTATTAATTAAATATGTTTAAATAGGAGTTGATTTTGTTATTTTGCAAGTGTATCCTCTAATTAATCCAAATATGTGAGTCACAGAGTGGGGGAACTTACCGCTGCCCCGAAATCCCGAATTGAGCTACGCTGGTATACTGTGATTGGCATATTTCTTGCTAAATGGGCACACTACACAGGGCGAAAAATTGTGTGTTTATCTGAGTGTGAGTCTGTGTGTGTGTGTGTGTGAGTGTGTGTGAGTGTGTGTACTCTGAATGTCCGTCCCACCTATCAATTCAAACACGGTGAAACCGAATTGAACGAAATTTGGTACAAAGGTAGCACTAGCAAAGGGCATCTCATATTCATGATTAATATCCCTATAGCACGTTGTATTTCAACAAGCTACTACAACCAACTTTCAATTATACTCCTTGAAAAGGACAAAGAATTATAACAATGCCCATGCATTTAGGAGAAAGTAGGCTGTATGTTCTTTACTGAACATCTTGTTTTCTATGACTACATATTCATTAAAAACAGTAATTAAGCAGGAGTTCAATGTTCCTGATTCTTTTAGGTGGATTCTATAGAGCATAAAAATGCATATTTGGGTCATTTTCATAGTATTTGTAATATTTAATCAATATTAATGTTTTAAGGTCACACAGTATTTTGGTAATATTTGAGGGGTAGGTGGTGGTACCACTGACCGCTGCAAGGTTTCTTGTGCGTTAGCTGCGCTAAAAATCTAAAAACTTGCCAATTGTTGCAGACTAACAGAATATAACTAAACTTGGTAGTATTTTTAACTTAGAGCATTTTCTTTCTCTTTTACAGGAAATGTGATTTATGTCGCAGTTTTTATCACGAGAAAAGGTGAAGAATTTGCTGGTTTCCACGAATTTCTTGAAACATTCTGCGATACAAATTTGAGGAAAACCTTTTTATCATGGCCTATTCATGAAATCAGCGTAGATTTTGACAATTTTTTAGGTTTGAAAGTAGAATTAATAATAAACATAACATTTAACTACATTATTAACGCTCTTTTTAAGGAAGCATGTAAATATATTAGGTCATATTGTACCTGTTTTTTGGATAATATTTCAGTATTTTTAGGGCATATTTCTCGTTTACTCAGGTCCTAAACATCACCAATCGACGGTTCACAAGATAAACCCCCGGCACGTTTTGATTTTTTGCAACCCTTTTTTTTATTAACATTGCCTCTTTTAACTACTGTGGCATTTCAGTCGCCAGGATGCCTGAATTTTGCGTAGAGGGGATCTTTAATATTGTTATGATGATGATGATGATGATGATGCTAATTGGTGTTTTAAGGGGCCTAACATCTAGGTTATCGTCCCCTAATGGTTTGGGTGATCGTGAAGACGAAAATGAAATGTAAACTATAACTAAAACTAACTACGAACTTATATAGCCTACTAGAAGAAGAAATGGAAAACAAAACGAGAATAAGGCAAATAAAGGACAGGAGAAAAAGAAATGCCCTCAACCCTCGAAGAATGCGAATTGACGGACTTTGAAGGAAGGAGAGCCATGAAGGGCAGATAGGAAAGTGAAAGGGGAGAGTGTCCGCCCCAGAGGGAATGGATAAAAGGGGGAAAACAGGACCCAGCTCAGGAATCCCTCGGGTTCGCCAACTCCCGAACTCACCAACCGTGAGCTCCTGAGGGTGTAGCACTATCCAGGGTGCACCAAGAGTGGTGGGGCTACATACACCCTGCCTCCTTGAGGGCCTTGAGCAGAAGGCAGGAGATAACATGAAATGAAAAAGAAGGCCGACCCCTCGCAAAAGAAGGGTATCAGAAAAGATGAGACAAGGGCCAATTAAGGCGGGAATGGAAGAGACTCCCTAGGCCTCGGATACCCTAATACCGTCGGGGTCGGAAGAGAACAAGAGTTGACCAAGTGAGGTCAACAGGAAAGAAGACTGAGAGGAGCCCGGCACAAGTAAGGGGAAGAAATGCCGGACTCAGCTGTAACCCCGTGGTCGCCACTAGATGTGAGCCCCTGGGGGACTTTAATATTGTGCTACTAATATGACGTAGTTATGTGACAGAACCTGGATCGAACCCACATCCTTCCGTTTTGAAATCCAACCCTAAAAAGCCAACTTCAGCACTCAGCCTGACTGGGGATTACATTACAAACCAGGCGTTTCGATTCTAGCTGTCATATGACCACCGGTGGATTTTATAGTCCTGGGTCGGTGATGGGTGATCCACAGGTAGCCAGCCAGCCCGTGAACGACAGCTGTCAAAAATTGGTTATAGATAAGCCTGCATCTTTTCCGTTCTTTTTTTTCCCATGCGTTGGATCAAGAGCTCAGCTTTAAATGGTCCTGTTGCGTTCCGTGGCCCACGGCTGATATTACCTCGTCTACCATTAAAGCCACTCCGACTCTTCACAAATACATCGTACCAGATAGGAAACTGAAAAAGAAACTATTCAATGCCGTGGTCTTAGTGTAACCAATATTTATCTGTGAGAATATTTCGCCTTTATAATTCAAGAATCGCTTCTCGACTATCACCTGCTTTAAAAGGTATGCCCGATAAGCGGCAAGGAACAAAAACTTGATTGGTTCGATTCTGGATTGAGTTGCCTTCACCGGTGAGCTCGGCATCCAAATTTTGGGGGAGGGGTACTGCTCGTGAATAAAATATAGGGGGGATTTCGCTGAGCCCACACTATTAAGGAGTTGATTATAAATATAATTATAAATTAGGCAACGGGGTTTCAAAAAATAAATATATAAGTTTTATTAAATTAGTACAGGGTCATTGTCTATGTGCGCCGGTTTTGACTGGCGCAGATCGCAGGTGCGCGTACACGGTTCAGTCGGTGGTAGCACGCACTTTTACACTTTTACCAAACATGTTCAATAATGTGTACTTACAGTGCTCATAGCCGATGCTGAAAATGTCCTCCCTCTCTTGTAACACACACCTGACATCTTCTAATGAAAGATACGCCCGTTTCTTGTGCTAAACGTTTTAAAAATGTTTAAAATAGTTCCAATCTTTCGCCAATATCGTCTATTTTTAGCCTATATTCATTTATGAAAAAATAGGCTTATGAGATCACCCTTTTTCCGTGTGTCTGTCTGTGTGTGCGTGTGTGTGTGATGGTGTGTGTGTGTGTGTGTGATGGTGTGTCCCCCCTAATAACTTCTAAACGGCTGGAGCGATTTTAATGAAGTTCATTTCACTATTCCGGACGACCCCGATCGTACCATGCAAATTTTGTTACGTCTCACTATTCCAACATGGCGGCTGTGCGAAATATTTCACCAGCATTCAATTTCTCCGAAACTATTCCCGTTATTACCCTGGATTTTTTTTACGGTGATAAAGGGAACTACTAGAAGTTCACCTATGTGACTACTGAAAAACTGGTAACTACAAAACCAACATGGCGGCCACGCGAATTTGCGACATTTAAATAGTCGTTTCTCGCGATTTAACGAACCAAACGCAATAAAACTTGCTACATTATATGTTTATACACATTGTAATGCACCGACATTTAACTTGGTTCAATTGTTTACATAACCTCAAGATGGCGGGTGTGCGAATTTTAAAATTAAGTTTTATTTCATATGTCGTAATCATGCGATCGAAGTGAAAGTTTGAATAATGAAGCAACGCAATAATTTTCCTTTAATGGTACTTGACTCTATGACCTATACATATAACAATCCTACATGGCGACCATCCGAAATATTTAGATGGTTCTCAATATCTACGAATCTATTACATCAATCAAATTGAAATTTTGTATGTTGATAGTGGCAATTAACATAAGTAGGATATATGGAAATAGGCTGTATAGTTCTTCACGGAACTACTTGTTTGCTCTGTAAGAACACTACGTTGTCTGTCAACTCTTTTGTTATTTACGGAGCCTGTTTCCTTGAATCGTTTAGCGAGCCTCCTAATTGTACTGGCATTAGACACTGGTCTTCCTGGAAATTAGAAATTTTCGTCTTTTTCCAGAACAAATTTTCTGCTCTTAATGAACTATGGATATACACACGTTCGTGCAATGTAAATTGGTGTCTAGGCATGACCAACTATCACAGTAATCACAATACTCACTAAACATGCAACACTAACGTCTAAGCTTTGCAGATACATGTCCATATGAATGACAAAACACATGTGAACTAACGATATGAGTCAGCGGAGCGCGCACACCACCGGCTGAACCGTGGACACTCGCCCGGGATCTGCGCCAGTCACAGCCGGCTTAGATTGCCGTGTTTGCCGGGGCGCACATAGATAATGACCCTGTACATATATTTGTGATACAAATTCGTTGTTTAAAATTGGCATTGGTTGTCTACTGTAAATAATCTAATGTAAAAAGCGGCGTGGGACCAAGCTAACAGCGGACTCGGTACATGCGTCCTTGAAATGGTTTTCCGTGGTGTCCTAATTTTCAACTCCAGACAAATGCTGGGATGACACCTTCTGACAGGCCATGGCCGCTTCCTTCTATAAGGTGCGTCCAAAAGTAACGAGCCGGAGGCTGGAATGCGCAAACCGGTGACGACATCGCCTTATCGTGGCGTGTAACGAGGTGTGGTTCCGAGCAGAGCACGCGTGCACGTCACGTGAAGATAAAAAGCGAGCAGCAGCATGCATCAATCGTCCAACCCTGCCAGTCGCATTGCAAACAGTGACATGTAGGCGTCAAACGAGGAGCAGAGAGGTGTTGTTCAGTTTCTGACAGCGGAAGGAGTAGGGGGAACGGGCATGTGACAATGTCACAAGTGTACGGCGAACACTGCATGTCCCTTGCATGGGTCAAGGCGTGGCACAAGTGCTTCAGGGAAGGACGGGTGTCGTTAACCGATGATGCCCGGTCTGGGGCACCCCCCTACATTACCGATGACAACGTCCAGCTGGTTGATGCACTCATTATCCAGGATCACTGAGTGACAGTGAACGCCATAGCCATCGTGGTCGGATTGAGCGTCGGAAGTGTGCACACTATCATGAAGGAACGACTGCACTTGCGGAAAGTGTGTGCCCAATGGGTGCCCCACAGTCTGCAGCCACACGAGGAAGCATGCCGAATGGCCTACTGTTTTGGTCTTGGTTGGACGATTGATGCATACTGCTGCTCGCTTTGTATCGTCACGTGACGTGCACGCGTGCCCTCTAGAGACGGGCTGTGACCTTCCACGCTCTGGTCGGAACCACACCTCGTTACACACGCCACGATTAGCCGTTGTCGTCACCGGTTTGCGCATTTCAGCCTCCGGCTCGTTACTTTTTGAACACACCTTATACATCCTTACCCAGTTCCATCCATCTTCATTCATTTCTTATCTCATTAACTCCTCCCATGAGGTTGGCGTCAGGAGGGGTATCCGGCCGTAAAATCCATCCGCCACAATGTATTTTATCACATCTCATACCCGATCCCGTTTAAAACAGGAATATCATCATCATTCTGGTGTACTTGTGCGTGCATCCGACTTAGAACTTATCAACTCTAGGTATGTACTGTAACTGTTATTAGTAGGATGCAGGATCGGAGTCGGTTCCTTGGGACATGAAATATGGTTCAATACCGGGATTTACGAGGAGCAAATGTGAAGAAAGCTCAGGGGAAGACCACACTCAGGTCAGCGCCGGCAGTTGAACAACAGCTTCTATTGGGAGTTCAATTGATTGCGCGTGCGGGGTGAAGCGGAATGTGGGGGAAGGAAAGGGGCTTCTCTACGCACAGCCTCGCTGCGGTTGTCATAGCAACCTCCGTACTACTCTTCTTCTTCTTATTCTTCTAGTTCGCGGCTTCGGTGGCGTAGTTGGTAGCATATTGAGCTTCCATGCCCAAGGTCGCGGGTTCAAACCCAAACTCGTCGGATTTTTAAGAGCGTCAAAAATCCCTCAGTATGCCTTCCTTCGGAGGAGAAGTAATGCCAGCGGTCCCTTGTCATAGATGTATGGCATGATAAAGAACCTCTCACTTATTACACTTCTGTGAAGCTAAATTATAGGTTAGATTTGACTAACGCTCTTAGGTTCCAACGTTCAACGCCAGGAGCCGACTGCGGTGGCATCTAATAATCAAGTTCAGAAATAGTAGGTTGTTGACGGTGGCGTTTGGTAGCAAAAGTAGGAACTACTTGAAAATCGAATGTCAGCAGTCCGTACTTGAATTAAAAACAGATAGGCTAACACACACTAATACAGCCATCACAATTAACACTGTTGATCAGACAGATTCTACACACACCCAAAGTACACGGAGATACATGACCGCGTTGTCGCAGCCCCTAAACTGAGGAACCAACCAACCCAGAGTACGTGGCGCTGAGTTATTGGCGGCTACTTTCCTTAGCCTAACCTTCATTTAGTCATTTCTCAACGGAACTCAGTCCAGGCGTTGGGAATTAAAATATTTTCTGAAAAAATCACACCAAGGATCTGTACCGAGACTCCGAAAGTCACTGTGACCAATCACTCAACTTTGGTTTCATATTGATCTGGTGAATCCATATACATATTGAACCTCTTGCCATAATTGGCTACGAACATCGTGTTGAACCAAGTTGTTTAACTGTTAGCTCTCAGGCAGGTAAATATTATTTCCGCTCCACCAAACAGTGGGCTACAGATGTTGAGCTCGGGAATGTGCTTCTATTGAACGCAATAATATTTGATTAGCTGGAGAAATAATGACTTAACTTCCATATGTAATAAGTTGGAATATTTGATGATTCTGAATGAAACATACAGTAACAATAGTTTACAGCCAGTGGCAGTCTTGATTTTTCAAAGAAAGGAATCAATATCATAGAAAATAAGAGGACAAATAATTGTGATTTAACTGTCCTCAGTAATCCTAACGATAATTATTTATTAACACTATTATTAATAAAACAAAAGTTTGGTGCTTTTCAGTCGGTCAACACGAATGTACCCAAAAGAGCTGGGTTATGCCCTAATCCTGAAATAAATTACACGAGATTAATAAATGCACTAGGATGACCAGTTTCGATCGTCAAGCGATCATCATCAGATCCATTACACTTAGGCTATAACATCTATGTTTGAGAATGAAAATGATAATCCACAGCCTGCTTCCAGTCTCCGACCGGGTCAGGAATGGAATGAATGAAGCCCCCATCTAGCGGCGAGGATATGGACTATGCCGGCTGCCGAGGCCTGACGCACTCCTCTGGGGCAATGATTAAATGAATGACAGATGAAATGAGATGGTAGTGGAGAGTGTTGCTGGAATTGAATCTTGACAGGGAAAACCGGAGTACCCGGAGAAAAACCTGTCTGCCTCCGTTTTGTCCAGCACAGATCTCACATGGAGTGACCGGGATTTGAACCACGGACCCAGCGGTGAGAGGCCGGCGTGCTGCCGCCTAAGCCACGGAGGCTTTTATGTTTGAGAATACAGGTGTAAAATATTTACAATATGTACAATTATTTAGTTGCAGTATTGGTAATGCAACTGTCGGTGTATGCTAAATGTCGTATATCTAATGTTAGGTGAAATGCTAAAATGGTGATAAAATTCCGGAGTCTGTCTGTTTGGGGTGATTATATGGTTATACAAAATCAACTATGGTTATACTGTGCTGTAATAATACAGGCTGATACTTATCTGGTTGTCTTCCTGGCTGGAACTTCGAGTAGTTTCGTGTTCACTCTAGCACCAGTTTTGGTCCACTGAACCCGGGTGTTAACTGGACGAAACTGGTTTTTCCTTTCTCCCCCCCCCCCCCTTTGTTCCTGTGTGCTTTCTGAGGTCAGTGCAATGTTTATTTGTGTGACGTTGCCAAATCTAGATGAGAATGTTTGTTATTGAATACAGGAAGATCTACAACTATTAAAGACCGTGGAACTGTCTTCGCCACGCGTGGACTAAAAAGCCATTCAAACTAAGCGCTGCCCGGTCTATTGAAGACGTCCCGGCACCTTTAATACTGCCGCGCATACCGGCCTAAGTTTATTGCAGAAAAAAAGTACATAGTACACCTGATCCAGATAACATTTACTTATTAACAACCGCTATTCCCCCCCCCCCCTCCCTGTTATTAATAATAAAATACGCCCTTAAAATAACTGACGTGAAGAAGAAAAGGAGGATTTCCTTTTATGGACATATAACCCGAATGAAATCAACACGGCTATCCAACCGAATTTTTGCTTTTCTCCACGAGAAAAAGACAAAGGGGACCTGGTTCAGTGAAGTAGAGAAAGATCTGTTCGAGGTTGGTATAACACGTGAAGATATCCAGGAGAGTGGCCCACTTAGGGAAAAACTTCAAAAACATCGGAGTTTTCAACTTAAGCCAAAACCAAAAACCGGGAAGGCGTGGATGACGGAGAGAAAGGTGCAACATCGATTGCGAATGAAAGAGAACTGGGCCAACATTAAAATGCAGAAGAAACAGTTGACATGACGTGGTCCTTAGTTGGCCGTAACGAAGCAAGAAGAATAATAATACGCCCTTAACAGAGATCTCTTCCGCAAGAAAATATTGGCGAACGGGCTAACCCGAGACGAGCAACCGAAGAGAAGACACGGCGCCCCTTGGACAGAGGAGCGTAAGGTGGCTCACTCACAAAGAATGAGGGGAATCTGGGCTCTGAAGAAGGCCAAGTTCAGTGTCAAATGCAACAAGACTTAACGTGGTCCTTGATGACCCCAGCGAACTCTATGCTGTATATATATGAAGGGAGGTAGCCCACTTTTGAGTCATAATAATATGGTCGGAATACATGAAAGGAAAATTATCAGTAAAATCTTAGGACCAAAGTGTGAAAATGGAATTTGGATGAAGAAGAAATCACATGAAATTTATCAAGTTACAGAATCACAGATACCATAAGGAGACGGTTACAGTTTTGCGGACACCTATACTACCGTATATAGAATGGATAATAATAGGCTCACAGAGAAAATTTTCAACCTAGCCTTATCAATGTACAATCAAAACAACTTGCTAAAAGGAAACAGTGAAGACATAAATGAAAATGGCTGTTATGAAGAAACCATTCAAGACAGAACAAAATTCAGAACTTTAATTCACTAACAGAAGCCTCCGTGGCTTAGACGGCAGCACGCCGGCCTCTCACCGCTCGATCCGTGGTTCAAATCCTGGTCACTCCATGTGAGATTTGTGCTGGACAAAGCGGAGACAGACAGGTTTTTCTCTGGGTACTCTGGTTTTCCCTGTCAGAATTTCCTCCACTCTCCACTATCATTTCATTTCATTTGTCATGCATTTAATCATTGCCCCAGAGGAGTGCGACAGGCTTTGGCAGCCGGCACAGTTCATATCCTCGCCGCTAGATGGGGGCTTCATTCATTACATTCCCTGACCCGGTCGGTCGACTGGAAGCAGGCTGTGGATTTTCATTTTCAATTCACTAACACGAATTTTCTGATACGCCCACCTGACAAAATACAGGATGGATACAGCGTAAAAGGGGATACAGAGAGAGGATGAAGAGATATTGTGAAGGGAAGAAGAACAAGTACTAATACGCGCTCCTTAGTTCGGCACAACGAATCAAACAAGAAGTTCCGTGACGAACTTAAGAGCCTACTTTTCGTAACATTTAAGATTCATGCCAATGATTAATCTCTATGGATCTATCTAGCATAATGACGAAATTAAGTTGGTAATATCGAAATATCTAATTAGTTCGAAATACAGTATACCTGGCATAATGTTGCCTAATAGAGCACTAATGTTGGCAGCCCTGGTGTCTGAATATATTATTAGATCCATCTCTTAAGGTACAGAATACAAAATTTGGTTGAAGACCAATGGATAGCATGGACGTTACATGCAGTTAGACATTGGATCTAAGAACGCGCGTAAAATCATGTTGGCAACAATGTCATGCATGAGCTGGTCAGAAATAATCTGAGATAATATGATCTATTGTTGTGCCAATTTTGAATGAAATCCATTAGTTAGTATAGAAGTTACATGCATTTTAAAATTGGACCTATCAGAAGTCTTAGAATCATGTTGGCAACACTGACGTATATTAGTTACTTCAAATTAATCTAGAATGTCAGGTACTATACGACTGCAAAGTTTACGGCTGTGGACTTGCATACTTTCTGATATATTGATATTAGGGCAACAGAAATAGAGACAGTATTTATTAACAGTTGGCAGCACTGGTTGCTCTTAAGAATAGGGATAGTCCTATCTGTTATGGTACACATAGCACAAACGAAATTTGGTTGAAATGCAAATGACGGTATAGAAGTTACATGTGTTTAAAGTTGGATATATCAGCAGGCTTTGAATCATGTTGGTAGCACTGACGTATATTAGTTATTCCAAATTAACATAGAATGTCAGGTACTATACGTGTGCGTAGTATAAAGCTGTCGGCTTGCATACTTTCTGAAATATTGGTATTCGGATAAACGAAATTGAGAGCATTCATTAACAGTTGGCAGCCCTGGTGGGTCTTAAGAATACCGTCAGTCATATCTGTTTATGTACCCATAATACAAACGAAGTTTGGTTGAATTCCAATTCATAGTGTAGAAGTTATATGCATTTAAAAATCGGACCGATCAGCAGACTTAGAATCATTTCAACAACACTGCGATGTATGGCCTCCTGGAAATTAAACTGAAATAATATAAGTTTGCCAATTTGGAAATAGCTCCCATGCATACCTTCCAAGATATCCAACATGGCGCTCAAATTTCAATAGCGATTTTTCATCAGTTGGTAGCACTGACATCATTTTCAAATACGGCATTGAGATGTTCAGGTATAGATCTTCACTCATACCACATTTTGTTTCGATAGCTGCAGCCGTTTAGGAGTTGATAGTGGGGAAAGGGGGGAGGGACGACGACGACACACACACAGATCGACAGACAGACATTTGCCCGGATCGATGTCATTAGTCCACCTATTCCTCATTTTAGCAAAATGCGAAAAGTAGGCTAAAAAAGATACAGTCAGTCTGAGTAGACTTTATATCATTTCAAATGACGCATGCTACAAATGCTACACATGTTAGAAAGGCTCAGGAGGGCTTCTCGCTTCACTCGAAGCCCCAGGACTATTTCAACAGACTCCATTACCCTTTAACTTAGGCTTCCCGCGCGGGGAACCGAGAGCGGGAGGTGCACTCTGCTGCATGACGTCACGCACTCGCCGTCTCCGGAACGCATAACGCCAGACCCCAGGAGTAAACTCAGACTCAACAGACTCCATTACCATTTAACTTAGGCTTCCCGCGCGGGGAACGGAGAGTGGGAGGAGCACCCTGCTGCATGACGTCACGCACTCGCCGTCTCCGGAACGCATAACGCCAGACCCCAGGAGTAAACTCAGACTCAACAGACTCCATTACCCCTTAACTTAGGCTTCTCACGCGGGGAACGGAGAGCGGGAGGTGCACTCTGCTGCATGACGTCACGCACTCACCGTCTCCGTATCGCATAACCCCAGGAGTAAACTCAGACTCGGTGTATATGCACTGAACAACATGATGACGTCATACACTCCGTAACCGTAACGCATAACGTTAGACCCAAAGCATAACGATGAAGTCGACAAGATCATTTGAAATGATAAAAAAATAATAGTGGACCTATAATCAAAGACGTAGAGAAACAAGATAGGAGCATATTGATGAAAATCCTTGGTCCAGTCTGCTCATAAGGAATCTGGATGGAACGGAAGTCACAGAAACTTAATCAGCATGCTGGAAAAATCACTGACAACTTCAGGAAAAGGCGATTGAAATATTACGGCCACATTCATACAACGAACAATGACAGGTTCACCAACATGATTCTCATCCTTTCTATCTCAATGAAAGTCAAGAGCAACTGGTTTAGTGAAATAGAAGAAGACCTTTAAGATATTAGCATTTCAGAGGAAATTTTAATGGATCAACTCAAGTCAGAACATTAATCAACAGCCATCATTTCTCTGAGGAGATGACTACCAGGACCAAGAAATCACGGACTGAAGAACAGCAGAAGATTTTTAGTGCCCAGATGAAGAGATTTAAGGAGAAGAAAAAAAAAAACTTTTGCTAGATATGTTCTATCGCGCTCCACAGATGGGGCTACCGGTGCAAGATAATGATGATGATAGTAATAATAATAATAAAAATAATAATAATAATAAATTGAGGAATATAAAATGTGGGGACTAAATATCAATTACAACAAGACGGAATTTCTTACATTAGAGAATAATGGTGGTGAGGAACTCATCATCATCATCTTCATTTCCCCTTTTCCAGTTGACACTGGGTGGAGACAAATATGGTTCCTCTCCAATTTGTTATGTCGTTCCACCATTCCTCTTCCGACACCGTGTTCCAATCCAGGTTCCGTTTTCTAATACTATTCTCCACCGAGTCCATCCAACGCTTTCTTGGTCATCCTCGTCCTCTCTTCCCTGTCATCCGTCGTTCCAGTGCTCGTCTTGGTAGCCTTACTTCATTCATCCGTTTGACATGTCCAAACCATCTCAATCTGTTTTGCTCCAGTTTGTCATTTAGTTTCTGTACTCCCACTTCTTTCCGTATATCTTCATTTCTCACTCTGTCCCTCCTCGTTTTCTGGACCATACTTAGCAGGAATCTCATCTCAGCTGCTTGTACTCTGCTCTCATCCCTCTTAGTCATTGTCCAACTTTCCGCTGCATATGTCATTATAGGAACATAATATGCTTTGTACATAACTTCTTTTGCCTTAATTGGTATATCCTTGTTCCATTCTAGTCCCCATACCTGTTGGTAGAAAGCACTCCCGAGTTGTATTCTTCTGCTAATTTCCAAATCTAGTCTTCCATCTTCAGTCAGTTCACTTCCCAAGTATTTGAAGTGTTTCACTACTTCCAATTCCTTATCTCCTACTTTGATTACTCCTTTTCCTTCTTTCTTATCTCTACTCATCACCACTGTTTTACTCTTCTCCACATTTATCTTCAATCCCCATTGCTCAATCTTTTCTTTTATTACGTCTAACTGTTCTTGTACCTCCATCTCATCCCCGCCCCAGATCAGAACGTCGTCTGCAAACTACAGATCAGAAATGCAGTAATTCAAACAGTCACTAAATTTAATTATTTGAGTTCAATTATAGAAGCTGGGGGGACAAGTTCATCTCATTGAAGAGTTTGATCCAACCGATGCAGCTTGGGATACCTTCAGAGACACGCCACATGCATCTACACGCTCCAGGAGCACTCTCCGCAGTGTCCCCATTCCCCCCCTTCGATTTCTCAGAGTACCTTCAGTACACACACACCCTAAACAAACAGCACCCTGGGCCACAATCATCATGATTAGGCCATCACGGAATATCCTCGCAACCCGGGTAGCTGTCATTGAGGTATTGGAACCTGTATGGCAGTTCATCACGGAAATCGAGGAAACTACCAACGGGTTCATTGTCATTACCTCTACCCGCAACGGACGCTGGGGGGCAATTAGGAGGGCGCTCTTAGGCCACCCTAGTATTCCTCAACACCTACTCATCTCTACAACTCCCACAGATGATACAGACATGCACACGCAAACAGAACCTACCCCAGAATCTCTCAGTACATCTTCTCAAACCATTCCAGTCCCTCCTTCCATGCCACCAACTCTCAAGTACAATAAACGTACTCAAACAGCTTCATCAACCATTCCAGCTCCCCCTCCCATGCCATCAACCCTCAAATACAGGAAACAAACACAAACAAAGACTCGAACCGATCCCCTCTCAACTCCCTCTACCACGCACGCCACTGACACAGCGCCATCTGACTATACATTACCTAAATGTCCCGCCCACAAGCAACATTCTTCCTCAAAACAATCGTCGCACAAACCCAAGACTCCCAGCAAACAAAATACACCAACACAGGCGCCGCGACGCCACCATACGAGCATACAACATAATACACTCATAATACAGTGCTTTAACTGTCAGCGCTTGCACTACGACGCCGCAAATTGCAGTCATGGTACCCGCTGCAAGATGTGGCGATAATCACCGCCACAATGTTTGTACGGTACCCAGGGACAGCCCCATGTGTATAAACTGAGGGGGCAAACATGCGGCGTCTTACTCAGGGTGCAAGTACATTAAAGACGCCATAAAACAGAGGCAGAAAGCATTCACCAGACATCAAACTGGTCCCAACATACCGTCACTACTTTCACTTCAAACAGCCCCCCCCCCTTACAGTCCAGCCCGCCACTGCTCTCTCACAGCTACTAAAATTACTCTCCCAACTCTCTGCCATTACACTTACACTAACATAGCCACAATCGCACACAGGACTCCACTCACTCAAATACTACAGCTTATTCTAAACCTAGCCACTCTTACACCCCAGTAAATAACAATAGCGGATCCCGGTCATTTCTGCATTTAAACCTAACTTTCCAACTTATATCAGCTCCACATAAACCATCACACAAACTAAAACTTACTCAGAACCAACTCCCCTTACTGTTTTTATAACTACTAAGTTGACATATTCACGCCGGAACCAAAAACCCCGAAATAGGAGTGGATTTAATAAGGACTAGCCTACAAAAGATACTGAACTTTCAATCTTAAACAGCACACTAACACCAAAATTCCGTCTACATGGCCTGTCTGCCTGGGTAGTAAAGGCTATACCGGCTTGCCTGGGACGATGGGACACTAAATCCGGAAATTAAAACTAAGAAACAATTACTTTTCCATTCTAAACACATTTAAAAACACTTTGAAACTAGCCAGTCACAGCCAGGCTCTGATTGGCAGCTCCAAGACTCGAGCGGCCAATCAGAGCGGAGCGTCTTCAAATTCAAACTCCCGCTACAAACAAAATAACATTAAATTTCAATTACACAGTCCACTAACACATACATTATTCGTCCCGCGGCCTGGCCCATGCCTGCCCGTGGGGTTGGCCACGGCCGACTTATTCGGGATGGTGCCCTGTGGGTCGCGGGTTCGATCAAACACAGCTCACACTTCAAATATACTATATACTAACACATTACATACACCTACATCTAAACCAAAATTACACATCTGAGGCTTATTATTATTATTCTTTTCTAACCCACAACCTACTATAGGTCTTAAACGTTTCATACTACCAAAAACCAACCTACTAGGGGTTTTTCTTATTTCAGTAACTAAGTAACTTCAAAATTTCAACCACTTTTATTATTATTAAATTACTGAAGCTGCTGCTGCTGCAACAACACCTTATCCCTCAGCAAATGGACGGTCTATTTTGACTCGTATGTCCAGGAGCTCACATGCTTGATTATCTGAAATTGAGGAAAGAGTAAGTGAGACTAGGAGAACAATTGGAGCATTAAGTTCCGTTTTATGGAGCAGAAATATTTTTAACAACACTAAGAAACTTATTTACAGTTCATTGGTACAAAGTATTTTGTTATATGGAGCAGAAACTTGGACGTTAAACAGACAGCAAGCACACATAATTATTAGTAACAGAGATGGATTATTGGAAGAGGGCGGCAAGAAAATCAAGATTGGATACAATTAGAAATACGAGAATCAGAGAAATTATGCAGGTAAATAAAAGGTACTAGAAGAGGTTGAAGAAGGAAGATTACAATGGTCTGGACATGTGAAAAGGATACAGAATAGTACAGGGCGCCCGAGAATGTTCTCCGCAGTGGTTACGTGCAGCTGTGAGTGGTTGCGTCATCGGTTTAGTTGGTACCTGGACAGGGTGAATCCCATACGTGAGGGCTGTAGCCTGTCGAAATCGTCAGTGTGTATTGCAATTAGCGAGCTTATGTATCATCAGCACTTCCAGCATCTGTTATGAATGGCTGTGATGAGTACAAAGTTTACCTCTTATTAGGGAACACAGCGATGACAGAATGTATTCCGCACATAAGTCAAGCAGCATTGCGCGTCATAGGAGCTCATGTCACCACGGACAGTTAAACGATGATAGAGGCTACTTGAGCTGAGTCATATCCTACTCACGAAACTGTACCTGTCAGCGAAGCAGAGTGACGTGTGGCACAAGTAAACAAAGAATAGTTCCCATCTCGATCGCCGGCAATCATTTCGTGAAAGGCTAATATGATACAAGAGGCAGCCGTGCTGCCAACGTAACTTCTGTAGCTAACTCTCGGAGACGCATGTAGGCGCTGCGGAGAACATTCCCGGACTCACTGTATTATTCCAAATGTAATGTTACATTGGCAAGCTGAAGGAAACGGGGTAAACCTAGAGAACAATGGATGGATGGTGTAAAGAGAAGCTTGGCTACCAGAGGCTTAACCGAGGAAGATGATGAAGACCGAAATTTGTGGAGGGTTAGAGTATTTTTGGGTTGAAGGAAAACTACTGCATTGTACAATATTCCTAATGAAGAATAATAATAATAAGAAGAAGAATACGAGTCGTACGGCCTCGACAAGTGGCGTATCTCTTTTGAGTTGGAACCACTGAGGCGATCTACTATCCAATTCCGACGTTCTGTTTAACATTGCCATGTGTTGTTTGAGACTTCAGTCCTTGGACTGTTTTGATGCAGTGCTCCATGCACCCCTGTCCTGAGCTAATCGTTTCATCTCTACACAACTACCACACCTCACACCCGAGGCAATCCGTTTAACATATTCTAACCTTGGTGTACCCCTACAGACCTTGTCCTCGACCCATCCTTCCATAGATGTGGAAACGACATACATTTTACTTGAATATGCTCTGTGCTGTGCCGAGGATGCGCTGATCAGGCAGTGAGTGAATGCGGCAACAGCGCACCAACTTTCCTGCGGATCTCTCTTGCCGACAACAGCCACCAAAATCATAATTAATATCAATCCATATAAAATAAACCCATTTATTTACATTGCGGATAGTTACATATCGCAAACGCTTATGTGGAATACAACGCACCCAAGAACCAACTTCTACGGAAGTCCTGTTTCAAAATGCGAGCCTTTCACATTATTGACTGTTTTGTTGTCTGTGTTGGAGATGTAATGTTGACACTTCACATACACACAAACAACATATCTGTCTAACACATACTTAAATTTGGTTACTGTAGCACAACGGCGTTGAGAGTTGTGAATCTCTTAAGTCAACGTTTCCCTGGAAACCCACCAAAAACTGACACTATTTTCATTATACCTGCCATAAAACATATTAATATACGTTACTAAAAGGTAGACTGTTCATCGATCAACACAGAATTGAACAAGGAAACTGGTGATGTTACTGGTTTTCCTGTAGGTTTTTTTTGGTTATTTTTCTATTTATCTCCAAACTCGGGTGCACATAATTTCTGTGCCGACATTAGTTTGCTATTCTTGGGTGTCATAATATGTGTCGTACTAACCTATCTCTTTTCTTCATTCGCAGTCGCTAGAAACATTCCTCCTCTCCCACTCGTCTAAATACCTCTTCATTTTTTAATTCTATCTACCCCTCTGATCTTCATCATTCTCCTGTAACACCACATTTCAAATGTTTCTATTCTCCCCCTTTTCTGCTGCTCCAACAGTCCAAGTTTCACATCCATAGTGTGCCAAGCTCCAAATAAAGTCGTTCAAAAATGGGTTCCTAATTCTTAAATCTGTATTTGATGTCAACAGATTTTTTTAAATGTAGAAATGCTTTCCTTGCCATATGGAAGCAAATATCGGAACTCTATCGGATGACTTGTCAAGTTTGTCTTGTAATCCCCAAATGCGATACGAGAGATCTTCCACAAGCCAACATCGTATCAGTGCGATTTCACACACAAGTGCATGGGGTAACTGATCACAGTGTCCAAGCCTGAATAATAACAATAACAACAACAACAACAACAACAGGCCAAAAACTCAAGTCTTTCGAAAAGATATATGAGCTTCGTGTTTGAACTGCTCGGTTTGTTCGCGTAAATTTAGTGGTTACTGTTGTGTGTTCGCGTGTAGTTCGCTGTGACTTATGGCTTCCTCATGGACCTGGCCATTGAAGTGTAACATTGTTAGTTTTATTGGAAGGCTGTATGTGTGTGGCTGGGCTGGAGTGTTCGCTCCTCTTGAATTTGCCTGCCAGTCCAAGGACATGCAGTATGTCGCTACTTCCTGGCACAACCGGGCGTGGGTTGCTAGCAGCTCAGCTCAAGCGAGAACGAACAAGGTCTCGGCTTCAGATCCGGTCTCTTGCAGCCTTCACACCTTCACTGTCTCCAGAGAACTCCAGTAGAATATTCCACAAACCAAGTTGTTCAGCAGAAACTTGTAGCCTACTTTCTCCTAAATGAATGGATATTGTCTAGATCAAAGAGTATAACTGATTTAAGTGCCTTTGGTGGCATAGTAGGTAGCATGCTGAGATTCTATACCCAAGGTTGCGGTTTCAACCCCGGCCGAATTCGTCGGATTATTTAAGAGCGTTAAAATCCTTCAATATGCCTTCCTTCGGAGCGGCCCCATGTCATATATATATTTATTTATGGCATGTAAAAGAACATTCCATTAACTACAATTGTGTGAAGCTAAATGTCTAGGTTAGATTTGATTAATGCTCTATTACGTTCCAACGTTCGTCGCCAGGTGCTGGTTGGGGTGCCATCTATTAGCCAAGTTCACAGCTAGGTGTCGTTGACGGTAGCATTTGGTAGCAAAAGTAGGAACTATCGTATTCAGTCCTTACCTGAATTACAGACAACTAGAGCCTCTATTCAGGCATTAATAGGGTTGACTGCAACTTCCTATGGGCAGTTTAGTGCATGTATGGTGCCGGAAAGAAGTTTTACATATTAGAATTGGATTTCTGTGTATAGTGCGTCTCTACCTTAAAATACAGTATGGAATTAAATGTAGTATTTGCCTCTCACTCGCACTCATATGTCCTGCAATTCGCTTCATCCTCTTCTTCCCCGGTGAAGTTGCCATTTCCCATTAATTGAAAGTGGCAAATCTAAGAAAATGTGTGCGATGTCTTGGAGAGAATTCTCCGCTCTTTATGATGATGTAAAAATAAAAGCCATAAATAATTAACACATGGCCCAATTTTCACATTTACGATATTTTAGCGCGAATCTATATTTTTGCAGATATAAAACTTATCACGCCATAGATAACGAACTAATGATCGCAACAAATCAAGAATTTATTTTTAGATTGCCTGATGTTGGTAGAAGATGCCCTATTTCTCAGGGCAATAATTATTTTCATAATAAGAAAGTTATGCTTTTATTTTCTTAAATGTTACTTGAAAAATCTGGGATGGTGTCACAGAAAAGTTACGTAGTGATAAACTTTTTTGCTGTTGAATTTACGTTGGTGACTAAGCGAGAAGAAATGTCCATTATTGTCTGAAATAGTTAAAAAAAAAAGACCAGAGCTCGATATCACATAGCATTCATAAGTTATCGCACTTCGCGTAGTCCTCCCGCCCAGCGCAGCGCTGACCCAGCGAACGTTTGTTCTTACTCATGTGACGCGTATATCTCCGACTGCGTTTGATCGAGGGTAGATGATGGCGTGAAGTTAAACTGTGAAATGAAGTGAAGCTTGTATTCTTTATAAATTGTCCGCGTAGTGGCTAGCATTCTTGGCTGACACTGAGCTGTCACCGTGGAGGCCCGGGTTTGAATCCCGGCTCTGCCAAGAAATTTAATTCTGGTCTGAGGGCTGGATCGGGGTGTACTCAACTTCATGAGACAAAACTGAGAAGAGGCGGGTTCAATTCCTACCTCAGCCATCCTCGAAGTGGTTTCCGTAGTTTGCCTTTGTTCGTCCCTGGAATGAAGAAGGGTTCGTTAATGGTGCAGAGTTAACATTTCTGTGTCAAAAGAACACGGCAGCCACCCACGACGAAATGACAGGTGAAGTGTATGAAAAGTGGTTCGCTGAGCAATTGTTGCCCAATGTTCCCAAAGGATCTATCCTAGTAATAGACAATGTAGGCTATCACAGCAGAGAAATGTTCCTTGCGTACTGTCTTTTAAAATAGAGACCCTCTATAGCTGTTAAAGGAGCAGTGCACTAAAATGCTCTTAGAATTTGAAAACAATATATTATATTCCAACAGGCCCGATTTACTCTGACCTGAAATTTAGGGAATTTGATGGAATTGTTTAATTTTTCAGATAATATAATCTTGATAAAAGAACTCACAATAAATTCCGGGTTTCCCGCAATGGTACATTTGAATTTTATTTAAATATGAAACATATATTTATGACACCTTAAAAATTTAGACGTTGATTTTGATTTCTAATTATAAAAAACGGCAACTTTTTTTGCTTAATAAATTGCATTATGCAAGAATGACTGCAAAATGGAATCTATACCATACAAACTGAAATGTGTATAATGTGTTGCAATTCATCATATTAATGCCTAAACGTCCGGGCTCTACAGATAGCACACACTAATACAGCCATCACAATTAACACCGGTTATCAGACAGATTCTACACACACCCAAAGTACACGGGGCTACATGACCGCGTTGTCGCAGCCCCTAAACTGAGGAACCAACCAACCACAAAACAGTTTCAAACAAGATGTTCAGTAAAAATATGTAGCCTACTTTTTCCTAATTGTATGGATATTGTCTTGTTCAAAGAGTATATTGATTGTTCGTCTGTTGTACCCAATGTAAGATTAGAAAAGTACGCTCATCCATCTCTGTCGTGTATTTGGGTGTGTGTGTAGAATTTATCTGAAATCCTGTGTCAATGTTACTTCTGTACTACTTAAGTTTTCTGATGGGTTTTCTTTTCTTTTTCTTTGGACTGTCCGCGGGTGTCACTGTAGGTTTGTTAGTTGTTGTTGTTGTTGTTGTTGTTTGAGTCTTCAGTCTTTTGACTGGTTTGATGCAGCGCTCCATGCCTCCCTGTCCTGTGCTAATCGTTTCATCTCTACATAGCTACCACACCATACATCCGAGGCAATCCGTTTAATATATTCTAACCTCGGTCTACCCCTACCGTTGTTGTCCTCGACCCTTCCTTCCATAACTAACCTTGCTCTTCCTGGGTGCCTTAGTATGTGTCCTACCAACCTATCTCTTCTCTTCATTACCAGTCGCTAGAAACATCTCTCCCACTCGTCTTAATACCTCTTCATTTGTAACCATATCTACCCATCTGATCTTCATAATTCTCCTGTAACACCACATTTCGAGAGCTTCAATTCTTCTCTTTTCTGCTTCCATAGAGCGCCACGCTCCAGACAAAAGCTTTCAAACATGACTTCCTAATTCCTTAAATCTATATTCGCTGTCAACAGATTCTTTTTCTGTAGAAATTCTTTCCTTGCCTGAGTAAACCTACTTCTTGATGTGTAACATATTTCCACTCGGTATCTGGGTATTTTTAAGGCGGTGATTTTGAAAAATGAAACGGAAATGGATGGGACGGAAACAATGAAACGGAAATGAATGAGACGGAAACAAAGAGTGCGCGTGGTGCCGGAGATTGGTACTGTCGGCCATGTGGTTATGTGGATTGTATATCTATACGGGTTACTTCAAGATTTGGAGGCCTCATTAAAGATATTCTTACAATAAATCATCTTCAAATTGTCGTTCTTTGGTGTAAAAATATTCATTACATCATATTTGCTGAAAACAATTATGATTGATTAAATATTCAAGCTTTTTCTGTATTAAGCACTCGAAGTACTGTCGGACATGTGGCTATGTGGTATCTATATCGCATACGAAATTATTTCAAGGTTTGGAGGCCCCATTAAAGATATTCCTACAATAAATCATCTTCATGTTGTCGTTCTTTGGTGTGAAAATAATCATAGTTGCTGAAAACCGGCACTGGAGTTTTACAAGTAGTTTTTTCAATGGCCAACAAAGTTCACTGTTAACAAGGGATGACATGTCACATGTTACACATGATATGCGACTACTGTAAGGCTCGTAATTTATATATCTTCTTTCTTTGCTTCGTCCATCACTGGTTATTTTGCTTCCTAAGTAAGAGAAGTATCCTACTTCCTTTAGTTTTTCACCTGCCAATTTGTGTAATTTGTCTTGCATATTTGGATCTGTTGATGAACGCTTGACGAGCGAAACATATTGTTATCCCTTAATTCTCTTCTTCATCATCTTCAATAGTCCGTAACAATATACACTTAGTGGCCAAACGTCATGGGAAGGTACGGAATGTGATGTTAATAACGGGTTACTGCTCAACACAGCAGCAAAACGGCGAGGCATGGTTCCTGACTCCCAACATTCAACTGGGCGGTGATCTGACTCCCAGTTCTGCTGAGACGACGCGTGATGTCCGTTCGTTAAACACCAGTGGTCGTCCCGTGCGACGGTTTACGCGGATGGTAACATTATCTCTGCGATATTCAAGATCCACCCTCCACACTGTTCACCTCGGAAGCCCGAATTCACGTGTAATCTCCGAAATGCTATGAACCAAGCGCCGTGCGCCGGTGATCATCCCATGTTCAAAGTCGGTTAACTCGCAACGTGTTGCCAGCTTCAGTACACTCGAGTCTGTGACAGACTCTTCTGCTCCGCCGCAGCTAGACGCAACGCTAGGAGTCATACAAAGCACTCAGTGTATATCTCATGTAAATGAAAATCCACAGCCTGCTTCCAGTCTCCGACCGGGTCAGGAATGGAATGAATGAAGCCCCCATCTAGTGGCGAGGATATGGACTGTGCCGGCTGCCGAGGCCTGACGCACTCCTCTGGGGCAATGATTAAATGAATGACAGATGAAATGAAATGATAGTGGAGAGTGTAGCCTCAAGTAGCCTACATGTTACAGGTAACATAATGAAGCAGGTTATCAGACGAATTCCAAGTATCCAGAGCTCAGGAGACATACACGGCACATGGGGCTTTAAGCCACTCTGTGTATATACATCTTTAATCACATGCAAATTATTTCAGGTAATTGGAATGATTTTCGTGTTGACCAACTGAAAACTAAAATATTAATTGTTAATTAGTCAATACTGAAGCCTCCATGGCTTAGGCGGCAGCTCGCCGGCCTCTCACGACTGAATCCGTGGTTCAAATCCTTGTCACTCCATGTGAGATCTGTGCTGGGCAAAGCGGGGGCAGACAGGTTTTTCTCCGGGTACTCCGGTTTTCCCTGTCACAATTTAATTCCAACAACACTCTCCACTATCATTTCATTTCATCTGTCATTCATTTAATCATTACCCCAGGGGAGTGCGTCAGGCCTCGGCAGCCGGCACAGTTCATATCCTCTCCGCTAGGTGGGGGCTTCATTCATTCCATTCCTGACCGGCTACGGTGGCGTAATTGGTAGCATGCGGAGCTTCTATGCCCAAAGTCAAGGTTTCAAACCCGGCTGAAGTCGTCGGATTTTTTAAGAGCGTTAAAATCCCTCTGTATGCCTTCCTTCGGAGGGGAAGTAAAGCTGGTGGTCCCATGGCATAGATGTATGGCATGCAGAAGAACCTACCACTAATTAAACTTATGTGCAGCTAAATTATAGGTTAGATTTGACTAACGCCCTTCCTAAGTTCGTCGCCAGGCAGTGGCATCTAGTAACAAAGTTCAAAACTAGCTGGTCGTTGACGGTGGCGTTTGGTAGCAAATTTGGAACTACTGGAATCGAATGTCTGCAGTCCTTACTTGAATTAAAAACAGATAACACACACTAATATAGCCATCACAATTAACAGCGGTTATCAGACAGATTCTACACACACCCAAAGTACACGGGGCTACATGACCGCGTTGTCGCAGCCCCTAAACTGAGGAACCAACCAACCCGGTCGGTCGACTGGAAGCAGGTTGTGTATTTTCTCAATAAGGCAATACTGTAAAATGGCTTCAAAGCTATCTTTAAAACGTGAGATAGTAATGTACGTTTAACATGGCCTAACAACCACAACCTTGCGTGATGAACACGTGTCATGGCGAGAGTAACAATCTACTTTCAGCCGACCATAACGAAGTTTTCATGTAGGAAACGTCCCCAGTCTCTATCCTTGCTGGCTATGTACACCGTGCGAGGGGTAGCATTAATGAGGTCTGTGAATATGGACTATGTGTTCAGAACGTTAACGGGGATTACACATCGCCCCCTAACACGATGCAACCTGGACAACGAATCTCAACTTCATGAGGCTCGGATAGTTTTGTGTTAAAATATTCTTTATTGAACTAAACATTTTCTATTTATTTACATGCTTGCCACGGTGGGTGAGTGGTTATCGTGCTGGACTACTAAACCCAAGCTTGCAGGTTCGCTCCTGGCCGTGGTAAGTGATTTTTGAAAGGCGACAAAAATCACGACACGCATGTCATACGTTGTTGGCATGTTAAAGAACCCATTTGAATTCAGTAGGCCGTGTTCATAATGTCAAAATTAATCTCGGGATTTTCCGCCAACAGAAAGTTCCCCCTTTCTCCACTAGAAAGCGCTATAGTGTCAAGGAGCTTAGATATCTAAACTCCTTGACTTTCATAGCACACCAAAGAACGTCAAAAATTCCACATGCAAGCTGCCCTCTGGGCGTCAAATGACAAAGCTTGCACCCGGCACCCAAGGCCATACGATATTATTATTATTATTATTATTATTATTATTATTATTATTAATGTACACATTTTTGCCGTTTGTATAAATATAGACATAATCTGGAGTACTTATTCATAAGTATATATTTTCTAAATTATTTTGGTACTCTTTAGCTGACTGCTGCCCACATTTTCGACCCTTGGTAATCTTAGTGATTTGCTTCTCTATTTCGTGAACGCACCCTTGTCGGTGTATTGCAGAAGTATTTCAAGACAGGAATTGCCCTGTCAGTAAGTATAGCAGCGAGGCTGGAGTCAACAGTCTCATTAAAGCCTCCAATAGTCCTTGTCTTGCTAGGAAATTTTACTTGAAATTACAGTGGTCTGCGAAACTTGTGAGTATTGACAGAGTTTTATGAAAGTTTTGAAGTGACCTTTTCTCTTGCTCTTTAGAATTAAATTCAAAAACAGCACATATATGATTTCGTATCGCGCATCTGCAGCA
The DNA here is from genome assembly GCA_946902985.2 of Meconema thalassinum. NCBI lineage: Eukaryota > Metazoa > Arthropoda > Insecta > Orthoptera > Tettigoniidae > Meconema > Meconema thalassinum. The sequence goes on from OX336392.1 coordinate 28,881,879, forward strand.
AGTATTGTAGGATTCGGAAACTGAGGCAAGCCCCGGCCTAATAAGCGGGAACATTATTTGTACTGAGTCTAATTTACGCTAAAGTACTCACAGTTCTAACTTACGGGCTAGAACTTACTTGGGATCACCTAACAGTATCCGACCTCCGACCCATTAAAAGCGTAAAAGCTAGATTTTTAAAACGAACATTGGGGATTTCTAAGATGTCACCCTCAAGATTGACGTAGATATTAGCCTCTGAGACATTCCTAATGGAAGATCTACGAACCAGAATGCAGCTTCCATCTACCAAACAAGAACAAGAGCTTCTACAAATTAGACAGAAGAAAAGAGAGGACATCAACCTGGAGTCTTACTCGACATATGCCATGCTGAATCGTAGCTGGTCTGGACCAAATAATGACATGCAGAGCGCTCTAACTAGGTTGGCAATACATGGTTTTCACCACAAGCTATGTAGTCGACAGGGCTATCATGAACAGTCTGAGCATTGTAAGCTGTGTGAAGGTCATTGCCAGCGATATCATTTCAGCAAATGCACCAAACGTGAACAATCCCTTATGGACTACCGTAAAACGTGAATGTATCTTATGTAGGGCTCGGATTTTTAGGTGCTAAAAATCGGGAAAATATTTATTTTTGATGTATTAAAAATACCTGAAATATGTGACAGGAAAGTAAAGATATTTAATTGTAATTTAGTTTATTAATGTGAGTATAAACAATATGCAGTACTCACGAATGCAATTTATGCTATGTCTCACTGACTACTGAAGCATTACAATACACAACGAGATACATCTTCAGGTTGTCCATCACAAATGACCGACGATTATCGCGAAACTTCGGCAATGCAGTATGTTTCTTGCCCTTGAGGTGTTGTGTAACTTGTGATCGCTGTTCAGCCTTGATTGCTTTCCCACATGGCTGGCAGAACAGAACGCCCTCATCAGAAGTAAAATTATCTTTAAATTCTGCAACATACTGCTGCAGACGAAAACTTGTAGTTGCTTTTACTTTAGGCATCGAAGAACTGCCTTACACTTCACAGTGAGTGGCACGGGGTGACAAGTTAAGAATAACACAGTTGCAAGCTGACATACGCTCGGCATGAAGATTAGATAGCTCACAGGGTCTTCCCCGTTGAAGTAACACAGAACAAAAATGCAATAAACTAAAAGATCTAGCATACTGATTTTTAAAAATGTAAATATTATGTATTTTTATTTGCCAATAAGTGAAAAGCAGGAATTTATGTAATTATAGAAAAATGCTTAAAATATATATTTACCTAAAAATCCGAGCCCTAATCATATATATGGTCATTTGGCTGCAATAAAGTTATTATTATTATTATTATTATAAATTTGATACAAATTTAAGAACATATTTAGGAAACTTAGTCACATATTTTCCACTTTTAAGAACATAAATAAATATATATTTTTGAAAAGTTAAGCACATAAAATTATCCGGGCCCTGTTCATGACCATCTTTATTGGTTGGTAATTAGTTGTTGATTCTTTTAAATCAATTTAATGTAATAACAAAAATATTGGAATGCAGCCGAAATAAATCAGAAACCTCTATGGACATCAAATTGGCAGGTGAAAAGCTGAAGGAAGTAGGAGACTTCTGTTACTTGGGAAGCAACATAACCAGTGATGGACGAATCAAAGAGGATATAAAAGGTAGTTTAGGTCAGGCAAGGAAAGCATTTCTGCAGAAAAAGAATCTGTTTACATCGAATATAGATTTAGGTATTAGGAAGTCATTTATGAAAGCCTTCGTCTGGAGCGTGGCGCTCTATGGAAGTGAAACTTGGACTATTGGTGCAGCAGAAAAGAGGAATATTGAAGCGTTTGGAATGTGGTGTTACAGGAGAATGATGAATATCAGATGGGTAAATAGGGTTACAAACGAAGAGGTATTAAGACGAGTGGGAGAGGAGAGATGTTTCTAGCGACTGCTAATGAAGAGAAGAGATAGGTTGGTAGGACACATACTAAGACACCAAGGAACAGCGGGCTTAGTTATTGAAGGAAGGGTCGAGGACAAGAACTGTAGGGGTAGACCAAGGTTAGAATATGTTAAACAGATTGCCTCGGATGTAGGGTGTGGTAGCTATGTAGAGATGAAACGATTAGCTCCGGACAGGGAGGCATGGACAGCTGCATCAAACCAGTCAGAAGACTGAAGACTCAAACAACAACATATTCTTTTAAGGGCTTTGCACCATCAATGTCATATAGCCCTGAGTACTTGGGTGTGTGTAGAATTTGTCTGATAATCAGTGTCTCTGTGATGTCTGCACAAGTGTGAGTATTTATAATTGAGGTATGATTTTGGGTAGGAGGCGGCCATGGTCTTACATTAGGAACCATCCCGACATTTGCCTGGAGTAGACGTGGGAAACCACTGAAACCACTTCCAGGATGGCTGAGGTAGGATTCGAACCCATCAACTTATCATTTTTGCCTCACGAGGTTGAGTGTAGATTACCCCGTTACAGTTCTCATACCAGAATTAAATTTCGTGGCATAGCCGGGAATCGAACCCTGACCTCCGTGGCGACAGTCAATCTACAGCACAACGAGGCGGTCTAAATTAGTAATTCGTTGTTGTTGTTGTTGTTGTTGTTGTTGTTGTTGTTGTTGTTGTTTTTGTTGTTGTTGTTGTTGTTGTTGTTGATGATTGAAATCTTGGTCATCTGCCCCGCTAACTTGGTGTGTGTTCAATTTCTCTAGCTGTTGCACTGGAGGTCGGGGTTCGATTCCTGGCTTTACCGAGAAATTTAATTCTGGTCTGAGGGCTGGAACGGGGTATAATCAATGAGAGGAGGAGGGTTCGATTCACACTCATCCATCCTGGAAGTAGTTTTCCGTGGTTCCCCACTTCTACTCCAAGCAAATGCCGGGAAGGTTCCTAACTTGAGGCCACGGCCGCCTCCTTTCACATCCTCACCTGCATTTAAAATATACACTACTTCCACTACACTACAATAACACACGATATCTTAAAACACACAATAATAATAATAATAATAATAACATCGTATGGCCTCGGGTGACGGGTGCAAGCTTTGTTATTTGACGCCCGGAGAGCAGCTTGCAAATCGAATTTTGTTTCTCCTTGGAGCACTATGAAAGTCAAGGAGGCTAGATATCCAAGCACCTTGACACTATAGCGCTTTCTAGTAGAGAAATGAGGTAGTCTACTTTGTGTTGGCGGAAAATCCTCAGATTAATTTTGCCATTATGAACACTTCCTACTGAATTCAAATGGGTTCTTTGACATGCCAACATCCTATAACATGCATGTCGTGATTTTTGTCGTCTTAGAAAAAAAAAACACATACACGGCCAGGAGCGAACCTGCAAGTTTGGGTTTGTAGACCGACACGATAACCACTCACCCACCGTGGCAAGTACACTGGGCTGAATGACCACGATGTGCAAGCCCCTCAAATAAAGCAACAATCAACAGCTACAACTCTATTAACCCGTGTTTCTATGGTGACTGTAGTCTACTAATAGGCTTTGCCTAAGTGTAATAATAAGGGATACGATAGGCTACTGTAAGAGTCCCAAGACTTGAAATAAGGTGATATTCCGGCATTTCCCTTAAGGGAATTCTGAAAATCCCGGTGAAAAACCACATTCAGGATAACCGCTGTTAGCGCTGGGGTTCGAACTTCCGACGTTCAAATTTTCTGCTGCGCCCCATTGTGGTAGTGATGAGCGATTAACGCGCAATGAGCATTTATTTGGTTGGTTCCTCAGTTTAGGGACTGCGACAAGGCGTCATGTAGCATCTTGTATGTAGAATCTGTCTGATAACCCGTGTTAATTGTGATGGCTGTATTAGTGTGTGTTATCTGTTTTTAATTCAAGTAAGGATTGCAGACATTCGATTTTAAAGTAGTTCCAACTTTGCTACTAAACGCCACCGTCAACGACCAACTAGTACTGAACTTGGTTACTAGATGCCACCACAGTCGGCTCCTGGCAACGAACGTTGGAACCTAACAGTGTTAGTCAAATCTAACCTATAATTTAGATGTGCAACTTAACCAAACAATGTGACTGATTACGGGCTGCATACGTAGCACACCCACTAAATGGTTACCTGTTCTAAGTAACATCCAACCTCCAGCTCTTCGAAGATCAGAGGCTCTTCTGAAGATCTGGAAAACCATTCAGAAGAACCCCCAGCTACCCATACATACTGATGTAGCAAATGCAGGTAATCAACGGTCGAAGTCAAGAAAACCACCTTGGCGCTCTGCAGTACTTCTTGAAGACTCTTCATTTAACATCTCAGAATCATGGAAAACTATGTGGGAAGAATCATCAGTATTCAATGCACATCTGATTGAAAACCCTTCCAACCGGAGAAGTTTCAAACTCCCCAGACGCCAATGGAGAATCATTAACCGGACCCGCACAGGACAAGGCAAATGTGGATTCCTGCTTCACGAATGGGGTTGGGTTACTTCTGCTAACTGCGATTGTGGAGCTACCCTGCAAACCATCGGACATATTGTTGGTGAATGTCCGCAAGGAGCGTTCCAAGGATCAGTAGGTGACATTCATCATGCATCTTCTGAGGCACTTCAGTGGATTGATGGCCTGGACTTAGAAGTTTAAAGCAAGAACTTGTGTTTATGACTATGTATATAACTGTATATATATAACTTTATATGTAGTGTATATAACTTTTATTTTAACTCTGTATCATCATACGATAAATAATAAATAAACCTATAATTTAGCTTCACACAAGTGTAATTAGTGGAAGGTTCTTTATCATGCCATAAATCTATGACATGGGACCACCGGCTTTACTTTCCCTCCGAAGGAAGGCATATTGAGGGTTATTTAACTCTCTTAAAAAATCCGACGATTTTGGCCGGGTTTGAACCCGTGACCTTGGGCATAGAATCTCAGCATGCTACCAGCTACGCCACCGAAGCCGCCCAGCATTTATTAATTCATAAATAACAAATAAGTAAATAAATACAGAAACCATTAAATAGACATTAATAAAAACAAGTAAACTAACAAGTGTATTAACCCATAACCTGCAATTTCATTCTCGTTGGTCGTGAAAGTCACAGACATTATACAGTACTATCATATTTGAATGCCATTGGACTTTGTAAGCCGGGTTCAAACCTACAATCCTGGGGTTTAAAGTTCAGCTCTTAACTAACCATGGCACTCAGACCTACGGTTCCGAATACAGTAGCATACATGTACAACAATATGTACTCGTATTGCACGAATTGTTGCGTCTAATGTTTCTACTGAATATTCAAAAGACGCAGTAGTTGGCAGCGTGCGCGTGAGAATTACGACTATGCCAGAAACAGGTGGTCATTATGCGGGCCATACGGGCGAGTAATATATTTATAAGCCAGCCGACTGTGTGTATGAAATTACCACACGAGCATAAAAACGCAAGGTTTATCTGCAATCCTGGTCCTGTTTCAATTGGACAGTGAGAACGATCAAGGCCAAATAGAATTGCAATTTGGACTACTTTTTCATATAAGAGAGAAGTAGATTTATGGGATCAATCTGGGAGTGATATGATGGGTTATCAAAACTCATGATACTGAAGAGGGAATGGCTTAAATGTTGTGACAACCCTCACCTGCCAATACATCTAGACTGCTCACCTAAAGATCTCAGGCTGAAATCCCGGAATCCTTGTTGGACACAAGGAAGGAAGTTGGCCCAAGAGCAGTTTCAAGTGAATGAAGCTTGGCGCAACCTGTGGTTGACTTCAAATCCAGACAGATTTGGTCTTATCTAGGATCCAGTTAATCAACCCCCTGGTTTCGACCTTCCCATGAAAATCTGGCCGTAGCTGAATCGTATAAGAACTCAACACGGTAGATGTCAGTTCAGGAATCCTTTCTGCAACTGTGAAGATGTGCCTCAGACCATCAGTCACATCGCTATGGATTGCCCACTCCGAAGGTTCAATGGTACAATGAAGGAGATTCATCAAGCTAGTGATGAAGCTGTAGAATGGTTAGAGAAATTAGACATCTGCTCTAGCAACACTGAAGCTACTTGCAGATCAAGGTCTCAATGTATACATTTACGTGTAAACGCTGTATATGTAAATAAGTGTATAATGCATCTTCATGCCATACGATATATATACAGGGTGATTCTTATTAACGTTTAAAACTCTCTATAGCGTCGTAGATGACATTGAGACGAGTAATTTGATATAGGACACTTAGGGTCGCAAGTGTCCGGAAATACCTTAAAAGTGAACCACAACTGTTAAACATATGACGTCATCAAGTGTCGGCTCAGCTCGAGCGGTCTGGCCCGTGCACTCTTACGCACATCAAAGCATCCAAAGCAAATGTTGAATGCCATATCACTCTGGCTCCGAGTCTGCGTGTGCGACTCGGGCGCGTGGGATTGAGGTTCAAATCCGGGGCCTGTCCACCAGCTTTCTTTGTTCGCTCTCTTCTCCTTTCAAGTGGAAGCAAATTGTTTGTTGACATTAAGACATGGAGCCAGAGTGATATGATATTCAACGTTTTCTTTGGTGTGCGTATGGGAGCACGGGCCTGGCCGCTCGAGCTGAGCCGACACCTGATGACGTCATGTGTTTAACAGTTGTGGTTCACTTTTAAGGTATTTCCGGACACTTGCGACCCTAAGTGTCCTTTATCAAATTACTTGTCACAATGCCATCTACGTCGCAACAGAGAGTTTTAAACGTTAATAAGACTCACCCTGTATATACAACAGGGTGTCTGCAAATCAAGTGCGAACATTGTAAGAGGTCATACTTGTTTGAATCAAAAATCTATATCCGGGGTTTTCCATGGCCTTGCCTCATAGCGAAAACACACCAAACAAGTAGTTCCGTAAGGAAGTGTACCAATTTTCATATATCCTACTGATCTTACTTAGGACACAACTAATGAAAACGAGATTTAAAAAAAATTGCACAGCCGCCATTTTAAGTTCTCATAAAATTCCAACATATTACACGTCAGTATATTAAGTCTTGTGCCAAGTTACACAGCCCTCGGGTGAAAAGTCTCGAGAAAAATCCATTTAAATATTTTAATTTCGCGTCGCCGCGATGTTGGATTGGTGCTCACCAGGTTATTTAATGATCTATAGGTGAACAGATGTTAATAGCCTCTATCAACATACAAACGTTCAGTTTGATTGCTGTAATAGATTCGTAGATATTGGGAACGGTCTAAATAATTCGATGGTCGCCTTACTGGATTTTCATATATGAAGACCATAGAGTTATGTACTATTAGATAAAGACTATTGCGTGGGTTCATTATTGAAACTGACACTTTGATCGCATGATTAGTACACAAGAAATAAAGACTTAATTTAAAAATTTCGTACAACTGTAATCTTGAGGTTATGTAAACAATTGAACTAAATTAGATGTCAGTGCATTACAATTTGAATAAACATTTTCTGTACCAAGTTTCACGTTGAATAGTGAGAAAAATCTATTGAAATGTTTCAACTTACTTCAGTTCCGGGGCACCTACATCGTCCCTGTCCTTAATATACTGTAGTTACACACATTACTACAGTCATCACATAAATACAGGTTATCAGACAAGTTCAACGCACACCCAACTAAGCGAGGCTGATGACTAATATGTCCCAAACCCCTCAAATGAATTAACAACAACACCAATAAAGTGAATTAGCAACAACTTCAACACTGCAACTTTTGGAGATGCCTGTAGTTTGACTATTACCAGATATTAATGATATGTTATTTATCTTCATTTAGGTCACATTTTAAGGCCCTTCACTAATAATTTTTTATTAAAACTGGATGATTTTTAAACCAATCTATTAACGAGAATGATAGACCTTGCAGTGCAGACCTGTCCGGATAATATCTCGCGGGGGTTGTACAAGCAATCAGAGTACAACAGCCCCTTTGGAATCATGCATCAATCCACAGGCCGACACACGATACATTCACCCTAGTTTGCGTATTTTCGATATCGTGCACCTACAGTAGTTCCCTCCATTAATAAATTTGCAAGTTATTTTCTATTGTCAAGAGATTCAGAGGCTAGCCTGAACTGGGCCGCGTTATTTCCCGTCAATACTGTTGGCACATATGATAATGTTGCTCAAGCTCCTATAGCAAAGGGTTGGAAGTAACTAATTTAGCTACCGTTACTTACAGAGAAGAGTTACAGTTCGTGCGAAATGTAACTGCGATACAGTAACGCATATTTACATCACCGTAACTTTAGTGTAAAAATACCAAGGTTGCGGGATCAAACCCGGCCGAAGTCGTCGGATTCTATAACAGCGTTAAAAATCCCTCAGTACGCCTTCCTTCGGAGGGGAAGTAAAGCCGGCGGTCCCATGTCATAGATATATGGCATGTAAAAGAACCTTCCACTAATTACACTTATGTGAAGCTAAAGTATAGGTTAGATTTGACTAACGCTCTTAGGTTCCAACGTTCGTCGTCAGGAACTGACTGCGGTGGCATCTAGTAACATTGTTCAGACCTAGTTGTTGTTGACGGTGGCGTTTGGTAGCAAAAGTAGGAACTACTTGAAAATTGAATGTCTGCAGTCCTTAGTTGAATTAAAAACAGATAACACACACTAATACAGTCATCTCAATTAACACCGGTTATCAGACAGATTCTACACACACCCAAAGCACATGGGCCTACATGACAGCGTTGTCGCAGGCCCTAAACTGGGGAACCAACCAACAGTGTAAAATAAAGTTGATTATTTTAGCCTACTTTCGATTTTTGTAAAACATTAAGCAGACTGTATCGGTGTGTGTGCGAGTGTGTGTGAATGTATGTCTGCCCCCCTCCCCCCGCTAATAAGTTAAACATGATGAAACCGAATTGAACCAAGCTTGGTACATAATATGTAGCACAAGCGGAGGACACTTCAGTGTCATATTTCATATCTCCGCCATCTTATACAAAGCAAAATGGTGGCCATTCAAATGTTGAAAGCTTAAATCAAATTACAACTTATCTTTCATCGGATTTGTACCAAATTTTGCAAAAATATACCTCCATATAGGAAGCAACTTCCACATAAACTACAGGGTCATCAGCCAAATAAGTTCAATAAGGCGGCTGTGTGAATTAGGCAAGCATTATAATTCATAACTTATGATCCAACGAATCAATATTCACAGTAATTGGAATTCAGATAGTCTTGTATAACGGCCCTCTATTGTCAATGTTATTGTTCGGTGCTGCTCCCTATATTAACGGTAGTTCACCCAGTGCCCACGTACGGCAGCGCCCGTAGCACAGTCGGGAATCTTGCGCATTCCGGGTAATGCCATATCATTGACTTCTTGAGCTCTTTGTCTAGTATTATTGTATTGTCCTCCCCTGTTTCAATTATGATCTAGTTAGTTTAAAGATAATAAACTTCATAAGTAAGTAAATGTGGAATTCCCTTTATAAGCTACCAGAGAGAATGTTTGAACACAACAGTTATAATTTTATTAATGCAGCCAATGGCCATGCACTTTTCTTTTCAGGACGGGTCAGGGAAGGGATACTGGAAGGATATCAGCTGTGGACCCATCGAAAGGAACTGTCCCATCATTTGCCTGGTGGTGAAAATGGGAAACCACGAAAACAATTTTCAGAGCGGCCAATGTTATAACTATATGAATTTGTATATTACGTGCAGACGTAATCATGATTTAATTTCTTTTTTTTTTCTGATAAAATAGACAGGCCGCATTCAAAAAATATGGGAAGGCTGCTCTCTCGCGGATACATGGTGAACTATTGCCGTCATGCGTACGTGCGGTAGATCCGGTGACGGCCGTTTCAAAACCATCACGAAAAAAAATAGATATTAAAGGCCTGATGTGTCCATACTGTATTTGATTACTATACTATGCCTCAGTCAACACTAATGTAGCCTACTTGGATTGCCTCTGTCCGTGGCGGTACCTGGTGTCATTCTGTGTTACTACCGTCGCAGTTACTGTTTGGTCCTTAAGATCCGAAATCTAACCACGAGGACAATAATGTTATTTTTGGAACAATCTGGAATAGTATGTCGCATGCAGGGTTAGCCAATGTATTCTTTTTTAATTTCTATTCCCTACTCTAACCGCTGTTAATAAAGAAGATATGGTTTCAGATTTCTAATGTTTTTATCGTGGTTTCGATAATGAATGGTGTGACATGGCCTCTAATTATAGTGATAGTTGGAAATTTGGTGTTCACGTCTTGACCTACTGTTGCCTTGGGGACGGCGTGGCGTTGCTATTCTCTCATCAGTTAATTTTCCTGTCTTTATTAGCCTTTGCTCGAGTGTCCAAAGGCCGAAATCAGAAGAATGAGAAAGACTATGGAAAATTCATGTAGCCAGCGGTTTATTCTTGGTCCTGAACTGTGAGTATGCAACATTTGGTTGAGATTGTTGGAACGGTGTGGATTTCTATAGAGAACGAATCCACATACATACATACATACATACATACTGTACCCGTTCGTCCTGGGGATGCGATGACCCATCTGCTATTACTTCGCATTCCTGGATTTCCAGGACAGAGCGGAGTTAAATGAACACCTAGTCAAATAAGGAATGTGTCGGAAATTCAGTTGAAATATCTCAAAAGCAGAGGGTAACACAAGATAAAGTATCTCCAGGGTCGTTACGGGTTTAAATTTAATTAAAAAAATGCAAATATAAATGGGCGCCATCAACTGAATCCCTAGCAAACCACATCCTTCCTGGTTAAGCCTTAATTAAGACAAGGAAAGAAAAAGGAAAATCACATCACCATCAGATCACAACTAAGATAAAAACAAATTTATTCAACTTTGATAGTCAGACAGACATATTAAACACTCATCCTACCTGAGAGCATGGTCGAATGCCAACGTTAAATTGTCATTGTCCAGAAAATCGAACCATCTCCATTCTACTCAAAGTGTATTTAATCCACATAAAATAGGAAAAATTTCTAAAGTTCTCTTGGGTTCTCAGGATCACCGTAGCACTATGTCTTTGCGTCACTGACATTCGTGATAACTGAGACCTAATTTCTCTTTAAATTAACATCATGAATGTGGATGTAAAAAATATTATTAATCTGTCTAAACACACATATTATAATCACATATTTTAAATATCACATAATTTATGGCTTGCATGGCATTATTCAAATGCTGAATATGTTAGTAAAATGCTCCTAAACATCGAATAATTAATTTACACTATTTACTCTGTCATTAATCATTGCTTATTTCTGAATCACAGAAAATCCACTATTCATTGGTTATAATCATCATCATCATCAAAATTAATTGTTTAATTCATCAACACAAGTTGCAATTCTTCAAATAATTTCTCAAATAAATTTATTTAAATTCATTTAAATTTATTAATCATCAGCTTCTTTAGTTAATTATCACCTTCCAATTCAGTTATTCATCATCTATTCAATCATCTATTAATTTATTTAAATCAGCTTATTTATTCAATCTTTAATTCATCCATTTATTTAATTCATTGATCTATTCCAAAATTTAATTTATCAATTTATTTAAATTTTATTCATCTGGTTATTTAGATTTTTATTATTTCATCTAGTCATTCTGATTTTTATTTCATTAGGTCAGATCATTAATATGCTTAAATTTCAGATTATTATTTCATTAATTATTATTATCAGAAAATCTCGTATTATCAACATTATTTATTTGTTTAATTTCCTAACAAATTGTTTAATATGGTTATATAGAACGTTGTCTTACAGTTTTATCACTTCCAAGTTATATCTCGTATTTAATTATCATGCCAAAAATATTATTGCCTTCACAAATTCACGTTGGATCTCACTATCCACAACTACATTATATATTTTCACTTTATCAAATATCACATTTGAATACCACAATTATTCCACAAACTCCATAAATATTCAGCGCACAGCATGAATCTCAAAAATAATGATAGACTGGGTTCGACAACCTCATGTCTGCTTCAAAATACATTAGCAATATTGCAACTTCCACTTGGCAACTTCCACAAAATGCCTATCACAAACTTCACTTAATCACGTTGCATGATCTACAAAAAATACATAACTGGCTTCAAATTATCAACGCACACAATTTCCAATAACTGTAATTAATCTGATCACATCTAGACAACTTCTTAAACAATTATGAAAAATATTACCTTAGTAATCGTAATCAAATTCAAGATCTGCTTTCAAATAGCATAAATTCTCTTTAAAATTCTCATAATTCACTTCACAGAAAAACACCAATGTGCTATAATCTCTCACATCGAAATATGCAATACTGATCTGCCTTAAAATAAATCTGACCATTAATGATTCATCTTATAAGATTCAATTACTTTAAATCCTTCTCAAAGGTATCAAATTCAATCATAAAAATTATCAAAAGCATCAGCTGTATCAGCTGTTAAATTGAAAGTACTCTCAAATGAGTATAGCAACAAAATATTGGATTGGCAAACAAGAATTACAAAATGTAACCCGGCTGACGTGTATTTTTAATTTATTTAACAAAATTCGACTGATATGTGACTAGTAGTTCCTTATTTGATCCTCTTACAATCTCTAGTACACTCGGATGATAAAAATGAGTTCCTCAATGGCAAGTAAGATGAGTAACCACCACACGATCGTATAAATACGAAAGGCCTTGCCCCGTCGTCTAACATGATAATGCCCTGAACGATGGGTAAAGATGTGTACCACCACGCAATCGTATAAATACGAAAGGCCCCATCTCGTCGTCTCATGAGTGAATGTACCAGATTGGAATCAACAAGTCTCTAGTTGTCATATAAAAGCGATATTCATTCACTTGAGTGAATAACATCTTAATATCTCCAAACAATCCAATGGAAAAAAATCCCTACTGATGAATAATACACACTCGCTAGTATGCAATGAACTGACGAAGTAATTTAAATAATCCAATTGCAGATCACGAGTTCGAAATACTCGCCACAAAAAATTTAACTATCCAGGAAAACTATCCTTACTGGAAAATGTCTAAAAGACCAAACATCTGCTTAATAAAGCCAACCAATGGTGAGAATTTCGTATAATGGTGCCTGCCATATCATATGGTAACGCCATATTCTAGCAATACTCGGAGCAAATAATGTTTAAGCCATGTCTAAATAATCGTATAACTCCTACTAGAAAAATATATACAAGTATGCCCAGTGTTCATGAAAATAGTCATATTAGAAAGTCATAACTCTTACAGTACCTTCTCATATCAGCTGTTATTATATTTCAAAGATCGTCGATTATTCTCATGTGTAATAAATTTCTCGAAAGATCGACGTGAATATCGTTTCACCCACGCAATAACGATCGCCTCCATATCCCAAGTGAATCAGCTGTTAGACCTCCTCTTCTTCAGGAATCGAATCCATCGCTCCGTGGTGCCATCGTGTCTCTGTCTTCGTTTACTCCGACATGATGAGCTGCATGTTATCCATAATGGATACTGTCCAAATCCTTATGTAAAAGTTCATAAAAGCAGCGTACCCCATGTTCTTATTCTATGTTACGCCACTGTCCCATACAATGTTCGGTTTGATTGTTAAAAGTTCAATCTCCACAGCGGTTAAGTCTCACTTGTAGAAAATAAATTTTATTTATGAGAGTGTATAAGTTTTTGAAACACCCTGTAGCTGTGTTTGTACTCGGTATTTTATGATAATTCATGAAAAAGAATTCTATTAATGCACATGCCAATGTTCATAAGTGCATATAATTGTAACAGTTCGTTTGCTTAAAAGCGTTAATGTTGTTTGGAACCCATGGTCGCTCTACATATTCCATTATGAAATGCATAGTCGTATTGTAATTTGAATGTCTAAGTTCATAATTGCAGTATATTGTAACTATCTGCCTGCACAATTCTATTACTGAATACAAGTCCCAACTCAATGTTGTAACTGAATGTTGAAATGAAGTTCAGCTTCGTTAATGTTGCCTGCGTATAAAAGTCGGAACTAGCCCGCTCGGATCTACTGCATTGTTCCAGAATGAACTATGCTTAAAGCCGGCCTCGCCATGCCGCTTTGCTATACTGTTCTGCGTTATAAAATGCAGCTCGAAATAAAGTTCTCAAACTCGTATTACAATGCTGTTCTGAACCCCGGCCTTTCTCCTCCGTACACGGCCCGTACAGCCTGCCTTGTAACCGGTCTTCTCGCCGTCTGCCCTGCGTTGCTCGCCTTGGCTCACTGACCAACTTCCTGCTCTCTGCTTGGTTAAGTAATACTGTCGCCTTCGCTTTACGTAACCAGTGCTGTTCACCGCGCGACTTCACCGTACGCTCTGCGCATGTGTACCGCTTCAGCTCGCTGACTGAACTCGACTGACTTCTCTAAACTGCATTGACCAGCTTCTGCCTGGCGCGGTCACGTGATTCTCTCCCACCATCTACGGTCGTGCGTCACAAATATAATCTCGACCACCTTCATCTCGGCTATTAAGTTATACAATAACTTAAGGGATTAACTGTCTTTCTTCAAGTTATTATCATATATAATGATTGTTATTTCTTCTCTTCTGAGATGATTAAATATACTATGTTCCATTTAGATCTTAATAAAACTTTAATATTCCTCCCATAATTCCATCTACTTGACTGGCAGTGCCTTCTTGATCCTTGGCATTCTACGTCATTCTCTAACATTCTCCTCTACTCGATTTGAGCGCTATCTTTACAATTTTTCCCATAAATCTCAACTACGGCTTAATGTCAGCTGGTGTAGCCGATAGCCTCAACTAGGTATCGGGTACAATACATACATACATACTGAACCCGAGGGGGTCATGCTGACTGATATCGAACGTGGATCTCAGAGACTGTGATCTCAGAATAAAGGTTCCACCAGGGAACGAACCCGAGGTCTGTTAAGGGAGTTTCATTGTAAAAACCCCTAGAGGAAAGTATAGATTTAATCACTGGTGTGATTTCAGTTGATAATGACATTATTTATTAAAATAATGCAGGGAAAATGAGCGGAATACAGGATTATTGGACTACTTGGAGTAGGCTATGCTGGACTTAGAACGCAGAAGTAGAGAGTTTGACGTTTTACTAATAGGCCCAGAATAGTAGGAGGAGACTCTTGGAGTCGTGTCAATCTCGCTGACCTAGTTAAGTCGTCTGCAAGGGATCGGGGGGTTGAATAATGACCATGTTCTTCCCCGTTTGAGAAGGAAAATGGGAGTGGGATGAGAAGATCCCAAGGAAAATCATTGATTACTCGTGTTTGGAGCAATGCAATGACATGAGAGTTGCACACAGGTGAATCTTTAGCCAGGAGGCTAATTTTAGAGCCTTTAATCTGCGAAATTGACGCATATTTAATGGAGTGCGTAGGGACACAGGATAATGGATGTTCGCGGCTGGGTTTGACGATGTCGCCAGGGATTCCCACTGAAACCGCGTCCCCAAGCCATGGGAAAAGCAATTAATATTAATTAATTGGCCGATCGATCCCTCAGCACACAGATAGTTCTGGGATCAGTGAAGAAAAAGGAACCCGATGAGCATTGTTTCGAGACCAGAATCACGCTGGGAGAGGAGTTGAGATAGCGCGGGAAATTTAGCTCTACTTTTTGTGTGAAACCAATATAAGGGAGTCGACCCTTGGCAGAAGACAGTCGTTGTCAGACAGTCGGAGACAGTAGTAGTTGTTTTTGAACAGACTCGAGCGCGGAACGTATGTCGGTCCGGCTCAGGAAAGGACGCTCAAACAAAGATTTGAACATTTGAGTGTTAACCATTATATTCATCGCACATCGTAATGCACCAAGTGAGAAGATAATCATGCATGGTCATGAAATAATAAGAAGTACGGTAATCAACGAACGTTATTGTGTGAAATGCGTAGTACCGAAGTCAAGGAAGGAGGCCCGGACTTCAACTTGGGAAGCCACGCAGTAAAACCTTTAGAAGGCTTTATTAAGGAAAGTCGTGCCGCAGGTGAAGTCAGCAGTACGAACAATGGTTTGTGTTTACAAAGAAAGTACCGTGTGATATAAGTTGCAGAACTATTGAAGGTAATAAGCTGTGTAAAAATTATGTACAATGTTAAGCGCAGTGTATAATGTATTGACTGGTTATACATGTCTTATTACGCTGGAATGCGCTGGGAGAAACTTTACGAAGCATTTGGTAATGTCTTAAGAATACCAAATAGTAACGCTTAGGACGGAAGTAAGCATATTTATGCAAAGCAGGAAGTTTACCGTAGGATTATTGATAGACTGTTGGTGAATTCCGGAGGCAGATGAACCAGACTTTCAATCAGGAGTTGGTAGGAGCACGGAAGATGCCGTCGATACCTGCAATTCTGATATTTTGCCGGGGAATTTCAACCAATGAAAAGTGTAAAAAGTGACGTGTGTTATGTGTAAATCATATGTGAAAAATCTTTTAAATTAATGGTATAATAAGTGTCATAAAGTGTCATGTGTTTTGGAAGCAATAGCTTCTTTATAGAAATGAAAAGTGCCGTGCGGTTGGTGAGAGAAATGTATCATAAAATGTGTATATTCAAGATGCAAATGTCGCACTAAATCTGCATATGGCAGGCGACCCGGAAGGATATAAGTGGTTGGAGCCACCATGATGAGCCTATATATGTGAGTACCACACAAATTATGATTATGTAGAAGTATAGGCCACTGCATGTAATGTGATTTCAGAGTTATAAAGATGCCAGTAAAAATCAGTATTAGGAGGTAGACCCTCCAGGTTTAATTATCATTGTGTTGATTTTAGTAGAGTTGAGATGCTGTTACATCAGTGAGTGGATTAATCGTTACCACTATTAATAAAAAGGCAAATCAGTTATGTAAATGTAACGTAACGAACACGGTTGTTCGGATTTTAAGATGGTTAAGTTGTGTCGGATTTTGGTAATTTATGTCAGTAAGAATAATAATAATGAATAATAAAGGTATGAATGAATACATCAGGAAAAATGTGGTAAGCAAGAAATATTTACGCTAATGGGAAGACTTATCGATCCAAGCAGTAAAATTATACAGTAAGATTACATTAAGGGATTGAGAAAAGAGTTTAATATTGAATATACTGTATTAATGGGAATATAATTATGCAAGGAAATGGAAAAGCTTTCTAGTGAATTGAATATGCAGCTTGTGTAAAAGCTTATAGATTAATTGATAGATTTCTCTTAATAATTAACGGACGAAAATTATAACATTAGGTCATGGAACCAGGTATTCTATTCGACGTATGAAATCTCGTATGTCGTGGGTATACTGGGATATGTGCTTTGTGCCAGAGTGTAATTAGTGTTGGACCCTAGCTCTGATGATGGATATGGAATGTTCCGGGTTCGAATCCTGTGATAGGTGAGAGGAGAACGTTGGACACCTCTGCATTCTGATCACCCGAGAACTTATTATTGAGTGATTTGGCTCGTGTGAAGCGAATCTTATGACGGCAGCATGTGGGCTGACCGCAGCATTTATTTAAGATACCGGTTATCCTACTAGACCAATATTTTTATGAATCTCGTGCCTTCATGTTGAAATGGACCGATTTGGTGCCAGTTATTATATCCTCAGGGTAGGAATAAATGTTAAAGCTCATCCAATACCTATTTGTATAATATTCAGTTTATATCCATTGAGATATGTGTGTCACTGTGACCACGGTATTGTCTTTAAAAATAGTAATACTGCTTGGGGAGATGAAGTCCAGGAATCAGGGAGACAAGGGTCGGTTTACAGCTGTGAACAACCCCTACTCCGTTCCATTGTATACAGACAGCTCCAAGGGGCTGGGTCGCTAAACGTACCATGAAGGCTAGCGTTTTGAGAGGAAAGATTTAAGACCTTGCTTGCATTGAAGGAAACATTGTTGTAGTGAGTAATGAAGTCATGTGGTTTAAGAACACATTGGTAATTATAGATCACACTGTTGGTTCATGTTTTAGCAATCTAACGAATGGTTGGAAGTTAAATTTGTTACTGTCACTGACATCTTTTTCAGAAGTTGGTTACTAACGCCACAGGCTACGCGCGCAAGGGTAGTTTAATAGTACCGTCCGACACAGCGTTAACTAAAGTTTTAAGATGAAATCACAACGGCATGCAGTGGAGCTATATAAATAGAGGAAGTTTAGGGGTAGCTTGACATAAGTATGGGGTTGCACGTAGACTGCTGTGCAACACCTGAATAGGCTAATGCATGTAAAGCATTTGGTGGGAAGAGAAAGATCAAACACACACGGCACACATAATTGTCAAATTAAGACGAGGTTTAAGGAATAAGTAATTTTGTGAAATTAAAGAAGTCACATTGGATGACAGAAGAATTAAAGTACAGTTTGTTTACAGTTGTATGTGCATCAGCGCACTAGAGTGAATTGTAAAGTTGATATAAGGGTAAAGGTTTGAGTTATGATATGAGTTTATTATGATGATATTATGTTAATATTAGTGGATTGTGGAATTAATATTTTTGTTTGATTTTGTTTTATGTTGGTTGGGATTGTTTTATTTGTTTGAAGCCATGATTTTATTACTGAATTAAAGTCTTAGAATAGAGTTGTGCCTTATCATTGTAGAGTTGATACCTTTTAGTTTCAAATCCAAAATATGCAACTGCTCAATGGGGGAACGGTACACGCCCGAGTCCTGATGCTAGCTGGAGGCGGAAGCATATTTTCCATGGAGATTACTCACATGGGTACATGGAAATTGATGTCCTGTACAGTGATTTGAGCTATAGGTACAACTAAAGTCGGTCTAGATTTAGTGCACACAACTCTATTAGAGTAACAATTAACGTGAATTAGGGGATGACCGCGCCTAACCATAGCTAAGCTCCGATACAAACAATATAAATTTTGATAAACACACGTACATGCTTATTTTATTTATCATGGCGCCGATATGTGGGGACAGTTTAAAATACAGGTCACCATAGGCGCAGGTGTGTATTTTATTTATCATGTCGCCCGTGTGTTGGCAAAGCATGAACCGTATTTTATTTATCATGGCGCCCAGGTTTGTGGAGCTTATGGGAGTTATGGAAACCCCAT
Organism: Meconema thalassinum; assembly: GCA_946902985.2. NCBI lineage: Eukaryota > Metazoa > Arthropoda > Insecta > Orthoptera > Tettigoniidae > Meconema > Meconema thalassinum. The sequence continues at coordinate 28,901,020 of OX336392.1, forward strand.
AGATTTTTATGGTATTTCATGGGGAAAACCATAGTAATTATTTTTTTTGCCTCAAACTGTGTTTGAGTGATTTTTGAGTTCAGTAGGCTTTTGATGTAACGCCGAATCTCTCTATTGAGAAGAGAATTACCCAAGGGTACGAGCGCTACATACCAAATCCACAATTTATCATAAAATTAACAGGTTTTGTACGATCTTACAATATGTGTACAGTGTTTGGTGTCTCTCTTCAAAACATATCCACACATGTTTCCAGGAAGCCTGCCTGCATCTCAAAGTGTATTATTGTAAGAATGGCTGGCACAGAGGAGATTTTGCAGGTTATTACAGGGTTAAGACTGCATTTTGACGCTGTGAATGAACAGAACAAGCTGGAAGCTAAGGCTTTCCAGGATGGAATAAACACTCGTTTAGATGCCAATCAGGAGGCAATTAATGCAAATCAGAGTGAATGGAATAATCAGTTTGATGCTAATCAGGTTGAATTGGGTAACCGTTTAAATGCCAATCAGGTTGAAATAAACAACCGATTGGATGCAAATAAGGTTGAATTAAATGATAAGTTAAGTCAAATGCAGGAAACGATTAAGACCGAAGTAACAGAAACTGTTGTAAGCATTATATCAGAAATGCAGGTTAAAACAGATAAACGTTTCGAGGCTATAGAAGCCAAGTTCTAAAGTAATTTACAAGCGTGTAAGCATGCGAAGGATGAAACCAACAGTAGGTTAGATGCGCTGTCTAATGACATTAAGGATATTCAAATCCAAAATGAGGCGAATCTCTAACGCCAAGCGAAACAGTTTTCAGAATTTACGAGAACGGTAGATCAGAGGTTAGAAGAGAACGACTCTAAATTGGACCAGAAATTGAAAAGCTATGCTAGAGCAATTAACGGTGATCTCAAGAAACAGGATCAGAACATATTAGATCAATGTCAGGAAATAAGCGAGATTAAGGCTATCGCTAATGAAAGTAAAGAGCTGGTAAGCAACGTGAAAGGTCAGATGAGCAAAGTTCATCAAGAACTGGACCAAGTTCAAAGTGACATTGTTGTAGTTAACAAAAGGCAAGAGGAGAATAGAGGTGAGATCATTAAGGTCCAGAATGAAATGTCAAAGGTTAATGGACACATTCGAGAGGAAATCAAAGGATTGAGAGAAGAACTCGAAGTTAGAGAAGGCCAGAAGACAGAGGCAAGCGACAAGACCCTTGCTCAAATTAAGGAAGATGTAGAGGATGCAATCTCCCATATCAAACAAAGCCTGAAGGAAGAAAAGAAGAAAATATTTCAAGTGGCCGAAGAAAAATCATGATAGACTTACCAGAATCGAGAAGGAGGTAATTACTCGACTGGAAAGAGCGGAGATGCGCCACAATCAAATGCAGACTAGGATAATCGCACAGGAGGAAACCCTTATGAAGGATCCTAAGTCAAGTGAAGGCAGCATGGAAGATATGAGGAAAACAAGGTGGGCGGACTTAGAAACCCAACCTATAATCAGGAATGCTACAGGCCCAGGCGAAAGTACTTATATGACGCCAGGTGCACCAGTTGCAGCATCAACGCCACATGAAAATGCCATGCACACCCAGGTGATAAACGTAATCAGGGCAAGCGAAGAGAAACCAAGGAAATTCTCAGGTAGCCACTGTAATATGACACCAAAATATTGGTTGAAGGAAGTGTCTGAATATTTGAATGATGCGCGGATACCGCAAGAGCGCAGGCTACGAGCCATTGAGAAACTAACAGAGGGTGAATGTGCATTATGGTTTCGCAGTTTCCGGTATACTTTCGATACTGTTGAGGAGTTTCGGGAGGCATTATTGAAACGGTACTGGGATCCAGCCACACAGCAAAATTTGAGATTGGATTTGTATTCCAAAAGATACAGCACCAACAACCCAACGAAATACGCAGAGTTTTTCATATCTCAAATGTGTAGGTTCAAAGAACTTGATCAAAAACCTAGCGAGCTGGAGCTATGTATTGCTATCGCCAAGCAGCTTCCATACGAGATCCAAAGATTGCTAATCTCGGCAAATGCGAAAACTGCTATGGAAATGGAGACAGTTCTTAGACAACTGGACCTCACAACAGCCAATACGATGCGTCAGAATCGAACCGTGGAACAGGTACACGTGACCAACACGCAGACTGACCATCATCAAGCTCCAAGGATCAACAAAGCTACGAGCACTGAAACATTAGATTCCAACGGACGTCAATGGGAACAGGAACCCAGAAGATGGCAGCCGAAGTACAAAAGAAATGCTAGTAGAGGAGGAAGAGGCCGAAATTCGTGGAATAAGCAGAATACCAGGGGTAGACCGTACCAAAACAATGGAGGTAACAATGGCCAAGAAGGCAACAATAGAAATTGGAGACCCCAGGAAAGAAGAAGTAACTTCGATGACGAGGTAGAGGAACGATATCACGCTTCATTGCGATACCTCGAGGAAAGGGGAGATGAGCCCCAGAAGCAACAAGTCCGCTGGCAAGAAGTTATGCAGAACAGGACATCGCCAGACAGATATGGAGATGGAGCTAAGAGTTTGGAGGTACAGCGCAGCGAACAAGAGAGAAGAAATTCTAAGGGAACTGGCGCTATAGAAAAAAAAACTCCAAAATTAGAAGAGTTCGAGACTGATGGATGGAAGTCAGTTAACATCATCAATTGGAAAGCCAAACCAGAAGAGCTAATCGAGGATACAGGAGGATCACAGGTCATGGTCAAGGGAGAATTGCCTATTATAATAGTAAGAGTGGCGGGATTGAAAATAAGAAGTCTGTTAGACACGGGTTCAACAGTGTGCCTAAAGACACAAGCTTTATATAATGAAATAGCCCAGAGAGAGAAAGTTTTGAAAATACCGATCTCTAGTGTCAAAATAAAAGGGGTAATTCCAGACAGAACGATGATATGTAAATATCAGGTATTCCTAGATTTACAGATAGGAGGCTCTATTTTCTCACAGAGTTTTCTATTAGTAAACAAACTGCCTTATAACCTGCTTATTGGGGCAGAATTTATAAGGGAATACAGAGTGATAATCGACCTAGCACAGGACAGGGTTATGTTCCATGTGAATGAAGAAGCTGAAGGCTTAGAGGTCGCACTCAATCAGAATGAACCAGGGTCAGATGAACAAGTATGGCATACATACAGAGACGTGGCTGAGGAAGAAGTGTTAGCTATTGAGCAGTTAGAAGAAGAACTGAAAACACTAGCCACAGACATGGAGAAAGATCTGGAACCCGAAATGGAAGAATATATTTCGGAAAAACTAGAAGAAGCGAAAATTGGGCTAAAAGAGAAGGAAAATTTAAAGAAATTATTACTGGAACAGAAGGAAGTCTTTGATTCGAGACCTGGTCGCATAAAGAACTTCACTTATGCTTTTCAAGTCAGTGATTGGACACCATTTAGGCAGAAACCCTACCCTATAGCCGAAAAGCATTATGCCAAAGTGAAAGAGGCAATTCAGGACATGTTGGAGGCCGGTGTTATTGAGAAGACACCTACGCCTTACGTAAGTCCATCGGTAATCGTACCTAAGACAGACGGGACTGTCAGAGTATGTCTGGACCTGAGACATTTAAATTTGAAGGTTATTCCGGAGTTCGACCAAGTGCCACCTATTAAAGGAATCCTCAGGAAATTCAAAGGGAAGACCGTATTCACAAACTTGGATATCACGTCCAGTTTCCACCATCTTGAATTAGAGAAGAAAACTAGTCTGTTGACAGGATTTATGTTTGATCAACACACGTACACGTTTTTAAGGCTACCTTTTGGTTTGAAAACAGCTGGTTCAGCCCTGATAAGAGCGTTAGATCGCAATCTATCCGATGATGTGAAAGAGAGTACCATCAGATATGTAGACGACATTCTACTCACATCAGAATCTCTGGAGGAGCACATGAGAGACCTGAAGAATTTGCTAGATGACCTTCGAGAAGCTAACTTTAAGGTTAATATCAAGAAATCGCACTTCTGTCAGAGGGAAGTTAAATTCCTAGGGCATGTTATTGATGCAAATGGAGTTAAGCCTAATCCAGATAAATTGGAGGTAATTCGAAATTTCCCTCGACCCACGAAAGTTAAGCACGTCCGACAGTATTTGGGAGTATTTGGATACTTTTCGAACCACTGCCCAAACTATACTGCGACAGTAGCACCCCTGCAGGACCTATTGAAGAAAGGCGGCAGATGGAATTGGACGGAGCAATGTCAGGAAGCATTCGTGAGGTCAAAACAAATGCTTTTGGAATATGTGAAGCTGGGATACCCGGATTATTCCCAGAAGTTCATCATACAGACGGATGCATCACTTATTGGTATAGGAGCGATGCTATTCCAAGAAAATGTTGACCAGCCTGAAAAGAAAGTTTTTATTGCCTTTATAAGTAGGAGGTTGAAAGCCCATGAGAAAAACTACACGATTACAGAGATAGAGTTGCTCGCAATTTTTTACGCGTTGCAATCATGGCATAAACTCGTGTATGGCTTTTAAATAGTCCTCAGAACAGACCATAAAGCTTTAACATATTTGTTAAGGACAGACTTGTCTAGCCAGAGGTTGACAAGATGGTCCCTGTATATTCAGCAATTCAATGTGGAAATAGAATACTGTCCAGGGAAAGAAAATGTAATACCGGACATATTAAGCCGTTACCCTAGAGAAGAGGAAGCGCTAGTTGTCCAGATTGAGGATCGAGATCAGAAGACGTTGGATGACTTGCGGAATCTTACCAACCTACAACGAGAAGACCCGTGGTTGAAGATGATGATCGATTTCTTCGAGGGACGCTTAGCAAGGGGAACTGCAATATACAGAGAGGCAGAGGCATTGGCAACAGATTATGTATGGTATAATCAGATACTACACAAGTGGGATGATGTGGACCATACCCGCCAAAGGATTGTTATTCCTGCATCTTTGCAGAGGAGATTGGTGTGGCTAGCACACAGAGCATTTGGACATCCCGGAATAGACAAGATTACCGCTCTGTTGAAAGAAGCATTTACTTGGGCAAAGTTGAGAGAAACGGTGAGAAATGCTATTAGGACATGTGATTTGTGCCAAAGGGTAAAGCCAAATCCCTTTTTAATGAGGCAACGACCTATCCCGTTGTTACCGGAGAAGCCAAGGCAGCTAATGAGCACAGATAACTTTGGGCCAATGCCTAGAGCACGTAGAGGCAATAGACACATTTTTGTAGCCATGGATGTATTTTCAAAAATGATAGTATTATGCCCCATACAGAAGACAAGTTCAAAGCAGGTATTGAAACGCCTGAAAGAGAGAGTTATTCCGATTCTTGGGAAACCGGATAACATCCTCTCGGACCATGGGAGCTGCTTCACTAGTGCAGAATTTCGTCGAGAACTGGAGAATCTAGGAATTAGGCAGATTTTATCTACCATTCGCCATCCTGAGGCAAGTCCAGTTGAAAGAGTAATGAGAGAGATCCAAAGGTACATGAAGATCTACTGCTCTGAAGAGAATTGGCGTTGGATTGAGTTCCTAGAAGTAATTGAATACTGTGTAAATAATACTGTACATGAGGCGACAGGTCAGGTTCCCGTGACTCTACGTTTGGATCAGAGACCGGAGAGACCGTGGACTGGTGTTATTCCATTACCAGTAGACGCACAGCCAGGACGAGAATTGAGGATCCAACGAACCTTCGAATATCTCCAAGCACAGGCTGAGAGACGTCAGAGGAGAAATCGTGCGAAGAGGTATCACAGACCGCTTCTCGTCGGCGAAAGAGTTTTAGTCAGGAGACCAGCCAGTTCAGATCCAGGAGCAAGGAAGTATAAGAAGTTCATTTTTGGTTATCACGGCCCGTTCGAGGAGATTAGAGACCTAAAAAACAATGCATACAGAATAAGGAATTTAGAAACAGGAAACGAGGTCGTTATGAATGCAGCCAACTTAAAAATTTACCATTCGCCAGAAGAATTTGACGAACAAGAAGAAGTATTAGCAGCGCACACCCAACTGAACGTGGATAGCGAAGTCAGCCAGGCAGTCAGACCTGAAAGTTCGCGCGGCGAGACGGAACGAGAAGCCGACAGCTTGCCCAGTGTAAGGGACAAACAACAAGAATGCCAGTGCCTGCGAGAACTTTACAAAGAAATGGTCGAAGCGGCAAGGGAAGTTGAGGCCATAAATGAAGCCCTCCGTCAAGAGAATGAACAGCTTAGAGCTGAGCGCAGTGTGGAAGGGTGAGCTAGACAAACCTACTCGCAGCCAGAAGAGGTGAAGGACCCCAGATGTAAACACAGACAGTGGTAGGCAGTCAGCTGGTTACTTACAGAAAGTCACTTGCAATCGACTTCTATAAGTTTTGCAAGGGGAATATGAACCCGAGGGGGTCATGCTGACTGATATCGAACGTGGATCTCAGAGACTGTGATCTCAGAATAAAGGTTCCACCAGGGAACGAACCCGAGGTCTGTTAAGGGAGTTTCATTGTAAAAACCCCTAGAGGAAAGTATAGATTTAATCACTGGTGTGATTTCAGTTGATAATGACATTATTTATTAAAATAATGCAGGGAAAATGAGCGGAATACAGCATTATTGGACTACTTGGAGTAGGCTATGCTGGACTTAGAACGCAGAAGTAGAGAGTTTGACGTTTTACTAATAGGCCCAGAATAGTAGGAGGAGACTCTTGGAGCCGTGTCAATCTCGCTGACCTAGTTAAGTCGTCTGCAAGGGGTCGGGGGGTTGAATAATGACCAGGTTCTTCCCCGTTTGAGAAGGAAAATGGGAGTGGGATGAGAAGATCCCAAGGAAAATCATTGATTACTCGTGTTTGGAGCAATGCAATGACATGAGAGTTGCACACAGGTGAATCTTTAGCCAGGAGGCTAATTTTAGAGCATTTAAACTGCGAAATTGACGCATATTTAATGGAGTGCGTAGGGACACAGGATTATGGATGTTCGCGGCTGGGTTTGACGATGTCGCCAGGGATTCCCACTGAAACCGCGTCCCCAAGCCATGGGAAAACCAATTAATATTAATTAATTGGCCGATCGATCCCTCAGCACACAGATAGTTCTGGGATCAGTGAAGAAAAAGGAACCCGATGAGCATTGTTTCGAGACCAGAATCACGCTGGGAGAGGAGTTGAGATAGCGCGGGAAATTTAGCTCTACTTTTTGTGTGAAACCAATATAAGGGAGTCGACCCTTGGCAGAAGACAGTCGTTGTCAGACAGTCGGAGACAGTAGTAGTTGTTTTTGAACAGACTCGAGCGCGGAACGTATGTCGGTCCGGCTCAGGAAAGGACGCTCAAACAAAGATTTGAACATTTGAGTGTTAACCATTATATTCATCGCACATCGTAATGCACCAAGTGAGAAGATAATCATGCATGGTCATGAAATAATAAGAAGTACGGTAATCAACGAACGTTATTGTGTTAAATGCGTAGTACCGAAGTCAAGGAAGGAGGCCCGGACTTCAACTTGGGAAGCCGCGCAGTAAAACCTTTAGAAGGCTTTATTAAGGAAAGTCGTGCCGCAGGTGAAGTCAGCAGTACGAACAATGGTTTGTGTTTACAAAGAAAGTACCGTGTGATATAAGTTGCAGAACTATTGAAGGTAATAAGCTGTGTAAAAATTATGTACAATGTTAAGCGCAGTGTATAATGTATTGACTGGTTATACATGTCTTATTACGCTGGAATGCGCTGGGAGAAACTTTACGAAGCATTTGGTAATGTCTTAAGAATACCAAATAGTAACGCTTAGGACGGAAGTAAGCATATTTATGCAAAGCAGGAAGTTTACCGTAGGATTATTGATAGACTGTTGGTGAATTCCGGTGGCAGATGAACCAGACTTTCAATCAGGAGTTGGTAGGAGCACGGAAGATGCCGTCGATACCTGCAATTCTGATATTTTGCCGGGGAATTTCAACCAATGAAAAGTGTAAAAAGGGACATGTGTTATGTATAAATCATATGTGAAAAATCTTTTAAATTAATGGTATAATAAGTGTCATAAAGTGTCATGTGTTTTGGAAGCAATAGCTTCTTTATAGAAATGAAAAGTGCCGTGCGGTTGGTGAGAGAAATGTATCATAAAATGTGTATATTCAAGATGCAAATGTCGCACTAAATCTGCATATGGCAGGCGACCCGGAAGGATATAAGTGGTTGGAGCCACCATGATGAGCCTATATATGTGAGTACCTCACAAATTATGATTATGTAGAAGTATAGACCACTGCATGTAATGTGATTTCAGAGTTATAAAGATGCCAGTAAAAATCAGTATTAGGAGGTAGACCCTCCAGGTTTAATTATCATTGTGTTGATTTTAGTAGAGTTGAGATGCTGTTACATCAGTGAGTGGATTAATCGTTACCACTATTAATAAAAAGGCAAATCAGTTATGTAAATGTAACGTAACGAACACGGTTGTTCGGATTTTAAGATGGTTAAGTTGTGTCGGATTTTGGTAATTTATGTCAGTAAGAATAATAATAATGAATAATAAAGGTTTGAATGAATACATCAGGAAAAATGTGGTAAGCAAGAAATATTTACGCTAATGGGAAGACTTATCGATCTAAGCAGTAAGATTATACAGTAAGATTACATTAAGGGATTGAAAAAAGAGTTTAATATTGAATATATTGTATTAATGGGAATATAATTATGCAAGGAAATGGAAAAGCTTTCTAGTGAATTGAATTTGCAGCTTGTGTAAAAGCTTATAGAGTAATTGATAGATTTCTCTTAATAATTAACGGACGAAGATTATAACATTAGGTCATGGAACCAGGTATTCTATTCGGCGTATGAAATCTCGTATGCCGTGGGTATACTGGGATATGTGCTTTGTGCCAGAGTGTAATTAGCGTTGGACCCTAACTCTGATGATGGATATGGAATGTTCCGGGTTCGAATCCTGTGATAGGTGAGAGGAGAACGTTGGACACGTCTGCATTCTATCTGATCACCCGAGAACTTATTATTGAGTGATTTGGCTCGTGTGAAGCGAATCTTATGACGGCAGCATGTGGGCTGACCGCAGCATTTATTTAAGATACCGGTTATCCTACTAGACCAATGTTTTTATGAATCTCGTGCCTTCATGTTGAAATGGACCGATTTGGTGCCAGTTATTATATCCTCAGGGTAGGAATAAATGTTAAAGCTCATCCAATACCTATTTGCATAATATTCAGTTTAAATCCATTGAGATATGTCTGTCACTGTGACCACGGTATTGTCTTTAAAAATAGTAATACTGCTTGGGGAGATGAAGTCCAGGAATCAGGGAGACAAGGGTCGGTTTACAGCTGTGAACAACCCCTACTCCGTTCCATTGTATACAGACAGCTCCAAGGGGCTGGGTCGCTAAACGTACCATGAAGGCTAGCGTTTTGAGAGGAAAGATTTAAGACCTTGCTTGCATTGAAGGAAACATTGTTATAGTGAGTAATGAAGTCATGTGGTTTAAGAACACATTGGTAATTATAGATCACCCTGATGGTTCATGTTTTAGCAATCTAACGAATGGTTGGAAGTTGAATTTGTTACTGTCACTGACATCTTTTTCAGAAGTTGGTTACTAACGCCACAGGCTACGCGCGCAAGGGTAGTTTAATAGTACCGTCCGACACAGCGTTAACTAAAGTTTTAAGATGAAATCACAACGGCATGCAGTGGAGCTATATAAATAGAGGAAGTGTAGGGGTAGCTTGACATACGTATGGGGTTGCACGTAGACTGCTGTGCAACACCTGAATAGGCTAATGCATGTAAAGCATTTGGTGGGAAGAGAAAGATCAAACACACACGGCACACATAATTGTCAAATTAAGACGAGGTTTAAGGAATAAGTAATTTTGTGAAATTAAAGAAGTCACATTGGATGACAGAAGAATTGAAGTACAGTTTGTTTACAGTTGTATGTGCATCAGCGCACTAGAGTGAATTGTAAAGTTGATATAAGGGTAAAGGTTTGAGTTATGATGTGAGTTTATTATGATGATATTATGTTAATATTAGTGGATTGTGGAATTAATATTTTTGTTTGATTTTGTTTTATGTTGGTTGGGATTGTTTTATTTGTTTGAAGCCATGATTTTATTACTGAATTAAAGTCTTAGAATAGAGTTGTGCCTTATCATTGTAGAGTTGATACCTTTTAGTTTCAAATCCAAAATATGCAACTGCTCAATGGGGGAACGGTACACGCCCGAGTCCTGATGCTAGCTGGAGGCGGAAGCATATTTTCCATGGAGATTACTCACATGGGTACAATGCATACATACTGTACCCATATGAAGAATTTCCATGGATAATATGCTTCCGCCTCCAGATATCAGCAGTCCTCGGGTGTGTGCCATTCAACCCACTGAGCAGTCGCATATTTTGGATTTGAAACTAAGAGGTATCAACTCTACAATAACAACACACAACTCTATTCTAAAGGATTTAATTTGAGTTAAAAATCATGGCTTAACACACACAAAACAATGTAACAATTATATTACACACAGAAATGCAAAACATACTCCTACCCTCTATTAATATTCACACTTTATCCTCACACAAATCCAAATATTTGTTGATTTAATGTAACGTTGAAATCATAATAAAAACCATTCCCATGTGCGCTAATGCACTGGTAAACTTACACAAACAATCTTAATCTTACAATCTCTCGTTAACTATTGTATACACTTTCAACTATGCGTACAATCATGCCGTGTCTCTTCCTTCCCACCAAAATATTTGAGCCTACCATGCATTAACCAATTTATTTATTGTAAATCCACTACATGCCGGAAAGAGTTTTCTTCCAAATATTTATTAGTCTGCCGTCGTGTCGAGTGGGACCTTACTGCTATCCGTGGAGTAGGCATAGCGTAAATAATAGTATCCACCCTCGAAACAAGGTGTCTCTGTCAGTATAAAAATGTAACTTTTGCCATTTTACAACTTGGCCAAACATTAAGACATCTGAACGATTCTTAATTAGCAACGTGTCTAATTGCACATATATTCTATATTCATTAATACAATCATCATTTCTTTACAATCAGGGTATCATAGCTTTCTAATTTACACATCTTACTCCAAGCCTACAATGAGTGAGGTCTGTACAGTATAATGGACCTTCGCGGCGGGTGGTAACAACTTGGCCGCTACCTACCCCTCACGTCTCTCCTTCCATTCGTTCCAAGCGATTGCCTGCTACTTCCAGACACAACAGTGTGCAGTCTTAGTGACCCACAAAAAAAACACAGATGACCTTTTTTTTCACAGGATGCATTACGGAATATGGAATTGTTTAAACATGTATCCCTATTATTTGTGATTTAAAGGCTGACCTAAAACTGACCCACTTACGTTTAACCGAGGGAACGAGATTCATCGTACACATAGTCGTATTGGAATAGTCGGCGCTCTTGTTACAGATCACAGCCAGGGCACAACTACCCTCCCGTCGAATTCACTCCCACAGAGATGAATTAATTCACACAATTAGCTAGTTCACGGTCGATATCATGCGTTATGGCGAGGTGTCCTCGTTATCCTCTCATGCGCACCTTGATTCGAACCCGGGCTGCTTCTTAGCAATAATCTGAGCTAGGGATCCCACTATGTACGCTCAATTGCATCATATATCTCCGTATGCCCACGGCTATACGAGATTTTATACGTCGCTTTAGCAAACCTGACTTTCCCGACTATAGTGAGATGGTCTCTTTCTTAATTAATAAGACAATCTCTATTAATTAATCTTATAAGCTTTTTCATCAAGCTGCAATTAAATTCTCTTTTAAACATTTCCATTTCCTACATCCATTTCATATTTCCGTACATCATCATATGATGCTCTGATCTTAATTTCCTCCGAGTGGTCCATTTACTTTTAATACTACTGCTTAGATATACAGTTATTCAAATTAACATAAGTTTGCTTATAATTTCCCTGATGTTTATTTATTTATTATTATTATTATTATTATTACTGACATATCTTCCCTTATCTCGACACGATGTAACGGTATTCATAGCATCAATAACTGAACGTCCGCGTTCAATACATTTATTAATCCTTTTAAATCAAATGCCATTTCTACGTTACTTATAACGGATTTACAAACAACTCGATGTACAACGAACATCTTAACTTGACTATATTCAACACAAAATTAATGTATGAAGGTTCAATAAATTCAACTTCCATTGGCATATATTTTACAACTTTAGGTATTACTGACATATAGTGGATTACATTCTTACAACAAAATCATGGTTTTTGGGTACTCACTTTTTCATCCTGGCGGATTCGCCTATATATGATCCATTACGCCCGCCATATTTGCATTTAGCAAGGCATAATTACACTTTGTACACACATATTACGTGATTTTTCCACTGAGAAATACACTGCACTTTGCTTTCTCATACTGAAGCTATCGCTTCGTTTTTCCATATCACACATTATATTGATCACTACACTTGTAGGTTACACATTTTTAATTATACAAATCACTTAAAAACACAGGATATCTATAGACATTTTCTCACTTGGCGACACTTTCCTTCAGAATCTCAGAATTACAGGCTCTGTAGAGCCTCCCTCCAAGAATAATCCTGTATCCCGTTTGAAAGTCTCGTGAAACTGCCTGAAGTTCCCCAGTAAATCTCAGTTCCTTGAAAATCCCTGTGATTCCCAATGTTCGTCAACTCCTATCACATGGTAAGTTACCGATATTAGCATAGGTATGCTTTAATATTGTCCTGAACATTTACAAAGTGGTATTTACGTGAAATTGCTTCACCCGTATTAACAAAATATTCCTACATGCACACTTCTAAATAATGAAAACATGTCTAACAGATATGTTCTGCGCTGCGCTCGTATATTGTACATTTATACTTGTACAATTACCACTTTCATTATCCACTTTCTGCACTTACTGTCTCCCCGAGCGGTACGTTTCTAACAAAGTCTTGTACAGTCACACGTACATTTGTATTACAATACGTTGTCTGTCCATTACGAGGTTCTACTGACCTATTGTGATACTTTCTTAACTCGTACATTACACTGCACGGCTAACATATTTAATAACTTTAAAAAAATATAAAGTCTTTGTGCGCGCGTTCTTTTTCCTGGACCAAAGCAGCATGGTCTCTGCCCTGCGACTTGGTTCAACTGTCTATCGTTAACTATTCTTAATTCGTACATTACACTGTACGGCGAATATACTGAGTAACTCTAAAAATTGTTAAAGTCTTTGTGCGCGCGTCCCCTTTCCTGGACCCGAGCAGCATGGCCTCTGCCCTGTGACTTGGTTCAACTGTCCTCGCCTGCCTGCCTCGGCAACCTTATATTGCTTTTCACAAGAAAAGTAGGTCCACAAATCTCTCTGAGTTCCTTCTCTCCTCTAAATGCTTTTCCTGGCTTGAAATAATGTTTTTCAGGTCCGTCTTGCATCGCCATTTCCATAAATGCCTGCGTGCTTGATAATCGATCGGTCCATTAATTAGAATTAATTATCTTCTTCAGTGCTTGGTGACGCCCAGTCGATGGCGATTCCCCTTTTGCTTAGTGCAATGTGTGCGCCAACCTCCTTTAGGCTGTGTTCTTCCGCATTTTATTATATCTGCTTCAATTTTGGCGTCTGATGGCTTGATAATTAGCCTCTTTGCATTTAATTCACATTTGTGCACTCTCATGTCTCTGACATATTCCAATCGCGCGTAATCATTAAATTATCCTTGTCGGTCCCCCTTCCACTGCTCTCTTCTCTTGTGCTACGGGGAATTTCTGGAGCACAACTGTTTCTCTCACCCTCCTCTAGACGGTGTAAAGAGTCCCAATTGACAGACGTGTCGCCACGAAAACACGCCTACTTTTAAAACGCATTTGTAAAATGTCAAGAGCTCCAAATTCTGGTGCTGGCTTCAGAACTTCATGCATTTTGAAGCCAAATACTGTCGTATTCCTCTCATATTTTCTGCATTATGTTAATAAATAATGTCAGAATTCATTCCATATCACCTTAGTGATTTAATGTGATCTGTCTCTAGGGGTTTTTCTAGATTAAACTCCCTCAAAGACCCTGGGTTCGTTTCTTGCTGGCATCTCCAGTCTGTTCTCAATTTCCCAGAGACCCAGGTTCAACACCAGTCGGCCTAGTGCCCTAGGGTACAATACATACATATAAGGTGCGTTCAAAAGTAACGAGCCGGAGACATAATTACAGAAACCAGTACCTCTATGTTAAAAGTATTGGCCCTGGCTATTGAGGCACTTGTCCCACTGTGACACGAGGTGGAGAATGGCTGTCTCATAAAATTCCCTGGGCTGCGATGTGAACCAGTTCTGCACGTACAGCTGGACGTTGGCGTCCGAAGTGAATCGTTGGCCCCGCAGAGCCCTTTTCAGGGGACCAAACATGGCGTAATCACAGGGAGAGAGGTCTGGACTTTATGAAGGGTGGCCGAGAACCTCCCATTTGAATTTCTGCAGGAGTGCCGCGAGTGTGTTGGCCTTATGAGGTCGTGCATTGTCGTGGAGCGACCACGGCGGCTATGGCGTTCACTGTCACTCGGCGGGCCTGGGTAATGAGTGCATCAATCAGCTGGACGTGGTCATCGGTAATGCAGGGGGGTGCCCCAGACCCAGCATCATCGGCTAACGACATCCGTCCTTCCCTGAAGCGCTTATGCCATGCCTTGACTCTTGCAAGGGGCATGCGGTGTTCGCCGTACACTTGTGACATTCGGCGATGAATTCCCGTTCCCCCTACTCCTTCCACTGTCAGAAACCGAACAACACCTCTTTGCTCTTCAGTTGACGCCTCCATGTCACTGTTTGCAATGCGACTGGCAGCGTTGGACGATTGATGCATGCTGCTGCTCGCTTTGTTTCTTCAGGTGACGTGCACGCGTGCCCTCTAGCGACGGGCTGTGACCTTTGGTCGGAACCACACCTCGTTACACACGCCACGATTAACCGATATAGTCACCGGTTTGCGCATTCCAGCCTCCGGCTCGTTACTTTTTGAACGCACCTT
The DNA here is from genome assembly GCA_946902985.2 of Meconema thalassinum. Taxonomy (NCBI): domain Eukaryota; kingdom Metazoa; phylum Arthropoda; class Insecta; order Orthoptera; family Tettigoniidae; genus Meconema; species Meconema thalassinum. Next base: position 28,916,103 of record OX336392.1, read on the forward strand.
ATAATGCAGGGTGTATCTAAATGAATATCGGGGTTTTAAGGCTTTGTAGGATTTATTGCAGTTAACTTACAATTATAAATAATATATCAAATGAAAGAGCAACTCAAATAGTTTGTCCCACAAGTGTTCAATGTGAGCACCATTCGTCACACAGCACACATCGAGTCGATAGCCTTGCTCAGTGTCCCTGGAGTAATTGATGCAACAACTGCTTCAATCCTCGGTTAGGTCAGCTGGTAGCGGAGGCACATACACATGATCCTTTACGAACCCCCAAAGGTAAAAATCATACGGCGTCAGATCAGGTGAACGTGGAGGCCATGCGAAAAAAGCTTTGTCATACGGTACGCATGTTGCACTGTAACTGCTGATTCAGTCCTTGCAAACTGTAAAACACAAAGAACTTTCTGCTCCCTAGAAGCCTTCTTGGCTGCTAGCGCTTCTAACGGAAGAAGGAGGAACCAGTACATGAGCATGCGCACAGGTACGAACACTTTTAGGACAAACTGTTTGAGCTCCTCTTGCATTTGATGTATTATTTATAATCGTACGTTAACTCTAATGAATACTACAAAGCCTTAAATCCCCGATATTCATTTCGATACACCCTGAATAAGATAACTTACAGGATGACACTCAGCACTTAAGAGCTACTGTAACGAATATAAGTGACTAGGTATGACCGTAATGTGGTCTTGTTAGCTAAGGCAACAGACCAGACTCTCCATACATTCAAGATGGTGGCAGTGCGAACTATTCATCATCATCATCTTGCACAGTTTCCAGCCACTGGCCGGGTCTGTTTGGAACACAAGCCTCTCCAACGTCTTCTGTCTTCCTACCATCTCTCAGCCTCCACCCATGTCCAGTCTTCTCCTCTCATCTTCACGCTCCTTTCTTGCTCCCCTTTCAGCCACCTGTCTCTTGGTCTTACTCTTGGTCTCTTTCCTTCCCACTTCGTCTCGAGTATCCTTCTGGGTATCCTCTTCTCCTCCATTCGTTTTACATGTCCATATCATCCTGTAGGCCAACGGCCTAGCCGTGTTGAAACACCGGATCCCATGAGAACTCCGCAGTTAAGCAACATTGGGCGCAGTCAGAACTTGGATGGTATGCCGGTTCTAGGCACAGCGTGCTGTTGGCCAACATAAGGAGGAGCGGAAAGGCCCTGTCCACCCTACCGCAAGTAAACTCCGGCTGGGGGTAGCCTCTTTGGAGGCTCGGACCTGCCTTCGGGCAGAATACCATTTTTTTTTTTTTTAAATCATCCTGTAATGGTTCCTCCTTCATTAATTCTCTGCCCTCTCATTTCTTATTCTGTCCATCTTTGTAGCTCCAATACTGCTTCTCAAGAACCTCATCTCACTGGCCTGTATTTTGCTCTTCTCCCTTCCTTTCATAACCCAGGTCTCCGAGGCATACGTCAGGATAGGGACATAGTACGTCCGATATATGATCTTTTCGCTGTTCTGAGGGACATCCAACCCCTCGTCCACGTCGTGGGAGACAGGCAACGGCACAAAGTAGGGAATTGCCTGTAGGGGCGAAGTACAGTGGGGACTTTGTGTGCCCTGGGACCGTTACGGTAGCTGTGAAGGTCCTACAGGAACCCTGAAAAGTGACGGCTAACGGGGCTCTGGTGAAGCTACGATAGGCCCAGCAAGCCAGTAGTGGATGAGACTTTTGCTTTCAAGAAGGGAGTGCGAACTATTAGAATATCAAAATCGCTAACTCCATATAAAATTGGGAAATTGAGACGAAACTACAGTTGGTTCCAATGCATATATATTAGCACTCTTGGCTATCGACCCAGAGGTCCGGGTTTCATTCGCGGCTCTGCAAGAATTTTAATTCTGGTCTGAGTGCTGAAACGGGGTACTCTCAACCTCATGAAGCAAAATGGAGAAGAGGTGGGTTCGATTCTCCCCTTAGCCATCTTAGAAGTGGTTTACCGTGGTTTTCCTCTCCTAAGCAAATGTCGGGATGGTTCCTAAATTAAGGCCATGTCTGCCTCCTTCCCAATCCTCATCCGAATTACAAATACACACACTAATGCAGCCATCAAAATAGCATAGTTTATCAGACAAAAATCCACCCACACACACCTAAGCACACGGGCTGAATGACCATGATGTCCAAGCCCCTGAAATGAAAAAACAAATTAAATACAGTTTTATTAATCGTATGGCCTCGAGTGCCGGGTGCAAGCTTTGTTAATTGACGCCAGAGGGGAACTTGCATGTCGAATTTTATCGCTCCTTGAAGCGCTATGAAAGTCAAAGAGGTTAGATATCTAAGCTCCTTGACACTATCGCGCTTTCTAGTAGAGAAATGAGGAACTTTCTGTTGGCGGAAAATCCCGAGATTAATTCTGCCTTATGAACACGGCCTACTGAATTCAAAAGGGTTCTTTAACGTGCCAACATCGTATGACATGCATATCGTGATTTTTGTCACCTTTCAAAAATCACTTACCACGGCCAGGAGCGAACTTGCAAGCTTGGGGTTGGTAGTCCGACACGATAACCACTCACCCACCGTGGCAAGCTATCAGTCAAACACAGTATTAAATATAAGTGTATGTATTCCTTCGCTCGATGGTGTGGGGCAGTTGTAGCCGGGTCGTCGCGCGTCCGTTCGATACCGGGGGCAGGCAGGTTTATAGGCCTACGCTACCACGACTGTTGCAGTCACCGGATCATTTCAGCTTGAATAAAATCAAAATTTGATTTAATATTGTTCAACTGGAAACAAGTTAGTTAATTAATTATTGTTGCTTTATTGGGCAGCACAGTGAGGTCATCTCTCCCTTTAACAAAGATAGTATTATATACAGTAAATTTGGATGAATTTAAAAATTTAGAGGTGGATGCCTAACATGGTTCAAAAATAAATAAATAAATAAATAAATAAATAAACTAAAACAATCATAAAAAGTCTGGCATTTGCGGATGACGTAGCCATACTCAGTAATAACACCCAGGAGGCGATGGAAGCACTGGCACGCTTGCATGTAATAGCTGCCAAAATAGGTCTACAAATATCTTACGAGAAGACCCAATACATGGAACGACAGACCAACGATGTGCAATCCATGCAAACGATATATGGATCCATAAAAAGAGTCGAACAATTCGAATATTTAAGGCAATATATACAAATAGGAGGATCGAACAAGGCGTCCAACATAGAACGAACGGTAAAACTTCAGAAAGCACATGATCTCATTATAATAAGGAAAGTGTATCAAGACAGGCCAAACTTAGACACTACAAAACAGTCGTACTACCAGAAGCATTGTATGCGTCAGAAACGACAACAATTGGAGCATCAGGCGTCATAGAAACTGAAGAAATAGAACGCAAAATTCTCAGAAAAATATTTGGAGCAATACACGAAAAAATTCACCAAAAAAGATGGCAGCAGACTTCAGGCTTCAGAAATAAAGTTTCTAAGAAGCATGCTTCAAAAAACTAGGAAATACAAAGTAAGAAATGAGAAGATAAGGGAACAAGCTGGAATAAATCAGTCCCTGAAGGCGACCATAACTAGGGCACGTTTGCGATGGTTTGGTCACGTCAAACATATGACAGAAGGAAGAATTGCAAAACAATGGTTACATACTGAGATTACTGGAAAGAGACCTGTTGGAAGACCTAGGAGGAGATGGCTGGACCAAGTGAAGGAAGATATCACATCCAAGGGAATCAACTGGGACGAAGTCTTGAAGGAGCAGTGGTACATTAATTGACTAAAATGGAGAGCGCTCGTAAAGCACAACCGGGAAACTGGAGTGGAAACTTGATGATGATGATGATGACACAGAGATGGCATATGGATGAAAGAGCTATACGAGTACACACACAGACTCACCGATATGATCAGAAAACGCAAACTAACTTTTTACGGGCACATACAGAGAATGAACAACGAAGATGTTTTGATGTACGGTAGTAAACAGCTCAAGCAGGAAAACTAATTGGTATCATGAAATAGAGGAAGACTTAAGGCAGGTGGGGATCGACACGCAAATGATTGGAGACAGAGGAGAATTCAGAAACAAAATAAAGAATACAAATTTTAAAACAAATGAACCGATGAAGACAAGAACATTGTGGACAGAACAACGAAAACAGGAGCACAGTCAAAGGATGAAGAGATTTTGGGAAGAGAAGAGTAAGAAGGGAGAGCAGTGAAAATTGTGCCATCGTGAGATATTTAAGTTCAAACACTGTCCATAAGGGCAAGAATGATATAAAAATAATAAATAATAACAAACTAGAAAACGGAAAACAAAACTTCAGAATGTCAAAAAAAGAAGAAGTTATTTGAGTAAACTTACACTTGAACATTTAGATAGCTGGTCCTAACCCATTCTCACTTATAAAACGGATGAAGAGATCAGCAGCCACCACTTCATCGGCTAATATAAGATCGACTGTGCAACAGGAAACTAACCGTCAACATGGTCGCTCTCAAAGAGACCATCATGTCGTGGAAATAAGATTGTAGTTCCGCCCCTTCAAACAACAATAACTGTTGTTGTTTGAGTCTTCAGTCTTTTGACTGGTTTGATGCAGCGCTCCATACCTCCCTGTCCTGAGCTAATCGTTTCATCTCTACATAGCTACCACACCCTTCATCCGAGGCAATCTGTTTAACATATTCTAACCTTGGTCTACCCCTACAGTTTTTGTCCTCAACCCTTCCGTCCATAACTAAGCTTGCTATTCCTGGGTGTCTTAGTATGTGTCCTACTAACCTATCCCTTCTCTTCATTAGCAGTCACCAGAAACATCTCTCCTCTCCCACTCGTCTTAATACCTCTTCGTTTGTCACCCTATCTACCCATCTGATCTTCATCATTCTCCTGTAACACCACATTTCAAATGCATCAATTTTCTTATTTTCTGCTGCTCCAATTGTCCAAGTTTCACTTCCATAGAGCGCCACGCTCCAGACAAAGGCTTTCAAAAATGACTTCCTAATACCTAAATCTATATTCGATGTCAACAGATTCCCTTTTTGAAGAAATGCTAACCTTGCCTGAGCCAACCTACTTTCTATATCCTCTTTGCTTCGTCCATCACTGGTTATTCTGCTTCCTAAGTAACAGAAGTCTCCTAGTTCCTTCAGCTTTTCACCTGCCAATTTGATGTCCATAGAGGTTTCTGATTCATTTCGGCTGCATTCTAGTATTTTAGTTTTACATTTATTAATTTTCATCATGTATTCTTTCCGTAAGACGGAGTCCATACCAGTCAAAAACTCATTCAAATCCTCAGGCTTGTCGGCCAACTAACCAACTATTATAAATAGGATTTTTTTTTTTTTTCGTGTGACCTCCTGAGAGGCCGAGTGCAGGTCTTTCTAAGTGACGCCCGTGGGCGACCTGCGCGTCGGGATGAGAGATTGAATTGATGAAGGCGAATGAAACTGGGCAAGGATGTGGAAGGAAGCGGCCGTGGCCTGTCAATAGGTACCGTCCCAGCATTTGCCTGGTGTTGAAAATGGGAAACCACGGAAAACCATTTCAGGGACGGCCGACGGTGGGGCTCGAACCCACGCGTCTACCGAGTCAGCAGAGAGCTTGGCCCCATGACCTAACGCTGCGCTTTAGCGCGCGTAGCCACTACTGTCGGTATAAATAGGATTGACCTGATCAGGATTAGTCACGTGGCTAATCGTGATTATTGAACTAATCGTGCAGTGTACACAATACCCTCCCCAATCGTGTTCGGAATAGGTAGGGCAGTATGTACGGGGTATAATCCTATTACAATACAACCTTCAGAATTTCGCACCACTGATCTGAATAAGTTTTTTTAAAATTAATTGCAAAATCGATTAATAATACTTTAAAGGCATTAATAACTCAGTTGCTGAGATTATAGCGTGGACAGGCTCTTGGAGGTGCGAAGGTAGTCCAGGATACGATGTGTCTCCTTGGGAACATGCATTCAAAACAATAACGATTACAGGTTTATAACTGTGCCTGTCTTATAACTTTTACTACAATTATATATTGCACCCTTCAATAAAGCATGGTGTTCTCAAGAGTCATCTACGGGGTCGTGTTCAGTCCTGTCTGCGTTACGCAGCAAAGTTCGCTTCAAAACAACATGCTCTAATGAATAGAAAGGTCCATGACGGAGGCTATACTAGAACTAAAATGCATAACAAATAGAATAAAAGATATTTAATGACTGAAAATTATGTGCACAATAATAATAATAAATAAAAGAAATCCACCCTGACTTTTACCCCCTAATAAAATAAATATAACACTGAGCGGTAGGAACTCGCTCGTCACAACAAATGGATACAAGTCCATTTTTCCTGGTCAAGAAGTTATATAATGTGTGGTGTACAGCTCGTTAATAAGAAACTGAGTACTGATGCGAGTCCGTTTACAACTGAAACAGTCATGTTGCTCACGGAGTTGCATCTTTTAAATCACACTACGGCTATGGGACCCACCCTTAATTAATACACTATAATTACTACTGACACATGCAAGATCTAATAATACAAAAAGAATGACGAATCTCCCTGAGATCCTAGCTGGTGCCAGAGCACGTAAATGAACAAAAAGAGCATGCCAGAAATAGGCCAAAACGCTCTCTTCACAACTTGGGAACATAGCCTCGCGCACACGAATGCCACACGGGTCATTGAACGCGTAAAATAAACACACAAGAAATAAAGCAAAAGCAACAAAATAGAAGCCTAACGGCTGGAAAACTATGTTTACATTTTTATAAAACGCCAGACAAACAGGAGTCTCGGAAGCTACCTTACAACTATGGACAGCACCCATTTAATCAATCAATACTCATTATAACCGATCAGGTTTTGTGAATTTAAACAACGTCTTAAATTGAAGAACAGGATCCAGGCCTGTTACTAATGACAAGTCGCGTTAACTGATTTGAGCGCGTCCCTCTTGTATGAGTCAACTCTGCCTCAATTATCTCTCTCAGTCGCTCAAGCCAGGTGCAGTTTCCCTCTGGAAACGCCAACTATCTCACTCATCCCCTGGATGGCAAGAAAACACAAATATATACCACAAGTCCAGCCTCACGAGGTCATGAACTGAGCTAATGTGGAGCAAGTCAGAATAATCACCATGATATATTCTCGCTAGCACATCATAAAAATCACACAACGCACCAAAGCTTGGACTGACTCTCATAAACATATCACTGGGTCGGCTCAAAACAGATCAACAATATTGCGTCCATTGACACATTAAAAAAAACACAACAAAAACTCGGATGCAAAGTGCCATCCCGTTCACCTCTGCTGAAAAAGCAACCATCAAAAAAATCCTGATCCGTCATAAAATTCTACTCACAAATAATCTTTACCCCTCCAAATTCTATTTTTAATGCGATTTACGCAAGCGAACGCGAGCCCGAGCTGCGCGTCGCCCCGTAAAGTTGAACAAAACACATATCACAATATTTACAAATTACACAACGCTCGGCTTGTCCCATATTTAACGTGTCAGTAAAACAAGAACTAATAATCTACATTACCCAACAGGCAAACAAATATCTACAAAATATGTCCCATAATACCATAGCTGATTTAATAAATAAATAAATTCATTTGTATTCAATCCTTTAAAAGCAGCATCAGGAAAATGTCTGCAGCCATCTCCTTTAAGATGTTTATCTCGTCATCGACATCTTCTGGCAAATGTCCTGCTGGTTCCAAGATCCGGTCTCGTTCCTAGACGTCATTTCGTGCTGAATTAAATAAAGTTTTGTCAGATACACACACGATATAATTCCTACTACATTCACCTATCAAGTACTAAATTCCTTGACAGTCTATTTGGTGAATTATTTCGATGAACTGGTCCTATTGGTAGTGCTGGGACTACAAATAAATCACTGAAGTTACACTTATAACTTGACGAAACTGTTCCATGTTCAAATAAAAATCAACGTCACGTCCTCAGACGCACGAATTAAAGAGTGTGAACGTTACGTCCTCAGACGCACAAAAATAAGTGTTCTCTCGAAGCATTTTGGATCCTTATAAATGAAACTGACTAGGGTAGGTGTGGAAGGGGATTTATGACAAAATATTCCATAGTAATTATCAGACTAGCATGCGATCGGTATCATTGAGTTCGTAGCGATGTGGAGGTTACGATTATGCTGTAGCCGGCTCGAATCGGTCGTGGAATCAATCCGTAGATAACTCCCGCGTTAATTTACCAGGGTGCGTCACCAAGCCGAGTTGCCGCTAAAACAAGGCGTCTTGATATTATTGGACCAGACTCTTGTATGTCTTTGCGCGCTTTTACATGTATTTCTGCAGTAGGGAGTGGTTAACATGATGATTGACCAATTGCCTCGTAGCATTCGATTTTCTTCTTGGCGCCAACCTTCATAGCAACAGGCCATAAGGTGCGTGCCCAAGCCGTCTCCGCGCTAAAAGTTGCATCTGTCCTATGTCTCAAGAATATTTATGCTTCTTCCTAAAATACCACAGGAGCTTAAACCATTGTGTCTCTGGCTCTCATATCTGCTGTCTGTAGAAATGTATCAAAAGATGATGAATAATTATTAGAATCCTTTATACAGCCTGTGGATAAAGGGTTCACAATCTTCCTGCATGGAAAAAATCGAACATAGCATATAGTCGATTAAAAAACACATAACATCTGTAATCCATTTCTGCCAATCCTAGAGAAATCTCCCTCTCATCAGTCTAGTCTAGCCGCCACTGTCGTTGGAGTGTCAACACGTACTCGTGTTTACTTCCAGCTTCCTCATTCATTCACACATTCCCAAGCCTGCCTGCTTGTCTGATCGCCTGAGGCTAGTACCTCCCCTTTCCAGTGTCCTTATCTCTCTCGCTCGATCTCTCGCTGTGTCATGATCGTCAGAGCTCATTAGTGTTTGACCACAGCAGGCTGCTCACTACTTCCTCGTTCAACTGACGTACTCACTGACCCACTTATAGTTGGATGTGCAAAAGTACTTCCATATATCCAAATTGCAGCATTATTTCTGCGTTTCCTAGGTTCGCTAGTAAAATACAACTTCAAATTCGCCGCGTTGTAGACAGACATTGTACCTGTACTCAGTTCTTTCTCTCTGTATGCGTTGTTACCAAGATTACGTACAATACAGAAGGGGCCAATACATTTTGGACAGAACTTGTTAAATACCTTCTTCTCTGGATCAGATGTCGCTGGCTTCCGTACTAATACAAGCTCGTTGACTAATAGTTCTCTGTGATACCTCTTATTTCTGACACGGCGTAATCTGCGATCCGCCTGGTTTCTCATATGGACTCTCGTTCTCTCAATTCTCAACTCATGACCAACCATGGGATCTTGTGGACAATTGATGATGTTGCTCCACGATCTTACTGGATATTCGTTCATGTGCAAGACCATGGGAATCTGGCCTGTCGACTCATGTCTAGTTGTATTCATACAGGTCTCTACGTCTTTGATCCTGTCTACCCACTTGTGATGTTCATTGGGAATGAAGATCCTTAAGTATTTAGTAACACATTTTATTGCGCGTTCACTAGGATTAGCTTGAGGGTGGCGAATGCTACTAAACATGTGTTTTACATCCAAGTCCTCCATACCTTTCTTGAATTCGTTGCTCGTAAAATAGCTTCCATGGTCCGACAATATAAACTCTGGTTTTCCAAGGATTGGAATAACTCTATTTCGAATACGACTGAGTACTTGCTTCGATGTAGTTTTCTGAATGGGGCACAATACAACAAACTTAGAAAACACATCAATACACACTAGCAAGTGACGGCAACCTCGCCTACCTTTCGGGATTGGACCGAAACAGTCCAGGGCCACAAGCTCGCAGGGTTTCGGAGGTAACAATGGTCTAGGATTCTGCCTCATTAAGTAATTATTCGGCTTCGTCCTCTGACAAGGATCGCAAGTCTTTATTATGACACAGATGGTAGTCCTCATTCGCGGCCATGTAAACCTTTCTCCTATGGTCGCCTGTGCCTTGTCTAATCTCACGTGACCGAAGCTTTCATGTATGTGCCAAGTAAGTCCTCTTTGTAATGATGCAGGTACCATGATACGTAATTTGGTGTGTTCTTCATCTATCCATTTATGCAGTAAATTCTTGAGGTAGACATATCTTCCTTCTCTGGCTTTTGCTTCTCTATAGGCTGGGGTTCTTGCTGGTAATTCCTTCTTAAAATACTGGATCATTTGATACATCCACGGTTCTGCTTCCTGCTCTCGTCGTATCTCCCGTAATTCCTCCAAGAATGCATGGTCCTTTGCTGTTAACTCAATATGCTGTACTATCGCTGTTTCTTCGGTATCAGGCTCGGGGTTCCTGCTTAATACATCCGGAATTACATTCATTTTTCCTGGGCAGTGTTCAATTTCGATGTTAAATTGTTGTATGTAGATGGACCAACGTGTCACACGCTCGCTAGCCATAGATGTCTTGAACAAGAACTTTAGTGCTTTGTGGTCTGTTCTAATAACAATGGGGTAACCATATACAATTCGTTTCCATTGCTGCAAAACGTGAAGTATTGCCAACAATTCGAGTTTTGTGACCGTATAGTTGCGCTCGTGTTTACGCAATCTGCGGCTCACAAATGCTAAATAATCACGATGTTGAAGGTTAGCTGGATCTTCTTGGTATAACATCGCTCCTAGAGCAACCATGGAAGCATCCGCTTGGATAATAAATTTCCGTTGAAAATCTGGATAACCTAGTTTGATACCATTTTCCAGTAATAATTTAGTCTCTTGAAATGATTTCTCACACTCAGCGTTCCAAAGCCATTTGTTGTTCTTCTTCAGCATCTCCTGCATAGGTGCTACGGTTTCAGTATATCCCGGGCAGTTTTCCTTAAAGAAGCCCGTCACGCCAAGGAAAGCTCTGATATGTTTCACTCTCGTTGGTGTAGGGAAATTCTTTATCGCCTCTATCTTCGCAGGGATTGGTCTCACTCCCTCCTGGTCAATGATGTGCCACGACCCATCCTTCTTCACGATCCGGCTGTTGCTCTCTCAGGGTGAGTCCTTTTTCAATTATTGGGATTTTTTTACAACCCCCGCGACTACCATCATCCTTCTGTCGCGTATTTCCCTGACGTTCTTCCTGCTTCAATAAACTCTCGGCCCCCTCAATGTGAGTGTCTGGATTTGACCTCCTATTAATTGCATGTTCCCAATGTTTTTGTTCGTCCCCTCCATTAGCGTGTAATTCTTCCAGGTAACGCTGCGATTCGGCGTGCCTGTCGTTCCATTCATTCCTATAATTTTGATAGTCCCCCTGGTTCTGATATCTTCTTTCACGTCACTGTCGATTCTCATTATTGTTATTTTCGTAACGTTTGTAGGGCCCCTCATTTCTCCTATTATTTCTCCATTGTTGGTATCCTCGCTGCTGATACCTATTGTTGCCCTGGTTCTGCCTATCATTATTATTTTCATGTCGCTGGTATGACCTATTTTCGTCACCCTCCTGACCTCGTCTTGGTGTTGTTTACACACTTGTATTTGTGGCCTGCGACCTGGTGTGTACTTGAGCAGGTTTAACCACCTCCGTTGTGTTTACAAGTTCCAGCTGTCGTCCCCCTCTCTGCTGCAAGTGAGATGTTGTCTCGTCAATCTGACGTAAAATTTGTTCGGCTCGAACCGCTGTGTCCACGTTTGCTGCTACTAACACCTGCTGAACATTGACTGGCAACTGCCGTGCAATCGTCATAACCAGGTCCGATTCTTCTAAAGGGTGATCAAGATCCCAAAATTTCAACAATTGTAGCGAAAAGAAATCTGAGTATTTCGTCTGCTGAGTTGACTGATATTTTCTCGAATAAAGTTCCATTCTAAGACTTTGTTGTAGAGAAGCCGACCAATATTTTTTAAGGAACGCGTTCTTGAACTCGTCCATCCCTCCGAAAGTATACTTGAAGCTCAAGAACCACGTAAGTACATTTCCCGAAATAAATCGTTCCATCAGTCTTAAACGACGCGCGGGCGGTATATTATTATCATTAAAATAGTGATCCATCTCATTAAGATATGCCTTCGGTGTGACACCAGAATTTTCTGTGAATTTATTTGGTTTAAATTCATTTGATCAAATTACTTGTACGACTTGAGGGTGCTGATAGCCATGTTGAGGAGTAGAGGTTCCACCATCGTTGTTGTGAAATCCTTCTGTGTTAGTCGTTAATGGGCTGCCTGTCAGTCCGTGGCTACTCTCCGCGCTAATTGCCCCCTGGCTTGTTGAGTCAACTTCCTTATCTTTAGTGTGCTCTGTCTGAAATAACGTGTTCTGTCCCTGTGAACGCAACTCTGCTTTTATGATTCTGTCCGACTGTTCTTTCATTTTACTCTTGATTTCTTCCTCAAGTACTTTAATGCGTGTATGGTTATCACCTACGGTCTTTATGATTGTTAACCGTTCTTCTTTAGAGTCGCTGCTCATCTTACGCCAATCCTTTCTGATGCTATCTTTAATCGCTCCCAGTTTTTCTTCCATCTGCTGTTTCGTGTCCTCCTGATTCGATTCTATCTTCTCAAGCCTGTCTTCTAGACGTAGATTATTCTCATCTATCGTACTCTTCAAATTATCCTGGTCTGATTCTATGTTTCGCCATCTCTCTGCTGATTGTATTTCTAATTTATCCATGTCTTTTGTCAGGCCCGTAATACTTTCATTTACTGCTGACAATTGTCCCTGGATAAACGTAGAATCCTCCTCCATTTTATCAAATCGCTTTTCAAGACCGTCCTGTGCCGTTTTAACCACACTGTTATTTACCGTGCATGCTAATTCTATCTGAGCTAGTTTTGCTAATACAATTTCATCCAAATCATTTAATTTACGGTTGAAGGTGTCCTCTAATTCTTGTATCTGACCTAGCTGTTTGTCGTTATTCTTACTTATATCAAGCGCGAATTGAACCAACTGCTGTGTAGTGTACTTTTTCATCTCTGCAGATAATGTGGCTAACTGACTCATGTTTGTACTTTCTTGCGCTTCTAATTGTTTGTTTATATTTTCATTTACTTGCGCTTGTAATGAGCTACCTTGTTAAACTAGTTGTGTTTTCATAGTGTCGTTCATTTGAGTCTGGAATGACTCATTCTGTTCAGATAATTGTGTTTTTATAGTGTCATTCATTTGAGTCTGGAATGACTCATTTTGTTCCGCTAATTGTGTTTTTATAGTGTCATTCATTTGAGTCTGGAATGACTCGTTTTGTTCATCTAATTGTGCATTCTGTTCAGATAATTTAATGTCTAATTTTTCACTCTGTTCCTTTAATAGTTTCTGGGTTCTTGCCGTGGCACTTTCAATGATCGCATGGATCTCCGCTACTGTCGCCATTATCACACACAAAAAATGTATATCACTGAGAAAACAGGAGGATGGCATGCAAATGTCTCCCTAACACACATATACAATTCTTGACATACATTTACTTCATTTGACCATTTTCAGTTCAATTAAAACTGATTCCCTTTACTCCCGCAAATCAATCATCACTGAATGGTTCTAATTTTACTTAATACATTTTTAACCCCGCACATATTCAGTCATAAAATTACTATCCAGATCTGATGTTAACACTGACTAATTAACTAAGTATTAATTGTCATTTAAGGCTACCAGCCTCCTAATATATTCATGAGTTTGACTTTCTAAACAAATCTAATTTTATATTTAATCAATGGGCGCCCGATTTCACGTACATTACTTTACTAATTACGTCAATAAACAAAACGTGAATCGTATTTAATTTGCAAACTCGTGATTCTACTGTATATTCCAATTTTTTGTCGGTATTTCTCTTCGCCGTATTTACGTTAACAAAATATCACTTCCGGTGATTTCAAACAGTCAAAAACAGCGAAATACCACATGTAGGGTAACAGCTTGTCTATGATCAGCTAGAAAAGCCCAAAACAGCAAAACGCCCCACGTAGGGTAACGCCAACTTGTCTATGCACCCTTCAATAAAGCATGGTATTCTCAAGAGTCATCTACGGGGTCGTGTTCAGTCCTGACTGCGTTACGCAGCAAAGTTCGCTTCAAAACAACATGCTCTAATGAATAGAAAGGTCCATGACAGAGGCTATACTAGAAATAAAATTAATAACAAGTAGAATAAAAGATATTTAATGACTGCAAATTATGTGCTTAATAATAATAATAAATAAAAGAAATCCTCCCTAACTTTTACCCCCTAATAAAATAAATATAACACTGAGCGGTAGGAACTTGCTCGTCACAACAAATGGATACAAGTCCATTTTTCCTGGTCAAGAAGTTATATAATGTGTGATGTACTGCTCGTTAATAAGAAACTGAGTACTGATGCGAGTCCGTTTACAACTGAAACAGCCATGTTGCTCACGGAGTTGCATCTTTTAAATCACACTACAGCTATGGGACCCACCCTTAATTAATACACTATAATTACTACTGACACATGCAAGATCTAATAATACAAAAAGAATGACGAATCTCCCTGAGATTCTAGCTGGTGCCAGAGCACATAAATGAACAAAAAGAGCATGCCAGAAATAGGCCAAAACGCTCTCATCACAACTTGGGAACATAGCCACGCGCACACTAATGCCACACGGGTCATTGAACGCGTAAAATAAACACGCAAGAAATAAAGCAAAAGCAACAAAATAGAAGCCTAACGGCTGGAAAACTATGTTTACATTTTTATAAAACGCCAGACAAACAGGAGTCTCGGAAGCTACCTTACAACTATGGACAGCACCCATTTAATCAATCAATACTCATTATAACCGATCAGGTTTTGTGAATTTAAACAACGTCTTAAATTGAAGAACAGGATCCAGGCCTGTTATCTGATTTGAGCGCGTCCCTCTTGTATGAGTCAACTCTGCCTCAATTATCTCTCTCAGTCGCTCAAGCCAGGTGCAGTTTCCCTCTGGAAATGCCAACTATCTCACTCATCCCCTGGAAGGCAAGAAAACACAAATATATACCACAAGTCCAGCCTCGCGAGGTCATGAACTGAGCTAATGTGGAGCAAGTCAGAATAATCACCATGATATATTCTCGCTAGCACATCATAAAAATCACACAACGCACCAAAGTTTGGACTGACTCTCATAAACATATCACTG
Organism: Meconema thalassinum; assembly: GCA_946902985.2. Taxonomy (NCBI): domain Eukaryota; kingdom Metazoa; phylum Arthropoda; class Insecta; order Orthoptera; family Tettigoniidae; genus Meconema; species Meconema thalassinum. Next base: position 28,931,257 of record OX336392.1, read on the forward strand.
GGTCGGCTCAAAACAGATCAACAATATTGCGTCCATTGTCACATTAAAAAAAAACTCGGATGCAAAGTGCCATTCCGTTCACCTCTGCTGAAAAAGCAACTATCAAAATAATCCTGATCCGTCATAAAATTCTACTCACAAATAATCTTTACCCCTCCAAATTCTATTTTTAATCTCAAAATTAATTCAGTTCCATTTCTGTTATAAGGCATACCTCCGAATAATCATGCTTGACCGCGATTTACGCAAGCGAACGCGAGCCCGAGCTGCGCGTCGCCCCGTAAAATTGAACAAAACACATATCACAATATTTACATCCCATATTTAACGTGTCAGTAAATCAAGAACTAATAATCTACATTACCAAACAGGCAAACAAATATCTACAAAATATGTCCCATAATACCATAGCTGATTTAAAAAATAAATAAATTCATTTGTACTCAATCCTTTTAAAACAGCATCAGAAAAACGTCTGCAGCCATCTCCTTTAAGATGTTTATCTCGTCATCGACATCTTCTGGCAAATGTCCTGCTGGTTCCAAGATCCGGTCTCGTTCCTAGACGTCATCTCGTGCTGAATTAAATAAAGTTTTGTCAGATACACACACGATATAATTCCTACTACATTCACCTATCAAGTACTAAATTCCTTGACAGTCTATTTGGAGAATTATTTCGATGAACTGGTCCTACTGATAGTGCTGTGACTACAAATAAATCACTGAAGTTACACTTATAACTTGACGAAACTGTTCCATGTTCAAATAAAAATCAACGTCACGTCCTCAGACGCACGAATTAAAGAGTGTGAACGTTACGTCCTCAGACGCACAAAAATAAGTGTTCTCTCGAAGCATTTTGGATCCTTATAAATGAAACTGACTAGTGTAGGTGTGGAAGGGGATTTATGACAAAATATTCCATAATAATTATCAGACTAGCATGCGATCGGTATCATTGAGTTCGTAGCGATGTGGAGGTTACGATTATGCTGTAGCCGGCTCGAATCGATCGTGGAATTAATCCGTAGATAACTCCCGCGTTAATTTACCAGGGTGCGTCACCAAGCCGAGTTGCCGCTAAAACAAGGCGTCATGATATTATTAGCCCAGACTCTTGTATGTCTTTGCGCGCTTTTACATGTATTTCTGCAGTAGGGAGTGGTTAACATGATGATTGACCAATTGCCTCGAAGCATTCGATTTTCTTCTTGGCGCCAACCTTCATAGCAACAGGCCATAATGTGCGTGCCCAAGCCGTCTCCGCGCTAAAAGTTGCACCTGTCCTATGTCTCAAGAATATTTATGCTTCTTCCTAAAATACCACAGGAGCTTAAACCATTGTGTCCTCTCGGCCACTGATTTCTCAATATTTCCCAACACCGTCTGGCTCTCATATCTGCTGTCTGTAGAAATGTATCAAAAGATGATGAATAATTATTAGAATCCTTTATACAGCCAGTGGATAAAGGGTTCAATATATTTCCAAGGAAACAGGCTGAAGCAAACCTTAAATTTACTTTTCATTAAAAATAGAAAAAGAAACGTCCAAAAGTCTCATAAACATGGGAGATGAGTGAAACGGTGAAGGTCAGCACAAATCAAGAACCAATTTTAGAAAAATCGATAAAAATAGTTACAATTTTTTAAATTTAAGAACTGTCGCCTCCGTAACGTAGCTGTCAGCATGGTTAGCTGCCGCCGCGGAGGTCCTGGGTTCGATTCCCGGCTCTGCCATGAAATTTGAAAAGTGGTCTGAGGAATGGAACGGGGTCTACTCTGCCTCGGGTGGTCCAAATGAGTAGAGGGGGTTCGATTCCCACCTCAGCCATCCTCGAAATGGTTTTCCGTGGTTTCCCACTTAGTCTTAAGGCAAATGCCGGGATGGTACTGACTGTAAGGCCACAGCCGCCTCCTTCCCTCTTCCTAGCCTATCCATCCCAATCTTCCCCTCCCTTCCCATCCCTCATGAGGCTCCTGTTCGCTTTGCAGGTGAGGCCGTCAGGGCGAAGTGCTGATCACATCTCCCCAGTAGTTGTATCCACCCTGACCAGATGTTCCAAGCTCCAGAACACTGCCCGTAGAGGCGGTAGTGGTGAGTTCCCTCGCTGAGTCCGTGGGAACCACCAACCTAGAGGGTAAATCGACTAAATAAAAAATAAAAACTTAGAACTTTGCTTCTAATAGCTAGATGTACTGTATGCGTCTCCTTGGAAATGTGTACAATTGTTACTAAAACTCAGCAATTTTTCTATGTATGTGCCGTGTCTTGTGTGGGGTTTTGCTTAGGACACCAAGCTGGTCCATCAGCCTATAGATCTCACCCACCATCGAATCGCACCCTGGATATTGAACGGGTAGCTTATAGCTACCGGGTGAGTTAGCCGTGGTCGTTACGGCGTGACTGCAGGCAGTCGCTCACATCCAGGAGGCGAGGAGGTTCGAATCCCCCCACCGGCAACCTTGAAGAGGTCTTCTGTGGTTTCCCATCTTCCTTCTAGGCAAATGCCGGAGTTGGTCCCTAACTATAGGCCACAGCCGCTACCTTCCAACTCCTCGTCCTTACATTCAAACTTTCCTCCCCAGACAATACTCCACACGCGATGGTACTTGTAGCTCACCCATTGGGTGTCCGCCTCGAAGCAGCTACAAAACCGACCAGCCAAACATGTCCTGGGACACTCCCGGCACTAAAAGCCATATGTTTTAAAAAAAATGCTTAAACTTCCTAAATCTCTTTGTCCTTTTCTTCTTCTAGTTGCAAGTCAGTCGGAAGTTTTATTTGTTATTTTCTTTCATCATAATTGTTACTATCACCCAATCTAGAAGATGCTGATAACCTAGATGTTAGGTCCCTTAAAACAAAGAAATACCATCATACAGTAATCACGTATGGATTCACCCATATACAAATATAGACACTACAATAACACAAGAGCCTGCCCCGTGGTGTTGGAGTAGCGTACCTGCCCTTCACCCAGAGGCCTCGGGTTCGGCCTTGGCTCCGTCAGAGATTTTAGAATCGGTTGTGTGTGCTAGAACGTGCTGCACTCAGCCTCGTGAGGACAATTGAGTGGCTGTCTGACAGTGAGGTAGAACCCCGGTCAGGAAAACGAAGATTAACTGCCGAGGGGACTTGACGCGTTGCCTACGCATCACCCTGCAATCTGCAAGGCCAAATGGCTGGCCAGCGGTCGCTTAATACGCCAAGGACCTGATACCATGTCATAGATTTATGGCAAGTAAAAGATCCTTACACTAACTAAACTTGTCTGAAGCTAAATTTCCAGGTTAGATTTCGTTGTAACGCTCTATCAAAGTTCCATCGTTCACCACTAGGTGTCAGTGACATGTGGTAGTGAATGTTGGAACTACAGTACTTGAAATTAAACGGAACTTGTAGCTCACCCCATGGGTGTCGACTCGAAGCAGCTACAGCCTCTGGCGAGCCGAACATGTCCTCGGACACTCCCGGAACTAAAAGCCATACGCTAAATAATAATAAACCACAGGGTTTCGGGTACAATAACACAGATTGTCTGACAGATCCCACTCACTTTCAATTATAAGGAGCTGATGGCCACAATATTGAAAGCCCCGAAAATAACAACAACAAGAACCACCACCACCACCATCACTACCACCATCACCACCACATCATCATTTGACAGACCTGACTAACTAATTAAACAATATATCCCGTAAGTCCAGCTATTTGAAAGGTGATATTATAAATACCCATTAAACCAAATGAACAATTCGTGAAACTCGACAACTCTATAACAAATCTCATATTTACATGGTGTTTTATTTCAGTTCAGTTAAAAACTGTCCATTAGGCGGCCTACGTCACAATTCATCCGGTAAAGTGTCTCTCCCGCAAAAGCCAACTCTGCTAATTTATTTACACATTCACATCGTTTATCTTTTAATCTGATAATTGATTTATTAATGTATTCATCGCCATATGAAAACAGCTGTTAATGTGTGTCAGGGGGGACCAAAGGTAATCAGGAATCTGGGGCGTGACACAGTGTCAGAAACCTGACAGATCGACAGGAACTACTCACGATCTTATCGACATAATTACTACATTTTCAAGGTGAAATAATAGCACGCAATAAATAAATAAATAAATAAATACATAAATAAATAAATAAATAAATCTCGACTTAGTATAAAACAAAGTCCCCGATTCTTTGATGTTACGGGTAAACTCGAGAACCACGGGATGGATTTTGATGTGGTTTTCACCATTCTGTAAAGGATAACTCGAGGATGATTTCTGTAGAAAATAATTTATTTATGATCAAAGGAAGCCAAGCAGTAACGATTTCAGTGGAAAAGTCGAAAAAGAAACCTGGCGTCCGAGCTCTTTGTAAGCTTACGCTGGGCAAACCGTTAAAAATATCTAAATACTATGTGTAAGAATTGTGTTCATCATGAAAAGTTCTACAAAAAAGTCCGGGAGAGCATATGTCTATCATCAATACATCGCCCACTATAAGTGTTTTTACGTTTCAATTTCTTCCAACCATGTCCATTCAACTACAGAGGCGACCGTTTACGAGCTAGCTAAGGGCGAGTCTATCATCCCTGTTATAGCCTAGCTAGCGGGCGAACCTATTGCCCCAGATACAGCCAGCAGCAAACCGTTGAGTCGTGATAAGTTAAGACTTCTGAGAAGGATGGTTGTGTTTGGAGTTTCCCTGGAAGTGCAACTCGGGTTTTCTTCATTTCGCCTGTGAAATACAGTCAAGTTAAGATTTGATGGAAGAGGGATTTGAGTTTCATTCACCTCGCCATTCCCTGGAAGTGCAACTCTCATTTCGCCTGTGAACTTTTCGTTCCGCAAAATTCACAGTCAGTTTAAGATTGGACGGATGGGGGATTGTATTATACTAGCATTACCCGTCGCGGCTTCGCCCGCGAATATTCTAGTTGTAAAGAGTACACTTAACAAAATCTCAATCATGAATGCTATGACTGATTTATCCTTGGTATGAATAATTAGACTTTATCAATTCAGCTAGTGGTGCAGTGGTTAGGGGTTTGTCATTCCTTCATAGGCTTATCAGAGCGAAGTTAGTTTTCTGGGAATATCACAGACACTGTTAATTTAAGGGCTTTTAAATGTGATTTTCGGAGACACTTTATAGTCGGGTGAAAAAGACCTTTCGTACCACACTCACACGTGAAAATTGCGAGAAAAAGTTCTTGAGTGCCCCTTGACCCCCTTAAGCGCATTATACTGTATGTATTGATGAATTTTACAGCTTAACTTGGTTCCGTGATAACCTTATAACCGTCTGGAAACTTTCACAGTAATGTAATAATTGGAATTGCATTGCGTCTTACAGAAATAGATGGACCTGCGAGATTCTGTTACCATGGTTACCGCGATGCATTCTTTCATTATTTCATTGTAAATATACATGTTTTAAGGTATTTATTTAATTGTGAAGCATTTCAAGAGTAAGTGAGTGCGTTTCGCTTACGCATTGGGTTATGCTGAACCTGTAGGTACCCCGTATGTGTGGGTTGGTGTTAATGGGACCTTTTTTCGGTACAAAACTGGAATGAGACCTTATCAGAATAATATAGGGAGGGATTAAATTATACTGATTGGCGTATAATCTCTACTTAGTATAAAACAAAGTCTCCGATTCATGGATGTCACGGGTAATCTCGAGAACCACTGCATGGATTTTGATGCGGTTTGCACCATTCTGTAAAGGATACCTCAATGAAGGTTTCTGTAGAAAATAACTTATTATGATCAAAGGAAGCCAAGCAGTAAACCAAGTGTAAGAATTGCTCAGAATGAATAGTTGTACAAAAACGTACGCTAGAGCACATCTCAATATTCAATATATCGTCACTATAAGTGTTCTTAGATTGGACGGAAGGGGGATTTGTGTTTCATGCACCTCGCCATTCTTAAATTACGTCTGACAAAAATTTGTTTCACATGGATCTGCATGATAATATAGTTAATAGTTCAGCCAGTGATTTTAACCCATCATGCCGAGACTTAAAACGGATATAGATCGTAGTTCATTGACATCGTAAAGAAGCACTTATCACGTAATGCATTCACAACTGTTCCCGGGCGAAGCCGGGCCGGGTTGCTAGTTTTCATATAAATCCGTATTGGTCTGTACTTCGTCGCTTCCGTAGCGTAGCGGTCAGCATGGTTAGCTGCCGTCCCGGAGGTCCTGGGTTCGATTCCCGGCTCTGCCACGAAATTTGAAAAGTGGTATGAGGACTGGAACGGGGTCTACTCAGCCTCGGGTGGCCCAAATGCGTAGAGGGGGTTCGATTCCCACCTCAGCCATCCTCGAAGTGGTTTTCCGTGATTTCCCACTTCGTCTTCGGGCAAATGTCGGGATGGTACCTACTGTAAGGCCACGGCCGCCTCTTTCCGTCTCCCTAGCCTATCCATCCCAATCTTCAATCCCTTCCCATCCCTCATGAGGCCCCTGTTCGCTTTGCAGGTGAGGCCGCCTGGGCGAAGTGATGATCACACCTCCCCAGTTGTATCCCTCCCGACCAGATGTTCCAAGCTCCAGGACACTTCCCATAGAGGCGGTAGTGGTGAGTTCCCTCGCTGAGTCCGTGGGAACCACCAACCTAGAGGGTAAATTGACAAAATAAAAAAAATAAAAAAATGTTCTGTACTTTCTGCTAATCCGACCTTTTTGTTTTTGTTTTGTTTTGTTTTTTGCGTTTTGTCCAAACCCTCAGTCCCAAGGTGATGGATTACAAGGTTTGTACTGCAGAGAGGTGACTGATGATTTTTGTAATGTGTAGGACGTGATATGATAGGTTTAACTTTAGGTAATTATTATAGCTGGGATAACGTGAGATATTAGGCTGAGTCTAATATTAATTATTCAGTCACACAGCACTATTACGGGCACATTACACAATACAATACAATCGAATACCACTCCAAAGATGTGCACACGCTGAAAACAGACTATCCATTCTGACCACGCGAAATCGTAACCAATAAGCACGTAGTGTTGGTTTAAATTCAACCAATAGCGAGACTTGAGGATCTCAGTCAACGTCCTCAGATTGCCATTAGGCAGACCAAACCTGCCCCTTCCCCCTCAAGGGCTCCCATACATTTCTAAAGGTATATAAACACGCGCTTGGAGGATCCAATGCTTCCTTCCTCAGCTTTCTACTCCGGGCCACCTCCAGGCGGTGAAGGTCACACTTCGCTCATCTATGGGTGAAATGTAGAACTATTTACAAGTACTGGCAGTGACAGTGAGACAGAGCTTATCGAGAGGGCGCGCAAGGTAGCCCCAAAGGCTATTTTACAAAACAATCAATTTAATTTTTTTAACAGTTTCAGCTGAAAGATGACTGTAGGAAGATCCTCACGTCCTACTCGTACGTTAATGCGACGGCCATATGAGTCAGAGGCGAGTTGAGCCAAGCCGTTAGGAGACAAGGCAGGCAGGGGCTGGGGGAGTGTCACCTGCTGGTCGGTTGCCCACTTCCGCTGAACGTATAACCACATAGCGCAGGTGTCACACGCCAAGCACACAGCCTTCAAACAGTGCCGTGGTGCAAAAACTCACAAGTGTATCTCGTTATCCAATCTGTGGTGTGGGGGAACAACTAACGATACAGCACGAGCTGCAGCGATCCATGTCGCCTTATTGTAAATAAGCAGTTAACAAAATGAAACCTTAACATTTGGTTAATGTTGAAAACAGTTCTTAGCGTGCAACGTAGGGCTCTCTATCGTAGCAAATACGTAATATTAAGCAATGTCCTTAATCGTGACTAAGTTTGAAGTGCTAAAGCTCCCGGAAAGGTTTTTATGTACGACGATGTCGAAATGTAAATATTATACATCAGAAAACTGTATAATAATGATGGCCATTATATTACTATTTTTCATTATGAGACATTTTCTCCAGCCAATCAGAGCTCATTCGTTGACCAATTAGGTAAGGATACGTTCGCGCATGCGCTCAAAATCCAACATGTCAGACTACATGATTTGAAAGTTCAAATTGGATATCGGATCAACCATTGTAGTTACAATCCCAAGCTCAAAGACAAAATCAGCACGAACCTTTACGGAAACAAGAAAATACTATGCCATATGCAAGAAATTTATTAATCTACGTCCAGAAGTTAGCAAAACAGCATCCTTCTATATAAATTACCGACATGGAAAGTCCACCGTCCATATGTTCGCGTAAATAAACTGGCAAATATGAGACAAGAATTAGCACTTCAACTCCAATTTCTACACAGCGCATTGCTTCAAACTACTTCGATGACAATATTAGTGAATGCTAGAGCTGGACATAATGCAGGCTGTAAACAATATCATTGCCAAGAAAAGTAAATGGTCTCTGTTTTCGAAGTGCCTTGACCCACGCATGCGCTCTTGTTAGTTATTGTTGTTTTAAGGGGCGGAACTACGAGGTCATCTGCCCCTAGCATGCGCTCTGTTCAGTCAGCAAAGCCACTAACTGAAGTTACTGAATCCCACAGATATTTATGAATATTTATGTTAAAACATATAATAAAGTTTTAATTTTGGTCGAACAAAAACCGTCGTATGCAACTCGCCTATAATGGTAATTAAGACACTCGTATGGAAATTATACTCGTGTCTTAATTATTGCCATTATGGGCTCGTTGCATAATGTACTATAAGCTGTGAGTCTTGCAGAGCTCTATGTACCTCAGAAGTTGCTCAGATGATGAAAGGAATGTTGCCTACAAGGGATGTCCAACAAGCAGGCAAAACCAATGCTGTTCAAGATGTTTTAAATTACACTAAATTTCAAGTGCATATGCTAAAATATGCTGTCATTAAATCCAATAAATCCCTCAGTATGCCTTCCCTCGGAGGGGAAGTAAAGCCGGCGCACAGTGGGCCAGAATCTTGAAAACGTAGCCAAAATATAAAGAGTTGTTCAATTTGTACGAAAGTTAGTATGTAAAGGTTATCGACGTTGCTGATTAAGGATATATCAAACTGTCAAAATGGTGGATCCAAGATGGCGGGTAAATATTGATAAAAGTCATTTTATTCATATAAAAGTATTTTGTGGAATTATCGAGGTTTCTGATGAAGATTGAGTTCAAAAATAAAATAAAAACAAAATGGTGGATCCAAGATGGCGGACAAAAATTGATAAAAGTATTTTTATTTATATAAAAGTCAATATTTAGGGGTTTTCATAGTTAATGGTTAAAAATATAAGCTCAAAAATGAATAGCTCGAAAAAAGAACTAAATAGAGGATAGAAGATGGTGTAAAATATTACAAAAAATTATTTAAATTCAAGCACAATTATTCATTTAGTAAATTGTTTGTAACTCTAATTAGAAGTTGTCGTTTATTCTTCTTTTTCATCTTTCATCATCTTCTTTATATTCTTCTGCTTCTTCAACTGAATCGTCATCATCATCATCATCTTCATCTTCAAAGGCTGTTTCCTCATCATCTGAATCGGAATCTTCATAATCTTCCGCCACAGGAACTAAGAGCGCAACGGCTTCTGGCGACAAACTCTTCTGTTTCTTCGGTGGTGATTTGCGTGGAGAAGAAATATAGGGGTCTGTGGTTGCCAACAATCTCCTGAACACGTCTTCCATAGTCTTAACTCTGGAAAACTTTCGAGAAAAACTCAGGCGATATTGCTTTATCAACTTAGTGGTTGATTCTTAAGTTAACCGATGGGTAAAATGGCTGAAAAAATAATTTCTGGTCCGTGGAACTTATGTTCATAGCCCCTATGAGCATTAAAAAAACAGTTTGATTTCTGTAGTGTCTGGCGGTTGCTATGGCGTAAGCTCGAAAGTTTTCAACGTCGATTTGACGTCCGCTTGAAATTGTCTGTTTTTTTTAGCCTATTTTCAATTTTGAAAAAATAGGCTTATGAGATCACCTTTTGTCCGTGTGTGTGTGCGTGTGTGTGTGTGTGTGTGTGTGTGTGCGTGAGGTGTGTGTGTGTCCCCCCCTAATAAAATCTAAACGGCTGGAACGATTTCAATGAAACTCGGTAAGATCATAGCACTATTCCCGGCGACCTCGACCGTGCCCTTCAAATTTTGTTACGTCTCACCAATCCAACATGGTGGCTGTGCTAAATATTTCACTAGCATTCAATATCTCCGAAACTATTACAGATATCGCCCTGAAATTGTGTACGGTGATAAAGGGCTCTACTAGAAGTTCACCTATGAGACTTTCAAAAACCTGGTGACTACAAAACAAACATGGCGGCCAAGCGAAGTTGAGACTTTTAAACAGACTTTTCTCGCGATTTAACTATCCAAACGTAATGAAACTTGGTACAGCAAATGTTTATACACATTGTAATGCACTGAAGTCTAATTTAGTTCAATTGTTTACATAAACTCAAAATGGCGGCTGTGCGAAATATTTCACTGACATTCTATATCTCCGAAACTATTACAGATATCATCCTGCAATTTTATACGGTGATAAAGGGTACCGATACACGTTTACCAATGTATATTTCATAAACCTGTAAAGTACAAAACGAACATGGCGACCAAGCGAATTTGAAATATTTTAATAGACTTTTCTTGTGATTTAACTCTCTGAGCGCAGTGAAATGTGGTACAGTAAATGATTTTGCAGATTGTAATGCACTGCCATCTAATTTAATTCATTTGTTTACATAGCCTCAAGATGGCGGCTGTGCGAAATTTTAAAATTAAGTTTTTATGTCTTGTGTCTTAATCATGCGATCGAAGTGAAAGTTTGAATAATGAACCTAGGCAATAATTGTCCTTGAATGGTACATAACTCTATGGCCTATACATATAACAATCCTAAATGGCGAGCTTCCGAATTATTTAGACGGTTCTCAATATCTATGAATCTTTTACAGCAACCAAACTGTTTTTTTTTATGTTCATAGAGAATATGAACATATGTTCACCTATAGGACTTTCAGTAACCTGGTGAGCACAAATCCAACATGGCGATAACGCGAAATATAAATATTTAAATGGACGTTTCTCGCGAATTAACTATCCGAGTGTCATGAAACGTTGCACGTTAAATGCGTATACAAATGTTGATCCACTGGCATCTAATTTATTTCAATTGTTTGCATAATCACAAGATGGCTGCTGTGCGTAATTTTAAAATCTCGTTTTTACTTCTTGTGTTCTAATCATGCGATTGCAGTTTGAATACCACACGTACACAACAATCTTAATGTAATAGTACAAAATTAAAAATCCAGCCTGGCGACCATCTGAAATATTTAGACAGTTCTCAATATCTACGAATCTGTTACAGCAATTAAACTGAAATTTTGTATGTTGATAGAGGCAATTAACATGAGCAGGATATATGAAAATAGGCTGTATAGTTCTTCACGGAACTACTTGTTTTTTTTCGTGTAGCCTCCTGAGAGGCCGAGTGCAGGTCTTTCTAGTCGACGCACGTGGGCGACCTGCGCGTCAGGATGAGAGATGAGATGAATGGATGAAAGTGGGCAAGGATATGGAAGGAAGCGGCCGCGGCCTGTCACAAGGTACTGTCCCAGCATTTGCCTGGTGTTGAAAATGGGAAACCACGGAAAACCATTTCAAGGACAGCCGACGGTGGGGCTCGAACCCACGCGTCTACCGAGTCAGCAGAGAGCTTGGCCCCATGACCTATAGTCGCTCTTTAACCAGCGTAGCCACTACTGTCGGTGAAATTGTCTGTAAAATAATGTGACATCGGTGGATTAGTTCTTCGGAAACTCCAGTTATCAACGCTGATGTTGGAGTGTTTTCAAAGAAACGTCGAGAGGTCTTTCCGTCCTTTTTCTACTGATTATATTCTTTACAATGCTTCTAAGCATCGATTATAAATTAAATTGTACAAATGTAGCTCATAATTATTTAATTTTATTGTCATTGTTCAACATGTCTCAATAATGACATTTTGCAAGTATCGCTTAAAACGTGGCTCAAAGCCGGAGTTGGTACTAGTTGGTGGATTTGAAGGTTAATTTACAAAGGTAATAACATATATTTGCGAACACAGTGCGAAAGAAAGCGGAATGTCGTGGAAATCGTAACATATCTCTATTTTTTAAGCACGTTTTACAATTTTCTCGTGCATTTTCCGGTATTGAGTTAATTAAAAGAAAACATGTATAATATAATGACTTAATAATGATATAAACGGTTTTTATATAGCACATACCTTCTAGAACACCCGCCATATTGAAAATGTTCGCTTCACTAACACAGAACACAAATATTTGTCTTTTACGACAAGACTATTTTGTAGCCTGGCCGGCTGCACGCACCGCTAACAATGAATTGCCACGGTGGGTGAGTGGTTATAGTGTCGGACTACCAACCACAAGATTGCAGGTTCGCCCCTGACCGTGGTAAGTGATTTTTGAAAGGCGACAAAAATCACGACACTCATGTCATACGTTGTTGGCATGTTAAAGAACCCATTTGAATTCAGCAGGTCGTGTTCAATGGCAAAATTAATCTCGGGATTTTCCGCCAACACAAAGTTCCTCCATTCTCTACTTGAAAGCGCTGTAGTGTCAAGGAGTTTAGATATCTAACCTCCTTGACTTTCATAGCGTTCAAAGGAACGACGAAATTCGACATGCAAGCTACCCTCTGGGTGTCAATTAACAAAGCTTGCACCAGGCACCCGAGGCCATGCGATATTATTATTATTATTATTACCTGAAATATAACGGACGAAATGAACACAATCGTCCGCACAACTGGTATTCAGTAGTTGCAACATTACTGTAGCCAACCTGATAGTCCAAAATTCCCATCTAGAAACTTTTTTTTTTTTTTGGCCACGTTTTCAGGATTCTGGCCCACTGTGCGGCGGTCCCATGTCATAGATTTATGGCATGTAATAGAACCTTCCACTAACTAAACTTGTGTGAAGCTAATGGTTACATTCGTTGAAACACTCTATCAAAGTTCCAACGTTCACCACTAGGTGTCAGTGACATCTGGTAGCGAAAGTTGGAACTACTTGAAATTTATCGGAACTTGTAGCTTCCCTATGGGTGTCCGCATTGAAGCAGCTACAGCCTCTGGCGAGCCGAACATGTCCTCGGACACTCCCGGCACTAAAAGCCATACTCTAAATAAATAAAAATAAATAAATGAGTACCCTCAAAATGGTCATTTGCATATGCGCATATGCATTTTCAATAAGTGAACTTCAATTGTTTACATAACCTCAAGATGGCAGCCGTGCGAAATATTTCACCGGCATTCTATATCTCTGAAACTATTACCGGTATCACCCTGAAATTTTGTTCGGAGATAAAGGGCACTACTGGAAGTTCATCTATGAGACGTTCAAAAACCGGTTAACTACAAAACGAACATGGTTTCAAATAGACTTTTCTCGCGATTTAATGATCCAAACGCAATGCAACTTGCTACAGAAAATGTTTATACACATTGTAATGCACTGGTATCTAATTTAGTTCAATTGTTTACGTAACCTCAAGATGGCGGCTGTGCGAATTTTAAAATTAAGTTTTTATTTCTTGTGTCGTAATCATGCGATCGAAGTGAAAGTTTGAATAATGAACCTACGCAATAATTTTCCTTTAATGGTACATGACTCTATGGCATATACATTTAGCAATCCAACATGACGACCATCCGAAATATTTAGACGGCTCTCAATATCTACGAATCTATTACAGAAATCAAACTGTTTTTTTTAATGCTCATAGGGGCTATGAACATAAGTTCACCTATAGGAATTTCAATAACCTGGTGATCACAAATCCATCATGGCGGCGACGCGAAGTATAAATATTCACATGGACGTTTCTAGCAATTTAACCATCCGAGTGCAGTGAAATTTGGTACAGTAAATCCTGATACAAATGTTAATCCACTGGCATCTAATTTATTTCAATTGTTTCCATAACCACAACATGGCAGCAGTGCGAAATTATCAAATCTCGTTTTTACTTCTTGTGTCCTAATCATGCGATTGAAGTTTGAATGCTACACGTACACCATAATCTTCATGTAACAGTACATAACTCTAAGACCTACGTACATAAGAATCCAACATGGCGACCATCCGCAATATTTAGTCGGTTCTCAATATCTGCGAATCTATTACAACTAAATTGTGTATGTTGATAGTGGCAGTTAACATAAGTAGGATATATGAAAATAGACTTTAGTTCTTCACGGAACTACTTGTCATAAATGAAAATAGGCTAAAAATGAGGAAAAGGTAGACCTACGGGATCGATCCGGGCATGTGTGTGTCTGTCTGTCTATGTCTCCCTATCAACTCCTAAATGGTTGCAGCTACTAAAACCAAACTTGGTATGAATATCCCAGGGCCACATTTGAAAATGACGTCAGTGCTACCAACTGCTGAATAATCGAAATTAAAATTTGAGTTTTAGGGTGGATATCTCGGCAGGTATGCATGGGAACTATTCCAAAATTGGCACACACAGATAATATTACCTCAGATTAATTTACAGGAGGCCATACATGACGGTGTTGCCAACATGATTCCTTCCGTGCTGATAGGTTAAAACTGCACGAAACATCCATACTAATGATTGGATTTCATCCAAATATCGTACGTGCAATGTATGCTTTAGGATATATGATAACAGTGCGCATTCTCAGTGGAAGCAGACCTATCAACTACCTAATAACTCTCTCTAAGTATTGAGTCGTAGACCCTCAGTATCTCAGAAAGCTTGCTACGGTGGGTGAGTGGATAGCGTGTCTGTCTACTAACTCCAAGAGTGCAGGTTCGCTCCTGGCCATGGTAAGTGCTTTTTGAAAGGCGGCAAATATCCGACACGCATGTCATACGATGTTGGCATGCCAAAGAACCCGTGTTCATAATGGCAAAATTAATCTCGGGAGTTTCCGCCAACACAAAGTTCCTCATTTCTCTACTAGAAAGCGCTATAGTGTTCAAGGAGCTTAGATATCTAACCTCCTTGACTTTCATAGTGATTCAAGGAACAGCGAAATTCGACATGCAACCTTCCCTCTGGGTGTAAAACTACAAAGCTTGCACCCGGCATCCGTGACCATACGATATTATTATTAGTATCTCAGAATCCAAGGAAATAGTCTATTTCAAGCAAACTGTTGGACTCTATTAGGATACAATATTTCAGGTATAATGGAAATCCACAGCCTGCTTCCAGTCGACCGACCGGGCCAGGGAATGGAATGAATGAAGACCCCATCTAGCGGCGAGGATATGAACTGTTCCGGCTGCCGAAGCCTGTCGCACTCCCCTGGGGCAATGATGAAATGAATGACAGATGTAATGAAATGATAGTGGAGAGTGTTGCTGGGAAAACCGGAGTACATCCATTTTATCCAGCACAGATCTCACATGGGGTGACCGGGATTTGGACCACGAACCCAGCGGTGAGAGGCCGGCGTGCTGCCACCTAAGCTACGGAGGCTTGATATTTCAGGTATATTTTGAACAAATTATTCAGCTGTTTGAAGCCATTGTTTTTTAGACACAGCGGTCAAGCTGTTGGCCTTTCACCACGGCGGACTGAGTTCGATTCCCGGTCAACACATGTGATCTTTTTAAAGTGAAATGCCATGTCCTGTGGTTAGGATTCCACGTAAAAAGGAGGTCCCGTGGCTCATGATCGCGATATTAACGGCCACGTACAACTACAAACTTCCTTCCTTCTTGCAAACATAGATTTATTAGCATACTAAGTGTAATGGATCTGATGATGATCGCTCGACACCCCAGTTGTATCTCCTATCCATAGTCTCAAGCTCCAGGACACTGCCCTCCGTGGCGGTAGAGGTGGGATCCCTCGCTTAGTCCGTGGGAAAAGCCAACCCTGGAGGGTAAAATGATAGCAAAAAAAAAAAAGGCTCTTTAATTCGACACTTGTTCTGCAATATCGTTTTTCTTCGGTGACGGAGATATGACCTAGAAGTTGTCGTCATGAACTCGTTAACGACCGGCCATCATAGCGAGCAAATATAAAGTAAAGATGTGCATGTAGCAAGCTAGCCTAACTTACCCTTTATTACATAGCAACAAGATTAATGAGGCAACATACGAACTTCACCCTGCGTGTAATGCTTAACAGGGGAGGGTGAGGTATGCGGGTGTGTTTCATAGCGCGTGGGAAACATTGAACACATCAGTGGCTCTCTCCCAGAGGCGTACAGAGTAGTTCCCATTCTAACATGGCTAAACTACTTAGGGTTACATTTCTAGGGGTTATTAGTCATCATCATCATCATCATCAACATCATCATCCTTTCATGTGTTAGTCCTAGAAGAACTGTTACGGTCTATACAAAAGATTTGAATTTTCACGCCATCTTTTCCTGGGGCGACCTAGAGATCTCTTCCCACCGGGGCAGTAGTTGACGACTGCTTTAGGGATCCTGCTTCTGTCCATCCTGCTGAGGTGTCCTAGCCAATTTCTCTGCTATTCGTGGACGTATTCCAATATAGGTCTGCTGATAAGACCATTCAGCACTTCTGTGTTTCGTTTGTGATCCCAGTTAGTGACTCCTGCTGTTCGTCGCATATACAGGGTCTTTCATATAAAGTAAGAACGGCTGTGATGGCCTTGGCCGAGCTTGTGGCGCGCCACGGCCCCCTGCTGTACTGTTGAAAGCGCGCGCATAGTACATACGAGGGCTGCCGCCACTGAGGTGGATAGGTCTGGACAGTCTCCTGAAGTTTTTCCTTTTTGGCGAGGCGTTGCCGCCCAACCATACCTTCAATTCTCGAAAAAGGTGAAAATCATTCAGTGCTGGTTTGGACTAAACGGCAGATGGTCCAAAATTTCACACTTGAATTCTTTGTAAAAGTATATCGTAACGTTGGTAACTGTGTGGTGGTGAATGATTTTCACCTTTCCCGAGAATTGAAGGTATGATTGGTCGGCAACGCCTCGCCAAAAAGGAAAAACTTCAGGAGACTGTCCAGACCTATCCACCTCAGTGGCGGCAGAATTTGATGCAGAGGGCATTGGAAAGCTGGAGTAACGATACGACCAATGTTTCAATCGTTTTGGCGATTATGTTGAGACATAAGAATAAAACAAGCAAACATTTAGTAGTAAAATCAGCTTGGTATGTCAATCTGTTATTTTCATACAGTCCATCGGAACTTGAAGAAAAAAAGCAGCCCCCGTGTGTAATGCGCGCGCTTTCAACAGTACACCAGGGGGCCATGGCGCGCCACAAGCTCGGCCAAGGCCACCGCACCAGCGATAACAAAACTGCCGCTTGCCGTTCTTACTTTATATGAAATACCCTGTATATCATTTCGGCGGTAGTTATTCGTCTCTCATCGCATTTCCTCAGGGTCCACGCTTCACTACCACTAGCATAGTACTGGTCTTGCTAAGGTTTTGTAAATTCTTGTTCGGGTGTGTTTTTGAACTAATGATGGACTAGGGGTTATTCATAAAATATGATAAGTGCATTATTATCTCCCAATGTCACTAGTCTCAATTTCAGCGGCTTCGGTGGCGTAGTTGGTAGCTTGCCGAGCATCTATGCCCAAGATCGCGGGTTCAAACCCGGCCAAAGTCAACGCTTTTTTAAGAGCGTTTAAAACTTTCAGTATGCCTTCCTTCGGAGGGGAAGTAAAGCAGGCGGGCCCATGTCATAGATTTATGGCATGTAAAAGAACCTACCACTTCAATTGGTAGTGTGTAGCCCAATTTGTAGGTTATATTTGGTTGGTTAGAAGCGCTCTATCAAGTTCTAACGTTCGCCGCTAGGTGTCAGTGACAGTGGCATCCGGTAGCATAAGTTTGGAACTACTTGAAATTGAACTTGTTGGGAGCCCTCGGGCGTTCAATTAAAATACCCTGCTATGGCCATTGGTTGCAATTCATATTTTCTTTTAGTCAATTTTACCCCCCAGGTTGGTGGTTCCCACGTAGTCAGCGAGGGAACTCACCACTACCAGGCAGTGTCCTAGAGCTGGGAACACTTGGTCGGATTGGATACAACTGGGGAGGTGTGATCAGCACTTCACCTGCAAAGCGAACAGGGGCCTCATGAGGAATGTGAAGGGAAGATTGGGATGGATAGGCTAGGAACAGGGAAGGAGGCGGCCGTGGCCTTACAGTATGTAACATCCTGGCATTTGCCCGAAGACGAAGTGGGAAACCACGGAAAACCACTTCGACGATGGCTGAGGTGGGAATCGAACCCCCTCTACTCATTTGGGCCACCCGAGGCTGAGTGGATACCGTTCCAGTCCTCAGACCACTTTTCAATTTCGTGGCTGAGCCGGGAATCGAACCCAGGACCTCCGGGGCGGCAGCTAACCGTGCAGACTGCTACGCTACGGAGGCGACCTAGCTGCAATTCATATATAATTAATTTCAGCTGAATGTGTATTTTCTGTTATTTATACAAATCTACACAATTTCACCGAACTCAACCAAATGTTATGTACTGTAGTTACCTTTTGTAACCCTGTTAGTAACACTGTTTATTTGAAATTTGCACAGCCCACTCCGTTCCATAGATTTATGCCGTTTCAACATGAACGAAATTTGTTGTAGACGGACCAATTTAGCCTTATTTTAAGCCTCTCAATGGCGCTAGAGACAAAACTCGGGACTTAGAATTTGGTTCAGTTCGGTGAAACTGCGTTCTTCTTCTTCTTCTTCTTCTTCTTCTTCTTCTTCTTCTTCGTCTTTCTCTTCTTCTTCTTCTTCTTCCTCTTCAAGTGCCTCGTCCTCCAAGAACATTGGCGATCAGTAGCATGAACTGCTGTTTGGCCATAGCTGTTCTAAACAGTGACACTGTATTAAGTCCAAACAACTGGCCTAAGTTCTTTAGCCAGAATATTCGTCTGCGTCCTGGACCCCTAATGCCATCAATATTCCTTGGATAATTAATTGCAAAAGGTGGTATTTGTTGTTGCGCTTGAAATGACCAGAGTATTCTAGTTTTCTCCTTTTGATGATACTGAGAATTTCCGAGTCTTTGTTCATACGCCGCAGTACTTCCACATTTGTGACTTTAGCTGTCCATGTTATCCTTAAAATCCTGTGATACTGTGTTGATTTGTTTAAATGATAAACAGACATTGGGACCCGAAATCCACGTTTTAAGACCCTAGAACCAACCGTGCAGGAAGTATTTCAGTGTTGAAGTAGGGATCCATAAATGCTGGGAATTGCGGTGTAACTGAACGAGTATTTAGATTAGTGTATTGTTGGCTAACCATGTGAGAGGCATCACGCCACCCCTACTCACGTTCTGGCGCGGAATTGCGAATAGTTACATCATACGGTAATTCATCACTTTGAGTATTATATGACCATGGAGCTTAAGAATACTTTGAATCTTCATGATCATTCCACCGGGTGAAGCCAGGTACTACTGCTAGTTTATGATAAAATACTGATCACTCAATCCACATTTCAAGCTTGATGTCGGGAAAAAAAAGTATATATACTCGTAGTTTTTCGTTTAGCCTTGCATTGCTATGAGACTCATAACAAGCCATATTCCATACTGCTACGACCACCCTGGCTCGAGAAAAAGTTGGTTTACAAAATAACAATAACAATTTTGAGAACCGTCAAATCACATTAAAACTCCGTACACACGTTAACAATAAGTTCCTTCTAGACATATTAATGTTTAATTGCTATCTGATTAATACGTTTATGTTCGACCCTCACTATTATGTGTCAGAAAACGGTGTCATAATGATGGTCATTATAACACTTATTTTCATTATGATACAGTTTCTCCAGCCAATCAGAGCTCGTTCATTGACCAATTAGGTAACGATACCTTCGCGCATGCGCTCAAAATCCAACATGTCGGACATAAACACAACATCGAACTATAATAAATTACCGACATAGAATACGCACCGTCCATATGTTCGCGTAAATAAACTGGCGAATATGAAACAAGAAATAGCACTGTACCTTAAAATCACCAACACTAATTTCTACACAGCGCATTCAAACGACTCCGGTGACAATATTACTCAGGGACGGCAGATGTAAACATATGGCTTGCATATGTCATTGCAAGGACACAGAGCGCATGCTTCAAAGATCTTGAAAGACAGAGAGATGTCTCGCGCTCGCTTTCCGATAACAAAATTCTTGTGGCTGACTCTAAACAGATATTTATGAATATTTATGTTAAAACATATAATAAAATTATAATTATCGTCGAACATAAACAGTCGTATGCAACTCGCCTATAATGGTAATGAAGACACTCGTATGGAAATTATAAAACTCGCATACGCTCGTTTTATAAAAAATACTCGTGTCTTAATTATAGCCATTATAGGCTCGTTGCATAATGTACTATTAATGTAATGATCTTTCTAAGTGAGCGCTCCGTTAGACTTGGAAAATAAACCGGCACTTGTTTTGTTCAAACAGCTATCAAATTTTAACGGGTTACAATACAAATGTTTACTCTACATAGCTAAACGCACAATAAAACAGGGAAAGTTTGGTGTAGATTGTTTTTATGTAAGACTACGGGTGGCGTTTCTATTGACGTGTAAACTCGAGTATGTATTTTTTTCCCCGACAGTAGTGACAACTTTTGAACTACCTGATCAGTGTTGGCAATTCGGTCACAAGAAAAGAACCCTGTGTACTTGGGTCTGTGTTGGATTTGTCTGAAAACTGTACTTCTGTGGTGAAAAGTGTCCCAGGACATAAAATACGGTATCAGAATGGCAGTTTTTCCTGGAGGGAGAGTGAAAACAATAACCGCTAAAATCACATTCAGGACGGCCACAGCCTGCACTGAGATTCAAATCACCGATCAGGACATCCTACTGTATCCATCGCAGTCGTAACAAGTGGTTTATCGCGCAAAGCTACGCCACGCGTTTACTAACCCAGTAGCGACTGCTGATATGATAGGCTTAACTTAAGATAATTATTATAGCTGGGCTAAATTGAGATATTAGACTCAGCCTAATATTAATTATTCAGTCGCACAGCACATTAAGAGCACATTACACAATACAATACAATCGAATACCACTCCAAAGATGTGCACACGCTGAAAACAGACTATCCATTCTGACCGCGCGAAATCGTAACCAATAAGCCGTAGTGTTGGTTTAAATTCAACAAATAGCGAGATATTAGTCGACGTCCTCAGAGCACCATTAAACAGACCAAACCTACCCCTTCCCCCTCCGGGCGATGTAGGTCACACTTCTCACATCTAGGGGTGAAATGTAGAACTAGTTACAGTGGAACGTGGCTAATTCGAACGTCTATAATTCGAAATCATCTTTAATTCGAATTTTTCTCTTGGTCCCTAGCATTTTATATACAATCAATGCTAAAAAAATCGTGGTTAATTCGAATTATATTTTGGATAATTCGAAGTTTTTAGAGTAAAAAGCCGATCGGACGAATATGTCGCAGTTTGCAGTAAGATGACCGACGCATAAATCATCACCTTTGTACTGAACTCCGAAAAACAAGATAGTGACGACGCATCTGGCGATGATTTCGTGGAGGAAGTTCCCGAAAAAGAAAGTTCCGAGTGCAGCCCAAGCAACAAACCACATCAAAGAACTTAGGCTTTTTTTTAAATATAAATGACGTAAGTGATTCTGTTTTCCGTTCCTTAAATTTGTTAGGTTCTTTTGGGATGGCCGAGAGACTTAATTGTAGGAAACAGGTAAAAATCTCAAACGTTTTTGAAACACAGTAGATTTTTCTAAGACTTAACTAGATTGCTGGATTACTACTATCTTTAAATAGGTGAATAGTACATTTTGGTTTTATTTTATCATTTGAATCTTTTGAGGTTATTCACGATACAGTCATTATACAGTACCGTTGTCTGTTAACCTACTTGTTGAACGTAAATCTTTATGTAAACGTAATACAATATATTTACTCTACCCTTTTCAAAAAACTTTCTTAATTCGAATTTTTGGATAATTCGATTTTTTTTACTGGTCCCTTGAGGTTCGAATTATCCAAGTTCCACTGTACAAGTACTGACAGTGAGACAGAACTTATCGAGAGGGCGCGCAAGATAACTTCAAAGACTATTTTACAAAACAATTAATTTAATTGTTTAAAACAGTTACAGCTCAGTGCTGACTGTAGGATGATCCTCACGTCCTACATGAATTAACCCGATGCGTGCTACGCCCGCCAATAGACGATGCATGGGGCACGAAATAATATAGAGTATAAATAATCATATTTGGTAGCACTCTATAAAAAGGGAGGTAGCGCGCAGTTCGATACTCCTGTGGGGGTCCGGGCGGGGACACCAAGAGCCCGCCGATGAGCCAGCTTGGTGTCCTGGGCGAAACCTCACACAAGACACGGCACAAACCTAGAAGAATTACTGTGTTTTAATTCACCGGCCGTGAACGCCAATATACCAAAACAAACTTTAATCATTCCAAGTAATAATTACAAAACCAGTTTTAAGCACAGCAAATTTTCTGAGTTTATGCCGTGTCTTCTGCGGGGTTTCGCCTAGAAACTCCAAGATGGCTCATCGGTGAGCTATTTTTCTTCATATTTCCCGTTCGCTGTCGAGTGTCAAGTCATCTCTGGCATGTTCTTCCATCTGTTGGACATAATTTGAGTTTGGATGTTTGCTTCCAGAAGTACAGCTGCAGTTTATCTGGTGGAACGACAAGCAATTTCTTCTCGCCGAGTTGTGATTTCAGAAGAAAAAGAAAGAATGCAAATACATTAGCCATGGTAGCAAACATGTTTGTTGACATCCTTATTGATAGATGAATTCTAATGTTTTCCGATTGCAGCTTTAACATAATTAAAATAAGATAGTTTCTTTAAACACTTTGGTTATTTGTAAATATGACTTAAGAAAAGTCAAGATTTAAAACGCACAAACAACACGCCACATTTCGAAAAATCAAGATTCATTTAAGATTTAACGTTACTCATTTCCAGGCAACTTCGTTAACGTGTTTGTTTATAATAGCGATGAATGATATAAAGGCAGATTCATAAATTGTACCTAAGGACAGCAATCCAAATGTTTCACGTAAAAATAGCACTAATCGCATCTTACAGATTATAAAAATATGGATACTTCACTTGTTATTTCTAAATTACTTAATTTTCTATCTGCATTTTTGATATTCTTAATGTGAAGCCCAATGGCATATATACATTCATTTAAGGATATCCATTTCATTATTATTTCTTTCTTTTAATTATACCTTTATTGTGTAGTTTTTTTTATCTCAAACATTCATTTTATTAGACTTAAGTATAACATTAGTATTTTAATTCCTAATTGTGTTGAGGAAGATCTCAATGACAGGTCTAAACTTCTACCCATCCTACATAATAGATATATGTTTTAATTCAAGTATTGATCGGTGTCTACTTAAAACTTTGGAACAGAGAATGCCAATCTTTGCACCAGCAAAGAAAAACATGCATTAGCTGCTTTCTGTATTTAGGATTTTTTTTTACCCTTTATCTGGTATGGAGATAATGCAAGCGTGAGCACTAAAATTTTACTTTTGATTTTCTAATAAAAACAACATTAAAAAAATTGGACAAACACAGGGTTTTGAATTTTCATTTAGATTAATAAATATACTAAACCTAAAGATATTTTAAGCCTATCTCCTTGAATTTTCATTTAGATTAATAAATTATTATTATTATTCTCCTATCAGAAACATACATTTTAAACATAACACAGTTATTACATTATTTTTGCCCAAAACGTGGCCACTTCCAGTGCACTCTGTGCTCCCCGACGAAGATCTTCTTCCGTGCAGGATGCTGGGCACAGTCGACACTCAGTCATATGCTGAAGAGTCTGCTCTTCTCCACAATCACATTGCCTATCATCCTGGTCAATGTAACCCCATCTTGCCATATTAACCCTTGATCTGCCTACTCCAGAGCGCAGTCTATTCAGGGACTTCCAAGTCGTCCATTCCTCGTCATAGCCAGGAGGTAGAGTTTCAGAAACATTTTCCCAACCAGGGGAAAGGTTGGTCGTAGCCCTCCACATTTGAAACCTAGCTTTTTGAGCAGTAGTTCTAAGTTCCTTTGATGTTCTAAGGAAACTCTTCCTCGACTTCAGTCGTTGCGGCTGCGGTTCGTGTCCATATAGAGGGTGAGTTCTTTCATGCTCCACTGTCTTTCGTTCCTTGTTCGCAGCTATTTCTCTTCGAACAGGGGGCGGTGCTATTCCTGCGAGGAGATAAAGCCATTCGACTGGAGTTGATTTCAAGCAGCCTTTTATAATTCTGCAGGTATCGTTGAGAACTACATCCACCTGTTTGGCATGAGTTGAATTATACCAAACAGGAGAAGCATACTCTACTGCAGAATAGCACGGAAGGAGCCTCCCCGAAGATTGTGTTTATATTGTGATTCAAAGAAAATGATGTACAATCGGGCGTATCCTGGGCAACGTCAGTCAACTACTGAATCATTGGCGGCTGATCCTTTCACACCAGAAACATCCATTTTCGAGCCCTTTTCAGAGCCACAGTTATCGATTATCTCTATTAACATAGATTAATAAATATACTAAACCTAAAGACATTTTAAGTCTATCTTCCCCTTGATAAGCCAAAAGTTACGGCTTTTACAATTTTTTAATACGAATGTAAACACTCAGCAGTGAAGTAGCAAACAGCTAACTGGCAACTCAGCACTTTCAAGTTTAACCCCTTAGGGCAGTTTTTGCCAACGTCAATAACCTCTTATTTCATCATTAATGGTTATTTAACTTTGCACGAGCTTCATCAAACAATGACGATCGTTAACTTACCACTAACCAGGCCTTACGATAAATAGCCAAATCAGCAAGCAGCTGAACTCTACCTCAAGCATATCGCAATGGCGGTTTGTTTCTGACTTTAACACGAAGTTTCGTCGATCTGAATATAAAATAAAATATGTTTATGACAATGAAATTACAAAAGTTTTAATACCAAGAAAGAAGAATGCGGAAATAAACAAGTAGTTCCGTGAAGAACCGAAGCCTATTTTCATATATCCTACTTATGTTAATTGTCACTATCAACATACAAAATTTCAGTTTTATGTAATAGATTCGTATATATTGAGAACCGACTAAATATTTCGGATGGTCGCCATGTGTGATTTTATATTTGTAGGTCCTAGAGTTATTTACTGTTACATGAAGATTGTTGTGTACGTGTAGTATTCAAACATAAATCGCATGATTAGGACGCAATAAGTAAAAACGAGATTTTAGAATTTCGCACAGCTACCATCTTGTGGTTATGGAAACAATTGAAATAAATTAGATGTCAGTGGATTAACATTCGTATAGGGATTTACTGTACCAAGTGTCACTGCACTCGGATGATTAAATTGCGAGAAACGTCCATGTGAATATTTGTAATTCGCGTCGCCGCCATTTTGGATTTGTGATCACCAGGTCATTGAAAGTCCTGTAGGTGAACTTAAGTTCATAGCCCCTATGAACATTAAAAAATGCAGTTTGATTGCTAAAATAGATTCGTAGATATTCAGTATAGTCTAAATATTTCGGATGGTCGCCATGTTGTATTGTTAAATGTATAGGCCATAGGGTCATGTACCTTTAAAAGAAAATTATTGTGTAGGTTCATTATTCAAACTTTCACTTCGATCGCATAATTGCGACACAAAAAAAACAAAACTTAATTTTAAAATTCGCACAGCCGCCATCTTGAGATTATGTAAACACTTGAACTAAATTAGACACCTGTGCAATACAATGTGTATAAACATTTGCTGTACCAGTTTTCATTGCGTTTGGATTATTAAATCGCGAGAAAAGTCTATTTAAAACTTTCAAATTCGCTTGGCCGCGATGTTCGTTTTGTAGTTAACCGGATTTTGAAAGCCTCATAAATGAACTTTCAGTAGTGCCCTTTATCTCGGTACAAAATTGCAGGGTGATACCGGTAATAGTTTCCGAGATATAGAATGCCGGTGAAGTATTTCGCACAGTCGCCATATTGAAGTTATGTAAACTATTGAATGAAGTTAGACGTAGGTGCATTACAATGTGTATAAACATATACTGTACCAAGTTTCATTGCGTTTGGTTGGTTAAATCGCAATTTCGGTTGGCCGCCATGTTGGTTTTGTAGTTACCAGGTTTTCAAAAGTCACATAGGTAACCTTCTAGTTGTTCCTTTTATCACCGTACATAATTCCAGGGTGATATCTGTAATAGTTTCGGAGATATTGAATGCTGGTGAAATATTTCGCACAGCCGCCATGTTTGATTGGTGAGACGTAACGAAATTTCAAGGGCACGGTTGGGGTCATCGGGAATAGTGCTATGAACTTAGCGAGTTTCATTGAAATCGCTCCAGCCGTTCATATATTATTATGGGGGGGGGGGGGGAGGACACACACACATACGCACGCACACACAGACAGACACACGGACAAAAGGTGTTCTCATAAGCCTATTTTCTCATAAATGAAAATAGGCTAAAAAAAAAGCAAATCAGAAGTGGGATTCGAAATCCTTGCAGCTCTGCATTATGAACTGAGAGCCTACAACGCAACCACTTACGTCACGAAGACAACTGTGGGAGTGAGTTCTAAAGGTATGTAAACAATGTACACACACAACTGTCAGTTCTTAATACTTTGTTCATAACATTTTAAGCTTTTGTCATGAATAAGGCCTTCTCAATTTCCCTTCCTTTATAATTATGTTTCAGAAAATCTCAAGGAAGCATCAGTGCTACACGCTTCTTGTTCTGTCGGCAATGTTTCTCCAAGATGAATCCGAGTCTACGCATGTGCGAGAGCCATATAGCATATTTAAGTAAATACGATCCCGAATGGCCTCGTGAAATACATCGACTATAACCATGCATTAACTCTCCTATTTAAATTATATAAGAATTAACTAAGTAATCGTTAACAAATTTTGGTGCTTTTCAGTCGGTCAACACCATTGTACCGTGTTCCCGTGAGATTAATAAATACACTTGGGTGACCAGTTTCGATCGTCAAGCGATCATCATCAGATCCATTACACTTAGGCTATAAAAATCTATGTCTGAAAGTATGGGTGAAAATATTTACAATATGTTAGAAAAGAGTTCGTGAAAACGGCCCTTAATGGCTACCCCAAATTTTTATGAAACTTGGGGTGTCGGAAGACTATTACATTGTCAGTGCCTGCAACTGACGCAATGATGGGGTTGGCAACAGCGTCCAGACGCTACCACAATCTACTGCGCCCGTGGGAGCAGTGTCCATATATGCGATGGTAATCAGCGTCCAATATCACGTGATGCTGCATCCCATATTCGAAGTAAGTTCTGGAGCCGAGCCACGAACCTATGGTTCAGTACTCTTGTTGTTGTTGTTTCATTTAGGGGCTTGGGTACCGTGGTCATTTCATCCCTGAGAACTTGATTGTGTTTAGAATTGGTCTTATAACCTGTGTTATGGTGGTGCCTGTATCAGTGTGCGTATTTGTAATTGAGGCAAGGAATGGGATGGAACCATCCCGGCATTTGCTTGGAGTAGAAATGGGGACAACAACGGAAGATGACTTCTAGGATGGCTGAGGTCGGAATCAAACCCGGATCTCCGTCTGACTGCGAAGAATGCTAGCCGAAGCCACAATGCTATACAAACGTCGCTTTATACTGATGTATGCTTTCATGGCCGGCGAAAGAACATTCAGAATGGCTTTTCGGGTTGATAAAAAGTATTTATTAATTTAATTATTTTATTTAAAATTTATTTTGTATTTTATTTAATTAGTTATTTATTTATTTATATATTTTTAGCCTACTTTTCACATTTTGCAAAAAAAAAAAAAAATGAGGAAAAAGTAGACTTATGAGATCGATCCGGGAAAATGAGTGTCTGTCTGTCTGTTTGTCTATCTGGCTGTGTGTGTGTCCCCCCCTATCAACTCCTAAACGGCTGCAGCAATCAAAACCAAATTTAGTATGAGTAAAGATGTCCACCGGAATATCTCACGTCCATATTTGAGAATGATGTCAGTGCTACCAACTGCTGAAACAACGCACTAGAAATTTGAGCTCCATGTTGGATATCTTGCAAGGTATGCATGGGAGCTATTCTAAAATTGGCACACATGTAGATAATACTATTTCAGTTAAATTTCAAGGTGGCCAACCATGACAGTGTTGCCAAAATAATGTTAAGTCTTCTGATAGGTCCAATGTTTAAATGCATATAACTTCTACACTATCAATTGGATTTCAACCAAATTTTGTTTGTAATATCTGTACATAAACAGATATGACTGAGCATATTCTTAAGAGCCACCAGGGCTGCCAACTGTTAATAATTGCTCTCTCTATTTTTTTTTATCCAAATACCAATATATCAGAAAGTATGCAAGCCAACAGCTTTAAACTATGCACACGTATATTCTGACATTTTAGATTAATTTGGAGTAACTTATATACGTCAGTTCTACCAACATGATTATAAACCTGCGGATAGTACCAATTTTTAAATACATGTAACTTCTAAACTATCAGTTGGATTTCAACCAAATTTCGTATGTGCTATGTGTACCATAACAGATACGACTATAAGTATTGTTAAGAGCAATCGGGGCTGCCAACTGTTAATAAATGCTGTCTATATTTTTTACCCTAATATCAATATATCAGAAAGTATGCAAGCCAACAGCTCTATATTTTGCACACGTATAGCACCTGACATTCTAGATTAATTTGGAGTAATTAATACAAGGCAGTGCTGCCAACATGATTCTATGCCTGCTGATATGTCCAATTTTAAAATACATGTAACTTCTATACTAAGAAATGGATTAGATCCAAAATTGGCACAACAAGATATCATAATATTTCAGATTATTTCTGACCAGCACACGCATGGTATTGTTGACAACATGCTTTTACGCGTGCTGATAGATCCTGTGTCTAACTGCATGTAACGTCCATTGGACTTCAACCAAATTTTGTATTCTGTACCTTAAGAGATGGAACTAAGAATATATTCAGTCACCAGGGCTGCCAACTGTAGTCCTCTATTAGGCTACATTATACCAGGTATATTTTGAACTAATTAGATATTTCGATATTACTAACTTAATTTCGTCATTATTCTAGATAGGTTCATATTCTGTAGAATAATCATTGGCATGAAAAGTAGGCTGTATAGTTCTTCACGGAACTTCTTGTTAATTTTATTTATAATTTTTTATTATTATTTTAAAATCATAATTTTTAATTTTTGTTATTTTTATTTTTTATTTTCTTATTTTAATTTGAATTTTAATTTTTTTTTTTAAATTTTATTTTTATTTATTTATTTATTTATTTATTTATTTATTTATTTATTTATTTATGTATTTATTCATTCATTAATTTATTTATATTTTGGAAAAGGCTAATAACATTTCAATAAAAACTACATTTTATTTCAAAACATTCAAAAGAAATGAGAAACAACAGTGACATTGATTGTTCTATTTTTAAAAAGGAACGAGTACTTTCTTTTCTGTACAAGTAATGGTGTAACACTTATTGAATTCAGTTAGTAACATCGTTAGTCTCTTGTTATCGCAATAGTAACAGTTGCTAGTGACGCATCACTCCACAGCCCTGAATTTTAGTTGAGGATAGGAGTTATAAGTTGTCATACTCTCCTCACTGACTGAGATGCAGAATCCGCCCTTGAGATACAGCAGGCTATTTTTGTATTGGACACCCCTATTTTGAAGCCTGCAAGGATGCAATCAGTGTAATCAGTTTTCACAGGATACGCGTGTTGTGTGTTTCTCGAGTTAAGGACGCGGGCGATATCATATTATCGACAGTCCGCGAGAATTTCCCTTTTTCATTGTTCCTCATTCAGCTTTGCTTATGAGAACCCACTTAGGATAGGTAATAATTATCGCCACGGAACTAATTAAATGTAGTTAAAATATACAATTGGTGCTACGAGTATTATTTTCAAAATGATAACGTCATGGTCGATGTAGAATGTTTCGGGTTGGTCCTCAATTAGTTAGCTCGCGGTTTGGCCGTGCTATTTAAATCGCACACCACGACCACGCTGCAGCAAATCCGGAGATCGTAGGTTCGAATTCCGGTGCTGACAACGGCTATCTTGAGTATGGTTTTCCCTTGGTTCTTCCACACTCTCTTCAGGGAAATGCCGGGATAGTACCTTATTTCAAGCCCCGGGGCACCTACCAAATCCGTGCCTTTAAAATAGCTACACACACAACTACAGTCATCACATAAATACAGGTTATCAGAAAACTTCAAGACACACCCAACTACACGGGGTTGATGATGAAGGTGTACAAAGTCCTTAAAGAGAAATAACAACGATGCAACTTTTTACATGGATGTTCAGGACAGATTGCGCCCCATAATGAAATTGTGTCTTAATCTGCTGAGCTACCTCCTGGAGTAGTTATATTTCTCAAGTTTTCATCAAACATAGTCATTTGAATCAATTTGGGGGATAGAATGCGCAATCCCTGCAATACTTTAGATCATAGAGATGTGCTGTAAATGCTTCGGAGAACAAACGTTCTTCGTAGCCTTTTCTTTGAGGTACAGACGTTGCTATGTAAAGACATGATGATGATGATGATGATGATGATAATTGTTGTTTTAAGGGGCCTAACATCTAGGTTATCGGCCCCTAATGGTTTGGATGATCGTGAAGATGATAATGAAATGTAAACTACAAAACTAACTACTAACTTATATACTAGAAGAAGAAATGGAAAACAAAAAAGAGAATAAGGAAAATAAAGGACAGGAGGAAAAGAAATGCCCTCAACCCTCGAAGAATGCGGATTGAGGGACTTGGAAGGAAGGAGAGCCATGAAAGGCAGATAGGAAAGTGAAAGAGGAGAGGGTCCGCACAACAGGTAATGGATGAAAGGGGGAAAACCGGACCCAGCTCACCAGCCGTGAGCCCCTGAGGGTGTAGCAATATCTAGGGTGCACCAGAAGTGGTGGGGCTATATACACCCTGCCTCCTTGAGGGCCTTGAGAAGAAGGCAGGAGATAACAGGAAAAGAAAAAGAAGGCTGACCCCTCGCAGAAGGTGTCAGAAAAGATGAGACAAGGGCCAATTAAGGCGGGAAAGGAAGAGACTCCCTAGGCCTCGGATACCATAATACCGTCGGGGTCGGAAGAGAACAAGTGTTGACCAAGTGAGGCCGACAGGAAAGAAGACGGAGATAAACCCGGCACAAGTAAGTGGAAGCCATGCCGGACTCAGCTGGGGCCCCGTGGTCGCCAACCCACGTCCCACTAGATGTGAGCCCCTGGGGGATATGTAAAGACAGTTTATAGTTATGTGTTATTGTACACATCAGTTCAGGTTCTGCTCGTACTAATTACAGCTGTCATTGAATTAATATTAATGTCATTTGTTTTTACGTCCCTTTTAACTATAGCGGCTTTTAGAGACGCCGGGGTGACGGAATGTTGTCCCGAAGGGGATCTTTAACGTGCCAGTAAATCTACTGAAACATTTTCGCACCCTCAAATGCCAGCTCACTGTCTCAGGATTCGATCCTGCAACCTTGGGCACAAGAAGCGAGAACGTTACCACAGAGCCACGCAGCCAGCCCTGTCATAGAACTGGTGTACGAATTATGAGTAATGTAAATGGTGGTTTAAGACACTGACTGAGTCTTTCAAATCATTCCTCTATTCCAGTGTAGTGTGCCTTTTTTGATTATAGAGCGTAAGTTACTAGCCTGAATATACCGAGATTTTAGTGCTGGAACACTCAGTCATAATGCTTGCATCAACACTGCATTTGCGATTATACAATTATACTGCATGTCAAAGACACCATAGGGTATAATGCCTAGTCCACATCGGCAGATTTGTTTGGAGACTGTATGTAGATTGTTTGCCGACTGTATGCAAACTGTTTGAAAACTGTATGAAGACTGTATGTATTGTGCCCGTTTAGACCGGAGTCCGCACGACCACATATGCATTTGACCAAGAATCAGTCAGCACGAGAGTCAAAATATCCCGGGGCGCCAGATGGGTTAAAGCTAATCGCAAAAACGACATCAAATGAAAAAAATGCTTTACTGATTTTTGGCTCAATGCACCAATAAGGATAGAAGGAGATTCAACTGGGCATAACACATCATGTAAAATTATCTCATTTTATTCTGAATTTAAAATTG
Source organism: Meconema thalassinum (assembly GCA_946902985.2). Classification (NCBI taxonomy): domain Eukaryota; kingdom Metazoa; phylum Arthropoda; class Insecta; order Orthoptera; family Tettigoniidae; genus Meconema; species Meconema thalassinum. The sequence goes on from OX336392.1 coordinate 28,963,491, forward strand.
ACTGCAAAATAAAATACTCAAAGCAGCATCATTCATGTGTGGCGACCCACATTACTATTTACACAATGTACAGAAATTTTCCAACACATCGGACAATTATCTTTGGAGACACAAGTCTGATTATCAGTCCTGTAGACTGTGTTCCAAAATTATATCCATTATTTATGATTAAATCCAGTTCAAATTTAATTGTCTTTACTGGAAATACTGTAGTTCACTGGTTGAATTTTTACATAATATTAACACTCGTAGAATAATTGTTCATAGATTTTTTTAACTTTCACTTATTTTTCCAGTTTCAAAAAAATATTGTCAAAAATATTATTATCTCTGAATCAACACAAATTATGTACACATATTAATAACAACATCTGAAAAGTATCTGACCTTTGAGCATAGCATCGAAGAACTGTGCGAAGCACAACAAAATTAATTGTTCTTCTGACATTAAACGTTTCGAGAAGTGACTCGATTATGAACTTCAAGTTCCTAACAAAATATACGATTTCTGAATCATCAACTTGATCAATAAATTGTTGGACCATTCAACTATTTGATTTTCCACTTGGAATCATTATTAAAAATATTTATATTTGTGGCCATTTTAGTAACTTTCACAATTTGCAATTCTTGAACAGAATGCGGAAATAAGAATTGTAGCTTCATAATAAATTCATTTAGTTCATGACACGAGGATTGAAAACATCCTTCAAATTATTCGTGGTTATAGAATTATTTTTAATTGGCAGTGGCCCATTCTATTATTTTTATAAGAACACAATATTCCAACAACAACGGCAAAGGTCTTCCTCTGAAGAAGAATAAAATACTATCATGACAAATCCGGGTTCTAGCAAAATCAAAGTCTTAATGGAATCCATAAACAAGGTTGAAATAAGAACTAATGGTTTTTAAGAAATAACCTTTGGGTCATTCATATGACGCAATGTGTAGTTCCAATACTCCTTCTTTAACACTGAGTCATCGAACCTGCTATTTGATTGATGCTCAAATAAAAACCTCCTCATTCCTGCGACTTAAACATGCGCACCTGGGAATGGCATTTTAACTACTCCACACACATAAATTTTCTTCCCAAAATTTATACAATAAATCAAGCCTCTGCTTATTATCAACACTGGAAGATTTATAAACTTACAAGTTTATTTTATTTTACCATTCAGTTCAAATCGTGAAGTTACCACACTTATGATACTCTCTATTTCACTTTCGAATGTGTATCTACGTCATGATTTTATATAAATACAAAAATATCCTAATTGATACAAATATCATTTGCTTCCCGTTTCATGCCTCTCCGTGTTATCTGAAAAATATACTTTGCTCATTGCAAATATTAACTGTTCAACCAGAACTGTAATGTTGGTTGAATGCGGGCTTGCGCTAACCACTATCCTTCGGAAAATCACCTGTTCCATATTAGAAATGATTAAACTACTTCATAAGCTCTCTCTCAATGAATGTGATTATTAGAAAATATAAGATCCAAGAATTATTTAGAAAAGTTATGAAAATCATTATTATTATTATTATTATTGGATTATTATTATTATTATTAGTTATATTATTGTAAATGTGTTTAATTATTATTTCATTATGTGAGAATCCACATGTTCGATCCTTCGAATATGGATAAAATATCCATTTCTCAACAAAAATAATTATTAACTTTTACAGTTACCTCGGCTGATTACCGTGATTATCAAAAAAATATGAAACATTCAAATAAATGCTCGTTATGCTCGGTCATCGATCCTAAACTGTTCTGAGTGCTGAAAATACTCAGAATAACTCTAATATGTCTTGCGTAAATCATTGCAAGATTTAAATACGAAGAAAAACAAATGTGTTGGTCATCTGCAGAAAATGAGTTTGTTCCAATTAGCTAGGCATAATATAAAATTCAAATGTGGCTTACATTTCTCGTTGGTCTTGAAGCGTAGTGAACCTGGTCTGTACCAGATTTCTCCAGATACATGCCCTATTGGACACGCACGTCTAATCCTTGTATCGGCCGCCATTATATACCCACAATCTGTCTAACACGACATAGTGGAAATATTTCTTGAAGTTTGAAGTAACTGCTGATCCATTTTAATATTGGCTTCAATTAAATCCATAGCATTTCGCTTAAATGGGGTCAGATCTAAATGATCTATTCTCAAATACGTCAGTTGTAACATAACTCACGGTAACCTTTTCAGTACAAGAAAACACTGACAGTCCAAATCAATCAACGGCTGTTCTGAAGATCGTTCCCTGGGCATGGTTTATCACCTTCTATCATGCGCGAAGCAACTTATAGTTTCCCTTTGTCGGCTAATGAACAACACCGTGATAGACTGGCCTTCAATATACTGAAAGATCGGAGTGGTTATCAAGTTACAATTTATGAAACTGACTAATTGGATTAAAATATCCAAGTATTGAATTATTATTACTGGACTGTGACAAAGTACTTTCTAGACAAAGTCTAGCATGTGTCCATATAGAAATAAAGTATTTCACCAGTGTCCGTAGAAAAATAACAATCACCTTAGTGATTCCCTCTGCCTGAAACTTACTATGTTCCACACATATCGTCGCACTTTTGTGACTATCACAATTTAAAGATATCTTCTGCGTAGATCCGGCAACCATGTGCCTTGGCTCAACGTAGCAGCAGCACCTTGTCATGCAAGAGCTTGGTTCGGAGTGAGCTGATGATGCTTGGGCCGGTCGGCTTTTATTCAAAACGGTCGGGTCCACGCTGGATCACGCTGAAATCTGGAAATCGTCATATCTCCGGTGTCTCTGGTCCGATTCACTTGAGACTAAGTGCATTCTCTTTCATTTGACCGTGCCAGTAATCTGATCCAAGTCTCAAGTCTCTACTCCATGGCTAACTATTTAATCAACAAATAGTCTCGACCTCTGCTACTACTCGCTACGTCACTTAACATGCTCTTGGCTGCACAAAGTTTCAATTCCATTCTAGAAGTAATGGAGCGCGATATTCAAATATCTCAGCTTTCGAAAGCGGCTGTAGCCTTTCCCTTGATATCTACGTGTCTGAATCTTGGAATACCCATTCCTAGAGTTGGGCACATCCACCCCACACCTAGCAAAAAATAAAAATTGGAAAATTTTTATTTTTCCTATCTACACATTAAATCATCTGGTTCTTGAATAATAAATCTTCAAATTCGCTGCATTATAAGTTCCCACGATGTTACCAGTTCGTGTATTGGCGATTTCATACCTTCCATTGTTGTTTACTTCCACAATACGATAGGGTCCAGCGTAAAGGCTTGCAAACTTCGAGTACACTCGATTTTGCACGTCAGAGGGTGTAGGTCTTTTCACTAAAACAAGAGTTCCTACGCACAAGGGTCTGCGAAAACGCTTTCCTCTCACTCTTCGCTCTCTTTTCTCAGCTTGGCTCCTCAACTTGTCTAAAGCTAGAGTTTCCCTCATCTGACGACTTGGTTCAATCTCAGGTGGAATAGAGATGATTCGATCCCATAATCTTGTTGGTTTAATTCCATGATGAAGCAACATGGGAATCTGTCCAGTACTCTCATGAATTGTAGAGTTGATGGATTCGGATGCTAATGAGAGAACATCCATCCATTTCCAATGCTCATTTGGACAATAGAGGCGGCAAAATTTTGCTATTTCAGCCATCACGCGTTCTGCTGGATTGCTTTCAGGATGTCTGATAGAACAAAACAATTGTCTAATCCCAAGATTATTCATGACGGTTCTAAATTCTAAAGATGTAAATTGGGGTCCACGATCTGATAAAAGGAATTCCGGTTCGCCTGCTTCCGGAATAACGTTGTCTCTAATTCTCTTCGCACAATATTTTGCGTTTGCCTTCTGAATTGGGTGTAACATAGTGTATTTGCTGAAAACATCCATGGTCACCAGAATATATCGGTTACCTCTTTTAGACTTTGGGAGAGGACCATAAAGATCAGTCGCGAAGATTTCACAAGGCTTAGAAGGAATAATAGGCCTTGGTAATTCTCTCAATAATCTAGAATTATGTTTACTCCTTTGGCATAAGTCGCATTCTCGAATAGTGTTCCTGACAGTTTGTCGCATTCGCTCCCACGAAAATTTTTCTTGTATCAAGTTGACCGTCTTATCTACTCCAGCATGACCTGCAATTCGATGTGCCATCCAGATAATGGGTTTTTGCATTCGTGGAGGTATCACTACTCTCAGCTTCGTATGGTCGGGATCTGCAAACTTGTAGACTAGACCATCTAACATCATAAAATTTCTTGAAATTCTTTCAGTTTCCACAAAATCATCATCATTTGGATCCATGTCTCCCTGTAGAAAACGAAAAATGTTTCTAAAACGTCGGTCTCTCCTCTGGGATAAATGCAACAATCTTAACCTTCTCAAGGTATCCTCATCCTCCTGCGTCAGGTTAACTTGAAAAAACTTAGATGTAGACTCCACTGCTCTACTCAATAAATCGGCCCCAACGTTCAATTTTCCAGGAGTGTGTTCAATAACTAGGTTGAATTGTTGAATAAAAAGTGACCATCTAGTTATCCTATCACTGGCAAAGTTTGTTCTCAAGATAAACTCCAATGCATGGTGATCAGTCCTCACAATTACTAAATGTCCAATTAACATTTTCATCCACGACTCCAACGCGAAGATTACAGCAAGGGCTTCTAACTCCGTGGTGTAATAATTCCTTTCTGATGGACGAAGTTTCCTGCTTATGAACGCCAGGTAACGTCTCTTGTGATCTTCATCTTCTTGAAGAAGAATAGCTCCAATCCCTACGGTGGATGCATCGGATTCTATGATGAAATTCTTGGTAAAGTCAGGATACTCTAATTTCACGCTGTTTACCAATAACCTCTTGGCATCTTGAAATGATTGTTCACAATCTTCATTCCATTTCCATTTGTTTCCCTTTTTTAATAATTCCTGCAATGGAGCAACCGTCTTGGTGAAGCTTGGACAATGCCCTGCAAAGAATTGGCATGTCCCGAGAAAACTGCGGACATTCTTCACTCTAGTAGGTCTAGGGAAATTTGCAATCACCTGTATCTTTGTCGCATTGGGACGGTATCCTTCACCAACCTAAATGTGGCCCAAAAATTTTATTTCCTTCCGAAAGAACTGACATTTTCGAAGGTTTACTTTAAAGTTCGCTTTTCTCAAATCTGCGAATAACATCTGAAGATGTAACAAATGTTCCTCCTTAGTCTCAGATGCAATTATGATATCATCTATGTAACGAATTGCTATCTCTTTTACTTCAGGACTCAAGTTTTGTTCCAGTGCTCTGATCAAAACAGATCCAGATGTTTTGACCCCAAATGGTAGACGGCGGAATACATATGTCTGTTGGTCAAACATAAACCCTGTAAACTTTTTGGAATCTTCACTGAGCCTAATGTGGTGGTAGGACGAAGTGAGATCAATGTTAGAGAACCAGACCTTGCCTTGGAATTTCCTTAACAGTTCCCTAATGATTGGTGGTCTGTCATACTCTGGCAGCAATCTTGAATTCAAATTTCGCGCGTCTAAACATAGTCTCAGACTTCCATCTGGCTTAGACACTTCTGCTAATGGATTGACATAAGAGGTAGTGTACTTTTCAATCACATTGTTACTTTCCATCTCTTTGATAAGCACTTTTACCCTTTCTCGATGCTTTTCCGCTACCGGATACAATTTAGCATGGAAAGGTGCATCATCATTTACACGAATACGATATTCAAAATCTTTAATTTCACCAGGTTTTATATAAAAAATACCATGGTACTCTTCCAAAATTTTTCCTAGCTCTGGGGACTCCTTCTCAGTGTAGACTTCTCTTCCTTCAGCTTCATGAAAAATCAGAGACCATTGAGCATCTCCCTCGATGTCTTCCTCTTCTTTTCCCTCGAAGTTTATCTCTTCGGTATTCTTGAATCTGATCGTCTCTGTCTTCATGTCTATCACTGCTTGATATTTCTGAATGAAATCCGCTCCCAATATCATGTCAAAAGCCATGTCCTTCATTACTACAAACACATGTCGGAAATCATGTCCTCCAATAGTAACACAAAAGTATAATTGTGTTTTACACAGAGATATTTTGTTGGGTATTATTCCTTGGATTTTAATTCCTGATACTGGAATCTCCTCTAAATTCTCTTTGAGCTTCCACAGAATATAAAGCTTCTCGCTCACAAGACAAAGCATTGCCCCAGTATCAATTAAAGTATCGGCAGGCATACCGAATACTTCGCATGATATGATTGGCATTTTAATTATTGTACCCATTTCTTTCCGTTCGTCATTATGTTGAATTAAGTCATCATCCTCTGCTTGCCATTTAATAATCCTGGAAGTGAAAGTGTTTAAAATTCTATCTTCTACTGTGAATTCGAAGTTTTTTTTCCATTCCCCCGGGATTGTTGTGTTCCCGATGGACCTGGTTCATTGGGCTTCTGTTCCAAGAACTGCTAGTTTTCTTGGTGTCTTTCTTCCAAGTTCTTCCTCGTCTCCTTATTGAACTCTTCATTGGACTGACGAGTGTTCACATTACCTCTGTTATTGTAGTTATTGTTTCTACCATAGTACCTTCTTTCCTGGTACCTTCCTTGATTATCCCTTGGCCTTCTCCATCGAGTATTATATCGATATCCACCATCCGGTCTCGCATAAGGCTTGTAACTGTATCTGTTATTGTTCTGATTCCATCCTCTTTTATCGGGCTCTTCCCTCGGCGTTTTCTCTTCTCGCCCCTCTCGAATCTCTTGAGGTGTTTGGGAATAACTGTCGGCCATAACAGCGTACACAGCGTTGTTAGTCTTTCCTCCCTTCTGATGGAAGAATTGAGCGTTCGTGTGATCAAGTTTCTGCAATACCTCGTCAAATTGCTCCATATTATAAATGTCAGCAGCGATCAAAGTTCTTTGGACGTCTGCTGGAAACTGACGTATTAATGCGGTAATTAATTTATTATCTGGCATCGGCGGATCTAAATGTTGTAGTTTAGAAAGCTGTCCAGAAAAGTACGTAGAGTATCGAGTAGGTGGTGACGTCGAGAATCTCTTTGAATATAATTCTGCTCTGACTTGCTGTTGTGTTTCCGGGGACCAAAACTTTTTAAATAACCCACGAGAAAACTCCTCAAAATTGGTGAGAGTGGACCTAAAAGCCCTAAACCAAAGAAGTGCGGGACCTTCCAAAAATTTCCCTATCACTCGGATCTGTCTTTCCTTAGGGATTTTGGAATCTTTTAGGTAATCACCTGCTTCTCTCAAGAATTCTACGGGTGTCACAGAATCTCGCCCTGAAAATTTAGAAGGCTTATCCTCTACATTCTTGAATACAGTTATGGGGTTGGATTGAAATACTGTTCTGACCTCATCCCGTCTTTGACTATCAGTTTCTCTAGCTGCTCCTAGGTTTATCTGTATCTGTTCTTCTCCCCTTATACTTGGCATTTTCAACAGATGGTAAGACTGTTTCTCGTCCTTGATTTGGGTTTTCATAGCCTCAATTTCCTTATGGTTTTCTTCTGCCATTTTTCTAATTTCTTCGGTTTCCTTACAGTTCTCCTTGACATCAGTGGATATCTGGTTCATAACAGCCTCGTGACTTTTCAATGACCCTGTCACATCTGATATGTCCTTCTGAGTTGCTTGAATATCTTTGGAAATTACTTGAATATGGGATGACAAAGATTCCCTAATTTCCTTGACTCCCTCTTGGTTTTCCAGCTTGAGTGTGTCTTAATCTCATCGATAACTGTGGTTTTAATTTCAGTTTGTAATTTATTAATCACACCTTCTCTTATTTCTCCCACTACGAGTTCTTTGAATTGGTCTGTCAAACGTTGAACAACTAGAGTTGCCATCTCATTGCTCTCTTTCTTCACTCCGATTTCTAGGTTGATCATGTCTTCACCAACTTTCCTAAGACCATGTCCTATCCTATCAGCTAAGCTTAGATCGGCATCGCGAAATTTATCGTCCATTAAACTTGCGTTAGTGGCTAATGAAGTTTCGAGCTCATGTGTTTTAGGTAGATTTCATTAGAAACCTAACTATTGCAATGGGTCCCATGTTTCGACTTCCGGAAAATTTCGACATATCTTCGCGTTTCACATCCCCCAGACCCCAAAACCACCGTCAGTTCAAAAGTTTATATATAATTTATGTATATATGTATCTATCTATCTATATATATATATATCAGTTTCTTGTGGACACGATAACTGCCGTAATTTTGCCCCAATCAGTTTGAATGTTTTACATAATAAGTATCCCATTAAAATCTCGGTCGAGTTCGTTAATGGGCAAAATCGGTCGAAGGGGGTGAAAATGGGGGGCTTTTTTCGAAAAAGTGAAATTTCGCTATAACTCTCTTAATACGTGAAATATCGAATCCATTCAAAGTTCATAATATGTGTCGGATAAGTGCCAACAATTTATTTCAAATAAGTTTTTTGATAGCACCAACCATTGACCAAAGGGGTGGAAAAAAGTGGGTTTTTCGAGAAACATTAATCATATCTCTCTTAACAGGCACAATATCAAAACCGTACATAATGGGCAATATTCCTCCAATAATTACCTAAAACTTTTGTCTGAAAGAATTTTTGATATGACCCACCATTACGCCACGGGGTGAGCAAAATGATTTAAATTTTAAGAAAATGCCAAGTGCCAAGAGAGGTTGCCATGCCAACTTTACTTTTAATTGATAAGGGATGAGCCATCAGCAGTTGCTATGACAACGCCACTGCACGAGATAACATTCAGTTTTCCATCTGTCTGTGGGAAGCGACTTCGGTATCGGAACTGGTAGCATGCTGAACTTCTATGCCCAAGGTCGCGGGTTCAAACCCGGCTGAAGTCGTCGGATTTACTAAGAGCGCTAAAACCCTGAGTTTGCTTTCCTTCGGAGGAGAAGTTCCAACGTTCGTTGCGAGTTGATGGTTCCGGTGGCATCTAGTAGCCAAGTTCACAGATAGGTGTCGTTGATCGTAGTATTTTAGGTAGATTTCATTAGAAAGCTAACTATTGCAATGGGTACCATGTTTCGATTTCCGGAAAATTTCGACATATCTTCGCGTTTCACATCCCCCAGACCCCAAAACCACCGTCAGTTTAAAAGTTTATATATATATATACAGGGTGTTACAAAATGGTACGGCCAAACTTTCAGGAAACATTCCTAACACACAAAGAAATAAAATATGTTATGTGGACATGTGTCCGGAAACGCCTAATTTCCATGTTAGAGCTCATTTTAGTTTCGTTAGTATGTACTGTACTTCCTCGATTCACCGCCAGTTGGCCCATTTGAAGGAAGGTAATGTTAGAGCTCATTTTAGTTTCGTTAGTATGTACTGTACTTCCTCGATTCACCGCCAGTTGGCCCATTTGAAGGAAGGTAATGTTGACGTCAGTGCTTGTGTTGACATGCGACTCATTGCTCTACAGTACGAGCATCAAGCACAAAAGTACGTAGCATCAACTGGTTAGTGTTCATCACGAACGTGGTTTTGCAGTCAGTGCAATGTTTACAAATGCGGAGTTGGCAGATGCCCATTTGATGTATGGATTAGCACGAGGCAATAGCCGTGGCGCGGTACGTTTGTATCGAGACAGATTTCCAGAACGAAGGTGTCCCGACAGGAAGACGTTCGAAGCAATTGATCGGCGTCTTAGGGAGCACGGAACATTCCAGCCTATGACTCGCGACTGGGGAAGACCTAGAACGACGAGGACACCTGCAATGGACGAGGCAATTCTTCGTGCAGTTGATGATAACCCTCATGTCAGCGTCAGAGAAGTTGCTGCTGTACAAGGTAACGTTGACCACGTCACTGTATGGAGAGTGCTACGGGAGAACCTGTTGTTCCCGTACCATGTACAGCGTGTGCAGGCACTATCAGCAGCTGATTGGCCTCCACGGGTACACTTCTGCGAATGGTTCATCCAACAATGTGTCAATCCTCATTTCAGTGCAAATGTTCTCTTTACGGATGAGGCGTCATTCCAACGTGATCAAATTGTAAATTTTCACAATCAACATGTGTGGGCTGACGAGAATCCGCACGCAATTGTGCAATCACGTCATCAACACAGATTTTCTGTGAACGTTTGGGCAGAAATTGTTGGTGATGTCTTGATTGGGCCCCATGTTCTTCCACCTACGCTCAATGGAGCACGTTATCATGATTTCTTACGGGATACTCTACCTGTGCTGCTAGAACATGTGCCTTTACAAGTACGACACAACATGTGGTTCATGCACGATGGAGCTCCTGCACATTTCAGTCGAAGTGTTCGTACACTTCTCAACAACAGATTCGGTGACCGATGGATTGGTAGAGGCGGACCAATTCCATGGCCTCCACACTCTCCTGACCTCAACCCTCTTGACTTTCATTTATGGGGGCATTTGAAAGCTCTTGTCTACGCAACCCCGGTACCAAATGTAGAGACTCTTCGTGCTCGTATTGTGGACGGCTGTGATACAATTTGCCATTCTCCAGGGCTGCATCAGCGCATCAGGGATTCTATGCGACGGAGGGTGGATGCATGTATCCTCGCTAACGGAGGACATTTTGAACATTTCCTGTAACAAAGTGTTTGAAGTCACGCTGGTACGTTCTGTTGCTGTGTGTTTCCATTCCATGATTAATGTGATTTGAAGAGAAGTAATAAAATGAGCTCTAACATGGAAATTAAGCATTTCCGGACACATGTCCACATATCATATTTTCTTTCTTTGTGTGTGAGGAATGTTTCCTGAAAGTTTGGCCGTACCTTTTTGTAACACCCTGTATATATATATATATATATATATATATATATATATATGTATATCAGTTTCTTGTGTACACGATAACTGCCGTAATTTTGTACCAATCACTTCGATTTTTTTACCGAATATGTATACCCATAAAATCTCGGTCGAGTTCGTTACTGGGCTAAATCGGTCGAAGGGGATGAAAATGTGGGACTTTTTTCAAAAAAATGAAATATTGCTATAACTCTCTTAATATGTGAAATATCGAATCCGTTCAAAGTTCATACTATGTGCCGGATAAAGCTCAAAAATTGATGTTTGAAGAGTTTTTTTTATAGCACCAACCATTGACCAAAGGGGTGGGAAAAAGTGGGTTTTTCGGGAAACATTAATCATATCTCTCTTAATAGGCACAATATCAAAACCGTACAAAATAGACAATATTCCCCTAATAATTACCTAAAACTTTTGTCTGAAAGAATATTTGATATGACCCACCATTACGCCAAGGGATGAGAAAAATGATTTCGGAATTATAAGAAAATGCCAAAAGCTATCAGTGGTTGCCATGGCAACACTACTAAATTGACGAGGAATGAGCCATCAGACGTTGTCATAACAACGCACTTGCGCGAGATCAGTTTCAGATTTCCATCTGACTAAGTGTGAAGCGGCTTCGGTGACATAACTGGTAGCATGCCCAAGGTCGCGAGTTCAAAGCCGGCCAAAGTCGTCGGATTTTCTAAGAGCGCTAAAAATCCCTCAGTATGCTTTCCTTTGGAGGGGAGGTTCCAACGTTCATTGCGAGTTGCTGATTGCGGTGGCATCTAGTAGTCAAGTTCACAGCTAGGTGTCGTTGACGGTATTATCTGGTAGCAACATTAGGAACTACTGCTTTAAATTGAGCGTCTGCATTCCTTACCTGAATTACAGACTAATACTGCCATCACAATTCACACCGTTTATCAGACAGATTCTACACTCACCCAAAGTACACGGGGTTACATGATCGCGTTGTCGCAGCCCCTAAACTGAGGAACCAATCAACATCTCTGCGGGAGATATAATTTTGCGTGAAGGAGTAACAGACCGTTACATAGTTACACATCAGTGTCGAAACCTTGCAGAAGGACAGTGTGACCATAAGTATAAAAATGGACTCCAAATGACAAGAAGGTTACCGTCATCATAAGACAATAAAATGTTTAAAATATGCATAAAATGACTAAAAACAAAGTTAATTAATCTCCAATTATAAAATACTTTCACGCAATAAATGAGGTCTGATCCTTCTACGAAAACCTGCATATTCTGCCTATTTTCGCCTATCCCCAAGTTTGTCCGGTGAAATCTACCTCCACCTTCCAGCGTGCCGAGAGGACTTTTTTTCTCATAATTTAGTCATTTTACTCTCAAGTGACATTTTCAAGATTTCGGAATTCTCTTTAAATTTATTTTCCATAGAATTAAATTTACTATTTAAATTTTCTTTCAAGTTATCTTTTAACCTGCTTTCTAACAAATCGGAATTTTCCTTGAGTTTATCATCTAAACTTTCTTTCGAGTTATCTTTTAACCTGCTTTCTAACAAATCGGAATTTTCCTTGAGTTTATCATCTAAACTTTCTTTCAAGTTATCTTTTAACTTGCTTTCTAACAAATCGGAATTTTCCTTGAGTTTATCATCTAAACTTTCTTTCAAGTTATCTTTTAAAGAATCAGAATTTTCTTTAAGTTTATCATTTAAACTTTCTTTAAGTTTATTTTCTAAAGAATCAGAATTTTCTTTAAGTTTCTTTTCCAAAGCCTCTGTATTTTCTTTCATAATGGCTGCTACACGCAGTCCAGCTTCTTTGGAACTCTCTTCCAAACTCCTCATCACCCTCATCGTCTCTTCCATAATTTTCAATTATTATTCAAAACTTGTAGAGCCTCCGTGGCTTAGGCGGCAGCCCGCCGGCCTCTCACCGCTGGGTCCGTGGTTCAAATCCCGGTCACTCCATGTGAGATCTGTGCTGGACAAAACGGAGGCAGATAGGTTTTTCTCCGGGTACTCCGGTTTTCCCTGTCACAATTTCATTCCAGCAACACTCTCCACTATCATTTCATTTCATCTGTCATTCATTTAATCATTGCCCCAGAGGAGTGCGACAGGCTTCGGCAGCCGGCACACTTCGTATCCTCGCCGCTAGATGGGGGCTTCATTCATTCCATCCCTGACCCGGTCGGAGACTGGAAGCAGGCAGTGGATTTTCATTTTTCATTCAAAACTTAGGGGTATACATGTTGGCAGACACAAGATTATAATTACAACAAGAAATATGAATAGCTAATTGGAACACTCTAATAAAATGAGATTTGTCCTAATGTCGACGTGATGGAAAAACAAAATTCTCTACTTTTACGAAATACATTTACCACAATATCACAAGAAAAATATGCAAGTTCTCAAATATCCTCCACCTGGATTCTAATAATGCGTATGTCCAGTCATCGAACGTTTACTACTGAATTTACTTGACGTCCTAATGGTTAAGCCATTATCAAAATAATCAAACCCATTCTACTTATTAACCCATTTAAATTTTTAATTTTCCCCACTAATTGGGTTTCCTGCTAATTTATTCATCCAAACCAGACATCTCTCAACTCCCAAAATATCTAGATAAAAAATTATCACAATTTAAATCGGCATGCGATTGACCGTGTCTAACTCGATCCCCACGTTCGAAGCCATTTCTCTCTCTATCTTATTTTATGTTCCCGTTTAGACCGGAGTCCGCACGACCACATATGCATTTTACCAAGAATCAGTCAGCACGAGAGTCAAAATATCCCGGGGCGCCAGATGGGTTATAGCTAATCGCAAAAACGACATCAAATGAAAAAATGCTTTACTGATTTTTGGCTCAATGCACCAATAAGGATAGAAGGAGATTCAACTGGGCATAACACATCATGTAAAATTATCTCATTTTATTCTGAATTTAAAATTGACTGCAAAATAAAATGCTCAAAGCAGCATCATTCATGTGTGGCGACCCACATTACTATTTACACAATGTACAGAAATTTTCCAACACATTGGACAATTATCTTTGGAGACACAAGTCTGATTATCAGTACTGTAGACTGTGTTCCAAAATTATATCCATTATTTATGATTAAATCCAGTTCAAATTTAATTGTCTTTACTGGAAATACTGTAGTTCACTGGTTGAATTTTTACATAATATTAACACTCGTAGAATAATTGTTCATAGAATTTTTTAACTTTCACTTATTTTTCCAGTTTCAAAAAAATATTGTCAAAAATATTATTATCTCTGAATCAACACAAATTATGTACACATATTAATAACAACATCAGAAAAGTATCTGACCTTTGAGCATAGCATCGAAGAACTGTGCGAAGCACAACAAAATTAATTGTTCTTCTGACATTAAACGTTTCGAGAAGTGACTCGATTATGAACTTCAAGTTCCTAACAAAATATATGATTTCTGAATCATCAACTTGATCAATAAATTGTTGGACCATTCAACTATTTGATTTTCCACTTGGAATCATTATTAAAAAATATTTATATTTGTGGCCATTTTAGTAACTTTCACAATTTGCAATTCTTGAACAGAATGCGGAAATAAGAATTGTAGCTTCATAATAAATTCATTTAGTTCATGACACTAGGATTGAAAACATCCTTCAAATTATTCGTGGTTATAGAATTATTTTTAATTGTCAGTGGCCCATTCTATTATTTTTATAAGAACACAATATTCCAACAACAACGGCAAAGGTCTTCCTCTGAAGAAGAATAAAATACTATCATGACAAATCCGGGTTCTAGCAAAATCAAAGTCTTAATGGAATCCGTAAACAAGGTTGAAATAAGAACTAATGGTTTTTAAGAAATAACCTTTGGGTCATTCATACGACGCAATGTGTAGTTCCAATACTCCTTCTTTAACACTGAGTCATCGAACCTGCTATTTGATTGATGCTCAAATAAAAACCTCCTCATTCCTGCGACTTAAACATGCGCACCTGGGAATGGCATTTTAACTACTCCACACACATAAATTTTCTTCCCAAAATTTATACAATAAATCAAGCCTCTGCTTATTATCAACACTGGAAGATTTATAAACTTACAAGTTTATTTTATTTTACCATTCAGTTCAAATCGTGAAGTTACCACACTTATGATACTCTCTATTTCACTTTCGAATGTGTATCTACGTCATGATTTTATATAAATACAAAAATATCCTAATTGATACAAATAGCATTTGCTTCCCGTTTCATGTCTCTCCGTGTTATCTGAAAAATATACTTTGCTCATTGCAAATATTAACTGTTCAACCAGAACTGTAATGTTGGTTGAATGCGGGCTTGCGCTAACCACTATCCTTCGGAAAATCACCTGTTCCAAACTAGAAATGATTAAACTACTTCATAAGCTCTCTCTCAATGAATGTGATTATTAGAAAATATAAGATCCAAGAATTATTTAGAAAAGTCATGAAAATCATTATTATTATTATTATTGGATTATTATTATTATTATTATTAGTTATATTATTGTAAATATGTTTAATTATTATTTCATTATGTGAGAATCCACATGTTCGATCCTTCGAATATGGATAAAATATCCATTTCTCAACAAAAATAATTATTAACTTTTACAGTTACCTCGGCTGATTACCGTGATTATCAAAAAAATATGAAACATTCAAATAAATGCTCGTTATGCTCGGTCATCGATCCTAAACTGTTCTGAGTGCTGAAAATACTCAGAATAACTCTAATATGTCTTGCGTAAATCATTGCAAGATTTAAATACGAAGAAAAACAAATGTGTTGGTCATCTGCAGAAAATGAGTTTGTTCCAATTAGCTAGGCATAATATAAAATTCTAAATGTGGCTTACATTTCTCGTTGGTCTTGAAGCGTAGTGAACCTGGTCTGTACCAGATTTCTCCAGATACATGCCCTATTGGACACGCACGTCTAATCCTTGTATCGGCCGCCATTATATACCCACCATCTGTCTAACACGACATAGTGGAAATATTTCTTGAAGTTTGAAGTAACTGCTGATCCATTTTAATATTGGCTTCAATTAAATCCATAGCATTTCGCTTAAATGGGGTCAGATCTAAATGATCTATTCTCAAATACGTCAGTTGTAACATAACTCACGGTAATCTTTTCAGTACAAGAAAACACTGACAGTCCAAATCAATCAACGGCTGTTCTGAAGATCGTTCCCTGGGCATGGTTTATCACCATCTATCATGCGCGAAGCAACTTATAGTTTCCCTTTGTCGGCTAATGAACAACACCGTGATAGACTGGCCTTCAATATACTGAAAGATCGGAGTGGTTATCAAGTTACAATTTATGAAACTGACTAATTGGATTAAAATATCCAAGTATTGAATTATTATTACTGGACTGTGACAAAGTACTTTCTAGACAAAGTCTAGCATATGTCCATATAGAAATAAAGTATTTCACCAGTGTCCGTAGAAAAATAACAATCACCTTAGTGATTCCCTCTGCCTGAAACTTACTATGTTCCACACATATCGTCGCACTTTTGTGACTATCACAATTTAAAGATATCTTCTGCGTAGATCCGGCAACCATGTGCCTTGGCTCAACGTGGCAGCAGCACCTTGTCATGCAAGAGCTTGTTTCGAAGTGAGCTGATGATGCTTGGGCCGGTCGGCTTTTATTCAAAACGGTCGGGTCCACGCTGGATCACGCTGAAATCTGGAAATCGTCATATCTCCGGTGTATCTGGTCCGATTCACTTAAGACTAAGTGCATTCTCTTTCATTTGGCCGTGCCAGTAATCTGATCCAAGTCTCAAGTCTCTACGCCATGGCTAACTATTTAATCAACAAATAGTCTCGACCTCTGCTACTACTCGCTACGTCACTTAACATGCTCTTGGCTGCACAAAGTTTCCATTCCATTCAAGAAGTAATGGAGCGCGATATTCAAATATCTCAACTTTCAAAAGCGGCTCTAGCCTTTCCCTTGATATCTAGGTGTCTGAATCTTGGAATACCCATTCCTAGAGTGACATCTGGTATTGAAAGTTGGAACTACTTGAAATTGAACGGAACTTGTAGCTCACCACATGGGTGTCCGCAATGAAGCAGCGATAGCCTCTGGCGAGCCGAACATATCCTCGGACACTCCCGGCACTAAAAGCCATAAGATAAATAAATAAACTACCCACAACAATAATAATAATAATAACCCGTGGCACCACAGCCCATGAGGGCCTAGGCCTACCAAGCGACCGCTGCCCAGTCATTTGTCCTGCAGATATTGGAGTGACGCGTGATCAGCGCATCGGGTCCCCTCGGCCGTTAAATTGGTTTTCGTGATCGGAGCGCTGCCTCACTGTCAGACAGCTACTCAATTGATCTCACGAGGCTGAGTGCACGCCGTTCCAGCCCTCAAGTCAGTTTCTAAAATCACTGACGGAGCCGGGAATCGAACCCGGGGCCTCCGGGTGAGAGGCAGGCGCGCTACCCCAACACCACGGGGCCGGCAAACTAGGCAGCCCACAAGCTCGGGTCTAAAACAACCACTGTTGATAGCAATACTGCACCTTTCTGCGATCCTTCTCTACCATTCTGTTGAACTAGAACAGCAATAGAAGTGTATAGAATTATAACATTACGCATAGCACTCACTGTTCGTGGCAAACTGAACAACGCGCTGCAACCATAAAGCGAGGGAGAGACTCGCTATTCTGTGTGTTGAATGTTACATAATGGCGGCAGGTCACAAGACCCTTATAAAATTCACAACTGCGAATGGTCATTTTTGATAAATTTTTACATAAATATTTCTTTTATTGCATACTACTGCAGGTAAAAAAAACAATTCTAGCTTCAAATTACAGTGCGTGTCAGAAGTAGATTTATGATTCATAGCGTTACGGGGTGTTTATGGTACTCTCACTCGGTCTGGAATGAGGTCACACATGTCACTAACTGCTCTAATAAATTAAGGAGGACGTCCATATCTCGAAATGCCTTCCGAAACGATAAAATAATAAAATACGGTGCCAACATTTCCAGATCAGAACCATAATGATATCGTATTTATAGAACATCTAACTTTAAAATACAGTACTTTGCAGTACGATACCGAGGAAGGACATAGGACTGAATGATTAACCGCTGGAGCAGCTCAAGGATCTATTCTTGGGCCAGACCTCTGGAATATTGCATACGATGGCCTGTTTCGGCTGAAGATGCAATATTGGTAGGATATGCTGATGATGTTGCTGCTCTGATTGTGGCTCGTGATATAGAGCTGGCGCAACTGAAACTCTATCAGGTAATGCGACGTGTCACAGATTGGATGACGGAACATAAGCTGTCATTAGCAGACCATAAAACGGAGATTGTTGTGCTGACGAGAAGGAGAATCAACAATCTTGTACCAATGCAAGTGGGACAGACGATGATTAATTCATCAAGGAGTACGAAGTACTTGGGTGTTACGATAGATACGAAGCTCACATTCTGGGCCCATATTCAAAGAGTGACGGATAAAGCAGCAAATGTCTTGACCGCTTTGAGCCGATTAATGGGTAATATTAAAGGTCCGAAGCCTAGCAAACGACGTCTCCTGATGACAACAGTCCAGTCCATATTACTCTATGGAGCTGAAATCTGGGCTGAGACCTTACGGTTCGAGAAGTATCGTAAAAGGATAGCAGCAGTACAACGGAGAAGATCACTAAGGATATCTTGTGCATATCGCACTGTTTCAGAGCCTGCTGTTCTAGCGGTAGCGGGAGTAGCACCAATTGATTTATAAGTACTTGCCTTGGAGCGTCAGGAAGTTTGGCGCACCAAAGGAGAACTGGGCATACACCAGGCAAAGACGTCTGCACACAATCATTGTATGGAACGATGACAACAGAAATGGGATGATGAGACATGAGGTCGATGGACAAAGATACTTATTCCGCTTTATATTAGGTGCAGTGGCGCGCAGTGGGGGTCCGGGCGGGGACACCAAGAGCCAGGCGAAACCCCACACACGGCACAATCCTAGAAGAATTGCTGAGTTTTAATTCACCGGCCGTGAAAGCCAATATACCATCTTTTTGGAAGCCTTCATAGGGAGGTTAAGGCTGCTTGAGGTTTTACTTCTCGTAGTCAAGTGGTGCAGTTGCTCCTAATATAAAGGGAGGTGGCGCGTAGTTCGTCACTCCAGTGGGGGTCCGGGCGGGGACACCAAGAGCCCGCCGATGAGCCAGCTTGGTGTCCTAGGCGAAACCCCACACAAGACACGGCACAAACCTAGAAGAATTGCTGAGTTTTAATTCACCGGCCGTGAAAGCCAATATACCATCTAAATATTACAGTTACACACCAACTGTGAACACCACAAAAACACAGATTATCAGATATAAATAATAATGTTATTAGTTTTGCGTCCCTTTTAACATCGGAGATGTCAGAATTCTGCTCCAAAGGGGATCTTAAACTACTGACACGGTTCCCTCGCATTTGCGCACCTCAAACGCCAACTGCCTGCGCCGGGATTCGATTCTTCAACCTTGGCCACAGCAGGTGAGACCGATACCGTTACGGTACTCAGGCAGTCAGTTATTAGACAAATTGAACACACTCACACGAAGCTAATGACCAAGATGTCCCAAACCTCGAAAATGAATTAAAGTAAGAACAACCAACATGGAGAAGAGGGGAAACCACATAAAGCCACTTCTAGGATGGCTGAGGTGGAAATCGAACCCAGAATCTTTGTTCCCGAAGCCTCAATATTTATGTAGGCCAGCCCTCAGATCACAAAAGGCTGGCTAGCTTCTAATATTATATGTTACTGAGTTTAATGAATTCAGTAATACCTCATAATTCCGGACAAATTTTTTATTTTGGTAAACGATGTTTTTTGTTTTGTTTTTGGTATTTCAAACACCGCGTCGTAGTTGTCAGGAATGGTCACGATCCGCAAGGCTTAGCGTTGTTCCTCTCTGATAGGCTGGACGGCTGGCAGTGTTGGTATTCGTGCATGTAGCATCCCCTCCATCACACACGAAGTAAAAGGGATTTGCGCTGAGTGTGCCGAGAATACAGGACCGTGTGGAATGAACAACATTCTCATTCTTCACGGATACAGGCGCCACATCTAATTACTGCTGTATGGTTGGCATACATGAAATGTTTTGACAAAAACCTAAGTAAATTTAGAAAGATTTATAGCTTAATAAACCCTGAGGTAACCTGGCATAAACTACAAGAGCGTATTTTCATTACACTGTGTAGCCTACCAGAGCTTTTTGTTCTCATTACTGTACATTACTTGGAGAGATTGCTATTATTATTATTATTATTATTATTATTATTATTATTTTCGTTAATTCCCCATAATGAGAGCGTTAAAACACAATCAATTTTCAAGTTTTATTTTTCTGTCCATTTCTTCTTTCTTCCCCAAAAACTCTCATGTATTCACTATGCTTCCTCTTTCTCTCTTCTGATCTGTATTGGTTGAATTTATCTAGTGTACATATTTTATGGAGCCCTTTTGCAATGGCTCTAGCATGTTGACTATGCTGTTTAATATTGCAAGGTTTTATGATCAATGCAGTTGGACTGTGTGCAACTAACCTGGTTCCTTACGGTGAACGTGTTCCAAAATTGATTTCTTATTGCAACTTAAGAAATTATTCAACTCTACTCGTACTTTAGTATGTGCAATGCAATGCATGTTTTAAATATTTCCCAAAGTTACAATCATACTGTATGTTAATGCCTCTTGTTCACAATAAATTGAAATTAGTAGTCTAATACTAGCGGCCCCGTGCGAGAAATCTCGCTTGTTCATAAACCACACTTTCCCCAATAGGTTTATAATGAGAAACTTAAGGAGAAAGGTTGTTATGTTTTTATTTCTACCAAATGATGATGATAATTGTTGTTTTAAGGGGCCTAACATCTAGGTTATCGGTCCCTAATGGTGAGGGTGATCGTGAAGATGATAATGAAATGTATAACTAAAATTAACTACTAACTTATATACTAGAAGAAGAAATGGAAAACAAAATGAGAAAAAGGCAAACAAAGGACAGAAGCAAAAGAAATGCCCGCAACCCTCGAAGAATGCGGATTGAGGGACTTGGAAGGAAGGAGAGCCATGAAAGGCAGGTAGGAAAGTGAAAGAGGAGAGAGGCCGCCCCAAAGGCAATGGAAAAAGGGGAAAACCCGGACCCAGCTCAGGAAACCCTCGTGGTCGCAGACTCCTGAAATCACCAGCCGTGAGCCCTTGAGGTGTAGCACTATCCAGGGCGCACCAGAAGTGGTGGGACTACACACACCCTGCCTCCTTAAGGGCCTCGAGCAGAAGGCAGGAGATAACAGGAAAAGAAAAAGTAGGCTGACCCCTCGCAGAAGGAGGGTATCAGAAAAGATAAGACAAGGGCCAATTAAGGCGGTAAAGGAAGAGACTCCCTAGGCCTCGGATACCCTAATACCGTTGGGGTCGGAAGAGAACAAAATTTGACCAAGTGATGTCGACAGGAAAGAAGACGGAGAGGAGCCGGGCACAAGTAAGTGGAATCAATGCCGGACTCAGCTGGGGCCCCATGGTCGCCAATCCACGTCCCACTAGATTATGATTATGATTATAGAACACTATTTACATTTCAGGCAAAATTCCAAGTCCTACGTTCCCTAACTTAAGAAGGCAATCACTGAAAATTGGATCATCATAACACTCGCCGGTTATTCGGTATTTATGAAATTATACGATTTCAGTTCTCATTCCTTTGATTTACTGTTTCTGAAATCGGGGCCGATAACCTAGATGTTAGGCCCCTTAAAACAACAATTATCATCATCATCATCATGTTTCTGAAATCCATGCAAAATGATATAGGAAAGACCTCGTAATGTTAAAATGACATGAAACAGGCGTTACAGCGGCCAAAATGTGAAGTGGACATCAATTATGCAGCATAGTTTCCTACAGCAACAGTATCTGAAAATTGCACACTTCGTACATTTTTTAAAGTAATTTTGTAAAGAAATTATAGATATTTATGAAATTAGAGTGCAATTTGTCACTGCTAATGTCTATTCTCTTTCATTTGAATGCTCATTATTGTCACGATCGGTCGCTTGTGGGCGCCGAAGGAGGGATCTATACAAGTGAAATAATATATATGATGATGATGATTTATTTATTTATCCGAGTCCAAAACACATACAAATATACATATAAATTACACTAAATGTCATTTCTCCAGCGTTCAACTGTTAGAATGGCACCGTCATTAGCTTCTATCAAGTCCTGCATAGCACATGGTCTTGATAACATGCTGCAATTCAGAAGGTGATCAGGGTCTTGCCTTTCACCACATCTACAAAGTTCTTCAGCACTGTATCCCCACTTCATTAAATTGCTTTTGCACCGACTGACACCAGTTCTCAGTCTGTTTAGCGTCTTCCAGGATTCGTATTGTAGATGGTAGCCAGCTGCCGGCTTCTCCTTCATTTCCCACGATCCTCCCGGTGAATTTGCTTTCCTAAGTTCAATTCGGCGAGCTTCAGCTGAGAAATGAATTGATATTGTTGTTTGGAGGGAGCTCTTTCTTGATTTTAGCTTAGGTGGATGGACATCAAGTCCATACATTGGATGTCTTGGATCTGTTTCTTGCTTTTTCTTCTCTAGTTTTGCCGCTACTTGTCTTCTAACTTCTGGAGGTGCTACTCCCATAAGCGGAAAGATCTTATCGACAGAAGTTGGACGTAGACAGCCTGCCACAATGCGGCCTGTCTCATGGAGGGCTACATCTACCTGGTTTGCATGAGCAGAGCTCCTCCAGACTGGGGCAGCATATTCTGCAGCAGAGAAACTCAGAGCAAGGACAGTTGTGCGCAGGACACTAAACTGCGCTCCCCATCTGGTGTTTGTGAGCTTCCGAACGATGTTCCTGGTGCATACCTTCCGTTTGGTGTCCATGCAATGCTGTTTATAGGTTAGCGCGCGATCCAGCTTTACTCCTAAGTATTTAGGATGCCCACAGTGTTTCAGATTGTGACCTTCCCAGGTGACGTTCAGCTGCCATCTCGCCTCCCTATTGCGCAGGTGAAAGGCGCATATTTGGGTTTTCACTGGGTTGGGTTTCAAGTAGTTATCATTGTAGATGGCTAAGTCTTCAAGAGCAGATGTCAGCTTTAACTCTACTTCTTCAAACGTTGATCCTTGAGCAGCAACAGCAGTGTCATCTGCGTAGATGAATGCTCTGGTCCTATAAGAGCGTCCAGGGTTAAGAAAAAACTACAGGCCTTATGGGCTTTTATTTCTGTTGGTTTCACCCCTATTGCTCCAAACTGTAAGTTTGTATTATAATGAAGTCCTATGAAAATGCGTTCGTCTCCTTATGAAACATGTATTGTTTGTGCATTACGACACTGAAGAAGACGTAAACTCGTTTTGATATATTTCAGTTTATCATTTAAAGTGTTAGAATAGTGGGCTTATTTAAAGGAACAGCCGAGCGGGAATGTCAGTTCGCGCCAGTACTCAGAGAGGAGAAACGAGTGAGCGTACAGCAGTGGGCATAAAAGAACGTGAAAATTATTATTTGTCAGGTGCAAGTGCTTTGGAGAGTGCATAGTGTTATAAATACCTTGTATTGTGCTTCATAGTGTACATTTTACTTTTCGTTGTGTGTATAGTTACATTGTTTGTTTTTGTCTGTTTCGTTTTCACATATCATACTTTAAAGTAGCGAGTGATAACTGTAGTTATGGCTGAACATGTGAAAAGGAGAAGTGGGGAAATTCTCAGGAGAAAGGAACGACAGATGGTACTTAATGTATTTTCATACTTGAAAACGGAACATCCAGGACAGAGTGTTAGCTGGTTAGTGGACGAAACCGCTAAGTCTTTAGGAATTTCAAGGTCTTCCGTCTTCAAAATAAGGAAGGAAGCCAGTGCAGGGCCACTTCAGAGTCCCAGCAAGAAACGGGAAAGGAAAAAGTTAATTCGCAGTAACTCTAGGCTCATTAAATATGATGATTTTGTCAGAAGTGGAATACGGAGGATTATTCATGAATTCTATTTTAGAAATCAACCCCCAACTCTGAAGACCGTCCTGACTTCTATCAACACTAACCCAGAACTGCCCGACTTTAAGAAAACTACGTTGCATGTTGTTCTCAGGGAAATGAACTTTACTTATGAAAGAAGGGGAAATAGGGCAATGTTAATAGAAAGGGATGATATCGTGTCTTGGCGTCATAAGTATCTCGTACAAATTAAAAGGTATAGAGAAGAAGGTCGGAACATAGTTTATACAGACGAAAGTTGGGCTAACACTGGAATAACCGTGGCTAAAGAGTGGAAAGACAAAACGGTTACCACACCAAGGCAAGCTTTTCTTGCAGGGTTATCGATCGGATTGAAAACCCCTACCGCTCGTGGGCCACGATTTGCTATTGATCACGCAGGTAACGAAAATGGGTTCGTGCCTAACGCTGAATATGTTTTTTTGTGTAAGAAAAATACTGCCGATGCGCATGATGAAATGGACGGGGTGTGTTATGAAACATACTTTTCAGAAAAGCTTCTTCCAAATTTGCCTCCCAATTCCGTAATTGTTATTGATAATGCTTCTTACCACAGCAGGAAGAAGGAGCCAATACCGACAAAAGGCTGGAAGAAATGCGATATGCAAGGATGGATGACGGAGCATCATATTCAGTACGAAGATCACATGTTGAAGAAAGATTTAATGGACATTATTGCTTTGGAAAAGGGCAAATACGATAAGTACAAGATAGACGAAATTGCGTTAGAAAGAGGACACACGGCACTTCGACTGCCCCCCTACCACTGCGAATTAAACCCCATTGAACTCGTATGGGCCCAGGCAAAACATCACGTGAGCTTACACAATACGGACTTCAAAGTGAAAGAAATGAAAAAGTTAATTCAGGAAGGTTTAGCTTGTGTTACACCTGATAACTGGAGGAACTACGTAAACCATGTAAAGAAAATTGAAGGCGATATGTGGAAGGCTGATGAAATTCAAGATGACATCGAACCAATCATCGTCCGTCTCGGTGACTCTTCAGATGAAGATTCTTCAAGCAGTGCTGAAATGGAATAGATGAACATGGCACCTCTGATAATGTAAGTAGATAATTTATTTTAAAATTACTTACAAAATGCATTTAATTTATACTCGTATTTGTCGGTAATGTGCTTCTCTTGCAAATAGGACTTTCGACTTTCTTTTCGTTCTTCTTTAAGTTACGTTGGGTAGAAAGAATATCTATTGACTGTTGCGATCAAAATATCGCATCTGTCATCATTTATGAGTAAATTAACATTACTGGAGGTACGATATTTATAGCCAGCTGGTGAGAGCAGGTCCAGCTGTCACTCACGCATCCATCTGTTAACGGTACTTTTGTGTTATAGCCGTCTTCGTTGTGAAATGTCTCCGGAAAGTAATTACCTCAGCGCTGTGACCCCTGCTGATAAGGAACAATGCGATGCAAGCTGGGGATTCACTTCAGGTTCTGGACACATATGTGATAATTTGCTCTTGTATTATTTGTTGTCTCATTCGAGGGGCTGATTAAACCAGGTGTTCAATTTGCGTGATAACCTATGTTACTGTGGTGTATGTAGTGGTGTGTATTTGTAATTCAGATGAATACTGGGAATGGGGGGGGGGGGGGGGCTATGGCCTTCAGTTCGGAACTATCCCGGCATTCGCCTGGAGTAGAAGTGGGGAAACCACTTCCAGGATGGCTGAAATGCCCGCCTCACGAGTCTGTGTACTCCGTTCCAGAGCTCTACGCGGATAAACAAAACGTTATCCGCATCCGCCCTGCATCCGCACAGTTGTCATCCGCATCCGCCCTGCATCCGCACAGTTGTTATCCGCATCCGCCCTGCATCCGCACAGTTGTTATCCGCATCCGCCCTGCATCCGCACAGTTGTTATCCGCCCACATCCGCACAGTTGTTATCCGCATCCGCACAGTTGTTATCCGCCCACATCCGCACAGTTGTTATCCGCCCACATCCGCACAGTTGTTATCTGCATCCGCCCCGCATCCGCACAGTTGTTATCTGCATCCGCCCCGTATCCGCACAGTTGTTATCTGCATCCGCCCCGTATCCGCACAGTTGTTATCCGCCCACATCCGCACAGTTGTTATCTGCATCCGCCCCGTATCCGCACAGTTGTTATCTGCATCCGCCCCGTATCCGCACAGTTGTTATCCGCCCACATCCGCACAGTTGTTATCTGCATCCGCCCCGCATCCGCACAGTTGTTATCTGCATCCGCCCCGCATCCGCACAGTTGTTATCTGCATCCGCCCCGTATCCGCACGACTCTTTCCCCATCCCCATGTTTGTTACATTAATTAGATAAAGTATAAATTACTAAAGCAACATATTGAGACATGTGAGGAAGCGTCGTTCCCTCAGGCTATGTATATCATGTGCTATGTTTACAATCAATGTTACACAGCCGGAATTGCAAGTCTTTCCTGTTCGGAGTGGTAATTCTGCTTAATGACATAATTTGAATGTGCTTAGCTTAAATCATCATTTTACATTTGTCATGAGAAAAACATAACGCCAGTATATGATACCGGTATGTCATAAACATCCGGATCTTAATAATGATATTAAATAAATTCGGATTGTATTTTAAAAACTATCCGCAAATTTTCTCCAAACATTATCCGCAGCTTATCCGCTCTCCGCACAGCCACGCTAACTATATCCGCATGGCGAGAACAGATGCGGATATACGCGTCCGCGCAGGGCTTTGATTATAATTACAGTTCTTGGCTGAGTTGGGAATCGAACTCGGACCTCCGGAGTGGCAGCCAAGAATGATAGCCGCTACACTACGAGTTGATCATACTTCATTATTATTATTATTATTATTATTATTATTATTAAAGCCTCCGTGGCTTAGGCGGCAGCACGCCGGCCTCTCACCACTGGGTCCGTGGTTCAAATCCCGGTCACTCCATGTGAGATCTGTGCTGGACAAAACGGAGGCAGACAGGTTTTTCTCCGGGTACTCCGGTTTTCCCTGTCAAAATTTCATTCCAGCAACACTCTCCACTATCATTTCATTTCATCTGTCATTCATTTAATCATTGCCCCAGAGGAGTGCGTCAGGCCTCGGCAGCCGGCACAGTTCATATCCTCGCCGCTAGATGAGGGTATCATTCATTCCATTCCTGACCCGGTCGGAGACTGGAAGCAGGCTGTGGATTTTCATTTTCATTATTATTATTATTAATAGTAGTAGTAGTAGTAGCAGTAGAAGTAGTATTATTATCTAACTTATTTCAGTCACTAAAACAGCTGCACTAGGCGAAGTATAATTTTATGTCGCAACTGTACTTCACAACGAGTGACCGGGCGGCGATGTGCGAGGAGATATGGCAAATGCGGAGTGCGGCTAGCCCATAAGACCTGTAGTCTTTTCTTAACCCTAGACGCTCTATAGTGTTAAGTGGCTGGTCGTTAGTGTAGATATTATATAATAACGGAGCTAGCACCCTTCCCTGTGGGAGGCCATTCTTTTGGTTCCTTCATCGGCTTTTCTTATCCCTGAGGTTGACAAAGAATCGACAGCTTCTTTGTCAATCGCTTGTGGTGTACAGTATCATAATGATGATGATTATGCGATTCATTGTGGAAAGGTTTATTAAGTGCGATCAGAACCTGTGTTCTATTTCCTTTTAGTCGCTCCTTACAAAGTTTCATCGCTTTCCCACACTTCCTCCACAATCTTCCGTTAACGCACATAAATACATACTCAATCAGCCTTCTGGTTAACTCAGAACCAGAGGGGTTCAAATCATTCCTGCAACACCTCATTTCATCACGGAATCTAGGCAGTTAGTTGGTCCTGACAGGTCCATTCTTTAGAGTAGAATCTATTTTTGTCATCGGTGCAAATAATAGCGAGTGCAGATGCACGTGTATTTAATTCATTTAGATCTGTAGTTCAAGGGCACTTGTAGAATCTCAGACGTCATAGGTTCCGAAATAACTCTCGGGATAACTTTGGTGATATGAAAATACAGTTGATTTCTCTGCATAATTTCTCATAAGCTGTGTATTTATACACATAGTCGACGTCATTGCTTCCGTAAGCCAGAGCATCCCATCACCCCTTGTTATGAAATCAACACAAAGACGATGTTATGCCATTGTAGGAACATAAAAATAGATCTTCATTGTAAGATTCATAGAAATTATATCATACTTTGGAGAGTAAGACTTATAGTCCACAAGCAGGAATCAAATACAAATCTTTAGATTACCACTAACAGAGGTGGTGTCCTCTGAAACACGCCCACCTTCTGGTGTAGTGACTAGCGTTATTGGCAGTCACCCCGGGGGTACCGACAGCGGTGGCTACGCTGGCTAAAGAGCAGCGTTTGGTCATAGGGCCACTCTCTGCTGTCTCGGTAGACGCGTAGGGCAGACTCGGTAGACGCGTGGGTTCGAGCCCCACCATCGGCCGTCCTTGAAATGGTTTTCCGTGGTTTCCCATTTTCAACACCGGGCAAATGCTGGGACGATAACTTCTGATAGGCCACGGCCGCTTCCTTCCACATCCTTGCCTGGTTTCATTCATCTTCAACCATTCTATCTCTCATCCCTGCACTCGGCCTCTCAGGAGGCCACATAGTTAGTTATTGTTGTTTGAAAGGTCGTAACTACGAGGTCATCTGCCCCTTAGGCCACATCACACGACTGAAAAAAAACGGCGGTTCGGCTTCGATTTTCGGCTCTGCCATGAAATTGAATTCTGCTCTGAGGACTGGAATGGGGTACATTCAACCTCGGGAGACAAACCAGATCAGAGCTGGGTTCAATTCCCATCTCGGCCATCCTGGAAGTGGTTATCCGTGATTTCCCATTTTCACTCGAGGCAAATGCTAGGATGGTTCTTAACATATGTCCACGGCCGCTTTCGTCCCAATCTTCACCCGAATTACAAAGACACACAATACTACAGCCATCATAATAACACAGGTTATCAAACAAAATTCTACATTTACCCAAGTATTTGGGGTTAAATGACCACGATGCCCAAGCCCCTCAAATGGAACAACAACAACAACAACCATCTCTGAAAACATTTCTGTGAATACTGATTTGTGGAATCATTGCAATTATATAATAATAATAATAATAATAATAATAATAATAATAATAATAATAATAACAATATCGTATGCCCTCGGGTGCCGGGTGCAAGCTTTGTTATTTGACACCCAGAGGACAGCCTTCATGTCGAATTTTGTTGTTCCTTAAAGCACTATGAAAGTCAAGGAGGTTAGATATTTAAGCTTCTTGACACTATAGCGCTTTCTAGGATAGAAATGAGGAACTTTGTGTTGACGGAAAATCCTGAGATTAACTTTGCCATTATGAACACGGCCTACTGATTTCAAATGGGTTCTTTGACATGCATGCGGTCGTAATTTTTTCCGCCTTTCAAAAATCACTTACCATTGCCAGGAGCGAACCTGCAAGCTTGGGGTTAGTAGACCGAAACGTTACCACTCACCCACCGTTGCAAGCGAACTACAGATAACACACACTAATACAGCCATCACAATTATCACCGGTTATCTACACACACCCAAAGTACACAGGGCTACACGACCGCGTTGACGCAGCCCCAAAACTAAGGAACCAACCAACCTTCTGGTGTGTTGCTGGAGTTATCTATGTGATTGCTAGTTATTAGCTGTATGTAGCTCCGTCAGAGTGTGGGAATTAGCCTATTCTGCTACTTTTCTTCCCTCAGTAAAATCCACAGATAACAAGTAGTTCCGTGAAGAACCAAACAGCCTATTTTCATATAGACTATCCTACTTAGGTTAATTGCCTCTATCGACATACAAAATGTCAATTTGAATGCTGTAATATATTCGTAGATATTGAGAACCGTCTACATTTCGGATGGTCACCATGTTTTTTTTATTTTTATATATGTGACCATGGAGTTATGTACTATTAGTTGACGATTATTGCGTAGGTTCATTATTCAAACGTTGACTTCCATCGCATGATTAGGACACACTAAATGAAAACGTAGTTTTAAAATTTCGCACAGTCGCCATTTGAGGTTATGAAGAAAATTGAACTAAATTAGTTATCAGTGTATTAAAATGTCTATAAAGATTTGCTGTACCATGTTTCACTGCAGTGGGATGGTCACACAGTCACACAAGTGAACTTCTAGTAGTGCTCTTTATCACCATACAAAATTTCAGGGTGATATCAGTCATAGTTTCGGAGATATAAAATGCCGGAGAAATTTTTCGCACAGCCGCCATGTTGGATTGGTGAAACGTAATTACGTTTAAGGGCACGGTCGGGGTCGGACAACATATAAGGTGCGTTCAAAAAGTAACGAGCCGGAGGCATAATTACAGAAACCAGTACCTGTATGTTAGAAGTATTGGCCCTGGCTGTTGAGGCACTTGTCCCACTGTGACACGAGGCTGTCTCATAAAATTCCCTGGGCTGCGATGTGAACCAGTTCCGCACGTACAGCTGGAAGTCGACGTCCGAGGTGAATCGTTGGCCCCGCAGAGCCCTTTTCAGAGGACCAAACATAGCGTAATCACAGGGAGAGAGGTCTGGACTGTATGGAGGGTAGCCGAGAACCTCCCATTTGAATTTCTCAGGAGTGCCGCGACTGTGTTGGCCGAATGAGGTCGTGCATTGTCGTGGAGCGACCACGGCGGCTATGGCGTTCACTGTCACTCGGCGGTCCTGGGTAATGATTGCATCAACCATCTGCACGTTGTAATCGGTAATGCAGGGGGGTGCCCCAGACCAGGCATCATCGGCTAACGACACCCGTCCTTCCCTGAAGCGCTTGTGCCACGCTTTGACCCTTGCAAGGGACATGCAGTGTTCGCCGTACACTTGTGACATTCGGCGATGAATGCCCGTTCCCCCTACTCCTTCCGCTGTCAGAAACCGAACAACACCTCTTTGCTCTTCGGTTGACGCCTCCATGTCAATGTTTGCAATGCGACTAGCAGCGTTGGACGATTGATGCATGCTGCTCGCTTTGTATCGTCACGTGCCGTGCACGCGTGCCCTCTAGCGACGGGCTGTGACCTTCCACGCTCTGGTCGGAACCACACCTCGTTACACACTCCACGATTAGCCGATGTAGTCACCGGTTTGCACATTCCGGCCTCCGGCTCGTTACTTTTTGAACGTACTTTATAGTACTATGTCCTTACCGAGTTTAATTGATATCGCTCCAGCCGTTGAGATTTCATTAGCAGGGAGATGGGGGGGGGGGGGGGACACACAGACAAAATGGATCTCATAAGCCTATTTTTTCATAAATGGAAATAGGCTAAAAACCGGGCAATTAAGTCTGGCGAACTAATAGGCCACTTCCACGGAACATAATTCGATTACTAAACAAATCGTCCAAAAACAGAAGTGAGCTACGAGCCGTATCTGCTGTTGGTCTTGTTGGAATCACCCGCTTTTGAATTTCGCGTACACTGGGTCGGGCCATGAAAGTTTCTACAATGTCAATGCGTTTTACCTTGATGGTGCCATGGAGGAAAATTTGCCGAATAGATGGTACTGAAGAATTATTTTACTGACACCCAGTAGTTGAATGGTGCGCCGTCTCAAAAAGAGGAAGATTCTGGTTTGAGACCCGACAGCAGTCTCGATTTCAAGCGTTACTCAACTTCAACAAACATTGAGCTCTTGTCTTCGGTTTGCTTTCAATCTAAGATACGATGCCCACATAACCCCAAATTTTTCTTGGCTAAAACCTGATGAATGCCGTAAACTTCGCTTACTGACATCCATCTATCGATTTCCTCATGAAAGCGCTCCCACGTACATGTCATCAACATTTAGTTACTTGTTCCCATATCATAACCGAAACACTCGATCTTGCTCTTCCTTCGCCATCCCCATCACTTACTCATCTATGTTCAATCGTTCTTTTGCTGTAGTTGGGTGTCGACTATGCAATTCAACTCCTGCCGATATCAGAAATTCTAAAACAATAAAGTAATTTAAGGCCGCATGCAGAGATTACCTGTTGAATATTGCTGATTGTCCCGTGTGAATGGTGATGGATAGAAAGACGTATGATTGAGCTAGTATAACATTTAGCATATTATACAAAAGGTTGTGATATTGTGAATATTATTATTATTATTCATGTGCCTCATTCATTAATATTAGTATTAACATAAATAATTTACTCTTTATTGATCATCTCAAAGAATTTGCAAGGTATTTATTGCATTTCAAAAATTGTTTCTTGTGTATTGGTACCATATTGCGTGGTTAAGTGTAAGAGAGGGACATGAGCCTGGACATCAACAATACTAAAGTCATAATAGTACATTATGCAACGAGCCTATAATGGCTATAATTAAGACACGAGTATTTTTATAAAACGAGCGTATGCGAGTTTTATAATTTCCATACGAGTGTCTTAATTACCATTATAGGCGAGTTGCATACGACTGTTTATGTTCGACGATAATTATAACTTTATTATATGTTTTAACATAAATAATCATAAATATCTGTTGAGAGTCAGCTACTTGAATTAGGTGATCGCAGAGCGAGCGTTGGGTGTTATATCTCTGTCTTTCAAGATCTTTGAACGACCGACGCATGCGCTCTGTGTGCTTGCAATGCCATATCGGGCCATATGTTTACATCTGCCGTCCCTCAGTAATATTGTCACCGGTGTCATTTGAAGACAATGCGCTGTGTAGAAATTAGGGTTGGTGATTTTAAGGTACAGTGCTATTGCTTGTCTCATATTCGCCAGTTTATTTACGCGAACATATGGACGGTGCGTATTCCATGTCGGTAATTTATTATAGTTCGATGATGTGTTTATGTCACACATGTTAGATATTGAGCGCATGCGCGAAGGTATCGTTACCTAATTGGTCAATGAACGAGCTCTGATTGGCTGGAGAAACTGTATCATAATGGAAAACAGTGTTATAATGACCGTCATTATGATACAGTTTTCTGACACATAATAGTGAGGGTCGAACATAAAATAAATAAATAAATAAATAAATAAATAAATAAGTAAATAAATAAATAAATGAAAACGTACGTAATCTCCTTCATTGATTTCAAAAAAAGCGTATGATTCGATTGATAGAGAATCTCTTTTGTTAGTACTGGAAGAATTGGGTTTGGATGAGAAAACAACTAATATCATAAAAGAGACTGTCACAAATACGTTTTCGAAAGTTAAATTCATGGGTGAAATATCCGACCCCTTCGAAATAAGAACGGGAGTACGACAAGGTGATGGTCTCTCACCGTTGTTGTTCAACTGTGCGCTTGAGAGAGTAGTCAGAGAATGGAACACGAATATAAAGAGTGGAATAAGACTGGTTTGCAAAAAGAAGAACCTTAAAATCAATTGTATAGCTTTTGCAGATGATATGGCCTTGGTGGCTGAAACATTGGAGGAAGAAAGGGAGCAAATCCTTGAACTAGAGAAACAAGCAGCTAAAATAGGTCTTCACATCTCTTTCGAAAAAACCAAGATCATGACGAACAACAAACACCCTCGTAAATAGTTCGAAGTGATAGAACAAAAAATTAAAATGTTACAAGAATTCAAATATCTTGGAGAATGGATTAGTTGGAAGGGGGCGTGGTGGCGCAGCGGTCAAGCTGTATGCCTCTCACCAAGGCGGACCGGGTTCGATTCCCGGTCAATGCATGTGAGATTTTCGATGTGAAATGCCATGTCCTGTGGTTCGGATTCCACGTAAAACGGATGTCCCGTGGCTTATGATCGCGAGATTAACGGTCACGTTAAACTACAAGCTTCCAATGGATTAGTTGGAACGCTGGGGAACATAAGGCAATGGAATCCAGGAAAAATAAGCTTCAACTGGCCTTCCAATTAACAAAAGATACATACAATTAAAATCCCTTTCATGTGGGTCCAAAATTAAACATTACAAGACTGTGATTAAGCCAGATGCACTGCACGCAGCAGAAACACTAACTATACATTTTAAGGGACAAATGGAAAAACTCGAGCTGAAGGAAAGGAAAATTTTAAGAAAAATTATAGGACCAAAATTTCAGAATAACAAGATTATATACATTAGGAATAAAACTCTCTACCAGAACATTGAAAATCTCTCAAATACCATGCGAAAAAGGAGGATAAATTTTACGGTCATCTTCTGAGAATGGATTCTAATAGATTAACGAAACAAATCTTTGACTTTCTCCGTAATCGTAAAACAAAACCCAACTGGTTTAAAGAAATTGAAAAAGACCTAGTAGAATTGAAAATGACAGAAACGTCATTACTCGATCGAACAGCCAAATTAATTACTAAAGACGAAAATATAAGGTTCCAAGGCAAAGCTACACAAAAATCCAAACCCATTATCTCGGAAGAAGGGAGGAAAAGAAGATCGGAAAGACTGAAGAAGTACTGGGCTCTACGGAAAGAACAGCGTACTGGGAAATGATTGATTCAACGTACCCCAAAGAGGGTGAAACGAAAG
This sequence comes from Meconema thalassinum, assembly GCA_946902985.2. Classification (NCBI taxonomy): domain Eukaryota; kingdom Metazoa; phylum Arthropoda; class Insecta; order Orthoptera; family Tettigoniidae; genus Meconema; species Meconema thalassinum. Next base: position 28,997,934 of record OX336392.1, read on the forward strand.
AAGAACAATAATAAATAAATAAATAGATAAATAATTAATAAATAAATAAATAATATAGTAGTTCATTTGTTTACCCTCTTATCGCCCAATAAAACAAAATTCTGATTTCGCTAAAGTACATCGATTAGTGGACAGTAGTTATACACCGTTTATCAGAAAATTCCGTCTCATATTCCTTGGCGGGAGGACGGTTGGGAAATAATTCATGACACTGTCCACTGTTATCATTTTCATTCAGCTCTGTGCTCTATAAGAACACTTGTATACGTTTAGTCGTCACAGCTTCGAAAATAACTCTCAGCTGACCTTTTGTGAAAAGCAAGCGTAATGACAATAGACTCCTTGCATCTGACAGAACAGCTTATAAAAACTGATATTGCCCTGTTTACGACATTGCACCAGTAAGACAGAGGCTTATATCATGAATCCAAAAGATAGAAGTATCTTGCATAATATGAAGTGTATTACCACAAGAACGTTATGCGTGAGACCACCTCGTGGTAGAGCGGTTAGCATTCTTGGCTGTTGCCCCGGAAGTCCGTGTTCGTTTCCTTGCTCTGCCAAGAAATATAATTCTGGTTTGAGGGCTGGAACGGGGTACGCTCAGCCTCGTGAGGCAGACCTGAGAAGACGTGGGTTCGATTCCTACCTGAGCCATCCTGGAAGTGGTTTTCTGAGGTTTCCCACTTCTACTCCATGCAAATGGCTGGATGGTTCTTAACTTAATGCCACGGCCGCCTCCTTCCCAAAAACTACAAACTGTCTTCCTTTAATGAATTTATCAATGTCGGGTAATGAAACCCATTTGAATCTCAAATGGTGAATATAGGCGACAACGGCCACGCAGGGGTAGGTCTCATATTGACTATAGAGCATCCAGCGTTGAGAAAGGACTATGGGTCTTATGGGCTTTTACTTTTAACGGACCCCCCGCCCCCTACACTGGTTTTGTTACCTCACGTTTTATCATGAAGGAACTCTGAACATATATATTTTTCGTCATAATAGCTTCCTACAATTATCTGCCAATTGATTACCTTTGTTATTACATACAAGTATTGTTTATATTACGCTTTAGTGATTTAACATTTTTCGAGGTTAGCACGCTGGAAAGAAGAGCCTCGTCCTGTGCTGCATGCTCGCCCGCAGTGGAGCACGTGCTCAGTTCCGCCGACAACATAAGTTCTGAAGCACTATCCGTCATTGGTGTTATTGTTGTGTGTCTGTTTTATTTTCTGATCGATCGAATCAAGGCTGCCAACAGTGGGGTTCGAACCCTCTATCTCCCGAATGCAAGCTCACAGCTGCGTGTCCCTAACTGCACGGCTACCTCACTACAATATTACAAATATTAATCTAAACAAAACAAGAATATAATTGAAAGAAACTAAATTATAGCCTAACTAATAACAAAATAGGTGATGATCAACAGTATTGCTGACGTAAAAATTGTCCACATCGTCAGCATACAGTACATCCGAGAAGGAAGGAAGGGTTGTGCTCTCGACATCTGTCAATCTGTAATGCGTCATATCACAACGAAATGAATGTCGTTATTGGTTCACTTCGCGTACGGTATGCTTAATACTGGTCCAATCCGTTAAGACCTGCAAATCTGCTCCTTCCTGGGCGTGTTCTATATGTAAGGGCAGTACTCGAAGCGGGTGAACATAACGTATGACGTCAGCGCTATCTCTGCCTAGAGGTAGCAACCCTGTCGCCATAAGGCACCAGTCTTTTCTCAACGCTGGATGCTCTTTAGGAAACTTAGACAGCGGTTGGAGTTTTATGAGCAATATTGTAAACGGATAATTGTAGTTAAAATCAATACAAAACCTACGTGCACCACAGTGGTACAAGTCTATATGCCTACCAGTCCAGCTGATAATGAAGATGTTGAAAAGGTCCACGAAGAAATAGATGAAATTCTGAGGTATGACAAGCCTGACGAAAATGCTATAGTAATGGGAGATTGGATTGCTGTGGTAGGAAAAGGAAGAGAAGAGAAGATAGTAGGAGATTTCGGATTAGGTGAAAGGAATGGTCAAGGAAGTCGGCTGATGGAATTCTGCACAGGGCACGAGTTGATCATATCTATCACCTTATTCAATTACCACAATAGAAAAGTACACACATGGATGAGACCAGGAGATACAGGTCGTTACCAAATCGACTTTGTTATGGTCAAGCAGAGATTCCGAAAACAGATTTGGGATTGGAAAACACATCCTGGAGGTGACGGAAACTCTGACCACAATCTGGTTGTCATGAAATGCAGTTACAGTTGAAGAAACTGAAGAAAAGTCAAGAGCCAAAAAGGTGGGCAATAGACTGACTGAAAGAGAAGGACGTAAATGATTCAAGAGCGGTATTAGAGAAGGATTAACGAAGAACCTTGAACTTCAAATGCAGTGGAATGGGCACTTTTAATGAATGAAATACCAGAATCCGCAGAAGAAAGCATTGAAAGAAAAAAAGAATAGGGAGATAACCGTAGATCACTTAGTATATATACTAGAATTATGGACGAACGGCGGAAGCTCAAAAATGCAAGAGATGAAAGGGGAAAAGTAGAATACAGACGTCTGGGAAATGAGGTAAACCAGAAGTGCAAAGAAGTGAAAAGAGAATGGTTGAACGAGAAACGTGCAAATATATAAAATTGTCTGAAAGTGGGAATAGTAAATACAGCTAATTGAAGGATTTGAGTACATTTCAGAAAAGGAAGACTAAATACTGTAATATTAAGGAGTTAGGTGGAAAGTCTAAGATATAGAGAATAAATGGTCGAGAGATAGAAAGCTTACTTATAGCGTCTGATTGAGAAACATGTAATGGAAAGGGAAGAGGAAATTGATGAGCATGAGAAAGGAGATTTGATATTGAGATCAGTATTTGATAGAGACAAAGAAGACTTTAGCAGGAGCAAAGCACCAGAGGTATACATGATATACTGCCTATGTTGCATAGGTGAAGAAAGTCTCATCAGGTTATTTCACTTGGTGTGTAGGATTTATGAGGCAGGTGAGGTACTGTGACCGATATCGCATGGTTTGGAGAGCTCTGGCAACGTCGCATAGCAGGAGGAAGGATGCAAGCGGAAGTAACCTGAGGTTGATGTTTTTACGTCATGGACATAGTCGACAGCATGACTAGGCGAAGTTTCCAGAAGTGTAGAGGGCGCTGATGAGCTCCAGGAAAAGTTGAGGTGGAAAGGTCACACCGGAGAAGCGGGTCACTTTATTTTGCATCGCCGTCCAGCGAAGTTCACTTTCTTTTGTGTCGCCGTACGCCGAAGTTCATCTTTATTTTTGTGTCGCCGCACGCTGAAGTTCCTAACAAGTGTGTAGTAGCAGTCGTATCGTGGCCGCTTGGAACCAGTGTGGTATTCCGACAGTTTTTGGGACATAGCTGAAAGGATCAGTATTATTTCTTGCGTGGACAGCTCTGTGTTAACGAATACTAAAGCTGAATGTGGCGAGGTGATATTATAACGCAGATCATAATGCATTATGTTGTGAGACACTAGTCATTTTGTACAATAAAGTGCGAGCAGACACACGTGGTGTCTCAAGCTTTTACCAGGTACGGGACTGTATGGGCCGTGCGCTATATAACTGACGCCCAGAACATATGAACGAAGCGATGTGCTTTTGTTTGACGACCAGACAAATGAGTGTCCAGGGTCAGTGAACTATGAGAGATAAGCTGAGTGCAGTCCAAATATAGAGCGACATTCTAGGTCAAGGACGGACGTAATACCTTATGAGTACATGCTTGTGTAGACGCATACGATATAACCTGTGTCGTTATAGAGTTATTTTCACGGCCATGAGTTGATATTACTTGGCATAGTCGACATGAAAATTGCAGCGATGTATTGGACGGACATAAAGGCTATCAGTACAGACCAGTGCGAGTTTTGTGTCAAGAACTTTACGAGCGAAGAGATGGCAAGCTAAGTTTAGTATGTGGAAGCTGTTACGATGACGTGGAAACGAAGGCGAGCCAGGACCATGGACACCCCGAGGGTCGCGAGCTGGATCCAGGACGAGAGGGGAGGATGTTCAATGGGAAGAACGTGGACCCAAACCCCCAGGAAACGTGTCAGCGGAACCAAAACTGAGGTGGCCGAAAGGTACTGAAAACCATGTTAATTCTTAAGTAGTGCTTAATGGGTAGTGGTTACTAAGATTTGGACAGTTGGGCAAAAATCGAAATAGAAGTTAATCAATAAGGATAAAATGCGATATAATGACATGATTAATAGGATAGTAAATTTTAAGTTTTCTTTTGAGAGATTAATGCAGTCATATTTAGGGTTTAAAAATAAATGTATGGATGCTTCAAAATATAATTTGAGTACAGGGATCTTTCAACGTGTTAAGTCGCTGTGTTCTTTGAATTGGTGCAACCTGGATGACAAATTATGGTTTGAACAGGCTTAAATTACAGGGGATTCATTTACACTTAATGGGCCACTTTTTGTGCGCACATCACATTAATACTGTACAATACCCAAGGGGTATGCACCCCTTAGAGATCATCCCCCCCATCATCTGTCTAAATCTCATAAAAGGCAACCCTTTAAAAGCCTACCCAATATCCATCAATACTATAAGGGCAGCTGGCTACTCCATAAAGCAGCTCAACCCTTGCGTAATTATGACACACAGCGACATACTACAAACTGGTTCAACTATGCCACAACGCGCTGACAGAACAGAGGCTAAAGGTATAAAAGGTGCCTTAAGTGGGTCACGAGAATCTCTCCATCACCAGTGCTTCGACGAGACAGCCGGAGGCTAACGACAGTGTCAACCGAGGTGAGTCAGTCAGTCAGTGTTCAGAATCCTATTTTTGTAACCTAACACCCACAGTTTGTACTCACATTATAACATCACAAGATCCCTTAAAAGGGACTAACAGTTACTCATTGCTGACCAATAAACACTTGGTCAGTCTCTTACACTTGCATTACTGATCTACACTCTTCTTCACGTCCCCACGTCCTTCCTTACTCCCGTCACAGTCGGACGTGACACACCGTAGTAATAACGCCAACTCAGACGTCCTTGTATTCCTCACAGCGGCTAGCGTGCTCAATTGAAGCGCGTGCCGAACCGCTGACACTAGCAAGGTGATTATATAATAAGTAGCCGGCTGGGCGACTAGTACACCGACCCGCGTGCTAAGGCTACATCCCTTAAACCACATTTACAGTCTTTATAGGAACGCCCCCTAGTTCCTAGCACACCACAACACACTACACTGGTCAGCTTGCCCTGTCAAGGGGAGCTACCCTTATTTAGGCACAAACTCATAAATTAGTACAGCAACTCTCCCTTTTAGATCCACCCCCAAATAAGGGATCTAAAACACTGGTGGAGGCGGGGTCCTACGCATAGAGAAAAGGGACTCAACCAACGAGCCCTCGTAGGTAAAACGACCCCTTCCGTACCGCAAAAAGCCAAGCAAATTAGTGAGAAAATTTTTCCCCCAGACAGAAAGCACCATATTTTTTTGGGTGCTCTAAACTAGCTACACAAGGGAAAGGCTTGATAAATCAACCCCCTAGCCCCATACAGAACCAGAGAGATATAGGAATACACTGGCAAACACGCACAGATTTTTTTTTTTCTCTCTGTTGTTACTTTAGGCCCATACACTTCAGGCAGAATGGCACCTCATGAAGAGATTGCAAGCCATGAAGGTAATAGGGGTATGCCAATATTAGTAGCATTATTGTTCAGATGCCAAGGGCACATACAAGGCCGGCAAACACAAATACGGGCACTCCAAACAAAAATCGGGGCAATACAGGGCAAACAGCCATACACCCCGTCAGAGGGTAGGACAGCGCGATTAAGATGCGCACATACACTCTTGAATCACATACATGAACACCTCAATAGGTTCCATATACAAAGACACAGAATATACCGACAATTAATCACCACACATGGTCCCGTGATAGATAATGCAACCCTCGAGAGAATGAGGGTGCACTACACAAGTTTACACGCCCAATACAGGGAGCTAATTCGCGTCCAAGCGCTTCTCCAAATAGCGGCCACAAAACAATACAGAGCACAGAAACATTAATACATTAGTACAGTAATTTGCAAGCAGGCCATGAGCCTCAATAAGGCAGTACACCCAAATTTGGGACAAATACCGTGAGCTACAAGCCAATAAGGCCATTTTTGAGTTCATGGTAGGGCCATCAGCCCACCCGAGAGAGGACATAAGCGTGGATACGCTAACTCGACAATTTGCGAGGATGTCCCTCTCGACAAGTACTGCCACGCAGTGGCAGGAGTTCGCCGTGGCCACAGTCCAGGAGACGGCCAGGTTAGGCTCCAACATACTAAAGAATACATCCTACACAGACACACGTCCTCCAGCTCCGGATCGGAAGGCAATTTTGCCAAGCCGAGGGGAGGAGACTAGAACAATCCCCTCGGACCGGATGAACGAGAGGGAGTTGAAGCCAGGACCTTCAATCACACATAATACGACAGAGGGACAACAGGAGGTAACCTCGTCATGGGCTGACGACGTAGAGCCTGACCTACCACATATAAAGCCTACATACACTCACACAGATAGGCTAACACAGTGGCAGGAGTCTGCCGTGGCCACGGGCCAGAAAGCGGACAGGCTACACGACACCACATTGGCAGGACAAAAACAGGCACTTAAGCGGCCCTCACCGCCAGTTCAAAGGGCAAATTTGCCAGAACGGAGGCGAACACCGGCATTAGTCCCTCAGGATGCACGGTACACGCACATACATATTAAACAGGCATTACCATACAATACACGGGGATTAGGAAAGGTATTATTACCCACCCCACAAAACCTCGCAGTCAAACATACATACACTCCCGCAAAATCTGCTAAGATAGCGCCAAGCGCAATAACGCCCTTAAATACAGGTACACTTAGACCTAGAAACACGCGCTACGGTGGAAGTAGGGCAAGGCTTACTTTGCTAGAAATTCCGCCGGAAAACAGCAAAGAAACACCTCAATGGATTTCAGAGGCCTATAATATCGTAACAGGGCAAAACCCTTCACCTTTCTGAGCACTGAAGCTCGAAAGACGATAACGACTTCCACCAAGGCCAAAGAAATAAAATAACATCACTTCCCCCATCATAAATGGCCACACAAGTTCTTTCACGCGGGAGATATCAGAAAATAGACCGACAATTACATAGTAAACATAAACTGCGCATTTTTTCTTCTTTCTCGTATTTTATGTATATACAGGGCAACATGGCCAAATTAGAAGTGAGTAATTTTAAATCCTTCTGTGTTTTTTTTTTGGGAACCATGGCATCTTTCTATTAGGCCATCACTAAGCCAAGTGAAAGCCCATCAGGCTCAAGGCCGGAAAGAGATATTTTGAACACAACTTAGGCATAAAATCACAGCATAGAGCTTAAGGGAGTCTTTCTAAGTAGAAATGACTAGATGTTCTACGTTATGGTTCCACAGTTTGACAGATTCTCTTGTTGCGGGCAAAAAAAAACCGTAAGCATGGCAAGAATTAAGAATCTCAAACTAGTTTCAAAAAAAAAAAAAAAAAAAAAATTTTTTTGGGAGGTGTGCTTTAACCAACTAAAAAGCCCAATTGCACACCGGGATGAGACACTGTCATTTTGGTGAGTTACAATTACTTTGATAGGCAGGTTTGACTCCCACAGTGCACTGGCTTTGCTCGTGACGTGGATACAAGGGTATCAGTTACGTCTGGCAATGGCCTTCCTAAGGTGTACTAGACAGTGTCGGTAGATTCCCCTGAGACGTAACCAGATTACGGTAGTACTCACGTTACCAAATTGGTAAATACTACACTCAGGTCCCAATCACCATTTTTTTTCAAAAACATAGTGCTCACGACATAATTTTTAGAGACTAACGCCACCTACTATTATTTTCTTTCAATGTGCTCTCTTAATGCAGAGCGGGGCATAAATAATTTTTTTTTGTTTCACACATTTAGCCCAAGAAAGAAAAATGGCCAAATAAACTATATATATATTTTACACATAGGTATACATAACACAACACTCGGGGACACAAGTGTAGTCAATGGGAGGTTCTTTTGCAGACGGCCAATGCATATGAGATTTCCGAAGTGAAATGCCATGGCCTGTGGTTTGGATTCCAAGTAAAACGGAAATCCCGTGGCACACGATCTCCAGAAATGGTCACGTTAAACCACAAAATTCCCCTCTTGCCTTTTTATAATGCGAAGAGCACTAACAGAAAAGCAGGCTGATTAAGAACACATGTTCGGATACACAGCGTTATCGGAACAAATAAACAAGCGAGCGCGCAAGACATTGCAACCCGACACCCTCATACTCAGCAGTATAAACTGCGAGCCTTACAGACGACAGTTCCCAAAGCACACTGCACGGAATCATTCATAGCCAACCTAAGAACCCTATATCTTCAAAATTTACACTACGAGGAGAGGGCAAAAATAAGCAAACTCCTCGCAGGAAGGTATGCTAGGGGTTGCGCATAGAAAAACACACAGCCCATTTGCCATAGTGTAGGCGGCACAGAAATGGCCACCAAATCTTTACAGGCAACCGGCTTCGAACCCATGTCCACACACAAAAACCTCGTACCGAAAACTAACTAAACAACGGTATTTTCGGTACGAGAAACACAAACAAAATACAGACAGAATGCCCGCAGAACATGGACAACGCAGACATATAACACAGAGGATTACATAGAACACGGGTTCGAACCCCAGAGAAAATTGCACGCCAGGGAAAAACAAGCAGACGGCCTTCCAATCACACCAAAATTGGCCCATATAACGGCTTAGACAGATAATACTACATTCCTGCGGCCAAATGACAGGCATAAAATTCCAGAAATACACTTGACAGGGAAAATGGACTTTCCAGACAGAGACATATAAATTTCGTAAGACAACGGTCTTACGGAATAATGGCCACACAACGGCAATAGTAGCAGGGCGGATTACCACATCGGGCCGCCAGGAATTTAACACAATGACCACACTGGCATACGTGCAGAAAAACACGCAACAGTGGTTAACCTACATAAAATCCCGGCCTGAAGTTACACACACAAACTGATGACTTGCAGACTTAGCCACTTTGCAACACTGTCGATGACAAAACGCGATTGTGTAGTGGCAGTGACCATGAATAAACAAATGCAGAACAATCATAACACTATACATTTTTCAACACTGCGAAAGCATTTATCAACAAGCAGACGTCACAGACCAAAACTTGTCGCAGGCCCAGAGTAGCACGTTCGTAAAGACGTTGGCAGGCCACGGGCGCTTCCTACCCATACACAATATACACAGTAGGACTTAGCTCTACAGCAGACCAGGCGTCCGCGTGGTGTAGCGGAGCGTAGTCACACACACACACACAAACGCGCTCACCAATCAGGGGCGAACATAGGGACTTTGAGGAAACGGGACCTCCCCTTAACAACTTCTTTTTGCGACCCTAGTCCCGAAACAAATCATTCCAGGCGACTAGGACTTAGCCCTATAACGGACCAGAGTAGGTCGTGAAGCTTCGCTATCCCAAAGCGCGGATAGAAAACCAACATGGACCAAGGGAGGATGACAAGAGAACATGCTAACAGCGTCCCACTCTACTCCCTTCCCATAACCTTCTCACGCCCAACATAAACAACGCAAACACATCTACACGACCATAAACAGCTACACTACACTACAAAGTATACATAAGGGTTGGTAAACTTCATGTGTTTACAGAAAGGGCATGCTACGCCCTGAGCCCCACCGCTATCACCTGAATGAGAGGGGTGCATCGGCCAACAACAACTAAGCGTAATGCACATCTCCATCTGAGAGATGAGGCCATAAGTAATAAATACTAACCATTTTTTTTTTAAATTTAAATCATCCCGCATGAGAGGGAAATATATTAGTATTATGCCTCAACCTACACCTATCCATACATGAGTGCAAACGCCTCATATCCAGACGCATGCATGTACATCCCATCCATTCACCAGGGGATATTGATATCAGACCGGCATGGATTTTTATTTTATTTTTTGCAACCCCGGGAATTACCTGCCCCGTTCCACTCACTGTAGGAGCATCCCAGCACAAAAACCGGTTCCAGGCCGCCACTAACGCGGAATTCGGAAGTGCGCAACCTCCTCCTACCCTGCTTTAACCCACTCTACAGATAACTACCCCCAGATCACAATAACAGGGTACCTGACGCCACAGACCCTACTAACACCTCCATCAAGGTTAAAAAAGAGCATTATCGCTGGAGAAGCTGATATAGCACAGGTAGCCTAAAGTAGTCTACGTATGTAGAGGTTTTACCAGCCCACCACACTGGAAGTATTTTACATTTGACACTTTTTACACAGGTTACACCTATATTTAAAAAAAAAAAAAAAAAAAAAAAAAAAAGGGAATCTGAAACACCCTGGCTGATGATACCGGCGTTAGCCAAAGGTCAAAAGCACAACACTAGGAGCAGAGCTGGGGAAGGCGATGTGGACCCTTACCCCAGTCGGCTCATCAAATTACTGACGACTAGACCAAATAGACGAACCACGTAAGGTCAAAGCATTCGCGGCCTGGTCGGGCAAGCTCTGGAATCCTAGGTGCGCATAAACCGCCCCTGGGAGGAAGGGATGCTAAACCCACTTTGAGCCACGGTCGTCGAAGCCAAGACCTGCAGGGAGACTTTCTGAGAATGGCGGGAGAAATAGCTCACTCCGCGTCGGCCTCGGGAGCTATCCCTAGAGACGACCATATTATGACTAGACTGTTAGTTAAATTTACGTAAGTAAGACTTCCATGGCGGGAAGCAAAACTCCTGTGCGTTGGAGCATACTACGGCGGCCCATAGAGGCAAATTTATATATCAATGCGAAAATGCATACTACGGCGGCCCATAGAGGCAACTTTATATATCAATGCGAAAATGCATACTACGGCGGCCCATAGAGGCAACTTTATATATCAATGCGAAAATGCATACTACGGCGGCCCATAGAGGCAAATATCACTGCGAAAGCAGATTGCGACGGCCGATTAAGGCGGAGACAATATTATGCCATTGGACCACACTGTCCAATGCCCACATAAATGACGACGCATCGGGCAGTCAGAGTGCATTAAGAGATGGGGCATTGCGCGCCCCTCACAGGAGCCAAGTGGGCGGCTCACCTACGACTAATCGGAACGGCAAAACGAGCACGACAAGGAAGTTACAGCGGGCGGAACGGTTAGCTTAGTGGCACCGTAAGCCGCCCGCGGATAGATTAATCCTAGTAATAGACGTCGACACTAGACTTAAGGGGACGGAATCTAGCGACCCTAGAGACAACCGGTGTTTCTGGGGCTCGTGCGGGTGGTGATCTGGGGATTTAATTGCCCCAGGCGATCGTCCTAGGCCAAATTTAGTTATAGACGGTTGCATTTGACACGCAACCTAGGATTAAGCAAATTTAATGAACACTGTTGCAATTCAGCACAGCATCTTTCGGCCATAGATTAAGGCAACCCTCTCGGCTTAGATGTAGTTTTTTTTTATATATATACCATAAGTAGAATAAGTGGTATAAGAGAACGCCGTTCGGCGCCTGATGACCCACAAATCCGTCATCAGGGTAAGTCCGATAATTCATGATAAGTTATTATAATGTAGCATAGTCTTACATTTAAGACAATTTTTTTTAATACATATATTGAGGTAAAATTTCGGCGCCTGGCGGCCCAAATTCGTTGCCAGGGTAAGCCCAATACTACAACACATTAGGAAATGACGTCACGGCACCATATAGGGTAAGCCCGGCCATATATCGAGTAATAATAACCATGCCATTCTTTTCACAGGTAAAAAGGGGCTTCAGACTGTGGCAACGCTGCCACAGGAAGCGGCATATGGAATAGGGAATTTCAATGTTTTGTTAACCTCTCCATTTTTTTTTGCAGGCATTGTCACCTAGAATATGACACGTGTAATTATGATTTTGCTGCCAGATAGCAGCAACATGCTATTTAATGCCCCCTTATTGTAGTATTATACCTGTGCATACTAACCTCCATTTAACATTCATTCTCACTTACACACTCACTACATTTTTTTTTACAGCTACACGTCAATAATCTGCACAGCGGGAATGATGCCTGTGGGGCATCAAGCTTGCTGGCAGATCTACATAAAACAAAAACACTTGAAGCGTCAAAATGCGACGCAGCTTACGGCGATGAGGGCGCAACCGGCATGTGGCGGCGACCCTCATGGCCAAGTGTGCAAGCATTCACCCACAGAGGATGCTTCACAGACTAGGTATTAAGAATACACTGCAAGCGGTACGACCACTCAACCGTGCCAAGAGGTGGCCGTATAGGATCAGCCGTGATACGGCAAGCGTACGTACAAACAGGTAGCGTGCACGCGAGGATCCAAATAAAAACTAGAATTATAAGGGTTTAGCGCGCTTAAGTAGACATAAGGTCATTGTAGTTCATAATTTTAAAGAGTAAACTACATACATATTCATGCGCCCACGGGCAATTATTCCAATGGAAATTCCTAAATGTCAGCATCGCAACATGATACATTGAACTCTATATATATTTTTGTCTGTTTATCAAGTTCACGTGTACACGATGTCTATATTTTTGTTTTGTTTTGTTTCGTTTGCTAAGGTAACACGTAACCAATGTCTGTGAATTGTTTTCTTTCATTTTTCTCTCTTCTAACTTCCCCATTTGTCAGGGTGTTCCGTTTTATCCCACACCAATAAATACATTTTAAATATTTCCTTTAAATTATACCCTGGAACACCCATTTTTTTTCTATTCTCTCCTATCTTCTTTATTGCAGGGAGCACTTTTTCCCCAAGATAGGGCGGACGACGCAAGCATCCGTTCGGCCCTGGGTTTTTCCTCCCTGCACAACTATGTAACCATGTATAACCATGTTTTTTTTCTTTTTTATGCCGACAACGGCAATGGCGATTGTGCCTCAATAGCAATTATTTTCTTTATTCAACAATGTTAATGCACATTTCACCATGCAATGTAAAATTTATATACATATATATCTATGTACACCCCATAACCCTCCCCTCTGAACACGGGCTGACCGCACACCTACACTTCTGCACGACGACACCCGTTCCATACGACGACGCTTACGACGCCACCACCAGAAGAGACGAGGGGGATTCAAAAACTACTACGACAACATCCCAACCCCAAGTGCCCTTCCCGGTCGCGAGGACGCGACCAAATGGAGGAAGAGGCTTGTACAATACCCAAGGGGTATGCACCCCTTAGAGATCATCCCCCCCATCATCTGTCTAAATCTCATAAAAGGCAACCCTTTAAAAGCCTACCCAATATCCATCAATACTATAAGGGCAGCTGGCTACTCCATAAAGCAGCTCAACCCTTGCGTAATTATGACACACAGCGACATACTACAAACTGGTTCAACTATGCCACAACGCGCTGACAGAACAGAGGCTAAAGGTATAAAAGGTGCCTTAAGTGGGTCACGAGAATCTCTCCATCACCAGTGCTTCGACGAGACAGCCGGAGGCTAACGACAGTGTCAACCGAGGTGAGTCAGTCAGTCAGTGTTCAGAATCCTATTTTTGTAACCTAACACCCACAGTTTGTACTCACATTATAACATCACAAGATCCCTTAAAAGGGACTAACAGTTACTCATTGCTGACCAATAAACACTTGGTCAGTCTCTTACACTTGCATTACTGATCTACACTCTTCTTCACGTCCCCACGTCCTTCCTTACTCCCGTCACAGTCGGACGTGACACACCGTAGTAATAACGCCAACTCAGACGTCCTTGTATTCCTCACAGCGGCTAGCGTGCTCAATTGAAGCGCGTGCCGAACCGCTGACACTAGCAAGGTGATTATATAATAAGTAGCCGGCTGGGCGACTAGTACACCGACCCGCGTGCTAAGGCTACATCCCTTAAACCACATTTACAGTCTTTATAGGAACGCCCCCTAGTTCCTAGCACACCACAACACACTACACTGGTCAGCTTGCCCTGTCAAGGGGAGCTACCCTTATTTAGGCACAAACTCATAAATTAGTACAGCAACTCTCCCTTTTAGATCCACCCCCAAATAAGGGATCTAAAACAATACTAAACACTCACACGTCACTGAGGTTTCCCTTTACATGCTAACATGAGGAGATGCGTTTGGTAGGTGACTGATACAAGGTTGTGTAAATAATGATACTGCATTGATAAAATAGCAGGGTTGCATAATACGAAGTTATGATGAAACTAAAGGTTCTCGATATAGCGAGGTGAATAAAATAAATGATTATAATTAATGTTACGTGATAGGTTCAAGTAGATGAAATTTTGAGGCAATTGTCAGTTGAAAAATAATACAGATAGGCGGAGGCCATCTACTTAAATGTTTATGGTGTAGTTATAAATATGTGAAGAGCATGCAGTGATTAATAAATTTAAAAAAATATATCTGGGATCATAAAGATGTTAAAATGTAAAGTGATGAATGTAAAAGCCAACAGCCAGTCATTTTTCTGAGTGAGGCACAGCTGAACGAAAACCAGTGAAATAATAATGAAGGTATTTAATACATGAATAAAAGGTCTGAAAATAAATTCTTTAACGCCAGTGACATCCATACCTAAAAATATTCTTTTTCCTATTTTGGTGATTACATTTAGTTAGAAGGAGATCGAATGAGGCAACAATTTTTTTCTTTGAATATCTTTTCAGATTTATGCACCTGCTCATTTATGGACTATTAGCGGAGAGGTGACATAGCATTTTGAAGTAATGGTTGTAATACTAGAATGATATAGCTCTGATCTCCGTAAGTTATGTTGTATCCAAAGATTAGGACGCCCGGAGATTTTTGTCCTCATTAATTTGAATTTTGCTTCTGCGTCATTTTTTTTATTTGCACAGCAAGAGTAATTTTGAGAAGTCTCCGAGCGGAGGTAGGCTTCTGTGTGTGATTCTATGTATTTAGTGGTGTGGTTCTGTAATAAACGGTGGATGAGTTTTATCTTAACAGCGGAGTTTTTTCATTCTTGTTCGTTGTCATACTTGTGTGTCCACCGGATCAATTTTGAGATTTTACCCCAGTTGTACCCATCATTGTAAGGACCCCGGGATTGCTTGAATCTCGTTCCCGACACAGGTTTTTTTTGGCCAAAATTGATTCGGACATTCAAGATTTTTTTTCCTTTCGCGTTGTACCGAATTCTGGGTGAGGGTTGAAGTGTATGTCGGGCCACCCAATCCAAAGCCAGATTATCGGGCACAACAAGATGGCGCCCACCGTGTAATGGCCTCGAACTGGGAATATCGTACCACGCAGTGGTATAGCCGACATCTTGAACTTGAAAAAATTGGAACACCAGAGGAGAGTGACAAGATGGTGGACGGCCATGTGGCACAAATGGAATGGAGAGAAAACCAATTGAGTGCTGGTACCCCATTTTATTGTGCGATATGTCTGTCAGTCTGTTAAAGTTCACTTTGTAGGATTTTTGTGTGTGTTTGAATGACATAGAACGAAGCGATTCAGTAACGTTAGATCGCTGTGTTTAAGCGATACCATCCACATTTATTATTTCCACATGATATTAGATTTCGATTCCACTGCCAAATTGAAGTAACCACTAGTCCTTAGTCTAAGTTAGTCACTAGTTGTAACAGCTTCCATGTTTATTTGTTGTGAAATATGGGAGAATTTGATGAAATTAAGGGATTGATGGGACAGCTAGGAGAGAAGCTGAAGGAGTTAGCTAAAAGTCAAAAGAATATGGAGGAAGGTTTGAAGACTCAATGGAAAGACTATGAAGGTGGTATGAACACTAATCTAGATGGGTTGGATAGACAGTTGATTAAGATGCATGAAGGAATAAATACTAAATTTGAAGGTTTAGACACTAGATTTGAAGGTTTAGACACTAAATTTGAAGGTTTAGACACTCAATTCAAAGGTTTAGACACTCAATTTAAAGGTTTCGACACCAAATTCAAAGATTTAGATACTAAATTCGAAGGTTTTGAAAAAAATCTTGGAATTCAGTCAGGGGACTTGCAAGGAGGATTGGAATTATTTAAGGAGCACCAATTCGATATGAAACAGTACATGGAGAAGGCTCAAGCCGAAATGACGGATTTAAAGGAACAAATTAAGAGGGATAAGGTGGAAATTGAAAGTAATATGGGGACACAGTTGAAATCATTGGAGAAAACCGTTCAAGAGAAAATGGATCGAAGCGTGGAGGCATTGACCGCCAAGATGGAAGAAAGGGATAAAGCAATCAACGCAGAGGTCTTGGTGTTAAAGGAAGAGGCGAAAGCAATACAGCAGAGATTAGCGAAAGATACCAGGAGCATGACCGATAAAATGTCTGAATTCACCATGGAGCAGGAATGCAAGATGGAAAGTCTTAGGAGTCAGATGGGGGAAATGAAATTAGAGTTAAACGACGAAATTAAAACACAGATTGCAACAGTGGTTTCGACAGTACAAGATAAAGTGAGTATTGCTCACGGAGAACAGTTAAAGAGAATTGTTGAATTAGAAGGAAAGATGATAGAAGCAAAATCGATAGATGTAAACAAGGAACCAAGTCCGACAGGAACAACATTCACACCAATCAGTTACAGCTCAACTCAACCGATTACCATCATTAGGAATCAGGAGGACAGCCCAAAAAAAATTTCAAATTTGACTGGCATCACACCCATAGAATTCCTGCGGGACCTGAAGGAATACATGGATGAACATAGGGTTCCTAAAGAGAGAGAAATGAGGGTGATAGAAAGAGCTCTTGAAGGCCAACCGCTAAACTGGATGCGAGCTTTTAGGAATCAGTTTAGAGGGTACGATGACTTTGCGAACGCTTTCCTGAAGAGATTTTGGTCCTCAGAAGATCAACAAAGTATAAGGGCTGAATTATACTCAAAGAAATACGCGACTACCAGGCCAACACAATACGCTGGGTACTTCACGAATCAGGTAGCCAGGCTACAATTTTTGGATCCACCGTTGGAGGAGCAGGATTTGGTGCATGCCATCATACAGCAATATCCGGTAGAAGTCCAGCGTGTATTAATTGCATCGGGTGCAAATAGACTCGAGGTGTGTGACGAGATTTTGAGGAAACTAGACCACACGAGCAAGATGACGGAACCTCGTAGTCCAAGGACAGAACCGAGAGAAGCAAATATGGTGGTAATGGATCGTATGGCGCAGACGGAACCTCAGCGAAGTTATGGAAGGAACGATAGAGATGGAAGGGATGAAGGAAATGGCTTAAACAGATAGAGGAATCAAGGAAAGCCATATGACCGGAGGCCATATTATCAGGATAGAAGTGGACGATTTAATCAGAGGGACTACGGAAGGTCAGGATATAGAGGGAGAGAATCGTGGTCACGTGATCGGAGACCATACAATAACTACCCAAGATACGGGAATCAAGAAAGGCAAAATTATAGGCCATCATTAGAAGAACGTCACCAAGAAAGCCGAAGATACATTGAACAATTAAGGGAAAAGGAACAAGAAGAAGAAGAATCTCAGGCAAAACAGCATGAGGAATCGAAACCAGGCACCAGTGGAGTCAAATCAGGAAATAGAAGCTGACAGGATGGAAATGCTGAGTTTGAACAGGGCCTCACAAGCAGTAATAACGATTTTTTGCCCATTAATAATGATTTTTGCCCAGATGTCATGACAGTCCAAATTCAAGCCATTCACAGCATTACTGATGAAGATAGGAAATATGAAGGCCAAGACGATGAAGAAAGTAGAATGAGTGAAGAATGGATAGAGCTACCGTTTCAGGAGGAGAATACCACAGAAGAAGATGCAACTGAGAGAGTTATAGGCAAATTCAATGCAGCTAGCCTTAAAAGGTACCACAAGAGAGAGTAAGCATGCGATATGGAGAACTCATTGAAGAAATAGCTTGTTAACCCAACAGAATAATAATAATCGAGATGTTTCACGCTTATTATTATTCCTGGTTGAGGGGGATTTGTGACCGATATCGCATGGTTTGGAGAGCTCTGGCAACGTCGCATAGCAGGAGGAAGGATGCAAGCGGAAGTAACCTGAGGTTGATGTTTTTACGTCATGGACATAGTCGACAGCATGACTAGGCGAAGTTTCCAGAAGTGTAGAGGGCGCTGATGAGCTCCAGGAAAAGTTGAGGTGGAAAGGTCACACCGGAGAAGCGGGTCACTTTATTTTGCATCGCCGTCCAGCGAAGTTCACTTTCTTTTGTGTCGCCGTACGCCGAAGTTCATCTTTATTTTTGTGTCGCCGCACGCTGAAGTTCCTAACAAGTGTGTAGTAGCAGTCGTATCGTGGCCGCTTGGAACCAGTGTGGTATTCCGACAGTTTTTGGGACATAGCTGAAAGGATCAGTATTATTTCTTGCGTGGACAGCTCTGTGTTAACGAATACTAAAGCTGAATGTGGCGAGGTGATATTATAACGCAGATCATAATGCATTATGTTGTGAGACACTAGTCATTTTGTACAATAAAGTGCGAGCAGACACACGTGGTGTCTCAAGCTTTTACCAGGTACGGGACTGTATGGGCCGTGCGCTATATAACTGACGCCCAGAACATATGAACGAAGCGATGTGCTTTTGTTTGACGACCAGACAAATGAGTGTCCAGGGTCAGTGAACTATGAGAGATAAGCTGAGTGCAGTCCAAATATAGAGCGACATTCTAGGTCAAGGACGGACGTAATACCTTATGAGTACATGCTTGTGTAGACGCATACGATATAACCTGTGTCGTTATAGAGTTATTTTCACGGCCATGA
Source organism: Meconema thalassinum (assembly GCA_946902985.2). NCBI lineage: Eukaryota > Metazoa > Arthropoda > Insecta > Orthoptera > Tettigoniidae > Meconema > Meconema thalassinum. The sequence continues at coordinate 29,016,836 of OX336392.1, forward strand.
GTTGATATTACTTGGCATAGTCGACATGAAAATTGCAGCGATGTATTGGACGGACATAAAGGCTATCAGTACAGACCAGTGCGAGTTTTGTGTCAAGAACTTTACGAGCGAAGAGATGGCAAGCTAAGTTTAGTATGTGGAAGCTGTTACGATGACGTGGAAACGAAGGCGAGCCAGGACCATGGACACCCCGAGGGTCGCGAGCTGGATCCAGGACGAGAGGGGAGGATGTTCAATGGGAAGAACGTGGACCCAAACCCCCAGGAAACGTGTCAGCGGAACCAAAACTGAGGTGGCCGAAAGGTACTGAAAACCATGTTAATTCTTAAGTAGTGCTTAATGGGTAGTGGTTACTAAGATTTGGACAGTTGGGCAAAAATCGAAATAGAAGTTAATCAATAAGGATAAAATGCGATATAATGACATGATTAATAGGATAGTAAATTTTAAGTTTTCTTTTGAGAGATTAATGCAGTCATATTTAGGGTTTAAAAATAAATGTATGGATGCTTCAAAATATAATTTGAGTACAGGGATCTTTCAACGTGTTAAGTCGCTGTGTTCTTTGAATTGGTGCAACCTGGATGACAAATTATGGTTTGAACAGGCTTAAATTACAGGGGATTCATTTACACTTAATGGGCCACTTTTTGTGCGCACATCACATTAATACTAAACACTCACACGTCACTGAGGTTTCCCTTTACATGCTAACATGAGGAGATGCGTTTGGTAGGTGACTGATACAAGGTTGTGTAAATAATGATACTGCATTGATAAAATAGCAGGGTTGCATAATACGAAGTTATGATGAAACTAAAGGTTCTCGATATAGCGAGGTGAATAAAATAAATGATTATAATTAATGTTACGTGATAGGTTCAAGTAGATGAAATTTTGAGGCAATTGTCAGTTGAAAAATAATACAGATAGGCGGAGGCCATCTACTTAAATGTTTATGGTGTAGTTATAAATATGTGAAGAGCATGCAGTGATTAATAAATTAAAAAAAATATATCTGGGATCATAAAGATGTTAAAATGTAAAGTGATGAATGTAAAAGCCAACAGCCAGTCATTTTTCTGAGTGAGGCACAGCTGAACGAAAACCAGTGAAATAATAATGAAGGTATTTAATACATGAATAAAAGGTCTGAAAATAAATTCTTTAACGCCAGTGACATCCATACCTAAAAATATTCTTTTTCCTATTTTGGTGATTACATTTAGTTAGAAGGAGATCGAATGAGGCAACAATTTTTTTCTTTGAATATCTTTTCAGATTTATGCACCTGCTCATTTATGGACTATTAGCGGAGAGGTGACATAGCATTTTGAAGTAATGGTTGTAATACTAGAATGATATAGCTCTGATCTCCGTAAGTTATGTTGTATCCAAAGATTAGGACGCCCGGAGATTTTTGTCCTCATTAATTTGAATTTTGCTTCTGCGTCATTTTTTTTATTTGCACAGCAAGAGTAATTTTGAGAAGTCTCCGAGCGGAGGTAGGCTTCTGTGTGTGATTCTATGTATTTAGTGGTGTGGTTCTGTAATAAACGGTGGATGAGTTTTATCTTAACAGCGGAGTTTTTGTCATTCTTGTTCGTTGTCATACTTGTGTGTCCACCGGATCAATTTTGAGATTTTACCCCAGTTGTACCCATCATTGTAAGGACCCCGGGATTGCTTGAATCTCGTTCCCGACACAGTTTTTTTTTGGCCAAAATTGATTCGGACATTCAATATTTTTTTTCCTTTCGCGTTGTACCGAATTCTGGGTGAGGGTTGAAGTGTATGTCGGGCCACCCAATCCAAAGCCAGATTATCGGGCACAGTACCCTCTGATTTCAAGAAGAATGTTATCAACCCTATTCCGAAGAAAGCAGCAGCTGACAGGTGTAAAGATAACGGTACAATCAGCTTGATCATTACTCATGCTTCAAAGATCCTGGCTAGAATAATTTATAAGAGAATGGAAAGACGGATAGAAACCGAGTTGGGTGAAGACCAAATTGGTTACATGAGAAACGTAGGAACTAGGGAAGTTCTAGAAAGTCTTAGGCTGATCTTGGAAGGTAGAATAAGGAAAAATAAGAGAACGTTCATGGCATTTGTAGACTTAAAAATACTTTTGATAACGTCGGAGTAAGTTGCTTGTCATTTTAAAAGGATTGGAATTAAGTTGTATTGCGCGTCTTGTAGAATTATACAGTAAAATACTCTGAATTCCTCAAACTTATAGCATACTGTCTATACTTGCAACGTTGAATTATTTGATTGCAAATTTTGAATTACCTTGCACCACTGATCTATAAAGTATGATTCTCAGACGTTATTAAACAACTATTTAAACAAACGTCTTAATATGAAAGCATTCATGCACTAAAACATGTAAAAAGTACCATTTAGTTAATGGAATTCATAAAAAATTGAATTGATATACAGTAGGTTGTATCATTTTCTCTATATACGTAATCCATGAAGACTCAATAAACCGAGCCCATCATTTTGATTAGTTGACATAACACCTAATGCAAATGTACCTAATCCAAAATAAATTATCTTCTTTGTATCAATTTCCGAGCCTCCGTGGCTTAGGCGGCAGCACACCAGCCTATCACCACTGGGTCCGTGGTTCGAATCCCGGTCACTCCATGTGAGATTTGTGCTGGACAAAGCGGAGGCAGACAGGTTTTTCTCCGGGTACTCCGGTTTTCCCTGTCTCAATTTCATTCCAGCTACACTCTCCACTATCATTTCATTTCATCTGTCATTCATTTAATCATTGCCCCAGGGGAGTGCGACAGGCTTCGGCAGCCGGCACAGTTCATATCCTTGCTGCTAGATGGGGGCTTCATTCATTCCATTCCCTGGCCCGATCGGTCGACTGGAAGCAGGCTGTGTGTATTTTCATATCAATTTGACTTTATTGTGGAAAATTCTTACAGTAAGGAACAAAAACAAAAGAGAAGTCCTGTAGAGATGAATGGGTTCTTTCGTAGTTTTACTTTCTCTAATACTTAGTTTATACAATCCTTCAACAGTTTGCTTGAATGTATCATGGTGAAACTTTTCAGCTAATACCGACGAAACTATTTTGTTTAGTTCTTGGTCCGTTTGACGGTATTTGGTGTATTGGCCCGCAATCTCTTCCTGCTCTGTATGAATTTGATATCCTATTTCGACCAGTCTTTATCATATTGTAATAATATAATTTAATCATTGTAAATGTACAGGTTAAATAATGAGTAGGAAGTGTAAGGAAATTCATAAAATGTGGACAGTTTATCAGAATTTTGTACCCCCAGGGGCTCACATCTAGTGGGACGTGGGTTGGCAACCACGGGGCCCCAGCTGAGTCCGGCATTACTTCCACTTACTTGTGCCGGGCTCCTCACCGTCTTCTTTCCTGTCGACCTCACTTGGTCAACTCTTGTTCTCTTCCGACCCCGACGGTATTAGGGTATCCGAGGCCTAGGGATTCTCTTCCTTTCCCGCCTTAATTGGCCCTTGTCTCATCTTTTCTGATACCCTCCTTCTGCGAGGGGTCACCCTTCTTTTCCTTTTCCTTTTACCTCCTGCCTTCTGCTCAAGGAGGCAGGGTGTATGTAGCCCACCACTTCCGGTGCACCCTGGATATTGCTACACCCTCAGGGCTCACGGCTGGTGAGTTCGGGAGTTGGCGACCCCGAGGGATTCCTGAGCTGGGTCCGGTTTTCCCCCTTTTATCCAATACCTCTGGGGCGGACCCTCTCCTCTTTCTCCTTTTGTTTTCTATTTCTTCTTCTAGTATATAAGTTAGTAGTTAGTTTTAGTTATAGTTTACATTTCATTACCATCTTCACGGTCACCCAAACCATTAGGGGCCGATAACCTAGATGCTAGGCCCCTTTAAACAAGAATTATCATCATCATCATCTGAATTTTGTAAAATGTGTTTATTGTAACGATTTAATCAATAATAATAATAATATGGCTTACCATCGAACTAAGAATGTGTACAACAAAAGATCTATATCCCTGAATGCAAAACTCAAGCACTACTCCACGGTCATCCGGCCAGAAGCTTTGTATGCAGCGGAATGTCTCGCCATGAATAGAAAAGGCATAATGGAAAAACTGGATACCAAGGAAAGGAAGATTTTGAGGAAAATCCTGGGTCCAGTCAAAGAACGCGGTGAGTTCCGGAGACGCCACAACCAAGAGTTGTACACACACGTAGAGAAAATAACTGACGTGATGAGGAAAATGAGGATTTCTTTCTATGGACATATAGGCTAACCAGAATGAAATTGTAACGGAGACATCTAGCGGGAATAACTTTTACTTGTATATGTTTTATCTCTGACGAAAAGAGAACCTTTACTTGTATATATATTTTATCTCTGACTTGGTTTCATTATTGTTGGTCTCCTAGTCAGAATTCCTCCCTGGTTCTTCTTATAAAATGTGTATGTCATTCCCTCTTAATAACGTGCCAAACAAATGTGAGTACAGCATCATTAAAACCACAGTGGTGACCCTGACTTGATATTTGAGTGAATGTTAAATTATCGTGTAATAAAATAACGACATTGACCATGCCTCGCACGGACAACACACCAACCAATGCGACGCTATTATGTATGCCTACATGTCATAACGAACCTGAAATTTCACGAGTGTCAATTAAAATCCCACCAATTTGGCGTAAAAGTGTTAAGGTTTGGCTACTGCATATCGAGGCCCAATTTGGTACAGCTAACATCACACAAGAGCTTACGAATTTCAACTATGTTATCGGCTCACTGGAGCCAGACGTTGCCGAACTTCTTATAAAATGTGTATGTCATTCCCTCTTAATAAAGTGCCAAACAAATGTGAGTACAGCATCATTAAAACCACAGTGGTGACCCTGACTTGTTAGTAAGACCACTTTCGAATACGCCTTTCTTAGACCTGAAGGCCAGGTTAATAGCTGAATTTGAAGAATCAGAAGGACGGAAAGTGACGAAATTACTCACAGAGCTTGACTTAGGAGACAAAAAGCCAAGCCTGCTTTTACGAGAAATGCGCGCCCTTGCGAGGACACAGGTCAAGGATGATTTTCTACACACAATCTTTCTGCAACGACTCCCAGTTAATTTAAGATCGATACTAGCATCCTGCAACGATACTCTAGACAACCTGGCCGCATTAGCTGATAGAATTTTAGATTTCTCAAACCCCTCGCAATTTCTATCGGTGATTCAATCTCGCCAACCCGCCGCAGAACCTCCTACGCAGCAGGTGGACAGGATTTTCAGACTACAGTCACAATTAGAACATCTTACGTTATCTATAAACAGTCTGATTTCGAACCCACACACAACTCGTCATCGAACGAGATCTCGATCTAGACCTAGATCACCTTATCGCCAATATTGACCTGATAGTGCATTATGTTGGTACCATTTCACATACCAAGACAAAGCTAGGAAGTGTGTCAACCCATGCTCATATAACACAGCCCCCTCTGCTTCGGGAAATGCTCAGGCCCCTCGCTAGACGCGACACATAGTGATGTGGGCCAAGGAAATTCTCGCCGTGTATTTGTAACAGACCGTTCCTCTGGTACACGATTCCTGGTTGATACAGGAGCAGATGTGTCAGTCCTACCGCCCACTGCACATGACAGAAAGCAGACCTGTAAACGCATACTTTATGCGGCTAACGGCACACCAATTAAAACCTACGGCGAGCGTTTAATGCAATTTAATCTGAATCTAAGACGTCCATTTTGCTGGCCATTCATCATCGCTGATGTCCAACACGCTATCATTGGTGCTGATTTCCTCAACAACTATGAACTGCTTATCGATGTCAAACATAAACGTCTTATCGATAGCACCACCAGTATGTCCACCTCTGCAGTGCCAGTTAAACGTCTAATTTCAGAGAGCATCCGTTTACTTGACCCTCAGAATAAGTATCCTGAACTATTGGGAAATTATCCAAATGTATTTCGTGACAATCCCAATTATTGTGCACCCGATATCACATTCTTTCATACCATTTCAACGATAGGCCCTCCAGTTTCGGCCAAGGCTAGGCTAGACGACTATCCCCAGATAAGCTAGCACAAGCAAAGATGGAGTTTCAGAAAATGATAAATCTAGGTATATGTTGACCTTCCAAGAGCCCTTGGTCCAGCCCACTCCATTTGTGGTTTTAATGATGTCGTACTCACATTTGTTTGGCACATTTATTAAGAGGGAATGACATACACATTTTATAAGAAGAACTAGTGAGGAATTCTGACTAGGAGACCTACAATATTGAAACCAAGTCAGAGATAAAATATATACAAGTAAAGGTTCTCTTTTCGTCAGAGATAAAACATATACAAGTAAAATTTATTCCCGCTAGGGAAATGTGTGCTCAATTACGTAAAACTACGGCAGCCATGTTTGTCAGGCACATGAGGTCTCATCAACTTTTACCGATGATGATGATAATTGTTGTTTTAAGGGGCCTAACATCTAGGTTGGCCTGTTTGCCATCTCTTGATGAATACAGTACATTTGCATTTGTCAGTTGGCACAGGCTAGAGTAAAAGGTGGCTTTTCACCGATGTCTCAGTCTCACTCATGGCTGTGATTATATGGAAGCTACTGAGGTATGGGTGGTGCTTAGTAATGGCATTCGGGGCACAGTCAGTGCCTGTGAATGCTGTGAAAGGTTCTACTCATAGGGTTAGGACTACTGTTCTGACTCAGTGAGGAAAGCAATGGCAAACTACCTCACTCCTCTTCTTGCCTAGAACGCCTCAAAATAGTGCTGCCTTGGGTTTTTGTGGGTATCTACTCACATAACGTAACGGCGGTGCTTTTTGAGGATCCAACCAGCCTTCGGGCTGACTACCTAACAGACAACATCTAGGTTATCGGCCCCTAATGGTTTGGGTGATAGTGAAAGATGAGATGAGAATGAAAACTATAACTAATACTAACTACAGACTTACATACTAGAAGTAGAAATGGTAGAAAATAAAGGACAGGAAGAAATGAAATCCCCTCAACCCTCGATGAATGAGGATTGAGGGACTTGGAAGGAAGGAGAGCCATGAAAGGCAGATTGGAAAGAAAAAGAGGAGAGGGCCCACCTCAAGGTCAGAAGAAGAAGGGGACAAAACTAGATGGGATGCCATGGTGACCAAGTGGCGGACATTTTGCTTACCTATAATATGGGATACCAAGTTGTAACAGTAGCCTCATCCCCCCTTACCCTGTTTATTAGCCAAAATGATAATAATAATAATAATATTAGCATATCAAAATAAATGATCACATGACATTACCACACCCAGAATTAATAATAAAAAACACATGAAAGGGCTAATTTAATTACTCGCTAGGTCAGCTGAGTTCACAGCCAAAAACCTAGGAGCGAATGTTCCGATTTGCTTGGTTTTCAAGAACACCCACATTTGATTTAGGAGAAAAGATAAGGCGGGACGAAGCATGTGTCAAGTCCAGCTTGTTGAGTGGAACGCTGGATGCGTACCTCAGCAGGCCATATTAAATTGACCCTGCCAAAGATGAAGAAGAAAAGGGGAATAATCTTCCTAGTGACTTCATGCAATAAATAACATGACAAATCAAAATAAGCTAACATGTATTGAACATTAAGATCAAACAAATTACAAGATAAACCTTCCACCACTTAATTAACTAACTGACAAATATGATCTAATTAAACACAAATGAATGACTTAGTTTTAAACAAACCAGACACTTGCCCGCTTGGCAACGTTTCACAGTTACATTTGAGGTTAAAACATGAATTTCAAAATGGATCCGGAAGTAGAAGAAAAAAGAAAACAACATGAGAAAGGCAATGCCTTCTCAAAAAAACAATGCTGCGTCAAACAACCGAAACGCCCCTTAGTGGAACGGAAAGGTCTGACAACCTCCACAGTCCAGCATTGACCGTCCCGTCAAGGCTGTCTGACCAAGAATTAAAACCCACGAGGTTCCCATCCAGCTAACCGGAAATAGGGCAATAATAATACACCCTGCAGTAATTACATATAAAGGTATCACCAAAATATTACTAGACCCTCCAAAAGATTACATACTAAAGTGCTAAAATAGACTTTATCTAGTTAAGCTTACCGACCGCCGACACGCGGCCTTAAAATGACGTTACAAAATTTAGCAGTCAAAGTTTGTATTGATCGTCCTTGGTTATGCCCCTTAGTAATTAAATCATGATAGTACCACCTGCTGTCTTCGAACCCTCCGGGGAAAACTGCACACACGTTTTCCCCGGAGGCAAGTGCTCAAGAGTCTTTCTGTCAGCAAGGTTCCTCTCGTACTGTCTTTGAGTCACAGATTCCACCCTCGTATATCAGCGCATCCCCACCACAACCCTCCAGTAGTACCAACTGCGACCAGTAGCACAACCGGCCAAAACAAAGCCAGAGTTCAAGGTCTTGAGTGGGTACTATAGAATATCAGCCCATACAGGTTACTGCGTAGAAACCTTCTCGGAGTCGAGGCGTTACACAATGTCCTTTGTAAGATTTTCTCAGAATAAGAGCTTGGCGAATGCAGCTGACAGTAAATGTTCGCTTTTCCAAAGTTTGCAGACACAAGGGTCGATTTATCTCCCTTGAGAAGTGTCTATCACGATAAGCCTAAGTGACAGGACACACAAAGGCACAAATCCTGGCAGGAAGGGCTAGGCGATCCCATTTCAGCAGTAGCCAGGTGCCAGGTTGGTGAATGGAATTCTCAGAAGGGCCCTGGTGTATGCTCTCAAGATAATCTGGTCAGACCTGGACCTCCTGCTGCGTCTCGAAGATAAGATGAACATGTACCGATTTGCAAAATTGGTACATCCTCCTCCTCCAAAGGAAGACGATGGGGGGATGATGAACAGGGTGATGGTGTCCAGCTGGTCTCTTGGCAGCTGAAGAGGCTACTCCAATCCCCGCCAGCGGACCTTGAAGTAGATCTCCTCGGGTAGAATGATGCCATGGGACCTAGATGGTACCTCCAAACTGGGCCCAGATTGGTAGTACACGTCCCACATAGTGACCACTGAAACACACATCAGAACAGCAGCGTATGGTCCAAATACAGTTCCCTTAGAGGGAACAATCGTTCCAGGCCAGTCAACCAGCCCAAACAGCCGAAGTTATCCCAGGAAGGATAAAAAAAATTTACACGTAGCATTAGTGTCCCATCGAAGTTCACTTAAGAGTCTTTCATGTCACAAGGGATACTTGAGGCCTCAAACAAGGTTCTACGCAAGGAGATAGTGTCCAGGGCATAACTAAAGGTCCACTGAAGTACGAAAAACACACGAAAGGGGCAACCAACTATACGATATGACTGACGTTAACAAGCTTAATTGAAAGTTCACTACAATACTTAGCAAGAATAACTAAAATTTAACTAAGGTGTACAGAACCCAGAATTTTTCTTTAGAATATGCAAATCAAAGGCACCTACAAACTTGCCCACCAAAATTTTTTAACAATTTTTCAAGAATGAATTTACTTTAACAAAACCGAAGGACCATTTTTCTGCGACTTCACGAAATCAGGACAGCACGTAACTATTTCCAAAATTCACAATGACAATTACATTAACATGCCGCACGGGGCATTCCATCAGAACTACATTTACTATACCGCCCGTGACACTGCTCAAGTTAATACATTACAAATCTCCTACGGCACTGAAGGCATCACACAGGGCTCGTTTTGATATGCACACAAACACAAATTACATGTCTTGCTCAATTTTACATGTTCCTGACCCACACTGCCCTCAGTGGCCTCCAAGGACAGGAGGAACAGAGACCACAACATCCTATCACGCAAGCACCCTAGCAGCAAGACAAACAAAATAAGGAAAAACCACGTCACCCACATAATTCACACACACATTCACACTTTAATAATAAGAATGCCCTTAATTCCATCGGGCTGTCACCCCGATATTTCTCCCACTCCATATCTGCCAACGGGCAATGTTCCCGGTGACAACACAAAACATAAATAACCCTAAATTCCATAGGACAACTAGCGAACCAGGAAAACAGCACGAGGACTGCAGTTCATAACCTGACGTGAATTATTAAAACAGTATGCACTGTCATTCACACACTACACAAACAAACACCGCCCTGTCCTTCGCATGACAGGTCCTCTCCCTTATGACACCGGGAGGAACATCACTCTTGCGCCACCAAACCCTGGCCATCACGACAAAATCAGCTCGGTACCTGAGCTCCCCCTCCGGATCAACACACGACCCCACAGAGGGTAATTAACATCTTCCCCTACAAAGGCATGGCCGCCTCAGAAGATGACAGTACAACACATTACCAAAACATAAATACACATTCGACACAAGGTAGGGCACCCACCAAACGTCACACACACCCGAGTGCACGTGGTTCACCTTCCAATCACACAACACAGACAATCACAACCCCGAAAATTTCTCTAAGTGGCGTTACCACAGACTACAGACGTCTCTAACTAACAACGTGTGTCTCCTACCAATTAATATTCACAATCCAATACCGGGTGACACTTTATGACCACACTCAAATCGAACCCATGATGCTTCAACGCACCACTGTCATCAAAACGTTCTTAAAACATTAACTTCACGAAGCTACTTAAAATCTCAAAATTCACAACCTCCTCAACTAACAACACGTGTCTGTATCTCACCAAATTCTAACGCCAATAAAATTCCTCCCAGAAAATCAAAACTAATTTATTCAGAATTACAAGTCACAGAAATGACCGATGTTACATTTCAAAAGGCACGAAGCAATTAAAATCTTCAAAATAAATCCATAAATCCAGCTCGCACCTAACCACATTGGAACCTCGCACTAAAAAAAACTGCCAAGCTATCAACACTCTATTACTCAGAGAATTTAAATTTATTTACCACCAAAGATGATTACTCCAGTAACTACCCAGGACACTGACTGTCACTAAGGCTCACAATCGATCAGAACATCCGGTGGCAACAGCCAAACTCACACACACCCAAGGTGACGGGGCTATACAAAATTTTAATGAACCCAGAACCTTTCAGAGTTGAAACTACAACAGAAACGCCAGCGGCCTAACAGATCAAGGCTGCAAGTTATAAATAACTAACCAACTAATGCACTGAAGCACCCTCAAGTGAAAACTCCAGAATCAAAATATCAAAATATGCATGAACGCCTACAACAGCTGATTGTGAAGTGAACACACCCAAGCTAACGGGAGTCTACATGAAATCTCACGAACCTACAACCCCTCGGAAATGCGACCACAATAGAGTAACCTAGCCGCCTAACAGCAAGAAACTGCATGTTATGAATAACTAACGAACCAGCCTATTTCAATGCCATCGCAAACGAAGCATTGCAACCTCCCAAAATCTCAAAATCAGACTAGTGAACACAGCAGCCGACATACAACGACAGCTCAGCATGCCACCGCAGGATATCTCCCTAAAGGAAAACTTTCACCAACCGAACTACCAAATATTTTTTTTTATACCCAAAATCAACAAGTATTTCCAGAGTTAGCAACTTCATCACTGGAACTCGAACACAGGACTCCAGTTCCTAACATTCATCCATCATCCATCACACATCCTTCTCAAACATCTCATTATAAGATTTTACCACCCACTACAATAACCCGTTACTTTCAATTATGCAAATTAGCAATCGTACAGATATCATGAACACAAAATACCCTATGGTATAGAAACACTTACCGACAGCTCACCAATCGTGGCTCGACTCTCCATACAAACTGGACGAGTGGCCTCTAAATACCCCAAAAAAAATTCGCCTTTCACCGAGATAACGATGTCCCATACCTATAGTCACTCGACTCGGGCAAATACTATATACACCCTGCCCGGGCCCAATCAAGATGGTACTCACACCCCAAATTAAATGGACTCCTGACAGTAGATCCCCATACGAAGCACATCTGCATAATAGGTCCATTTTCAAAATGCAACTAATACAACTAATATAAAATTAATAATAATCCATCTTACGTTACTGGCAATTAGGCCTCAATTACTCCCACCCAAATTCAAATTGCAAACTTACATCAATTCATTCACACATGACTTTCATTCAATCAGCAGGATTAAAAAAAACTGAAGGATTACAAAAGAAAATAAATACAATTTTGACCACCAAAGAACACCAGTTCGATTCCTAGTCAGGGCAGCAATAAAATCGCATCACACACACTCTTTCATCCTGAACACAATCAACCACAGAAATACATTCATGCATGCACCAGACATACGTGTTCCCTTCCCTGGACAACCCTAAAATTCCCCATTTACATCAGTATGTTAGTATTCGGATCGTCAAGACACTATAACGCCAACGGAGTATCAACTCACGTAAGGACCTGATAAAACAACCCAAAGTTGTAGCCCTGAAATCACAGTTCTCCTTACATCGTAGAAAAACGTCCTAAAACGAAAGACACGAATCGGGGGAAAATATTTATTTACACCCTAAATGAGATGCGACGTGAAGGTGACTGCCTCCCAGAAATATCCCACTTAGTAAGTCACTCAACGAAAAACACACTAAGATACTTGAGCCGATTGGTTTCGACTCACAATACTTCGCCGTCGCCGCCGCCGCCCCCATGTGCCCCGCCCCCGGTCGCCGCCCCCATGTGACCCCCCCCCCATTCTTCTGCCGACGCTCCTGGCATTAATTGTGAATCATTTCTGGATACAAGAAGAAGACATAAACAATTTAAATAACCATTATCTTTTAATGGAGAATATATTAACTAATTACTCCGGTCTGCATTGATTGAATATAGCCATTGTTGACTGTCTAGTGAATAATATGTATGCTGGGACTGTACTGGATTTGGCGGTATTTGTTCAAATAATCTAAAGTCTGATAGCCAATCATTGACGGACACATCGATGAAAATTCTATTGCCAAATTAAATTTGGTTAAAAAGGGACGTTTTGATCATTTAAGAGGTGAAGGAAAATTAATTATAAAAGTTGGCATTAAAACTAGTGCCAGGCGTTCTTCATTTGTCATCGGTTTTAAAATGAACTTCTGCACATGCGCAAAATGGCGTCCCAGTGTCGAAATGAAGCCAAGCTAGAAGAGAACATAATGTGAGCTTGTGGTGAAAGGACGCAGTTTGTGGTAGCCTCGGACCACTACCTAAATCTTGGTCCGAGAACAAGGTAAAAACTGTTAGATGATATTAATTGGAACTCTAGGACCGTCGGACAAAATATTTATGACATTTCATGAAAATGGGAACTAAGTTTGTGGATTTTTAAGAGGCCAAGTGTCGTCTGGCCGGATGCATTGAAATAACTTTCGATTCCAAAAGGACGCTATTCTTCCTTTATCAAGGCGTTTTCCTAGATTGTCTAATTTGTTCAATTTATATTTTTATGGGTCTATTATAATGTGGCCTAAGATTATTTTATATTCATAACACGCCTCCTATTATTTAAGCAGCGAAAACGAGTTGTTTTACTTCATCTTTCGAGATGTGTTTGGTTTCATTTTTAATCGTTTCATGCTGCTAATGTGAAATTAAATGATTTTAAGAATATAATTGTTAGGATTTTGGCGTGGGGAACTTGATAGTTTTAATAATGACAAACGGCCCCTTGCTTTTCGTTTGTCTGAGATGGCATCTTTTGGTCTATTATGGACGCATAAGCACAGCATTCATGCTGGTTGCAAAACATTTTCGGAAGCCTATTTGAAAGAATGTAATGAGTAACCAATTGAAATGAATCGAAAAGAGACTGTAGTAGTTTCGGATAAGAATTAGAAAAGGTTTAATATGTGGTGATTTCTAAATCACGTAAATGTAACTTGTTTTAATTATACAGCGTTGCCATATAATTTGGGGTATAGCTTGGCCTCCATTTTGATATATAGTAGGAGTGCAGATTGGTGTTCCCTCCCATAGCCATTCGGCCTTGTATTCTTTTCCCTTGAAAATATATATTTATTTTACCTATTGCTGTTCGAGTCCATGTTTCATTGTGCGCATAGAATAATACTAGGTTAATTGTCTTCAGGCCACTTTGGCCTCAGGGTACCAAACCCTCCCTCCACTCAAATTTACCCGTACAGTTTTTTGGTAGCATCGCAGTGGTTTTCGATTTTCTGGAGCCGTTGCCTGGTGTTGTTTTGTTGCCATAGTAACGAGGTAGTTAAACTTACGTGGATTCGAGCAGCACGGGAGAAGTGAGTAACTGAGGGTTAACTAAGGTTAGGTAGGATGCCTACTGTGGTACTCTGGCTAATATTATGATTTTCTTTTCATGGCTGTGAATGGACAAAGCGTTGCTGGCATTCCTCAGTGCGTGAACGCATTGACGACGAGTCAAGTCCAGGTTTAATACTGGCACTCAAGAACATGGTCTCTCTGTAAGCATGGTAAAATTGGCTGATGGATTCTCTCTGTTATCACACTCTGTGATGTTCCGTACTACAAGCTACTTCCAAGGTAGGATCAAACCAGTACAGTAGTTATTTGATTCATGGTAGAAAGTTATCTATGCACAGCTGTTAAGTAAAGTGCTAATGGCTAATCGTTCTGTGTTCCTGTCAAGTTGTGTGAAAAGTGATATCATTCGCGCGTTGAGTTCTTGCTGAAAATCATTATGGCATGGTTGCCAAATTTTGAATTGCTATTTGTTCTGGCTGTGTTGCCAATGTGATTAAGTCATCTAAGCATTAATGAAATTTAGTGAACTGAATAGTCAATTATTTTGCTGTATTCTGTGAGAAACATCTGTGCGCAGATAATTGTTGTCATCGAGTTGAATGTGTAATGTCTTGTGACATATTAAGTGAAGATTTCTGTGAACATGCAGGTGGACGAGTAATGTACTGTGAGTACATACAACAGCAGTGTCGAGCTGAAGCTTTTCAGGTGGTGAAACAGCGAGTTTTAAAATTGCTAGGCCGAGGTCAGGTGTTAAGTCAGCTGTGGAGTCGTGAAGCTCCGTTGTGTTGGGTGTGTAGTTGTTGTGATTGTAGCTGTTCGTGCGACGTGCGGTCGAAATTTAGGAAGCAGAAAGCAGTTACAAGTAGAGCTGATCTAGATGATCGTATTTTGGTCGTGTGAAGTTTTGATCTTCAGTCGGTAGATAGAAATTTTGAAATTTATTTCAGGTTTGGTTGGAGTTAGGAATCGAACGAGTGACGTGCCAGGACTGCACGTATGGTTGGTGTTGGTGTGCGTGTGGTTGAGTGAGTGAGGTTAGGGCATTTCAGGATGCCAAATTGGGATGTGTGCAGTTGGTGCGGAGATCGTCGAGTGATACCAACCTAGCGGGAGTAGCCAGTCTCTGTCTATTTATGATTCTGGTACTTTCAGTGATGGTTGGTGATGTCGACATTGCTATGCTCCTCTGACTCTTGATGTCGTGCGGGCTGGTGATGATCGCACATCGTAGTTTAGTATTTTGAGGGTACATTTTGTTGTTTTATTTCAGGTGTGTTTAGTGCCTGGTTGGTACTTGGTGCTCGAGTGAGTACTTGTTAGGGAGTGTTTTGTTGTTTGTGATTTGTGGATTTGTGATCCATGTACTGCGTTGTTGGTACTAGTTGAGATTTAATTAGGGTTAGTGTTCTTATTATTTTCTTGTGCGTTGGTACTCGGTTGAGTATTTGATATTTCTTCGGTTAGTGTATAGGTTTTGTTTTGTTGGTACCGTGTTGGTATTGGTTGGATTGAGTTGTGTAATGTTGTCAGTACTCTGAGTAGTATTTGTGCTTCGAGAGGTTAGGTTCGTCGGTGATACCAGGATGTTTAATTCCCTGATGATGTGTGATGGATTGTCGAGTGGTGCCTAATGTCCTTAAGTGAAAGTGCAGGTGGCCTTTTCTTTGTGAAGAGGCGTATGCAGGTGGTCTTTGTGAAGAGGCGTATGCAGGTGGTTTTTGGTGAAGAGGCGTATGCAGGCGATATTTCCTTTCATTGGCGCACGTGGCAGGTGTTCCAGACTAGTTCCGGAGATGGCTGGCAACTGTTTCTGTTATGGAATTAGGAGGATTGGAAATTGTTCTTGTCTGATATTTCAGACGACTTAGGTACCTACGGACGGTTGGTTTTAATGAGTGAGGTGATGTTGAGATTAAGTAGTCGAGTGGTGCCTTGACTTTTATTCGAAGAGGTATATGCAGGGAGCCTTTTCATGAAGGGAAGGTATATGCAGGTGGATATTTCTTGTCGCTGAAACACGTGGCAGGTGTGGAGGCCAGTTTGGGAGCAAACTGTAAGCTGCATTGTGTATGCGATACAGGTGAAGGTTTTCTTTCTGAATTGATTAGGTGAGGAATTTAATTTGTCTGGTTCTACAGACGTAGTCAGTTGGCACCTACGGACGGTAAGGCAATGGTTGCTCTTAAGTGACCCAAGGTAAGAGTTGGTTGCTCGTGAAGTGACACATTGGTAAGTAAAGTTGGTTACTCTTAAGTGACCCAAGGTAAGAGTTGGTTACTCTTAAGTGACCCTAGGTAAGGTTGGTTACTAATTAGTAACCCAAGATTAGAAAGGTTGCTTAGTGACCTAAAGTTGATTATGAATTGGTAGTGCTACCTATCGTTGAGATGGTCGCACTGGGTTGGTAGCTGGTTGTTAGAAGTCGACTGGTGAATTTGGTGAGGTTATGTCTTGACAAGAGTGAATGTTGTGAGGTTAGGTGTGAGCTTGATCCTTTGAGTTGTCTAGTGTTGTCATTGTGACAGTGAGGTTAGATGATTGCTGAGGGATGGCATGTTGTTAAGTGACGCTGCGTCCACTTAATAATTTCCTTAGAATGTGAAAACAGGATTTATTTTGGCTGGGAACAAGCTAGAAATTTTAACAGAACATCGAATTATGATGTTCATATTAGTAATTACTCGTCACATTGTAAACTAACATTTAAATTGAAACATCGTCTGTCGGTTTAAGCTCTAACAGTCTTACCTGGTCTAACACTGCGATTATTCCAAAAAGCCAAGGAATGTCACTTGCTATAACAACGACATGGTAACTGAATCTACATGGAATATCATCGGTGAGATGGCGATCATGTGATCCTTATTGACATCTGGTATCTGTTCCGGTTGGTCACGTGAGTGATGTGATCACTCACCACTCGTGGCAGTGGCCAGTGCACAGGTTACTGTCACCATGCACGACATAACATCTAGTGGAGGTGTTAGCCATTCTGCTGGTCAGAGTGGAAGCATTTACTACAACTTCGTGAGATGTCCAGCTGTAACGGTCCGGAGAGGCTGTATTGGAGAGCTGGTTCCATCCTGCTTGCAGCTACCATCGGGGATCATCATCTGACCCCCTACAGGTGGAATCGCAGGGGGAGACTGAGCCGATTGGTTTCGACTCACAATACTTCGCCGTCGCCGCCGCCGCCCCCATGTGCCCCGCCCCCGGTCGCCGCCCCCATGTGACCCCCCCCCCATTCTTCTGCCGACGCTCCTGGCATTAATTGTGAATCATTTCTGGATACAAGAAGAAGACATAAACAATTTAAATAACCATTATCTTTTAATGGAGAATATATTAACTAATTACTCCGGTCTGCATTGATTGAATATAGCCATTGTTGACTGTCTAGTGAATAATATGTATGCTGGGACTGTACTGGATTTGGCGGTATTTGTTCAAATAATCTAAAGTCTGATAGCCAATCATTGACGGACACATCGATGAAAATTCTATTGCCAAATTAAATTTGGTTAAAAAGGGACGTTTTGATCATTTAAGAGGTGAAGGAAAATTAATTATAAAAGTTGGCATTAAAACTAGTGCCAGGCGTTCTTCATTTGTCATCGGTTTTAAAATGAACTTCTGCACATGCGCAAAATGGCGTCCCAGTGTCGAAATGAAGCCAAGCTAGAAGAGAACATAATGTGAGCTTGTGGTGAAAGGACGCAGTTTGTGGTAGCCTCGGACCACTACCTAAATCTTGGTCCGAGAACAAGGTAAAAACTGTTAGATGATATTAATTGGAACTCTAGAACCGTCGGACAAAATATTTATGACATTTCATGAAAATGGGAACTAAGTTTGTGGATTTTTAAGAGGCCAAGTGTCGTCTGGCCGGATGCATTGAAATAACTTTCGATTCCAAAAGGACGCTATTCTTCCTTTATCAAGGCGTTTTCCTAGATTGTCTAATTTGTTCAATTTATATTTTTATGGGTCTATTATAATGTGGCCTAAGATTATTTTATATTCATAACACGCCTCCTATTATTTAAGCAGCGAAAACGAGTTGTTTTACTTCATCTTTCGAGATGTGTTTGGTTTCATTTTTAATCGTTTCATGCTGCTAATGTGAAATTAAATGATTTTAAGAATGTAATTGTTAGGATTTTGGCGTGGGGAACTTGATAGTTTTAATAATGACAAACGGCCCCTTGCTTTTCGTTTGTCTGAGATGGCATCTTTTGGTCTATTATGGACGCATAAGCACAGCATTCATGCTGGTTGCAAAACATTTTCGGAAGCCTATTTGAAAGAATGTAATGAGTAACCAATTGAAATGAATCGAAAAGAGACTGTAGTAGTTTCGGATAAGAATTAGAAAAGGTTTAATATGTGGTGATTTCTAAATCACGTAAATGTAACTTGTTTTAATTATACAGCGTTGCCATATAATTTGGGGTATAGCTTGGCCTCCATTTTGATATATAGTAGGAGTGCAGATTGGTGTTCCCTCCCATAGCCATTCGGCCTTGTATTCTTTTCCCTTGAAAATATATATTTATTTTACCTATTGCTGTTCGAGTCCATGTTTCATTGTGCGCATAGAATAATACTAGGTTAATTGTCTTCAGGCCACTTTGGCCTCAGGGTACCAAACCCTCCCTCCACTCAAATTTACCCGTACAATACTGAATATTAAAGCCATTTAATACTTGACCAATTTAGATGACAATCTAACCTTAAAAATCCTATGTCACAACAAGACAATTTACTCCCCCCCCCCCCAATTACTAAGCAACTTAAACATCAACCAATCATACATAAACACTCACCTGATTCATTTATACTGAATTAGCACACACGCAATTCGACATTTAACATCATTAAAAACACAATTACCGAACGTACATATAGACAGCAATTCGACCATTTTCCAGAATTAATTTAACGCAGAATAAGTTGACAATACCAAATTTTAATACTCTCACGGTCCAATTTAATTTGACAGAACTACCAACAGCGAAATAATTAACCCCCAGCTAAAGAAATGACAACAAAACTTGAAACGTTTGGCTTAACGAACAGCTGACAACTACCAATAATACCTCACACGTATTACGCACAGCAAATTGCAGAATTTCAGCCTTACATCACTAACAATTATTAAGAATAATTACAGATTTACCCCAAAGAACCTGCTGATGATAAATCCAAACACGCAATTCACATTTTCACTGACATCAGTTGTATAAAATAATAACTTGTCACAGACGTCGGCCATGATGGTTCAAAATCACTACGTGATTCAACAGGCGTGCACTAAACGCACATCAAAACAGACACTAAGTTATTCTTACTGGAAATACAAGTTTATCAATTTCAGCCTATTTTCAAGAGAATTTAAAACGTCACTAATTTAAATTTTACCAAAACTACTTCCAATCAGACAAACATTTTATTATTTCTAAACACGTGACACAATTTAGTCAAAACAACACTTCCCGAGGTGTACATTTAGCACAGGCGCAGTTAAAATTGAGCTGGACTATTTCCTACAAGAACAGAATGAATATACAACCACCCCAAAACCATACAAACAGCATATCAAAACTCACCACGTGTGAAATTCATTCAGCCGGTCAACTCGTCAATCTGGAAACGCAGCACGGCCATTACTCTCCCGTCAGTCCTGACTTTCGTCCAGCGCACGTGATCGCCACTTTCGGCTATCTGCTCGTCTTAACAGCTGACGACAGAATTGTTCATTTGGTCTTCGGTGTACACATCAGGTTATTTTACATGAAATCAAATCACAACATGTATTAGGTTCTGCTCTAATAACTAGCCTACCTATTGGAGAAAGAAAAATTAGTATGGAGGGCCCAATCTACATTAATTAAGTTACTGAATTTAATTTTAATTAATTACTGCGGAATTTAATTTTAATTAATTACTGCAATCAGTCAGCAGGAAAGATTATTTGCTAATGGCAAGATCACAGAGCAAAACCATGCTCTGCTACCATTGTAACAGGTAGCCTCATCCCCCCTTACCCTGTTTATTAGCCAAAATGATAATAATAATAATAATATTAGCATATCAAAATAAATGATCACATGACATTACCACACCCAGAATTAATAATAAAAAAACACATGAAAGGGCTAATTTAATTACTCGCTAGGTCAGCTGAGTTCACAGGCAAAAACCTAGTTGCGAATGTTCCGATTTGCTTGGTTTTCAAGAACACCCACATTTGATTTAGGAGAAAAGATAAGGCGGGACGAAGCATGTGTCAAGTCCAGCTTGTTGAGTGGAACGCTGGATGCGTACCTCAGCAGGCCATATTAAATTGACCCTGCCAAAGATGAAGAAGAAAAGGGGAATAATCTTCCTAGTGACTTCATGCAATAAATAACATGACAAATCAAAATAAGCTAACATGTATTGAACATTAAGATCAAACAAATTACAAGATAAACCTTCCACCACTTAATTAACTAACTGACAAATATGATCTAATTAAACACAAATGAATGACTTAGTTTTAAACAAACCAGACACTTGCCCGCTTGGCAACGTTTCACAGTTACATTTGAGGTTAAAACATGAATTTCAAAAAGGATCCGGAAGTAGAAGAAAAAAGAAAACAACATGAGAAAGGCAATGCCTTCTCAAAAAAACAATGCTGCGTCAAACAACCGAAACGCCCCTTAGTGGAACGGAAAGGTCTGACAACCTCCACAGTCCAGCATTGACCGTCCCGTCAAGGCTGTCTGACCAAGAATTAAAACCCACGAGGTTCCCATCCAGCTAACCGGAAATAGGGCAATAATAATACACCCTGCAGTAATTACATATAAAGGTATCACCAAAATATTACTAGACCCTCCAAAAGATTACATACTAAAGTGCTAAAATAGACTTTATCTAGTTAAGCTTACCGACCGCCGACACGCGGCCTTAAAATGACGTTACAAAATTTAGCAGTCAAAGTTTGTATTGATCGTCCTTGGTTATGCCCCTTAGTAATTAAATCATGATAGTACCACCTGCTGTCTTCGAACCCTCCGGGGAAAACTGCACACACGTTTTCCCCGGAGGCAAGTGCTCAAGAGTCTTTCTGTCAGCAAGGTTCCTCTCGTACTGTCTTTGAGTCACAGATTCCACCCTCGTATATCAGCGCATCCCCACCACAACCCTCCAGTAGTACCAACTGCGACCAGTAGCACAACCGGCCAAAACAAAGCCAGAGTTCAAGGTCTTGAGTGGGTACTATAGAATATCAGCCCATACAGGTTACTGCGTAGAAACCTTCTCGGAGTCGAGGCGTTACACAATGTCCTTTGTAAGATTTTCTCAGAATAAGAGCTTGGCGAATGCAGCTGACAGTAAATGTTCGCTTTTCCAAAGTTTGCAGACACAAGGGTCGATTTATCTCCCTTGAGAAGTGTCTATCACGATAAGCCTAAGTGACAGGACACACAAAGGCACAAATCCTGGCAGGAAGGGCTAGGCGATCCCATTTCAGCAGTAGCCAGGTGCCAGGTTGGTGAATGGAATTCTCAGAAGGGCCCTGGTGTATGCTCTCAAGATAATCTGGTCAGAGCTGGACCTCCTGCTGCGTCTCGAAGATAAGATGAACATGTACCGATTTGCAAAATTGGTACACAAGTAGTGAAAGATAAAATTCTTGTAGATTGAAATATTGATGCTTAACTGCTGACGCAAACAAAACGGGTTGTTATGGCCACCAAATGGCGGTCTTTCTGAATAAAATAATTCGGTGGTATACACTTGATTTGATCATATTTCGACAAAAATGTTTCTTAACGAAGGCAGCAACTGGAATTTTACTATGTAAGTCGTGATCTAATAAGGGGATGGCGGGTGGATTATAGACAGTGGAAGAGTAAGAAAATCTATTACAACATAATTTCCAGATTTATTTTTCATTATAAAAACTATATTGGCTAATTTCAATAGTTGAGGGAATTTAATCGTTGTTTCAGCGATCGTTCAGTGTTGTCAAATCTTTCAGATTAGTTATGACTAAAGTTCGGATGTTTAGGAAATGTCATTTTCTTTTCCTTCTCTACATTTTCATTAAAAACTGTAATAAAGCAGGAGTTCAATGTTCCTGATTCTTTTTATGTGGATTTTATAGAGCATATAAATGCGTATTTGGGTAATTTTCATGTTTATTGTCATATTTCATCAATATTAATGTCTTAAGGTCACACAGTATTTGGGTAATATTGTAGGGGTAGGTGGTGGTACCACTGGTCGCTGCAAGGTTTCTGTGCTTTAGCGCCGCTAAAAATTTAAAAACTTGCCAATTGTTGCAGACTATCAGAAAATATTTAACTGTAACTAAACTTGGTAGTATTTTTAACTTAGTGTATTTTCTTTCTCTTTTACATGAAGTGCGAATTGTGTCACGGTGTTAAACGCGAGAAAAGGTGAAGAATATACTGTTTTATGCGAGTCTCTTTAAACATTCTTTCATGAAAATTGGAGGAAAATATTTTTATCGTAGGCCTATTCATGAAATCAGCGTAGATTTTAACATTTTTTTAAATGTTTGTGGAATTAATCATAAACACAATATTTCACTACATTATTAGCTTTTGTTTTTAGAAAACATGTAAAAATATTAGGTCATACTGTGCGTCTTTTTGGATCATATTTCAGTATTTTTAGGGCATATTTTCCTGCATATTTCTCGTTTCTGTAGGTTTTATCCATTTGAACCTTAGTTACTTATGACCGACAATCGCACTGATCTGCTATCCAATCCGTGTCGGGGCTACCCTAACCAGCGCAGGTTTTTGCGGCATAGTGAGCTGTGTCCACTGCAGCGTGTCCTGCCACAGTTTCACTTCCCTGTAGCGTCCTGGCACGGGGCTTCACACTCTCTCCTCGCTCAAAAACACTCGGTACGGTACACGATCAAAGTGACCCACATTACTACGGACAGACTGAACGATAACAAACTGTTATCAAGAGCCGTACCATAAACACTGCTCTTCAAGAATTGTTATTGCTGACGCGTGTCACAAGCACCGACAGGGTTGTTATCAGTGTTTTCGTGAAGACTGAGTTTACCCGGTTCCAGTCCTCATGTAAGATACTGACAGAGCCGGGAATGTAACCCGGGGCCTCCTAGGTAGAGAAAAGCGCTGCCATCCAAACATCACGGGAAAGGCATTTTTAACATTTTATTATTAGAGTGCCATATCCCGTCAAGGGACGTAGGCGACCTGAATTAGAGGCCTTGGCTTCGTCAAGGGATCACTAACCGGGTATCCCGAGCCGGAGTTTGCGTGTGGTAGGTTGGCCAGTTCCTTTCCACTCCTCCTGCTGCCATAGCATCCAGCAGGTTCCCATTTTGCATCACGAGGCTGGGAGACCCAGTACCAGACCATCCCAAGACTTTTAAATTCTTGGCAAAGCCGGGGATCAAACCCGGTACCTCGGGGGTGACAGCCAACAATGCTAGCCACTGCGCTTTCTACCAGAATTAAAATTCTCTTTGTCAAAGCTAGGAATCGAACCTTATTAGTCTGTGCGATGAATTTCTACTTGTGTAATTACTTCATGCATAAAATCGTCTCTTATATTAGCCAGCAAAGCTTCCGTGGCTTAGGCGGCAGCACGCCGGCCTCTTACCGCTGGGTCCGTTGTTCAAATCCCGGTCACTCCATGTGAGATCTGTGCTGGACAAAACAGAGGCAGCCAGGTTTTTCTCCGGGTACTCCGGTTTTCCCTTTCAAAATTTCATTCCAGCAACACTCCCCACTATAATTTCATTTCATCTGCCATTCATTTAATCATTGCCCCAGAGGAGTGCGTCAGGCCTCGGCAGCCGGTACAGTTCATATCCTCGCCGCTAGATGGGGGCTTCATTCATTCCATTCCTGCCCTGGTCGGAGACTGAAAGCAGGCTGTGGATTTTCATTTCATTTTTCATATTAGCCAGCAAAGTGTTATTAATGAAATAAATTGCACTGATTAAGAGGTAAGGCGCTTCCACCGAACAAGCGATCTATTCAGCGGCACGAGTTGTACCTACCTAGCAATCTCCTCCTCCTCCTTCCGTCCTCGGAATTTTATTCTATTTATATTACTTTTTTTTAACTGTTCCACTTTTTTTGCCGGTCAGTGTATATACCATAGTAAGTGTGCTCCACCAATTTCATTATTAATTTAAGTTGATTAAAAATTTGCGGAGTTTAAACATTCAATAAACTAAAATGTTGATGAAAAGGTCTTGGTCTGAGAGGTGCAGGAAGTTAGCGTATTTTACAGCGGCCAGGTCGCTAATTAACACAGCCTGATCATCGACCATCGCTCATATCATGTGCACCGCCAAAATTGAACAAGCCGCATCCATTTAACATTCAGGGACTATTCTCTCTTTAAATGCAATCTGTCCGTCCGGTCCATCCTTCTACTCATCCACCCTCCAATCCATACTAAACATTACCGTACCCTTAATATTTATTAACTCATTCATTCAATCATTCATTCAGTCATTTCATCATTGATTTATTCATTCAATTATTTATTCATTAATTGATTTATTTGATCATTCACTTGTTTCTTTGTTTAGTTATTTATTTAATTATAAATTCAATTATTTATTCCTTATTTATTTATTCATTTAAACATTCATTCATTTATATATGTATTTATTATTTTTATTTATTGATGAGTGAAGCCTCCGTGGCTTAGGCGGCAGCACGCCGGCCTCTCACCGCTGAGTCCGTGGTTCAAATCCCGGTCACTCCATGTGAGATCTGTGCTGGACAAAACGGAGGCAGACAGATTTTTCTCCGGGTACTCCGGTTTTCCCTGTCAACATTTCATTCCAGCAACACTCTCCACTATCATTTCATTTCATCTGTCATTCATTTAATCATTGCCCCAGAGGAGTGCGTCAGGCTTCGGCAGCCGGCACAGTTCATATCCTCGCCGCTAGATGGGGGCTTCATTCATTCCATTCCTGACCCGGTCGGAGACTGGAAGCAGGCTGTGGATTTTCATTTTTCATTTATTGATGAGTAACATCTTTCCACTCGGTTGTTGGATATTTCTGTGGGAGTGATTTTGAAAAATGGGACGGAAGTGGATCGGACAGAAGTGTGTAAGAGGCACTGCCAGCTGGATCGCATCCCTCCTGGCTGCTAAAGCCTGGAGGAATGCGATCCAGCTGGCAGTGGTAAGAGGAAACAATGAGCACGTGGTGGCGGAGATTAGTACCAGGACGTACTATCAGCCATGTGGAATGTATATCGTTTACGGGTTACTTCAAGTTTTGGAGGCGCCATAAGAGATATTCATGCAATATATAATCTCCAAGTTGTCGTTGTTTGGTTTGAAAATATTCCTTATACAGTGGAACGTGGCTAATTCGAACGTCTATAATTCGAAATCTTCTTTAATTCGATTTTTTCTCTTGGTCCCTAGCATTTTATATACAATCAATGCTAAAAAATCGTGGTTAATTCGAATTATATTTTGGATAATTCGAAGTTTTTACGTGTAAAATGCCGACCGGACGAAAATGTCTCAGTTTGTGGTGAGCTGACCGACGCACAAATTATCGCCGATGTACTGAACTCCGAAAAACAAGATGGCGACGATGCATCTGGCGATGAACTCGTGGAGGAAGTTCCCGAAAAAACTGCCCCGAGTGCAGCCCAAGCAACAAACCACATCACATAACTTAGACGTTATTTTTTTTAAGTAGAAATGATGTAAGTAATTCTGTTTCCGTTCATTCAATTTGTTAGATTCTTTTGTGATGGCCGAGAACTTAATTGTAGGAAACAGGTAAAAATCTCAAACTTTTTGAAAAACAGTAGATTTCTCTAATACTTAACTAGATTGCTAGATTCCTACTGTCGTTAAATAGGTGAATAGTACATTTTGGTTTTATTTTATCATTTGTATTCACGATACAGTCATTACACAGCACCGTTGTCTATTAATCTGCTTTGTTGAACGTAAATCATTATGTAAAATATGTAATACAATATATTTTCTCTACCCTTTTCAAAGAACTTTCTTCATTCGAATGTTTGGATAATTCGAATATTTTTACTGGTCCCTTGAGCTTCGAATTATCCAAGTTCCACTGTATCATATTTGCTGAAAAAAATTATGATTTATTAAGAGTCTGTTTTTCAATCTCTGGATAAAAGTGATGGACATCCAGTTCCCGAGTAACTTTGCTCAACACTTTTATTCTGAACGGTAAACGCTCATGCGATAGTAGGATAACACGTCAGATGTTACACATCATACGCGACTGCTGTAAGGCTCGTATCTTTTTATTTACTTGTCCATGCATTTACTTATTCATTCATTCATTTATTATATCCTAACTTGTTCATTTAATAATTAATTTATTTGTTTGTCTGTTCGTTTTTTTATTATTTATAAAAATTTTCGAATTTCCAACTTCCAATTTTTTGATATTTTCAATTTTTGTTTTCATTTTTCAAGGAAATCCAATGAGCGTCATTAAGTCTCATTTAGTACTTTTGAATGCATTGACTGTCATTCATTCATTCATTCATTCATTCATTCATTAGCTTGCCACGGTGGGTGAGTGGTTAACTGGATTACTAACCCCAAGCTTGTAGGTTCGCCCCTGGCCGTGGTAAGTGATTTTTGAAAGGCGGCAAAAATACGATACGCATGTCATACGATGTTGGCATGTTAAAAAACCCATTTGAATTCAGTAGGCCGTGTTCATAATGGCAAAATTAATCTCGGGGGTTTCCGCCAACACAAAGTTCCTCATTTCTCTACTAGAAAGCGCTATAGTGTTTAAGGAGCTTGGATATCTAACTTCCTTGACTTTCATAGTGCTTCAAGGAACAACGAAATTCGACATGCAAGCTACCCTTTGGGTGTCAAATAACAAAGCTTGCACCCGGCAGCCGAGGCCATACGATATTATTATTATTCATTCATTTCGGTGTCAGGTCAACATTTCCAAAAAACTGCAGCTGCGATGGCCTTGTTACTTCCTCTTCCATTGTGCATGGGTTCTCCAGGAGGGGGCAGATAAGTAGGTGGCTTGGGTCTGGTTCAGCTCCACATTCACAAGAGGTGTCTGCATCTGCTGGAAGGATCCCCCATTTTTGCAGGTTGGTCTTGCATCGAGGGACACCCAATCTTAAGCGGTTGAGGGACCTCCACACACGATAAGGTAGGTCGGTGCTATTTGGTGGCATAGCCTATCTGTGGGCAGTGAGCTCCTCCATCAGTTGAGACGAGTTTTCTCTGGTGTTCTCTCCAGCGGCAGAGTCCTATTGACTGTCATGCTGTGCATTATTTAACACTGACGTAGGGTGTTGCTCGCGTGTGAGGTACAGAAGCTACTTGCTAAGTATCTGTTTTATACAAACCATTTTCGTTTTCATCCCTGGCAGTGGGCTGTTTTTATCTTCATCCTTTCATTTCATAACATTTCATTTCATTAGGGGACGATAACCCAGATGTTATGCCACTTTAAATAAAAATTATGAACATCATCATCAACCATCCTAGAAATGATTCCCCACATCTTCTCCAGACAAATTCTGAGATAATTCCTAACTTAAGACCATGGCCACCTCCTTCCCCATACTAAACCCAATTGCAAAGACATACACTACTACAAATACGTCACAAAACTCCTAAACTAATCACGAAACACAACCTATCGCAAGTACGGAAACTTCTGGGGAATGTCCGTCAAAGACGTCGTATCTTTTTATTTACTTGTCCATGCATTTACTTATTCATTCATTGATGATGATGTTCATAATTTTTATTTAAAGAGGTGTCGTAGCCAGGGAATCACCCCGCTGTTTTCAGGTTCGCTGGCCCTCTTGCTCGACGCACAGCTATGAGGGCAGGTTACACAACGGATATCGATAACAGCAAGGGTCATTGCACATTTCCGGCAACAAAGCCTTTGATAACACCATTGGAGGTGATTCGGCGTGATATTTCCCGTCCAAGTGAAAGTACTGTGCGATGGCGTCTCGTATAGTATATGATTGATTGCACACAGTTGTGTGTAACCTACACACATCAAAAAAGGTTTTGCATCACCTCGGTTCCCAGATCTCCGGCATATAGACGTTGACTGTGTATATTGTATCCAAGATACAGTCCCTTTGACTGTTCATAGATGTCACTAAAACTGCTCAAAGATGTAAACAACCATGCATGAGCAGGGCCTATTAGACGGAGGGGGTTAGACAGCCGATCAGTTCCAGTCATTCCACCAGGACGAAGGTACGCTGCTCATGTTGTCTGTAGTTCTACCATGCCTAGAAGGTCAATACCGCAGTTCGATCGCGTTCGCATTGTTACTTTGTGTCAAGAAGGGCTCTCAACAAGGGAAGTTTCCAGGCGTCTCAGAGTGAACCAAAGCGATGTTGTTCGGACATGGAGGAGGTACAGAGATACAGGAACTGTCGATGACAGGCCTCGCTCAGGCCGCCCAAGGGCTACTACTGTAGTGGATGACCGCTACTTACGGATTGCCGCTCGGAGGAACCCTGACAGCAATGCCACCATGTTGAATAATGCGTTTCGTTCAGCCACAGGACGTCGTGTTTCAACTCAAACTGTGCGCAATAGGCTGCATGATGCGCAACTTCACTCCCGACGTCCATGGCGAGGTCCAGCTTTGCAACCCCGACACCATGCAGCGCGGTACAGATGGGCCCAACAACATGCTGAATGGACCCCACGGAATTGGCATCACGTTCTCTTCACCGATGAGTGTCGCATATGCCTTCAACCAGACAATCGTCGGAGACGTGTTTGGAGGCACCCTGGTCAGGCTGAACGTCTTAGACACACTGTCCAGCGAGTGCAGCAAGGTGGTGGTTCCCTGATGTTTTGGGGTGGCATTATGTGGGGCCGACGTACGCCACTGGTGGTCATGGAAGGCTCCGAAACGGCTTTACGATACCTGAATGACATCCTCCGACCCATAGTGCAACCATATCGGCAGAATATTGGAGAGGCATTTGTCTTCATGGACGACAATTCTCGACCTCATCGTGCACATCTTGTGAATGCGTTCCTTCAAGATAACGACATCGCTCGACTACAGTGGCCAGCATGTTCGCCAGACATGAACCCTATCGAACATGCCTGGGATATGTTGAAAAGGGCTGTTTATGGACGTCTTGACCCACCAACCACTCTGAGAGATTTACGCCGAATTGTCGTTGAGGAGTGGGACAATTTGGACCAACAGTGTGTTGATGAACTTGTGGATAGTATGCCACGGCGAATACAGGCATGCATCAATGCAAGAGGACGTGCTACTGGGTATTAGAGGTAGTGGTGTGTACTGCAATCTGGACCACAAATGCTGAAAGTCTAGCTGTATGATGGTACAACATGCAATGTGTGGGTCTCATGAGCAATAAAACGAGCTGAAATGTTGTTTGTGTTGATCTCTATTCCCTTTGTATTTAACGGTTCCGGAACTCTTGGAACCGAGGTGATGCAAAACTTTTTTTGATGTGTGTACATATTACGTGACTGTTATTGAACTGCTTTCTTTATTTTGTCTCCGGTACATCACCTCATGGTATAGTATAGTGATGATGGTCATAGTTGTAGTTTCAAGGGGCCTAACATCTAGGTTATCGGCCCCTAATGGTTTGGGTGCTAGTGAAAATGAAAGATGATCAAATGAAACCAACAAC
This sequence comes from Meconema thalassinum, assembly GCA_946902985.2. Classification (NCBI taxonomy): domain Eukaryota; kingdom Metazoa; phylum Arthropoda; class Insecta; order Orthoptera; family Tettigoniidae; genus Meconema; species Meconema thalassinum. The sequence goes on from OX336392.1 coordinate 29,046,818, forward strand.
TCTCTTACAAACTAGAAGAGGAAGTGGGAAACAACAAGGAGAACAATGTAAATAAAAGACAGGAGGAAAGGAAATGTCCTCAACCCTCGAAGAATGAGAATTGAGGGACATGGAAGTAAGGAGAGTCAAGAAAGGCACAGCGAAAAGAGGAGATGGCCCACCCCAAAGGCAATGGAAGAAGGAGAAAAACCGGACCCAGCTCAGGAATCCCTCGGGGTCTCCAAATCCCGAACTCACCAGCCGTGAGCCCTTGATGGTGTAGCAATATCCAGGGTGCACCAGAAGTGGTGGGGCTACACACACCCTGCCTCCTTGAGGGCCTTGAGCAAAACGCAGGAGATATAATGAAAAGAAAACAAGAGGTCTGACCCCCCGAAGAATGAGGGATCAGGAAAGATGAGACAAGGGCCAATTAAGGCGGGAAATAAAGAGACTCCCTAGGCCTCGGATACCCTAATACCGTTGAGGTCGGAAGAGAGGCCGATAGGAAAGAAGACGGAGATGAGCCCAGCCCAAGTAAGTGGAAGCAATGCCGGACTCAGCTGGGATCCTGTGGTCGCCAACCCACGTCCCACCAGATGTGAGCCCCTGGGGTGAAACTATTCAAGGATTCATGAACTGTTGTTGTTGTTTGAGTCTTCGGTCTTTTGGCTGGTTTGATGCAGCTCACAAATGCTCCATGTCCGGAGCTAATCGTTTCATCTTTACATAGCTACCACACCCTACATTCGAGGCAATCTGTTTAACATATTCTATCGTTAGCCTACCCCTACAGTTCTTGTCCTCTACCCTTCCTTCCATAACTAAGCTTCTTATTCCTGGGTGTCTTAGTATGTGTCCTACCAACCTATCTCTTCTCCTCATTACCAGTCACCAGAAACATCTCTCCATGGTCAAATAAAATGATTTTGAATAAAAAATTGTGATTGATTTCAATTCTTTATTTGATTGTAATAATTTGCACACTACTGTACATACATTTTCATTTGAGGCTGTTTTGCCTTTCAGAGTCCAGTCCAGTCTGCAAGCCTCTGTTTGCGAACCAGTCACCTCCATGATCCCCTATTAGCAGTTAGCACTCCTCCTACACCTCTCACTTTGAAATAGTTCAACACTGAATCTAACCATCGCCATCCCATCTGTTTGTCCCAGCAATCATCAATAAGGTAGAGGAAGAGGCCAGAGTCAGAAAAGGAGTTAGACAAGGATGTCCCCTATCTCCGTATTTATTTAATTTGTTCATTGAAGAAGCTATTCAGATCATGAAGGAGCAGGCAAAGCGAATAAAAGCAAATGGGGAAAGGATACATTGTATCAGATTTGCTGATGACATCGTAATAGTTACAGACTCTGAAAAACAAATGAATAAAATGCTGCAAGTCCTATCAGACACACTTAAACTATGGAACTTAAAAGTGAACAAACGGAAAACGAAAGTAATGGTAGTTCGGAGAAATACGGAAGAAATTAAGACCAATATAAAAATTGATGACTTGAGAATTGAACAAGTGAAACAATGTAGTTATCTCGGTAGTGTAATCACAGCTTAATGGAAGTGAAGAGAAGGATTGCATTGGCAAAACATTTTATCCAGTAATCATATGAATATAGATGTAAGAAACTCCTTCGCAAAATCATTTTTATGGAGTACACTGCTCTATGGAAGTGAACGTTGGACTCTGGGTAAATAGAAAAAGAATCGACTTGAAGCTGCTGAGATCTGGATATGTCGGAAAATGACAAGAATGAGCTGATGGAAAGAAAAACCAACCTGGAAGTCTTAAGGGAAGTCAAAGAAGAGAGAAGATTAATGAAGGAAATGGGAAAGAGAGAAATACAATGTATTGGACATGTCATCAGACTCAACACTTTCATCGTTAACATTCTTGAAGGGAAAATGCTCGGAAAGAAAGGAAGAGGACGGCCTAGGACGAAGTATTTGGAAGACATCCAGAATAGAATGGGATGTGACAATTACATGGAACTGAGACGAACCGCCAACGACAGAAGAGTGTGGTTGCATTAGCCTTTACAATATGATGATGAATTATTCGTGCTGCCCTCAGATCAGTTACCTCTAGCTTATATATCAGCTATCCGGAATATACCCAGCTTTCACTTCCATACAGGAAGGTCGGGAGAGTTTCGTGGCTACACTAACTTCCTTCTTACAGAATACTGTAGATCGCAACTGAGAACTCACTGCATTGGCTTTTGTACCCCTCAACCCTATAATTTTCCCCATACTGTGACCATCCTTAGAAAATACCCAGCCCAAGCACAACCCTGGACAGGTGGCCCTCGTTGATGAAACGTGAGAGGTGGCGCGGGGTACTTTCTGACCCCTATGACGGAACTTGCTCTGATAACAACATTACTAAGTTCTATGTATCATACATTGATGTATTTGGTTTATTAACTCAATTGCATGATATGTTATTGAAAATAAATGCATATTAACTGCATGGCATAGGTTACCAAACAACATACATGAATCCATATATACCACAGTCGTCCGCGGTTCGATTCCCGGCTCTGCCACGAAATTTGAAAAGTGGTATGAGGACTGGAACGGGATCTACTCAGTCTCGGTTGGTCCAAATGAGTAGACGGGTTTCTATTCCCACCTCAGCCATCCTCGAAGTTGTTTTTCGTGGTTTCCCCACTTCGTCTCCGGGCAAATGTTGGGATGGTAGCTACCGTCAGGCCACGGCCGCCTCCTTCCCTCTTCCTTGTCTATCCCTCCCATTCTTCCCATCCCGCCACATCGCTCATGAGGCCCCCTGGGCGAGGCACTAGTCCCGCTTCCCCAGTTGTATCCCCCGACTCGATGTCAAGCTCCAGGACACTGCCCGTAGAGGCGGTAAAGGTGGGATCCCTCACAGAGTCCGGGGGACTGACTACGAAAACAGAAAATATATTAATATACCGTATATACACCCAACGGTGTTAAGGTCATCTCAAACGAATGGATGTAAACAGGCTGACTAAACAGATTCTTCAATTTTTTTATATTCCAAACCCAAAACCACAATGCCCTGGTTTATAAATACTAGAGACGACCTCAAAATGCTGCATCTAAAACCCGACGCAAAAATATACTGATTAATGGGCTAACCCGAGATGAGACACCAAGACCCAAAAGGAGGCAAGGTATATCACCTGGACAGCGGAGCGCAAGATGGCCCACTCACAGAGAATCAGGGATTTCTGGGCTCAGAGGAAAGCGAAGATTATTGCCAAGTGTAGCAAGATTTGATGTGGTCCTAAATGGCCTCAACGAATTATATATATATATAGGCCTACACCCAACGAGTACATGGAGCTAATTATTACGATGAGCCCAGCAGCTAAATGAAACACCAAGGAACCATCCAACCAATATTTACAAAACTTTCGAAAAAGCAGGCTTTCAATAAATCAACTACAAGGTTATTACAAATGATTGAAGCGATTCCACAGCTCTACAATAACTTTATTACTTGACATATTGTCACAAGACGTTGCACACACATAGAAAAACTCAAAGAGTTTATTTGTGACATTTACAAATGTTCGATATGTGCCCCCTTAGTGATTCTGCAGACATGAAGCCGATTATCAAGTTCTTCCCACACTCCGCGCAGTAAGTCCCTATCAATGTTTATAAGCACTGTTGATGCGAGCTCGCAGATTTGCCGGTAGAGATGTAACGAGCCGGAGGCTGTAATGCGCAAACCGGTGACGACATCGGCTAATCGTGGCGTGTGTAACGAGGTGTGGTTCCGACCAGAGCGTGGATGGTCACAGCCCGTCGCTAGAGGCCACGCGTGCACATCACGTGACGATGATGTGGTTCTCTAACACGCACCGCTGGACAATAATCCATCTTTCAAAGAATGAACACCTTTCACTGCAATGTTACTGACCTCAGACTAACGACAAGGTCTCTAAGTTTAGAAACAAGTACACACTAACAAAATAAATTTGCGCCAGGTCACAAAAGACCCCGCGCCACCCCTCCGGGGGTAAAATGTTCCACCTACTCCAAATTAGTTCCTTTTACGAGGGCAGATCAAAAAGTAAGTTGCACTTCCCAGTTATGGCCATTTATTACACCACCTATACAACAGGCCTATAACGACATACAATGTGACGTCACTTTTCCAGATAGTTTCCAAGAGACTCCAAACATTTCTGCGAACGCACAACCAACTTGTCGATGCCGGATGCATAGAAAGTTCCTCCAGCGTTCTGCAACCACACGGAGCCAGCGGCCTTCACCTCCTCATCGGTTCTGAAACGTCGACCACCATTTTGAGCTTACCGAACAGATGAAAGTCACATGGTGCTAGGTCGGGATTGAACCCGCGACCTTGGGCATAGAAGCTCAGCATGCTACCAACTACGCCACCGAAATCGCTTTCAAGAAATGATCCATGTATAAAATAAACATTAGTTACCTGACTCCTGTAACAGCCTTGAACCATGAACTCATCCTACCATCAACCCTCACTGTTGCTTCATCATAAATATAAACACTTTTGATGGCCTATAGATACCATAATCCCTCTGCACTGGCCAGTGGAATAAACGCCGTGCCCATGCGAGATCTCGTGGTCATCAACCCACGTCCCATTAGTTGTGAGTCCTTATGGGGACGCATGGTGGGAAATTGGAACTGGGTTCATTGGTTTACAACCCCTGCATGCCCCTACGACACGTAGGAACAGAGCATTGCACTCCGCAGCGAATGGGGGTTATTCTCAATAGGTGCTGGCCGGACTTGAACTCCACATTTCTTCAGCTATTGTGCACCAAGGGTCGGAAAGGGCCTAGCAGGTAGAAAGGTTGATGGCCCTTACAAACCATTGTGAAGGTCGACACGGCAATAGCATTTCCATGCTTTTCGAAGGGCACACCTACATACAATATAGAACTGGCAAATTTTGGAGAAAGCGTGAAGTATGGATGTGGGTCGCATTGTATAACGGAGGTTTTATCTTGGACGCGTGGGAGAGAAGCGAAATGCAAGATCAATGAACGCTGAAATACCCAAGTCAATGGATATCATTATATAACTTACTGTAGTAGGTTGAAGTCTAAATGCTATTAAACAAAACCGCCAACAGTAAATAAATAATTATAAGTTGTTAAATGTTGGTTTGTTGGTTCCTCAGTTTAGGGGCTGCGACAACGCGGTCATGTAGCCCCGTGTACTTTGGGTGTGTGTAGAATCTGCCTGATAACCGGTGTTAATTGTGATGGCAGTATTAGTGTGTGTTATCTGCAATTCAAGTTAGGTCTGCAGACGAATAATTTTTTTCAAGTAGTTCCTACTTTTGCTACCAAATGCTACCGTCCACGAAAACTAGCGGCAAACATGGCTTTTTTTTTTTTAAGCGTATGGCTTTTAGTGCCGGGAGTGTCCGAGGACATGTTCGGCTCGCCAGTTGTGCAGCTGCTTCGAGACGGACACCCAATGGGTGAGCTACAAGAACCGTTGGGGAGGGAAGGAGGGAAGTTGGAATGTAAGGATGAGGAGTTGGAAAGTAGCGGCTGTGGCCTATAGTTAGGGATCAACCCCGGCATTTGCCTGGAAGGAAGATGGGAAACCACAGAAGACCATCTTCAAGCTCGCCGGCGGGGGGATTCGAACCTCCTCGCCTCCCGGATGTGAGCGACTGCCATTAGTCATGCCGTAACCACCACGGCCAACTCACCCGGTATGGCTACTAGATGCCATTGCAACAAGCACCTTGCGACGAACGTTGGAACTAATGGACCGTTAATCAAATCTACAAATTTTGCTTCACACAATTGAAGTTAGTGGAAGGTTCTTTCACATGCCGTAAATCTATGACATGGAACCGCCGGCTTTACTTCGCCGCCGAAGGAAGGCATACTGAGGGATTTATAACGCTCTTAAAAAATCCAACCACTTCGGCCGGGTTTGAACCCGCGACCTTGAGCTTAGAAAATTAACAGCATTACGTGCAGCGGCGGAACTAGGATTAGCTTCTGGAGGGGGATGAGCAGAGACAAATCGGAACTAATTGAGTTTTAGGTTTTGTGTTTGTTGTTTTCAACTATTTCTTATTCTTTTGCTTTGTGTCCTTTGTTTTGTGTCTCTTTTCTGCTTTTGCTTTTCATTTTGAATTTTTTGCTTTGTTTTTTGCTTTTGATTTTGTGTTTTTTTGTTGTTTATAATTTTGATTTTGTATTTTCCATGTTATTTGTTTTTGATTTTGTTTTCTCCTTTTGCTCTTGTTTTGAATTTTTGCTTTTGTTTTTGAATTTGTTTCCTGATTTTGCTTTTGTTTTTGTATTTTGTTTTTATTTTTTTATTTTTTTATGAATTTTGTTGTTTGCTTTGTGTTTTTGTTTTTGTTTTTTTGTGTTTGTTCTATGCTCATGCTTTTTAATTTTGCTTTTTTGTTTTTGATTTTGTGTTTGTTTTCTGCTTTTGCTTTCGTTTTTGCTTCCTGGTTTGGTCATGTGTTTGTTTTTGTTTTGTGTGGGCGGCAAAATTAGACAATGAATGAAAGCAAACCTACACGTTTTCATGTAGCATTTGGTACGTCTTATTTTCTTAACACCAAATCTTGAATATAAAACTGAAAGTCTGTTTGTGTGTGTGTTTGTTCTCTACACCGCTCCACCAATCTCAACCAAATTTTGCATACACATATTTCAGGACCCAGAATAAACCGCTGACTACACGAATTTTCGATAGTCTTTCTCATTCTTCTAATTTCGGCCTTTTGGCATTCGAGAAAAGGCTAATTAAGTCAGAAAATTAACTGGTGAAGGAATAGCAAGGCCGGCCATCTCCATGGCAACAGTAGCTCAAGACGTGAACACCAAGTTTCCATCCATCTCCGTAAGAGGCCAATCCACTCCATTCTTTTCATCTAAAACACGATAAGAACATTAGGAATCTGAACGCCATAAAATTCTGTAACCGTATATATTATTTTATTAACAGGGGTCGTTGTAGGGAATTGAAATTAAAATGAAATGCATTGGCTAACCCGGCATGTGGCGTAATAGTTTTATTAAATTTTAGCATACGCGAATGATTGATTCCATATCTTGTATTATATAGTCTACTAGCAGTAGTACCCGGCTTCGCCCGGTGGAATGATGATAATGTTTTAAGGTCTCCTTAGAAATATAATGGACTTAAAATCTAAGTCATTTGCCCCCAAAGACAATGAGGGAGTAATATCTAGGTCATTTGCCCTTTTGATAAGGATGATAATAAAAACTACTGTTGAATTGACACGTCAAACTTACAAACTACCGTAATAGAAATACATATTTCAAAATTCACAGGCGAGGAAGACTTATTGTGTGTGGTGATTAATGGTGTAATGGGCGTAACATCTACTGTAGGTCATTTGCTCTTATGATGAGGATGATAAGGGAAACTACTACCGGTATTGAATTGACACTTCAACGTATAATGTACACAATGCACTGTAATAAAAATAACTATATGGCGGCTTCGGTGGCGTATTTGGTAGCATGCTGAGCTTCTATGCCCAAGATAGCGGGTTGAAACCCGGCCGAAGCCGTCGGATATTTTAAGAGCGTTAAAAATCCGTCAGTATGCCTTTCTTCGGAGGGGAAGTAAAGCCGGCGGTCCCATGTCAGATTTATGGCATGTTAAAGAACCTTCCACTAATTACACCTGTGTGAAGCTGAATTGGATAGGTAAACAACGCGCACAGATGTCTACGTCCGTTGCCAAGAGCCGACGGCAGTGGCGTCTAGTAGCTAAGTTCCGAACTTGGCCTAGTAGTCGTTGACGGTGGCGCTTGGCGGCAAAAGTACGAACTATTTGAAGAATTCTAAGTTGCAGTTTGTACTTAAATTAAAAAACAGATAACACACACTAATACAGTCATCACAATTAACACCGGTTATCAGACAGATTCTACACACACCCAAAGTACACGGGGCTACATGACTGCGTTGTCGCAGCCCCTAAACTTAAGAACCAACCAACCAAAAATAAATATTTTAAAAATCACAGTCGAGAAAGACTTTATGGGGCGGTGATTATTGGTATGATGCGCGTAACATCTAGGTCATTTGCACTTATGATGATAATAATAAGGTAATGACAAAATGTCTACTAAACGAACATGGTGTTATTTTAAAACTGATATAGGTAATTCAGGTGTCTAGCTTCGATGTCTTCCAAAGTCTCAACCTTATTTTCTGGCTTAGGCCTGTACTGGATGCGTCTAGTGAAAGAGCGTAACTGCTCGGCAAAGACAAAGAATATAGGTCCAAGCTGCACGAACCTGAGATGATCGCAGATGATGACGAAATATGATGACACACGTTCGGGGTTCCCCGTCCTATACAGATTGACCGGGAATCACTCACTGTTTCGCAACGGCCCTGTGCTGGCATCAGCATAGACAGCAGGAGATAACACGGCGGGCTCTGGAAAGTACACTCAAGTCACCTCGCGATGAATCAGCAAGCTATTCTCACAACTGACCCCCCCCCCCCAGGGTCTCACAACTTTGTGGGACGTGGGTTGGCGACCACGGAACCCCAGCTGAGTCTGGCATCGCTTCTACTTCCTGGTGCCGGGCTCATTTCAGTTCTCTTTCCTGTCGGCCTCCCTTGGTCAACTCTTGTTCTCTTCCGACCCAGACTGTATTAGGGTATCCGAGGGCTAGGGAGTCTTTCAATTTCCCGCCTTAATTGGCTTTGTCTCATCTTTCCTGATACCCTCATTCTTCGAGGGGTCTGCCTTCTTTTCCTTTTTCATAATATCTCCTGTCTTCTGCTCAAGGCCCTCAAAGAGGCAGGGTGTGTGTAGACCCACCACTTCTGGTACACCCTCAAGGGCTCATGACTGGTGAGTTAGGAAGCTGGCAACCCCGAGGAATTCCTGAGCTACATGCAGGGAATTGAGTGGTAGACCTATGTCAGAAATTTCAAGTGGACAGTGTTACGCATCGGGTTCCAAAGGGTAAGTAAGTATACACACTTTGTTTTCGATCGGTGAACGATGTAGATTTGTACCAAAGGGCCTTAATGCGGGAAATGGAGTGGTCTATCCGAAATTTCGAGTGAACAGTGTTACTCGTCGAGTTCCAAACGGTAATTATGTAAAATCTGGTTGAGATCGGTGAAAGTGTGTAGTTTTGTGCCAAGGGCCAAAATGCAGGGAATGGAGTGGCCTGTCCAAATTTTAAAGTGGACAGTGTTACTCATCATCATCATCATCATCTTGTACAGTTTCCAGCCCCAGGCTGGGTCTGTTTGGAACATCGGGTTACTCATCGGGTTCCAAAGGGTAAGTATACACATTTTGTTTTCGATCGGTGAACGATGTAGATTTGTGCCAAAGGGCCTAAATGCGTGAAATGGAGTGGTCTGTCCGAAATTTCGAGTGGACAGTGTTACTCGTCGAGTTCCAAAGGGTAATTATGTAAAATCTGGTTGAGATCGGTGAAACGGTGTAGTTTTCTGCCAAAGGGCCAAAAAGCAGGGAATAGTGTGGTCTGTCCGAAATTTAAAGTGAACAGTGTTACTTGTCGCGTTCTACGGGTAAGTATATAAAATTGGGGTCAGATCGGTGAAACGGTGTAGATTTGTGCCAAACAGCCTAAATGCAAGGGATGGAGTGGCCTCGCCGCAATTTCAAGCAGACAGTGTTAGTCGCAGTGTTCCAAAGGGTAAATATACAAATTTTGGTTGAGATCGGTGAAACGGTGTAGATTTGGGACATAGGGCCTAAATGCAGGGAATGGAGTGGTCTGTCCGCAATTTCAAGCAGACAGTGTTACTCGTTGGGTACCAAAGGGTAAGTTTCCGAATATTGGTTCTTATCGGTGAAACGGTGTAGATTTGTGCCAAAGTGCCTAAATGCAGGGAATGGGGTGGTCTGTCCGAAATTTTAAGTGGACAGTGTTACTCGCAGGGTTCCAAAGGGTAAGTATACAAAGTTTGGTTCAGATCGGTGAAACGGTGTAGATTTGTGCCAAAGGGCCTAAATGCAGGGGATGGAGTAGCCTCTCCGCAATTTCAAGCAGACAGTGTTAGTCGCAGAGTTCCAAAGGGTAAATATACAAATTTTGGTTGAGATCGGTGGAACGGTGTAGATTTGGGCCAAAGGGCCTAAATGCAGGGAATGGAGTGGTCTGTCCGCAATTTCAAGCAGACAGTGTTACTCGCACGGTTCCAAAGGGTAAGTATACACATTTTGGTTCAGATCGGTGAAACGGTGTAGATTTGTGCAAAAAGGGCCTAAATGCAGGGAATGGCGTGGTCTGTCCGAAATTTCAAGCAGACAGTGTTACTCGCAGGGTTCCAAAGGGTAAATATACAAATTTTGGTTGAGATCGGTGAAACGGTGTGGATTTGGACCAAAGGGCCTAAATGCAGGGAATGGGGTGGTCTGTCCGAAATTTCAAGTGGACAGTGTTACTCGCAGGGTTCCAAAGGTTAAATATACAACTTTTGGTTCAGATCGGTGAAACGGTGTAGATTTGTGAAAAAGGGCCTAAATGCAGGGCATGGGGTGGTCTGTCCGAAATTTAATGTTGACAGGGTTACCCGCAGGGTTCAAAAGGGTAGGTATACAAATTTTGGTTCAGATCGGTGAAACGGTGTAGATTTGTATACATAACAGACAGACAGACAGACAGACAGACAGACAAACATTGTGCTTTATATATATAGATAGATAAGTGAAGAAAAATGTTCTCAAATTATGAACTTACATAATCCAATCGTTTGTCAACAACCCGAAAATTGGCCTTTTTCTAAAGAAATATTTCATCATAATAAGTTTTATGTTCGACGATATCGATATGCAAATATTATGTGTCGGAAAACTGTGTCATAATGAGGGTCATTAAAGTACTACTTTTCATTATAACACAGTTTTTTCCAACCAATTAGAGCTCCATTATAATTCATTGACCAATTAGGTAAGGATAGCGTCTGACATGCAATGAAAATCCAACATGTCGGACATGAATTACATGATTTGAAAGTTGACAATGTGGTCTATTTTGGATCAACCATTGTAGTTACAATGTATAAACAAACTGGACAATATTGCAAAAGAAATAGCACTGTACCTTAATATCCGCAACTCCAATTTCTACACATTCGTAACATTTCGCCGACAATTTTAGTGAATGCAGTTGTTGACATAAATGCACCATAACGTCATGGAGGAAGCAGGTGTGTGACATTAGTTCCACGGAAATTATAATCCAGCTCTCTGTTCAGTAAATGGATTTCTTATGCGAAACGTTTCCGCCAGATGTCATAACTGTTCTATTTGGGACTACCGTTGACATTCTTTACGCATCGAATTTGAAGAATAAGTTGTTGATAATACGATATATTTTAATTTTAAAGCGTTTGTAACAGCCTATTTATTGTTTGACCAAAATAACAAAATGATCCAACATAGTACCTGTGCGCTATCTTTTGGTGCTACTTCAGGATAAACAATGTTTCAAAGCTTTGGGATTCGTTATTGGGTAGAGATCAAATGATGAGCCCACACAATTTCCAAGAAGAAGAAGAATTCAACAGACAGAATCTCGACAGATATTTATGAATATTTATGTTAGAACACATAATAAAGTTTTAATTATCGTCGAACATAAACAGTCGTATGCAACTCGCCTATACTGGTAATTAAGACACTCGTATGGAAATTTTAATCGTGACTTAATTATTGCCTTATAGGCTCGTTGCATAATGTACTATTTTGAAAATGGTTTGGTTCTGGGGGGGATTTATTCCCCTAATCACGCCCCGTAGTTACGCCTCAGATTACGAGTAACACTGATCATTTAGATCCTTGTTTAACATGATCGCTCTCCTTGTGCCTGGCAACGCTGTTGGAAATTAAAAGTATTTAGCATGCTTCACGCCAGCCGGCGAGTGACAGACCGAACAAGTGTGATGGTCACGATCCAGATAAAACTAGCGGACAAATTAAAGCGATTGCTTTCTCAATTAAAGGGGTCATGTTGTTCTAAAAATAGATGTACTGTAACGCAGATCTTTAATTGGATGATGTAATCCCAAAATAATGGGAGAGAGACTCTCTGACAACTACAGTAAATGTTGTGTGTGCGGTTATTATACGTGGGCAAGAAGGTGGGTTCACTCCTCCATTACTCTCAATGCGCAATGAATTGCGAGTCTGCAAACTAATGGCGTGTTCCGTCATTGTCTCAACAGACCTATTCTTTCTTTCTTTCTTTCTTTCTTTCTTTCTTTCGTCCCGTGGCGTAGCAGTGCTCGATAAATCGTGCACCACGGCTGTGAGGGCAGCTCCAGCTAGTCCAGAGATCGCAGGTTCGATTCCCGGCGCTGACCGTCGCTTTACTAAGTGTGGTTTTTCCCCGAGTTTGTCCACACTCACTCCAGGCAAATGCCACGATAGTCCTTTACTTCAAGTTCCAGGGCACCTTCCTCATCCTTGTCCCTAAATTAGTTACACACATTATTACACGGTGCAGATGAACATGGTGACCCAAAGTCCTAAAATGAACTAACCAACATCATTCTTTCTTGCTACTGCTGTTGATTTGCCTCTGTGTGTGTTTGTCTTTCTTTGTAATTGAGACTAGGACTGAGAACGAAGTAGGCGTAGCCTTAAGTTAGAAAATTGCAAATTACTACTGTTTTGCGAATCGAACCGTCTTTATCTCAGTTCTACATTACGAGGCAGAGTGTTCCCCATTTCAACCTTGAGACGAGAAGTTTCTTGGCAGAGACGGAAATCGTACTAACAAGGGAATTGTGGGGCAAGAGGGAGGTATGTACACTCCGCATCAAACGTTATTGACACCAGGAGACTGTGTGATAGGCCTGATGGCATCTCTTGATGAATGCAGTACATTTGCATATTTTGTCTGTTGGCACAGGCTAGAGTAAAATGTGGCTTTTCACCGATATCTCAGTCTCACTCTTGACTGTGATTATTTGGCAGCTACTGAGGTATGGGTGGTGCTTAATAATGACATTCAGGGCACAGTCAGTGTCTGTCGATGCTGTGAAGGGTTCTACTCATTGGGTTAGTACTGCTGTTCTGATTCAGTGAGAAAAGCAATAGCAAACTACCTCACTCCTCATCTTGCCTAGTACGCCTCAATATAGCGCTGCCTTGGGTTTTTGTGGGTATCCTCCTACATAACCTAGCAGCGGTACTTTTTGAGGATCCAACCAGCCTTCGGGCTGACCACCTAACAGACAGACAGACAGACTGTGTGGTATTCTATTGTAGGTGATGGTATATAAGACACAATGGGGCATGGATAATTCGAACTTCCATGATAATTAGCATTAGTCGATCATTCGATGATTTGTGACAGTCCCTGGAACTTCGTATAAAGTCAATACACACAAGTAGACCCGTGAAGAACTATATATAAAGAATGCGCGGATGCGAAAATCCTCGGATAAACCTGCGGATATCCACAACATTTATCGCCATGTGGATATAGTGTGCATGGCTGTGTGGATAGTGGATAAGCTGCGGATAGTGTTTGGAGACAATTTGCGGATAGTTTTTAGAATACAATTCGAACTTGTTGAATATCAGTACTAGAGTTAAGTTTGTCGCTTAACAGTCTTCTTTAGTGATGTACTAAGAAGTTGTTGCTACTGCTAAGTCAGTAGGTCTCGTGGTTCTTACTTCTGATGATTAGTATATGCTTTCTATGAATGAGAACTCGTTGGTTAGTTTGTACATATTTATTAACTTGTCGACAATTCAATATATACAAGTGAACACCAGTCAGACAACCTGTTTAGTTGCTGCTGCAGTTGGAAGAGACCTTTGCTTCTCAGCTCAGGTCTTTTATACAAAATCCCTTCATAACAAAGTGCGTCACAGTAGAGGGGCGCACTCGATAACAAGTATGTGGAAATATATATCTTACAGGATATGGACTCATGCCTTTGATAACAGTTCTGTGAATTTGATCACTCACAGCTGTTGCTGTCTGAAATAACAGATTGAATAATCATATGAGGAAATGTACAGGGCCATTTCCTTAGTCCTTCTAGGAAGTATTTGATAAATAATAATCTACAAAATGTGTTGAAGATAACATGTTTGTGAAGGAAGCATTTCCTTGTTTCCAAAAATGAGCATTGTTCCAGTAAACACGTTGATAATAGCATATTGAGGAATACATTGGGCAATGGTGTTCCTTCTATAGGAAGAATGACCATAACCTTCAGTTTAGAATGGAGTCTGGGGTTCGACCCTGGACGGGATACATAAGTCCTCCACCCTTTGTTGCTCGTTATCGTCCTCGATAACAATTTTCTTAAATCTATTCTTTGCAGATTTGATACCTTGATATATTCTTGTTCTAAATATTAACATAATAACACAGAAAATAAGTATTATAATACTTGTGTTCACAGACACAAAAGTTTTCATTTTAGTATTGTATTCTGGAATGCGTTTTAAATCTAACTTCATTCCTTTCACATCGAGGTGGGATGAATGGAAATTTATTTCGGTTTTAACGTATGGATCATTTGGAGTTAACAGGAGTGGAAAGAGGTGCACATAATTTGTAGGTTGCTGTTGCAAACGTATGCCCATACTTGTAATAGGGCAAGACTCATTTGAGTAGATAACATATGATCCTGCTAATTTTATAGTTCTCTGAGATTCTGGGCAGGTTTGCAAGATTATTTGAGGATTTTTACTAGAGAAAAGGCTATGCTTCTTATTTAGTAGTTGAAATAGTTGTGCCTCGTTTTTGACAGTGGCAAATTGACATCTGGTAGTGTCCGTTAAATTACATGAAGTTATTCTAGTATTAAAGAGTATACATGCGTAATATTGAGTAATTTTTATACAAGGTGCGTTAGACCATCTTAAGGTAGGTCCTTGCAAGTAATATTTTTCCGGAGGGTAAAATTGTAGATTATTGCTAGGTACAGGAGAAATTTTATACAATGTATAAGTTTTAGCATCAGTGATTGGCATATATAATATTACAACCATTTCTTCGTTCATCATGAGAACTTGCGTTTTTGACAGTTTAAGGTTCTCAAATTGATGATACTGGTCAGTATGAATTATAGTTTTTGTTGGCTAGATTAGTTGTAAATGTTTTACAACATTTGTTAAATCTTTTTGGGAGAACATCTTGATATTTGTCATTTCATTAAATGACAAGCTAATAGTATCTTGTATCACTTGTATGATTTTATCTAATTTGTTCGTACACAAGAGCACATATTGTTGATGTTCCAGAAGGTTAATCTTGAAGTCTTCCACTTGTAAAATACCTTTAATTACCTTCATATTATAGTTTACATGGTTCATTTCATTATAGAACTTTTGAGCAATGGAGTTACTGAATGATACTAATTTATTAATATGTTTAATTTCTTTGGCGTTACTTTGTTTTAATGCTTTTAATTGTTCTTGTAGATTGTCTAGATCATCTTGGTCTAGATTACCTGATATGAATTTAATTATACTACCTAAACCATTTATAAGACCTCTCTTACTTCTAGGTGTAGCAGGTAGCAACTTATTTAATTCCTTTTTTGTTTCTTTAATTGATTCTCTTAATTCTGATATTAGATAAGGAAAAGTATTATTGCTTCGTGATACGAGATTTGTGATAGTGTCTTGAATATTATTATAAGATTCTTTTAAACTCGATAAATTGAAATGAAACATGAACCGGTGATAATCGTTAATTATTAAGGCTGGTCCTAATGAGTCGGCATAGAATACTTGTGTCTGGATGGGCTGTGTGATAATGGTGTCATATCCAGGGAGGAATCTGGAATAAGAAATTTTCTTTTTGGTTTAATGTCCCGAAAATTCCTCACATGAGTTTTACTGTTTCTCATTTTACAGTATACCCTGTTTTCTTCAATTTTGGTAATGATACCTTCGTTGTACAGGTTTTTTGATTTCTTGTATCTGGTGAGGGGATCTAATACGAAGACAGTTTCATTAATTTGGTAATTATGATTGAAAGTGTCGGTGTTTGGTTTAGTATGACTCTCTTTTACAATTTTCGACTGATTTCCTTGTCTTTCAATGTATTCATTGATTTTGGGACATGGCGAGAAGACGCGGTCTAAAGCCTTATAGTAGGGTCCGTATAGATCGTTGAAAGGAGGTTGTTTATTAGTGGAATGGATTGAGGAATTGTAATTCGTGATTATGGTGGTCACGAGCTCTGAGAGCGGAGTGAACTTATCGTGATCTCTGGAGATACGAAGTTTCTCTAGAAGGGTCGAATTCAGTCTTTCTACTGGAGAATTAGATGAAGAATTCAAAGGGGTAGTAGCGTGATATTCGATGTTCGTGGCTTTACAATATTCTTTTATGACATTGTTTTCGAACTCTCCTCCTTGGTCATGTGTAATTTTTCTTGGGAATCCATGGTGGGAAAAGTAAACTTGTAATTGGCTTAGTGTGGCCAGACCTGTACCATTTGGTAAAATGTAGGCTTGTCCATACTTTGAGAAAATGTCAATTATAGTTAATATGCGACTTTGCTCGAAGTGAAACGTGTCGATGTGAATTTGAGAGAAAGGGTGATCGGCGGTGATGGGACCTTGGTTCGATACCTCGTTAGGGTGTCTCTCGTATTTGTTTCTTTGACAGAGGTTACATTGATTGATGATTGTCCTACTTTGCTCTCTTAAATGAGGCCAGTAGTATTTGGTCTTAAGATGTTCGTAAGTTTCTACTATACCATTGTGGTTTTCAGAGTGATAGTGTGAAATCAGCTGTCTCTGAGTTTCGGGGCTTTCAATGTCTACCAAGAATTTGGATGACCTGGTGAATGGGATCTCGAGAGTGATATCGTCAAAATAAGTAGCGTACTTGAACGAGGTTACTATTATTTTGAGGAGGTGATTTGCTAAATCTTCCTGAAGATTCTTCTTTGTGACAATCATTATGTGTCTGGTACATTTTTAAACAGGTTTTGTTTAAGTACCTTGGGATAATTACCATATTTTACAATAATCTGATTGCGGTTTTGGTTTAAGTTCCGTTCAGATATTTTCAATGTGAATATGGGGTCTGCTTGGTTTGAATGGACAGTTTCATTATCCATATCATTTTGGTAGGTGTCATCTCCGGGGATGGCATTGATTGAAGTTGTTTCGTCAGCCATGTTAATTTCTACTCTAGAGAGTGCGTCTGCGACATAGTTAGTTTTGTCTTTGACGTAATCAGACTCTCCTAGTTTTAGGTGGGGATATTCTTGAATGTTACCGTATGTAATGGAATTTATTTCCAGTGGCTCAACTAAAATCGGTTCCTTAAACTCGTGTTTTAGTTGTCCCTCTGTGGGCTGTATGGCTTGGTGAGTTTTGGCATCTAAGAGATAAATTTCACCGTATTTAAAATTCAGAACATACTCATCTTCTTTCTCGATGCTGACGGGAATCGCAGTGTTAGCTGTATCTACTGTGGGTTGAAAATGATTCACTTGATTATGTGAAGAATGAAAGTGAAACGGTATGTCCGTGCTGTTGAGAGTGACTAGGTTCGAGGCGTAGTCAATCTTTGCGTCTAATTGAGCGAAATCTGCGCTACCTAAATTATTTAAGTATTCGATTTTGATGGCTGGGCCAAGCGAAAATCCTGAGACTATTCCTCTGTATCGCACTCGTATTCATAGTACTGAGTGTCGTACTCTTGTGGGTAGTTCTGTATGTTGTACTCATCTACATACTCTAGTGATTGCTGTATGGGATCTAAAGCTTCCTGTTCGATGTCTTCTGAAGGTTCTAAGTTAGCATTCAGATTACCTCTAATGGTTGAAACACCCGACATCGGCTGTGGAAATCTTTGCTGGTTAGTGGGAGTGAAACGTCGGCCAATATTATTGGGAGTTGGGTAAGGACGACTCATGGAGTTTGGTGGCTTGAAAGGCTGAGTGTTCGGAGCTTGAGTGTGTCCGAAAATTGGTTGTGGTTTATCTTTAGAGAAGGGTCTGTGGGTTTGATTTTGCATGAATGGTTGATTAAACGGGTTCCTTGGTGGAGCGGGGTTAAAATTCGAGAATGGATTGTGCGCTGAGTGGCCTAGTGGTCGAGCTGTTGGAAACTTGCTAGGAGGTAGTTTTACTCTTAGTTGGTCCATGTAATCTTCATGGGCGCGATCGTTATCATAAGACCTGCATAACCTGAGGCAATGATTCAGGTCTGGAATCTGTGCATAACTTAAGTATGAACGGTAGGGTTCCAAAACTCCTGCTTTAAATGTATTTAGGCTTAACTCTTCAAGTTCCCTTAATTTCAATTCCAAAATTTGGTTTTGGTAATTGAGTTTGCATAAGCTTTTGCATTGCAAAGTCAATCCTTCTAATTTATCATGGTAGTCATTGTATGATTCGTTTCAATTCTGATAGCAATTAGAGATCTCCTGGATGAGAAGTCTCTCGTCTTTGACGTTACCGTATTTTCTTATGAGTTTATCTTTAAATTTTTCATAAGTACTGTTGGCTTCTAAGTCAAGAATGCTACATGCTTCACCTTTTAGTTTTGACTTTATGACGTTAAATAGGAAGTCATTTATTACTACTGAGTTTGTAGCTGACGCTATTCTCTTATGAGTGTTTAGAAACGATTCTGTTCTTGCTAAGAAATAGTCAAGACTGCAAGAATTAGTGCCGTTAAATTCAGGCAAAAGCTGTATCTGAGCATATTCGAATTTTGAAAGTAACTCGGTTTCAGGCATTTTGTTTGAATTTATAAAGACGGTTTTCAAAATTGTTTATAACATAAAATTAATTAAAAGTTAATGAAAATTAAATAAATTTAAATGGATTATTTTTAAAAGTGAATTACTTTCTTATAAGTGTTAATATTAATCAAAATATATGAGAAAGAGCCCCGGTTAGGTTTTCACAATAAAGGAAATAACTTATTATTATTATTATTATTACTTTAAAATTAATATGTGGATATCCCGTTTAGATTCTCCACAATATGAACTAGTTAAATGATAAAATTAATGATATGTCTTCTGAAATGAGAATGTTGATTTATGATGATGTTTTTTGTTTGTTTATAATAAATATTTAATTGTTTGATTAATTCCTCTAATAGTGATAAGCGAAAGACCGGTATGGGCTGCACTAATTCACTTTTGTTAGGAAATGATATTACTTTATTATTATTATTATTTTTGTTTTAATTGTTTAGTTACAATATTAATTCAAAAGTAAATAAAGAGTGTAAGGTCTGCTAATTAGAGCGCACTTAATTATTTCTTCTTGAAAGTACAAATATTTATTATTATGTATTTATTATTTGTTTTAAGTTTAATTAATTTTAATTCAAATCGAAATGACAAGGCAAACTCTACTAGTTAAAGTTAACTGTAATTTGTTTCCGTTTGAAAGGGAAAGAATGTATTATTTAGGTTTTATTATTATTATTGTTGTTGCTCTCCCAATTTGTTACTTGAAATATTGAACCATGCTTTACTAATAATACTCTAGTTCACAAATAAGGTATTATTTGGAGTTTGGCTTACAGACAAGAAAAGATGGTCAGTGTTGGCTACATCCTCTTGTAACTGCGGAGTCGGTTGGTTCTCTTGTGTCGTCGTGTGGTTGGAAAGCGCTTCTGGAGCGTTGTCGGCACGTACGGCGATGGCGGTCGGTCGTTGCGAAAGGCGTTACTTGGAGCGTGGGCTTCTTTGAACGTTTGTCGGCGAACTTCCTTCCTTCAAGCTGGCGAAGTTAGTCGTGGATGAAAGGCCTCCCTGACGTTGTCAGTTCCACTCCTGGCTTGCTGGCTGGTTCATAGAAACGATGACTGCATCTGGTGCTGAAGATAGGTACCTTGGTGTCGCTAGTATAGTGACGAAAGGCCTCCTTGAGAGGTTTGTCAGAACACTGTACTAACTTACTCGTAGATTATCTGGCAAGGATAATCGTTACCGATCCCGGACAGGCCCCCAGTTAAGTTTGTCGCTTAACAGTCTTCTTTAGTGATGTACTAAGAAGTTGTTGCTACTGCTAAGTCAGTAGGTCTCGTGGTTCTTACTTCTGATGAGTAGTATCTGCTTTCTATGAATGAGAACTCGTTGGTTAGTTTGTAAGTATTTATTAACTTGTCGACAATTCAATATATACAAGTGAACACCAGTCAGACAACCTGTTTAGTTGCTGCTGCAGTTGGAAGAGACCTTTGCTTCTCAGCTCAGGTCTTTTATACAAAATCCCTTCATAACAAAGTGCGTCACAGTAGAGGGGCGCACTCGATAACAAGTATGTGGAAATATATATCTTACAGGATATGGACTCATGCCTTTGATAACAGTTCTGTGAATTTGATCACTCACAGCTGTTGCTGTCTGAAATAACAGATTGAATAATCATATGAGGAAATGTACAGGGCCATTTCCTTAGTCCTTCTAGGAAGTATTTGATAAATAATAATCTACAAAATGTGTTGAAGATAACATGTTTGTGAAGAAAGCATTTCCTCGTTTCCAAGAATGAGCATTGTTCAAGTAAACACGTTGATAATAGCATATTGAGGAATACATTGGGCAATGGTTTTCCTTCTATAGGAAGAATGACCATAACCTTTAGTTTAGAATGGAGTCTGGGGTTCGACCCTGGACGGGATACATAACTCTAGGACCCGGATGTTTACCGTTATGTTTCTCTTTCATGACAAATGTACAAAATGATGATTAAAGCTTATCTCATTCAAATTATGTCATTTTTTTAGCGTATGGCTTTTAGTGCCGGGAGTGTCCAAGGACATGTTCGGCTCGCCAGTTTGTAGCTGCTTCTAGGCGGACATCCAATGGGTGAGCTACAAGTACCGCCGCGCGTGGAGTGTTGTCTGGGGGAGGAATTGGAAGGTAGCGGCTGTGGCCTATAGTTAGGGACCAACCCCGGCATTTGCCTGGAAGGAAGATGGTAAACCACAGAAAACCATCTTCAAGGTTGCCGGGGCGGGGATTCGAACCTCCTCGCCTCCCGGATGTGAGCGACTGCCAGCAGTCCTGCCATATCGACCACGGCTAACTCACCCGGTATTGTGTCATTAAGCATAATTAACACTCCGAAATGACAAGGGTTGCAATTCTGTCTGTATAACATTCATTTTATCATTTTAAATGATCTTGTCGACTTCGTCGTTACGCTGAGTTCTGGCGTTACGTTACAGTGACGGGACGATATGTACCGAGAATGCACTGAGGTGTGTGATGTCATAGTACGATGTAGCAGCCGAGTACCAAGAATGCAGTGCGAGAACAATCAAGTAGGCAGTGAAGAAAAAAATAGAATCTTGAAACTCTGTTCTCGCACTGCCTTCTTGGTACTCGGTTGCTAGCATTTAAAATGATATAAAGTCCAGTCTTTAAGACTGACTCTCAGTCTGTTTTTAGCATAGCACATGACATACATAGCCTTTAAGGGAACCACCTTCTCCTCAAATGTCTAAATGAGTTGCTTTAATGTATGTATATCCCTTATTATTCCCGTTCTCTATTAAGAATTCTCCAACCTATGAAAAGGATCGCCATGTTGGATTTTTCTGTATGTAGACCATAGAGTTATATACCATTAGATGAAGATTATTGCGTAGGTCCTTTATTCCAACTTTCACTTCGATCGCAGGATCATGACACCAAAAATCAAAAACAAAACATAATTTTAAAATTTCACACAGCCACCATCTTCTGGCTATGAAAACAATTGAATTAAACTAGATGCCAGAGCATTAAAATGTGTATATACATTTATTGTACCAAGTTGCACTGCGCTCGGATGGTTATATCGCGTGACAATCCATTAAAATGTGTATATACATTTATTGTACCAAGTTGCACTGCGCTCGGATGGTTATATCGCGTGACAATCCATTAAAATGTGTATATACATTTATTGTACCAAGTTTCACTGCGCTCGGATGGTTATATCGCGTGACAATCCATTAAAATGTTTCAATTTCGCTTGGCCGCCATGCTTGTAATGTACTTATCAGGTTTTTGAAAGTCGCATAGGCATATGTGAGCTTGTAGTAGTGCCCTTTATTATTGTACAAACTTTCAGGGTGTCATCTGTTACTGTTGCGGAGATATACCATGCCAGTAAAATAATTTGCGTAGCCGCGATGTTGATTTGGTAAAACGTATCGAAATTTCAAAGCACGGTCGAGGTGAGACGAGATAGTAGTATGTATTTACCGAGTTTCATGGAAATCGCTTCGGCCGTTGAAATTTTATAATTAGTGACCAATAACCTAGATGTTAGGCCCCTTAAAACAACAATTATCATCATCATCATCATCATCATCATCATCATCATCATCAGATTTTATTACACAAACATACACGGACAAAAGGTCATCTCATAAGCCTATTTTTATGTTCATAAGTAATGGAATGAATGAACCCCCATCCAGCGGCGAGGATATGAACTGTGCCGGCTGCCGAAGCCTGGGGCAATGATTAAATGAATGAGAGATGAAATGAAATGATAGTGGAGAGTGTTGCTGGAATGAAATTGGGACAGAGAAAACCTGGAGAGAAACCTGTCTGCCTCCGCTTTGTTCAGAACAAATGTCGCATGGAGCGACCGGGATTTGAACTTCGGACCCAGCGTAGAGAGGCCGACTGCCGCCTAAAAGCCACGGAGGCTGAAGTCTTGGGTATATTACGAATCCTAAATAATACACCCAAGACATAACCTACAACGAATAGCGAAATTACGCCTTTTTGGTTCGGTTTTAGGTTCAATAAAAGTCTGAAAAGGTCAATCTTTCAGGAAGTAGGCTAAATATTCTATGTGGAAATCTATACTAATATAAAAAAGCTGAAGAGTTTGTCTGTGTGTTTGTGTCTTTAAACGCGCTAATCTCTGGAACTACCAGTCGGATTCCAAAAATAAGTATGACTTCAAGGAATGACTCACGTAATAGAGAATTGGCTGTTTGCCCTGCGACAACAATAGATCGATGATCTATGACTGTGGAGGGTGATCAAGGGTACCAATCCACCCCAGAGCATGTGAGTCGTTCTCCGCACAACTGACAACTCACCTATTAATTGCACATGCTTGAGACTCACATTTCACTCAACGGTTTATGGCCGGTGAGCCCCAATTGCGCAGTCGAACAGAGGACGGTCAGCGAGCCTCACGCATGCGCAATTGATAGGTGAGTTGTCAGTTGCGCGGAAAGCAACTCATGTATCAACTGCGCATGCCTGAGGCAGGGCGTGTAAAGTAATAAGTGGTGGAACTTCCGTATGAGTCAATGGTTAAGATGAAGTAGTTCTAAATTTCAACACCAGGCGCCGCGCCGAGCATATGGTCTAAAGCACATGACGGGACGGCAGTCAAGCAGTGATACATTACCACGCGCAAATTATACTTACGTTTTATTTCTATGCTTGTTTCAAACTTCTGTTATCATTATGCATAGGCCTACCGGTGAAAGAGGTCCTTTCCTCACAAGCTAATTATGAGGACGTTATAGACAATTAGTTTTCTTCTCTTAATGAATACGGTCAATGGCGAGAAATGAAATACATATGAGCAGAGAGGTGAAGGATAACAATTGTCAGCAAATTAAAGAAACTATTACACTGACAGAAATTGAACCCTATAATCCTGTCAGTTAATGATGAGGGTTCTGAGAGAGCAGGCGATAACGTTGTTTATTATTTGAGTGGTTACCTGATTCACACAGCAGCAACGAAGATTGAGATATGTACTTCCAGCATTTGGTCATTGGAAAGTGATTCCGAAACATTTAATGCTGTTAGTGATGCATGTATCCTCACCATGCTG
Source organism: Meconema thalassinum (assembly GCA_946902985.2). Lineage (NCBI taxonomy): Eukaryota > Metazoa > Arthropoda > Insecta > Orthoptera > Tettigoniidae > Meconema > Meconema thalassinum. The sequence continues at coordinate 29,070,628 of OX336392.1, forward strand.
AGAGACTTTGGCGGAAGTGAATCTACATTTCTCAAATACCCGTCTTTATCTTTATTTCACGTGATGAAAAAAAATGATCGTGTTGCCTCCTGAGAGGCCGAGTGCAGGTCTTTCTAATTGACGCCCGTGGGCGACCCGCGCGTCGTAATGAGGATGAGGTTATGATGAAGACGGCACAGTCCCCGAGACACGGGAATTAACCCCAAGAGATTAAAATCCCTAAAGGCCCGGCCAGGATTCGAACCCGGGACACGGCGGACCAAAGCCTAGCGCGCTGACCATTTAGCCACGGAGCCGGACATTTCACGTGATGAAACGTGCAATAAAACGTGTAGATGCAGTTGTGGAGGCAAAGTTGGAGCAAGAAGGCGCGTTGTGGGGCGATATCTTTTCAGATTGTGTGGATATGATCTGTGAACTTCCTGTGTTCCGAAATGTGTGCTGCTCAGAGGATCAAAATAATAACCCCTGGCACTACAGCCCTTGAAGAGCCTAGGCCTACCAGGCGACCGCTGCCCAGCCATTTGGCCTGCAGACGCGATGTCAGCGCATAGAGTCTCCTCGGCCGTTAATCTTGGTTTTCGTGACCGGGGCGCTGTCTCACTGTCAGACAGCTACTCAATTGACCTCACGAGGCTGAGTGCACCCCGTTCCAGCCTTCACGTCAGTTTCTAAAATCCCTGACGGAGCCGGGAATCGAACCCGGGGCATCCAGGTGAGAGGCAGGCGCGCTACTCCAACACCACAGGGCCGGCGCTCAGAGGATCATCTGTTACTATATTTCCCTAGGATAGTGTTTCATTAAATTAAATGCCGGTTCATATTCCGGGCGAAAGAAATGTCCAGGGAACTGAGATCCAGATCGTCTTCAAAATCAGCGAGAAAAATAATGAAAGTCTCTTCTGTTTAGAGGTAAGCTCTGCTCTTCTTAGAAATGTATTTTAGTGTGTTCTGGATAGTATTATAATATGCTCGTGTTCCCTTGAAGATTTGTTTCTGTTATTCACAACTTGCTTAGTATTTAGTGCAATACTTCTTTTAATAAACAACTAGCAACCCGCCCCGGCTTCGCCCGGGAACAGTTCTGAATGTGCAAGGAATTCCTGTCAGACGTAATTTAAGAATGGCGAGGTGCATGAGACATAAATCCCCGTTCCGTCCAAACTAAAAACACTTATATTGGACAAAGTATCGAAGATAGAGATATGCTCTCGCGGACTTTCTTGGAGAACGTTTCATGTTGAACAATTCTTACACTAGTATATTGATATTTTTAACGGTTTGCCCAGCGTAAGCTTAAAAAGTGCACGGACGCCAGGTCTTATTTTCGACCTTTTCACTGAAATCTGAAATCGTTACTGCTTGGCTCCCTTTGATCATAAATAAATTATTAGCCTACTTTTCACATTTTGCAAAAATGAGGAAAAAGTAGACATGAGATCGGGCAAATGTGTGTCTGTCTGTCTGTCCTTCTGTCTGTCTGTCTGTCTGTCCTTCTGTCTGTCTGGCTGTGTGTGTGTGTCCCCCTATCAACTCCTAAACGGCTGCAGCAATCGAAACAAAATTTGGTAGGAGTAAAGATCTATACCTGAATATCTCACGTCCATATTTGAAAATGATGTCAGTGCCACCAACTGCTGAAAAATCGCAATTGAAATTTTAGGTCCATGCTGTATATCTTGGAATGTATGAAAGGGAGCTATTTCAAAATTGGCACACATATAGATAATAGTATTGCAGTTATATTTCCAGGAGGCCATACATGTCAGTGTTGCCAAAATGATTATAAGCCTGCTGATAAGTCCAAATTTTAAATGCATATAACTTCTACACTATCAATTGGATTTCAACCAAATTTCGTATGTGCTATGTGTACATAAACATATATTACTGAGCGTATTCTGAGGATCCTCCAGGGCTACCAACTGTTAAAACTGCTCTCAATTTTTTAAATCCAAATACCCATATATCAGAAAGTATGCAAGCCGACAGCTTTAAACTATGCACACGTATAGTACCTGACATTCTATATTAATGTGCAGTAACTTATATACGTCAGTGCTACCAACATGATTCTAAGCCTACTGAGAGGTCCAAATTAAAATACATGTAACTTCTATACTATCCTTTGGATTTCATCCAAATTTTGTGTGTGCTATGTGTACCATAACAGATATGACTATGCCGATTCTCAAGAGTAACCAGGGCTGCCAACTGTTAATAAATACTGTTTCTATTTTTGTTACCCTAATATCAATATATCAGAAAGTATGCAAGCCAATAGCTCTAAACTTTGCACACGTATAGTACCTGACATTCTATATTAATTTGGAGTAACTTATATACGTCAGTGCTACCAACATGATTCTAAGCCTGCTGATAGGTCCAATTTTAAAATGCATGTAACTTCTATACTAACTAATGGATTTCATTCAAAATTGACACAACAATAGATCATATTATTTCAGATTATTTCTGACCAATACATGTATGTCATTGTTGCCAACATGATTTTACGCGCGCTGTTAGATCCAATGTTTAACTGCATGTAACCTCCATGCTATCCATTGGACTTCAACCACATTTTGTATGCTGTACCTTAAGAGATGGAACTAAGAATATATTCAGTCACCAGGGCTGCCAACTCTAGTTCTCTATTAGGCTACGTTATGCCACGTATACAGTATTTCGAACTAATTTGAAATTTCGATATTACCAATTTAATTTCGTCATTATTCTAGATAGATCCATAATATAGATTAATCATTAGCATGATTCTTACATTTTAAGAAAAGTAGGCTCTTTAGTTCGTCACGGAACTTCTTGTTTTCTACAGAAATCTTCCTCGAGATTTCCTTTACAGAATGGTGATAGCCGCACCAAAATCCATCCAGTGGTTCTCGAGATTACCCGTGAAATCCAAGAATCGGGGACTTCGTTTTATACGAAGTAGAGGCGAGCTAGACAGGCAAGCAGAGGCCAAGTTACGCTAGTACCACCTAGCGGCGGAAACGGTCAACTACCGGAGTTCCTTCACTTGTTACTTTACACGCCCTGCCTGAGGTTCACCACCTGTCCTCTGTACGACTGCGCAACGGAGGCAGACCAGCCAACAACTGTGGGGTAAACTATAGAGTGCTTTACCAATATCCCCGGGTGAGCACATTGCGTCACACTGGTGATAATTTGTGGTACATACTGTATATCTACCGCCGGCAAGGTTTCGTCTGTCGGGTAATACATTATTTCCATTTTATAGTAACAGAATCGGCGTAAATATTATTATACATGTGGGTGGGCAGGTGTTTGGAGCAACCTTGGGCTTTATGACGACATTCAACTTGCTGTCCCCTCATGCGACAATCGTGTACTGTGGGTTTATACGGGTCTGGCCAACGAAGTGGAATAACTCAACGTAAGGAATGAGTTCCAAATATACGACATACTGTACCATAAAAGGAAGGAAGCCTAAAGTTGAAGCTGAAGCTCGCTTTTAACTCATGAGTAGGGACCGGAGTTTCTGAAAAATATGCAAATGCATATTTTGAGGGTTTATTGGACTTTTGCATATTGTGAACATAACAGCATATTTTAGCATAAACAGTGGAAATTAAGTATAATCTAAATAATCTTGAACAAAATAAGTTTCGTCTGCGTGTTGGACATCCCTTGTAAGAAACTCTCTGAGCAACAGATTAATAACTACAGTAATATTTAACGCAAGTATGCTGCCTGGTTATTTGAAGAAGGGAATGGAGTGGGACATTCCTTTCACCATCTCGACAGCCAGTAGCCCGGGGTTAGTTTTGTGAGGAGTTTCTTCAGTCACTGTGTTACTTTATTCTCAGTCTGCATATCCTTAACTCAAAATGCCTAAAGTGAAGAGCAGCAGAAAGTATTTATTAAGCAGTGGGTGTCAGGTAATAGTGATTATTCAATTGATAGCAGGGACTGGACATTTATGGACTGAAAGCGATTAAAATAGACGTAACTTGTCTCCTGAAAACATTGAAAACTTGCAATTATCTATTGTGCTGCTACTTTCTGCAGTGAATATATAAATTGAGTCAATAACATTGACTTATTGTTAAGTGCATATTTTTATAGCTTCAGTGCATGAATGGCCGTCCCTACTCGTAAGCTACGGAACTTTATTTTAAAGTGAAATTCGAACCACCAGGTGGGATATTTCATCTCTCAAATCCAATGTCCATTAAGCAGATATTGAACCTGATTCGTCTGGATAGGAGGCAAGTCGCTTGACCTCGGCGCCATCACACCTGACCATAAACTGAGCGCGACAATGAATTGGGTATTTGAGGCGTGTACATGCAAAAGGGATTTTATACACTGTTTTAAACAAGATGTTCAGTAAAGAACATATAGCCTGCTTTCTCCTAAATGCATGGGTATTGATATAACTCTTTGTCCTTTTCAAGGAGTATAATTGATTGTTGGTTGTAGTAGATTGTTGATATGCAACGTGTTATTCGGATACTAAACATGAATATGAGGTGCCCTTTGCTAGTGTTACCTCTGTACAAAATTTCATTCAATCCGGTTTCACCGTGATATGGTGAATCGATTTGAACATATACATGGCCGCTATCTGCAACCTATTGGGCTGATGACCTTGTAGTTCAGTCAAAAGATGCTTCCCACAAAAAGGTATGTTGTTGCGAAATTTGGTAGAGATCGAATAATTAGGTTGGTAGTAATTTGATTAAACCTTTTAATATTTGGGTGGCCACCATTCCGTTTCCGCCAAGATGGTGGCGATATAAAACAAGACCCTGAGGTGCCCTTTGCTAGTGCTACCTCTGTACCACATTTCGTTCAAATCGGTTTTACCGTGTTTGAATTGATAGGGGGAATCGATTTGCACACATATATGGCCGCCATATGCAAACTGATGACCTGACTGCTTGGTCAAAGAACGCTTCTCACATAAAGGTATGTAGTTGCAAAATTTGGTAGAGATCAGATGATTAGGTTGGTCGTAAATTGATTTAAGCTTTTAACATTTGGGTGGCCGCCATTACGTTTCCGTCAAGATGGCGACGATATAAAACATGAAACTGAGTTGCCTTTTGCAAGTGCTACCTCTGTACCAAATTTCCTTCAATTCGGTTTCACCGTGTTTGAATTGATAGGGGGAATCGATTTGCACACTTACATGGTCGCTATCTGCTAACTATTGCGCTGATGACCTATTGTAACATTTTTAATAAGTCGTGGAACGTGGTGATGACTATTGTGGTTCAATAAAACAAACATGATATGAATAAATAATATACACTGTGGTGTGACCTTACCTGTGATAGTGTAATATAATAAGTTGTTGAGCGCCAGATTCCTATTTAAGATAGTGAATCGAAATTTATTGATTTAACCTCGGCTATCAGCAGTAGAGTCGAGAACCACTTACCCGGGCCGTAGTGAGACAAAGTCATCTAACCAATCCGTATTTAATCAAGGAGTATGATTGCCTTAAAGTACCAACTACAAAGAAAGAAATAGGCATTACGTTGAAGAGAATGAATTTATTAAATGCAAAAACAAAATATTAATAAAACAGAATAGTGATAGTCACACAATTGAATTTAAAATTACTCAATGCGGCAATTAATTATTTAAAAGAAAATGAATATTAAAATGAATTGAAAGTTAAATGAAGTTAAATTATAATAGAGACGATAGTTTTATTGAATTGTTGGCTCACCCAGTCGAAGATTCGTCATATTTAAGAAATGATCGATGATCTCGATGTTACGTCGCTTATGTTTAAAAAAATGATGTGATATCTCATTTACTATGAAATATCCTCATTAAGTACGTTGCCATCTGTAGAAAGACTCTTGATCAGGGATATAACCCATTATGTATTGATATAGATGTCGGCAAGACATCGTTCAGTGTCGACTCTCGGTGCTCAGTCCATTAGGACCCAGAAAGAAAGGTTACAACTTCCTTCCTTCATTGATAGCTATAGATCAATGCGTCTTTTGTCGGAGTCGCAGGTACTAATGACTTCCTTGTCACGTGGTCTTCGACGGTCTCCCCCTCCAGTAAGCTTCCCTTTCTTCAGTGTTCATTCTCTCACGAGGGTTAATTGCACCACAATTTGTAATCTTAGACGCGTACGTACCGTAGAAAATGGCGTGTTGGTTACACCATAGTGGGTGTCTTAGCATCTCAGGAAAATGACGCAGTTTGCCGTGGTGAAATTCTTACTACGTCGTTCAGTTTGTGACGCACAGGGTTAGTCCATATCGCCAGTCTTGTTGCAATATATAATACTTCGTCTCTTTACAAGTAATTGTTAATAAAAATCTAATTGAATATAATAATCAAAACCGCTTACAATTATCTGATATAAAAATCATCTCATGGATGTACTAGTTAATAATAATAATAATAACATGATAATAAATGAATAACCCTTTAAATATAACAGCTATGGGATCGAATCGTTACAATCGCCCCTGATATAAATAATTTAAAATAAAATGTAACATTATTTATATCACTACACATCCTACACAAATGAATACAAATTTAAATATTAATACCCCCATAACGACAACATACAAATAATACCCTTCAACAATACATAAAGATATACAAGAACATACTCTTTTCACTTTACATATTTGTACTATCATTTCTCATTCTTCCAAATGTTCATAATGTTCATTCTTCTTTATGTATTAAACGAGCTGTAAAAAATATACATATAAAATGCCCTTCACTTTTATTTTTGACATATATGTCAACGCTGCACTCGTTTATATTTCGGTGATCGTATGCATGACATACAATTTTGGCTTCATCTCTTTTGAACGTAGTTTTTGTATATCAGTCTGGCGTAGAAGTACATTGTTGTAATACCAGCTGATTAACCCATAATAACTATTACAGCACACGATAATAGGATGCAAACAATACAATATTCCTTTCGTCTTTATAAAGGGATTACTCAAATGCAGTAAAATTTCAATAATTGAAGAAAAAAAATAACTTAGCAAGATACCTAAGGCAATTCCTATTTCAGTGCATATGTCATACATGTAAATATTTCCCCAAATACATAATGACATCGAAATACCTCAAAGCAGTTATTAAACAGTTCATCTAAATATCCAAGTTACTACTCACCTGCCTTCGTGGCTTAATTCTTTCTTAGGCCACGGCCGCCTCCTTCCAAATTAATACTTCCTAAGTCTCCACGACTTCTTAACTTCTCATAAAACCATAATTCCTCTTTACTACTTCTCGAAAACAATAACTTGAATTTTCAAAATCACCAATAAACATAAAATCTGACTTCTTGTTCACTTTATAAAATTTAACTTAGCGTCAAGATATAACTTTACCGTAACGTCATTCCTTACTTACCATAACAAAATGATTAAGACTTGGACAAAATACTACTCAATACCTGAATTACGTATATCACTAAACTATTTCACAAAAACACATGACAAACTCCTCGGAATAAATATTTCGTTCCACAAAATATTAATGCTCTTATACTTTGAACTTAGTCTAATTATGATTTGACTTTTTGCTGAATACCTAAAAACCCCCCTTAGTTTTCTCTCAAAACTCTTAATTAAGTACCGTGTCCTCCAAACACCACTTCCTACTTGTTCTGACCGCCTGGACTATACCAGAATCTCTCAAAACTCATCGTGACATCACACGTCACATACAAAAACCTCCCCTATTCGTGGTATAATCCCACTTCTTCTTACTGTTACAGGTCACCTCTTACTGACCAATAACACACTAAATTTCAGCTAAAAAATCTTACATGCTTCGACTAATTCCTTGGAATAATAACATCACACTTAGCTTTCCTAACTATTGTCTTCCTAAAATAATGACAGTGTTCCAGTTGATAGTTAATAACACCGACACTCCTAATTCGCAAATATTCTCCCATAATCACTTCATAAAGCAAGTTCTGAGTTCTAACACAGTTCAGATACTTTCTTCTCTATCAAATTAAATGCGTAAATTACACCTGCCTTTAATTGAAACTTCATTATTATCCTTTAGGTATCTACTTATCTTACCAACTTATTCTTCCTTCAAAATATTAACTTATCTTTACTAACTCCGTATGACATAAATAAAACTTTAATTTCCTGTCTACTAAAAAAAAAGATTTATCTTTAAATCCTCAAACGTCGAATTATAACAAATTCCTTTCAATATTAGTAAATATTATGTCAACCTTTTAATTATAATTATTATCTTTACTTTAACCTGTGTGTAGGACAACAATCTACCACATCATTAATTCGTTATTAATCATCAGTAACTTTTTACTACAAAGTGGTTTAGCTCAATAACAAGCCTTGTAATATCTTTAAAACCTGCGTAACTGTAACTCAAACTTGGACCATATTACCTTTGTAATCTCTTATTACCTTGTGTGCATACATCCATATATACTTAAAAAAAATTCCCAACATTAACTTCACGTAGTCCCGTAGACACCATAAAAAATCTCATTGCTCAACGGAATATACCTTGCTGACCTACTTCATCCTCCAAAAACTTCCTCCAACCTACTTCATTTGGCATCTTACCAAAAACTTAAAACCACTTTGCTCAACGGCATTACCTTCGTTGGCCTACTTCTTCAAACTCACGTCCATTTACGTGAAAATACACACATACACACACATATCTGTCACCAAGTACCAGATGCCCTAATCATGTTACTACTTCCTCATTTCAACCCGATGTTGGTTAATTCATACAACGCATTACCATTAACAATTCTAAACCACTTATAAATTTCTCAAAATATATCCACTGATAACCTCGCTGTCCTCAAAATGAAACTTCTTTATAAAATCAATTCTTAATTCTTCAACTCACTAGTTTTATTACCACTGTATCATCTTATCTTCACTCACTTTTGAATTAAATCTTTATTACCATTATATTCATAATTATGGTTGCCATAATAATTATTACTTTCTTTCGATTACTTACCTATGTAATAACCTTCCTACTTTTAAAATTTAATTCTTACTTCATCCAACTTACCTGCAGTTTAAGGACCTACATTCAACTTACCTGCATTGCTCAATAGCACGACAACCTCTGTCTTCAAAATTAAATAATTTTAGTCAATCTAAATCAATAAGCGTAGGCACTACGCGCCCCTTACCATCCTAACTTCACGACTGAATTAAAATTACACACAGCAGGTTCCTTATCTACCTCTGTTAAATCCTATTAAACTTCATTACTTAATATTTAAGTCATACGGAACAGTAACTATCGGTAATATAAATTTACATAAATACGTTCACTGGCATTTCACCGTTCTTACCACATTCATCTTCAATTCTATCTTTAACTAGAATTCCACATAATTCCTTCCGTGTTACATTAGTTTCTACTTCCTCTGTACTACATTCATCCATAGTAACACAGTACTTCGGCTTTCCCCCTCTCACATCCCCAAGTCTGGCTAATTCAGTACGCCACTGCACGTCATATGCTTTCTTTCTCTCTCTCATCCTGATTTCTTTCTCCTCTAGCAACTTAATTCTCTTTTCTTTCATTTTACTTCTAAAATATCTACCTTTAGGTTTCATTTTCATTTCTCCGTTACTATCACTTAATGCTCTCTTTAGCCGTGGTCTACTGCTTCTGCTCTTATCTATCTCTCTCCTCCTCTTAACCTGTTTACTAATTATGTTCTTCTGACTATGACTTAACGCACGCTTCTCTGCCACTAATAATTTCATATTAACTTCCTCTATCATAGGACTAAATTCTTCCCTAGTTTGCCTATCTAATTTATCTATGATTGTCTGCATCTTAATCTCTTGGGTGCTTAGTACTTTCTTTATCTTACCTACTTCTATCCCTATCTTTTCTCTCATCTTCTTCACTTCTTTTTCGCTACATTCTATAGTCTCTTCTACAGCTATCCTGCGTTCATCTAAAATCTCCTTCAACTCTACTATGCTTTCTCCTACTATCTCCTCTGACGCTAATCTATTTTCACCTAAAATCTCGTCTGACTCTAATCTGATTTCACCTAAAATCTCCGCTATTTGCCGTTCCTCACCTAAGATCTCCTCCGATTCCAATCTGCTTTCACCTACAATCTCCAATGACTCTAATCTACTTTCAATTATAATTTCTTCTACCTCCAATCTACTTTCACCTAAAATCTCGTCTGACTCTAATCTGATTTCACCTAAAATCTCCGCTATTTGCCGTTCCTCACCTAAGATCTCCTCCGATTCCAATCTGCTTTCACCTACAATCTCCAATGACTCTAATCTACTTTCAATTATAATTTCTTCTACCTCCAATCTACTTTCACCTAAAATCTCGTCTGACTCTAATCTGATTTCACCTAAAATCTCCGCTATTTGCCGTTCCTCACCTAAGATCTCCTCCGATTCCAATCTGCTTTCACCTACAATCTCCAATGACTCTAATCTACTTTCAATTACAGTCTCCACTAATTCCAATTTGCTTTCACCTAAAATCTCGTCTGACTCTAATCTGATTTCACCTAAAATCTCCGCTAATTCCAATTTGCTAAAACTTTCACCTTGAGTTGCTATTTTCTCTTCAATCACAGTTACTATTCTTTCCTGAATCCTACTTTCTGCTGCTTCTAATTTCTTATCTACTGTCTTAATAATATCTTTAGCCTTCATCTCTACCTCCTCCTTAATTTCACCTCTGATTTCCTGTTTCACCCCCTGAATACTCTCCTGTAGCATATCATACTTCATACTTAATTCTCTATTCATCGTTTCCACAATATCTAGTTTTACATTATTCTCTTCCAATTTCTGATTTATTTTACTCATATCTTGATTTAGCCTACCCATCTCTTCTCTCATCTCCTTACTATTTTTATTCATATCTTTATCTAATTTCTCAAATTTACCATTGAATTCCAAATAATTTCTTTTATTCTCTTCACTATTTTTATTCATATCTTTATCTAATTTCTCAAATTTACCATTGAATTCCAAATAATTTTTTTTTTTCTCTTCACTATTTTTATTCATACTTTCATCAAATTTCGCACTTAAATCTCTACTCATCTGCCTTATGAGCGCAGTTAATGGATCTTCAGGAATCTCTATAGACTTTTCTTTCTCTAGACTACCACTAGTCTCAGGATGTACCTCTATATTCGTCTCGATATTTTCCTCTGAATTAGTGTCAGGGTTAACCTCAGGATTATTTTCAGGATTACTCTCAGGATTATTCTCAAGATTTACCTCCGACATCTTGGTATTATTCTCTACGCTCTCAACATCGCTACCGCTATCAACCTCCTTATAATTAACTTTCTTGACTGCATCCCTACTTCTCAACTGCCTCTGTTCCTCCTCCGACATCTTGAAGTACACCGTATAACAATTGCCCTTCCAAAATTTCACTTCACTTCACTGTCCCCCAAAAGCACTGACAATTTGCACTGAAATTATACACTCCTCTGACTAAATACCGAATGGTTTTCGTGTCCTACTTTGTGGCGCCAAATGTAACATTTTTATAAGTCGTTGAACGTGGTGATGACTATTGTGGTTCAATAAAACAAACATGATATGAATAAATAATATACACTGTGGTGTGACCTTACCTGTGATAGTGTAATATAATAAGTTGTTGAGCGCCAGATTCCTATTTAAGATAGTGAATCGAAATTTATTGATTTAACCTCGGCTATCAGCAGTAGAGTCGAGAACCACTTACCCGGGCCGTAGTGAGACAAAGTCATCTAACCAATCCGTATTTAATCAAGGAGTATGATTGCCTTAAAGTACCAACTACAATGAAAGAAATAGGCATTACGTTGAAGAGAATGAATTTATTAAATGCAAAAACAAAATATTAATAAAACAGAATAGTGATAGTCACACAATTGAATTTAAAATTACTCAATGCGGCAATTAATTATTTAAAAGAAAATGAATATTAAAATGAATTGAAAGTTAAATGAAGTTAAATTATAATAGAGACGATAGTTTTATTGAATTGTTGGCTCACCCAGTCGAAGATTCGTCATATTTAAGAAATGATCGATGATCTCGATGTTACGTCGCTTATGTTTAAAAAAATGATGTGATATCTCATTTACTATGAAATATCCTCATTAAGTACGTTGCCATCTGTAGAAAGACTCTTGATCAGGGATATAACCCATTATGTATTGATATAGATGTCGGCAAGACATCGTTCAGTGTCGACTCTCGGTGCTCAGTCCATTAGGACCCAGAAAGAAAGGTTACAACTTCCTTCCTTCATTGATAGCTATAGATCAATGCGTCTTTTGTCGGAGTCGCAGGTACTAATGACTTCCTTGTCACGTGGTCTTCGACGGTCTCCCCCTCCAGTAAGCTTCCCTTTCTTCAGTGTTCATTCTCTCACGAGGGTTAATTGCACCACAATTTGTAATCTTAGACGCGTACGTACCGTAGAAAATGGCGTGTTGGTTACACCATAGTGGGTGTCTTAGCATCTCAGGAAAATGACGCAGTTTGCCGTGGTGAAATTCTTACTACGTCGTTCAGTTTGTGACGCACAGGGTTAGTCCATATCGCCAGTCTTGTTGCAATATATAATACTTCGTCTCTTTACAAGTAATTGTTAATAAAAATCTAATTGAATATAATAATCAAAACCGCTTACAATTATCTGATATAAAAATCATCTCATGGATGTACTAGTTAATAATAATAATAATAACATGATAATAAATGAATAACCCTTTAAATATAACAGCTATGGGATCGAATCGTTACACTATGTCGTTTGGTCAAAAGATGCTTCCCAGACAAATGTATGTTGTTGCAAAATTAAGTAGATATCAGATGATTAGGTTCGTCGTAATTTGATTTAAGTAATATTTGGGTGGCCGCCATTACGTTTTCGTCAAGATGGCTGCAATATAAAACATGACACTGACGTGGCCTTTGCTAGTGTTAACTCTGTACCAAATTTCATTCAATTCGGTTTCACCGTGTTTTAATAGTTCGGGGGAATCGATTTGCACACATACATGGCCGCCATCCGCAAATTATTAGGCTGATGACCTTGTAGTTCGGTAAAATTGTCTTCGTACATAAAGGTATAATGTTGCAAAATTTGGTAGAGAACAGATGATTAGGTTGGTCGTAATACGATATAAGCTTTTAACATTTGGGTGGCCACCATTACGTTTTCGTCAAGATGGCGGCGATATAGAACATGACAATGAGGTGCCCATTGCTAGTGCTACCACTGTACCAAATTTCATTCAATTCGGTTGCACCGTGTTTGAATAGATAGGGGGAATCGATTTGCACCCATACATTGTCGCCATCCGCAAATTATTGGGCTGATGGCCTTGTAGTTTAGTGAAAAGACGCTCGCTATATAAATATACTATTGTTGCAAAATTTGGTAGAGATCGGATGATTAGCTTAGTTGTAATTTGATTTAAGCTTTGATCATTTGGGTGGCCGCCATTACGTTTCCGTCAAGATGGCGGCGATATAAAACATGACACTGAGGTGCCCTTTGCTAGTGCTACCTCTGTACCAAATTTCGTTCAATTCGTTTTCACCTTGTTCGAATTGATAGGGGGGGGGGGGGCGCAGGCATTCAGAGTACACACACTCACACACAGGCTCACACACATACACGCAATTATTCGCCCTGTGTTGATGTCATAAGTCTTTTTTTTTTTTTGCAAAAATCGAAAGTAGGCTACAAATATAGAGTTACTGATGCTGCCATATTGTGGAAGTAAATATTCATCTTGTAGCAATAGCATTTGACGTCAAAATGGACATTATCCTGGTTAAGTTACACATTGAATATTACGTATTTCTTCATAAGGAACATTATCCATGCAGCAGTGTACTGCTAACGGTACACTATCCTCTCCACCAATAAGAGACATAAATGCGGAGTCACATGATGTCAACAACAAAGATGGCGTAAAGCACATAAGTTTGATGAATTTCGAGTGTTTGTAAAGTAATTTGATAACATAAAATAGTTTTGTAATTCTAATTAATTAGTGAAAAGGAAGAATATGCGACAGCTATACCTGTTGGAGACATAACGAGGCAAAAATCAAGGACACCTGCACAGTGGAAACGGGGAAAACCCAATGAAGTTAGATGCTGCATTTACATTCTCTTCTCTTTCTCCTGCTTCCCCCACACACACTCTCCAGCTAAATGCTGGAATGATTCCTTATTTCTAATTTCGGTCCACCAGATAAGTTTTTCGTAGATCTCCGGCCAGTTGTCTAGTTGGAGAAGAGTGAACTTATCGACACTCACTTAATTTGAATATTGCTGGAGGATCTACTATTTAGGTCCTGTCAAGTTCTGCCGCGCTGTATATTGTTATACTTACAAAAGAATAGAAGTCATTGAGAAGATGTTAATTTATTGGTTACCAACACCTAAGTAATTACAATACTTTTACATGAAGCCTGACTTGCTTGCCGTGAGGCAGAGCGTACACAGTATCTATATAGCTGTCTTGAAGAGTGACCACATGGTCTGCTGTGTTGTTATGAAGAGGGCGATTATGAGCTGTGCATCGGTATATAAACTATAACTTTCTCTGGAGAGGGAAAAGCTGTCACATGTACAGATTCACCAATGGCGTGTATCTCTAGTGGTAAGAGGGGGGTTTAGCCAATTAAACCATAAGCGTTGGCGTTTGGTTGGGCTGACCTTAAGGTTGTTGTGGAAAGCTCAATACTAAGGATTATTATGAGGAAGGAACAGAAATATGTGTTCCTTGTGAAATATTGGAGACAGTCTGGAAACTTAGGAATGTTAGCAGTGGCCAACTCCTAGTTCTGTTCTTCCGAGAAATATATAATGGAAATATGTTCACTTAAAGTGCTTTTGAAATAGCAAGCTTTTACATGCTTTGCCTGTGGGCTTGGAGTGGACTCTTATAATATTCTGACTTCCTGAAGAGAATATACTTCGTCTCTTCTGGACAGTAATAATAATAATAATAACAGTAATAATAATAATAATAATAATTATTATTATTATTATTATTATTATTAGCCTATTATTATTAATAATTATTATCATTTAAAACCCAAAATTAGTAAGGGATGCTTCTTGGTCATGGCTATTAAGGGGTTTACTGGGTGATGGATATGACTCTTCCCCCCTAAGATTAGAGTCGCTGACCTCAGCGACAGTTACCTTCTTCTTACATTTAAGCTTCACAAAATAATACAAGCTACTTAATGTTTGTCTAAATACAAGCAAGATCACAAATGTAATGAGTAAGACAAATGTTACATTAATGGATATAAACTGTTTCTTTGTAATATAGTTCGTTGGTATTGGCTTCAAATCTAGTTTGAGCTTGGTTACATCAAGATGGGAGTGGAGAAGGTTTATTTCTTTATTTATTAGAGGTTCGTCATGAATGATTAGGATTGGGAAACTATGGACATAGTTGGTAGGTTTTTGGTGCAACGTTATTCCTAGGCTAGAGATAGGACAAGATTCATTTGAATATATTACCTGTGGACCTTGTCTCCCACAAGTCCAACCCCTCCTCCACGTGGTGGGAGACGGGCAACGACATGAAGTAGGGGATTGCCTGTAGGGGTGAAGTACAGTGGGGACTTTGTGTGCCCCGGGACCGCTACGGTAGCTGTGAAGGCTCTATGGGAACCCTGAAAAGTGACGGCTGACGGGGCTCTGGTGAAGCTACGATAGGCCTAGCAAGCCAGTAGTGGATACCATATTTGCTTTCAAACCAGGAACAGGCCCTGGAAAGGATGGATGCAAACGACGACGACCCGGATATGCTAATGGACTGCGAGTTGGGACATTAAACATACAGACACTGACAGGAAAAGTGGAGGAGATTGTAGATGTGATGGAGAGAAGAAAACTGGATGTAGGCTACTGGGCTTGGCAGAAACAAGATGGAAAGGAGAAAGTCGCAGAGAACTGAGGAAAGGGTACCGGTTGTACTGGAGTGGGAACAGTGAAGGAAGGAGCAGCGGAGTAGGAGTAGTTATGAGAGATGGAATGAAGGAAGAGGTAAAGGGAATAAGTGACAGGATCATGAAGATCAGAGTAACTGTAAAGGGAAGAAGCCTGGAGATAGTCCAGGTATATGCCCCTCAAGTTGGATGTACAGCTCAAGAGAAGGAAGACTTTGAGGAGGAGCTACAACAGCAGTTGAATGGTCAGAGCATCATTGTCATGGGAGATTTGAATGCACATATTGGAAGTGAAAGGCAAGGATATGAAAATGTATTGGGAGCAGACGGATGGGGTAGCAGGAATGAAGAAGGGAGAAAGTTGCTGGATTTTTGCAAGAGAAACGGTTTAGTGGTAGGCAACTCCTGGTTCCGGAAGAAAGAAAGCCACAAGGTAACGTGGTACAGCAGTGATTTAACAAAGAAATCTTTGGTAGATTACATGCTGTACGACTGAGAAATGAAGAGAAGTGTCAGAGATATAAAGGTAATACCATCAGAGGCCACAAAGAGAAATAAATCACACATATGAAAGGATATTAGAAAGTAGAATACGAGCCAAAGTGGAGAGAAAATTGAGAGAGGTGCAGTATGGATTCAGACCTGGGAGGTCAACAGTGGATCTCATATTTTCAGTGAGACAGCTCCAGAAACACCACTACGAATTTGGAGAGGATCTGTTGATGGCCTTCCTGGACATCGAAAAGGCCTATGATAGTGTGTGTAGGGCGAAGGTTTGGAAAGCAATGGAAAACATTGGAGTGGAAAAAGAGACTGTAGGCAGAGTGAAGGAGATGTATTGTGGAAGTGTGAGTTGTGTGAAAGTTGGAGGGGAAAGAACAGACTGGTTCAGACAAATGAGTGGCCTGAAACAGGGTAGTGCGCTGTCACCCCTTCTCTTTATTGTTGTTAAGGACGAGGTAATGACACGGATAGCAGGAAAGATAGGAGAAGATAAGATGAAAGCAATGGTGTTTGCAGATGATCTCATGGTCTGGAGAAACAAGGAGGAGGAATTCCAGGAGC
Organism: Meconema thalassinum; assembly: GCA_946902985.2. Taxonomy (NCBI): domain Eukaryota; kingdom Metazoa; phylum Arthropoda; class Insecta; order Orthoptera; family Tettigoniidae; genus Meconema; species Meconema thalassinum. Next base: position 29,087,684 of record OX336392.1, read on the forward strand.
AACTGATGGCTTGGGAAGAAACAGTGGGAGAGTACGGATGGAAGTTCAACATTAGTAAATGTGAAATCCTGTTAACGACCAGGAAAAAGGACAGACCAATGAGTAGGATAACACTTGGAGGTGGACAGCTGAAGAAGGTGGAAAGTCTCAAGTACTTGGGAAGTATATTGGAGGAAAATGGGAGAAATGACAAAGAGATTACGGATCGTGTCAGACAGGCAGAAGCATTTCTGAGAAGCATTAGGAGCTTAGTGTGGAATAAAGATGTCCCACGAAAAGCAAGGAAGTGTTATACAGAAGCTACTATATCCCGATACTGACCTATGCTTCAGAAACATGGACAATGAAGAAAAGAGACATAAGCAGAATACAGGCAGGTGAAATGAAGTTCCTGCGAAGTAGGATCGGAGTAACAAGAAGAGACAGGGTGAGGAATGAAAAGGCCAGGGAAATGGTGAAAAAGGAGCCCTTGCAAGGTAGGATTGAGACATCAAGAATGAGGTGGTATGGACACTTAAAGAGAATGGATGAGAAGATGATTCCCAAGAGGATATATGAGATGCAGATGCAGAAGAAACGACCAAGGGGAAGACCAAGAGATAGATGGATGAAAGGAGTGGAGGAATGTGTCAAGAAGAGAGGCGAGGACTGGACCAGAGTGACAGCGGAGAGGTGGTGGGAAGAAAGATCTAAGTGGCGAGGCTTATGTTCCAAACAGACCCAGCCTGGGGCTGGAAACTGTACAAGATGATGATGACCTGTGGACCTGAGATTTGTAGAGAACTTTGAGCTTCTATACATGTTTGCATAATTATCTCAGTTGTTTTACTAAAGAACAGAATATGTTCTTTATTTATATGTTGAAATATTTTTATCTCATTGCTTATTGAAGCATATTCACATCCACTGGTATCTGTTAGGTTGCAACTTGTTATCCTAATATTATAATACATACACACATGTGATTGAGTGTTTTTGATACAAGGTATACTGGACCATTTAGAAGTGGGTCCTTGCAAATAGTATCTTTCAGTTGGGACGAGTATAATGTCCTTAATAGTAGGTACAGGGGTAGTCTCATACAGTTGATATTGACTGCCATCTGTGATAGGCATAGAAAGGATTACAATCATTTCTTCGCCTAATATTATCAGAGTTTTTGATAATTTGAAGTTTTCAAATTGGTGATATTGATCTGCATGGATCATGCTTTTAACAGGATATATTGACAATAAGTGCTTTACTAAATTAGTTAAGTCTCTTCTTGAAAATAATCTGACGTTAGTCATTTCATTAAA